>JARPMR010000012.1:16559590-17759590 GCA_029955525.1 Oeneis ivallda | reverse complement strand
AGGATTAAGTCAGAAAATTTTCCAGTACACAGTTAAGTTAGTTGAACAATAAGCAAATGCAAAAATGACAAACAGACAGACAAAGTTTTAATTAAGAAGGAAGTATGTATATATTTTATGGCAATAAATTTTAATCAAGCTTGGCTAAAACTGTTAACTATTAACTATAACAAACAGTTAACAAAAGTTAAATAAGTGAAATAAATTTTTAAAAACTGAAATTAGAGTTCAGTGACCTATTAAGTATACTTAAATTCAATGTAAAATGTTACATAGGTAAATTCATACACACAAAATTATTCGGTACCTACAAATTAATTTGCTTTTTATTAATTAAGTACTTAGTTATTAATTTAATACCAGTTTTCAACTTTCAACAGATTAATATTAGTAATTATTATTAATTACTTATTTAATAATTAATTTTTTATTGTTAGATAGAATTCAGATTCAATCTAAAATCTTTAACTCTGTAGTCATTCATTCTAAGGACCTTGCATACTCACCAGAGCTTGATAATGTTATGAAAATATTGGTATTATAACGTTATTCACTATAACGCCACCATAATATTTTGTGAATCCCTTTTTTCGGACATGTGCTTAATTGCATAAACCTTTAGATTTAAATATTTAAAACAATAGATAAGAACCCCTGAGTGCCAAAATATATCCTTATATTTTGCATACTGAAAAAAATATATATATTATATTGAAATTCAATAAATTTTGTCTGCTATTACTTTAAAAAATCCTACTCTGTCACTAACATTAATATTTATATATTTATGACAAAGGTAGTTCACAAGGGCTTCGCTTCTTTTTTTAGAGTTTTTAGTAACCTAGTGACTTTCATGTAAGTTGTATCGTGAAGTATAATTTTTTTTATTTTAGATTTTTATTTTTTTTCTCAGTTAATTGGAAAAGTATCAATAAGAATATCAATAAGTATATGTATATAAATTAGGATCTTTAATTATCTTACTTGTCATAAAAAACACATAAGGGGTTCACAAAATATAGTGGCATTATATGAATAATGTTTCATAATGAAAACAATACAGGTACTTTTCATAACATTATCATTATAAGCTCTGATACTCACATACTCATAACTTCATTTTATTATTAAACTAGCTGACTCGGCGAACTTCGTACTGCCAACTTATCTATATAAATCTAAAACAAATAAACTATCCTAATCCAAAAAAAACTATCCTATCTTTCAAGTTGGATCAAACCGCACACGGTGTGCAAATTTGATTAAAATCGGTTAAGTAGTTTAGGAGTCCATCGCGGACAAACAATGTGACACGTAATTTATATATATTAAGATATAATAAGTGTAAGAATGTGTGCATGCAATTATCTTTTCAGAATGAATGGTCCAAGAAATCTAGATAAAGTTTGGTACACAGATAGCTTGCATTTCACACTAAGACATGGGGTACTTTTTACCTCGAAAAAAAAAGCAAAGAACAATATTCTTAAATACCTAATTTTGCATTTAAACAAAGTTACAGACAACTACTTGTACTAATATAATAATTCATTGCACAACTGAATGCTTGGGGCCCTATGCTCTATTTTTGACATTTCCAGTTCCAATTTAGAAGAAAAGAAAGTTCCCAACCGAGAACTCTCTAACCTGCATTTCATCATACACATGCCATGTAAACCTAAACATTGTTGCAATCATTACAAGTTACAATTCCTTGCCTTTCTTTAGAGTTACATGTATATAGATAGGAATTTGAGTATCTACCAGCACTTTAAAGAAAGGCCATCACCAGAATGCATTTTTGACACCTGTTGTGGTGTTTAATTTTGAGCTGTGTGAGAATAGGGTTAATAAACTGCATTTCACACCTTAATTACTTATTAAATTGAATGTAACTAAAAAAGAAAACAAAGAAACCAGAACAAATACATAGTACTACACTGGAAAAAATTGGGATACATAATTTAAGTAGTTAATAAGTTAGTTTTTTTTTTTTTTTGCAGCAGTGCACTTCATCTAATAATTATTAATGTACTAGCTTCACAAAGTAAACAAATTTTAAGGATGGTATTTGCTACACATATTAAGTATATTGATATTATTACTTACCCGGAAACAGCAAATCACCAATATTCCACTTGATTGTCTCAATAAACACAGTAGTGATTCACTTCTAGTAGGTACGTATCACAATAAATAATGGGTTGTGTAAAAAATTCTCATTGGGCACATTGATTGGGCATCACAAAATTGTTCACGAGAAATCTCATAAAAAATTCGAAATAATTTATGTACATGTCATTTCTAATAAATTATCACTAATAGTTATATCACAGGAATTAAAATGGGATTAAAATCTGCTGAAAATTGGCTGAAAATGATGGCCTATTTATGATCATTGATGATCATAGACCACGAACACAGTAGGATATGTATGCAGTGTTTCCACTTTAATGATTTCCTTTCCCCACGCCTCAAGATTTCCCCATTTTTGGGACTTTTTTCCCCTCAAAAATTATTCTGCAGATTTTTACTACTAGAGCCCAAACCATAGGCTCCAGTAGTAAAAATCTGCTCAATGGTCACAAAACTTTTATGGGAAATGATCATTTGGGTACCAATATGAGGTGAATGGGAATTTTTGAGCAAATTTTTTATGAAAATGAAAAACATGTAGCTGTGATATTCTTACGCTCGCAAAATTCATTGCCATAAGCCTACAATATGTAGTTAGTTTAATATTGCGAAAAACTAAATAAAATTTGAATTTCGCGGGCTACTTCGGTCGAGCCACCTTAAGGCCAATTCAAGGGTCTGCCCGAGAAATTCAAATTTTTGTGGGTTTTCGTAATTTGTAAGGTAATACCGAAAGATCATTTTCTGCAGTTTCCCAGATTTGAAGCTATTGGGAACCAATATAAAGTAAATGAGCATTTCTGAGCAAAGTTTTTGTTTAAAACATGTAGATGTATAAAATATGTTATGCTCGCAGAACTCATTGCCATAAGCCTACGATGTATAATTAGCCTACTATATTTTGCCAAAAAATAAATAAAATTTGAATATTCGCGGCTGGATGTTCCCATCCACCTTAAAACTGGCGTCCACTAGACGCGCCGTGCCGAGTCGTTCAGAGATTTAGATCGTACAGAGTTCATGAAAAGAAAAGCAAACCCCTGCCTGCAAAATCAATGCTTATCAGACAGAAGAATATATTGAACTTGAACATATTTACTTAGGTGAGGACGCCACCAAGTTATTAACCGAGGTACAAAATAAAGAAAACACAGAAGTTCACAAAAATTTTCACTCTGCAAAATGATTTTACATTGAATCAGTCGTACAATTTCAGAAAAGATTCGTTTTTGAAGACGTGCACAACGATTCGTCTTTTTTAAAGCCTAAAAATGCTAAAAATTGATTCCTACATCATTATACTCAATAGGAAAAAAATAATTCCTGTACATTTAAATGTAGATTTTACAGAGTTAGACAAAGAATGGAGACGTCAAAGTCTCCTATCAGATATGGATTCTATCGATTCTACTGTAGATACTGTAGGCTATTGGAAAAAAATGTTTGAAAAAAAAATGTTGAGGGCAGACGCAAATTCATACAATTTTGCCAATTCAATGCCAATTTTGGCAAACTATTTTATGTCACTGCCTTTTTCGAATGCTGCCGTAGAACGCCTATTTAGTGATTTATAAAATATTAAAACAGATAAATGCAACAGGCTCGAAAGTGAAACTGTTGGATCAATCCTGTGCGTTAAATCTGGCTTAAAAAGAACAGGAACAACCTCTGTACAAATGATGAGAAATCAGTTTGAAATACCGCAACTCAAGTTCGTACAGGCCAAGGCATCTGCAAGCGAATCAAAAAAAAAATTTGACTAAGCATGAATAAAGTATAATTGAACATTCGTATTCTTATTTATAGCCTGACCAGAAATAAGAATATAAAAACCTTCATTGGTGTCGCCACTGTATCTTTTATACGGTAACATAGAATACTCCATACAGAAATTTGTTTCGAAATATGGTGAGGTTTTTTGAAGTGAAAACTTCTTTAGCATCGTTGTGGTTTGAAAGTCGATGAAACGAAAAAGCTACAGTATTTTTTCTTCTTATTTTTATGCTTATGTTCGTGGTTCAAATTTTTGAAGGTTTCACTTCTACCACGTGTGAATTGTACACATGCTTTTTTTTGGTTATGCTTTACCTATGATTTCCCTCGATTTCCCCTATTCATCTCTTCCCCTTTTTTCCCCTCTAGACCCTAATTTCCCCTCAAAAGGGGAAGTTCCCCTCATTGGGGAAACACTGATAGTATGGTGGTCAATGATGTGTCAATGACAAAGCCAAAGAGAATATAACCACCACATATACTTTTAATTTAATTTTGATCACAGATTACAGAGTACTTTATACGTAGAGGATAGTAGTTAGTACATTCTCTTTGTTTTGTACTATATTTTCCAATGTAATTTTTACTCTAGAAAGTAGAAACAAGGATTTTGGATACGTAGTATCTAGTATCCTCTAATCTGTGATTTTGGATGTTTTGGATTTTAGATTGTACGCTGTGTACTTCATCTTCAAACAAATTGGATATTGGATATATCAAGATTGGCAGAAACATTAAAGGGACATCGAGAGATTATTATTATCAATAACGTTCTTAGTTTAATTTTGTGAATTAACAAGAATAATGAATGCTCTGAGAAGAACGGTAATTTTAACGTCAGAAATGTTTAACGTTTGATTTTAATAAAAAAAAGTCTCCCCTGTTTTTGAAAGAGCTTAGTTTGAAGTGATTTTATTACTTATTTACTTCATTAAAAGCTTGCTACTATGGTTGTTACTTGGTACTTTACATAAGTAAAGCGTGAAAGCTTTGCTGAGTGTTAACTTCAATATGCGCATTGCGCACAATTTAATTTAATTATTATTGTTCACCTTATATCTTAGTTAGGGCTTGCCTATGACTTGCATTTCACTTTACTTATCATTATCCAAGAGGGTAAGTAGGTAATAAGTATTTGTTTAGAGCCAATATTAAATTTCAGGTCCTACAAAAGTTCAAAAAGTTGCACAGAACACGCATGCGAGTATTTGATGGCGATGAGAGAGCTTTGACTGCAGCTAGGAATAAAATTAATGAGGAATTTAATAAAAATAAACATGTAAAAGATGAAGATTCTATTAAAGCAGTGAGTAAAAAATCAATTTGAAATTAATTAATAATTCAGAAATAGTTTTTTTTTTCAAATAACTCCAGTACTTTCAAAGCCTCATAAATAGTAAGGCTAATAGGTATAAATAATAAGGACTCATAATATAAGCAATGTGATACTCTAAAGAACTTCAATTTAATATGAGCCTTTGAAGATCAATCGCTTTGCTTAAGGTGGAAGGCAGGGGTCTGCCCGCGAAATTCAAATGTAATTTGGTTTTTCACAATTTGTAAACTAATACGACAAAGTAGGCTTATGGCCTTCTAATTGCGACAATGGCAGTATCATCTTCACGGGTTTACATAAAAATCTTTACTTGAAAGTGACCAGTTTAAGAAATTAATCAAAATATCGACTAATTTGTGAGTAACTCACGTCCAACTCAGTATTTTGATTAATGATGTAAACCTGTGAAGATGATAATTCCACTGGCGAAATTAGAAGGCCATAACCCTACTTTGTCGTATTAGTTTACAAATTGCGAAAAACCAAAATAAATTTGAATTTCGCGGGCAGACCCGTGCCTTCCACCTTAAGTGCAAACACAGTGGAAGTAAAAAAATTGTTGTTTTGAGTTGAATTTGAAAAACAATAATTAATATTAATCATAGTTGTAGTTAAAAGCAACTTGTTTACTTTAAATTTTGTAAAGTTCAAAATGCATTAAACAATAAGGGTTATAATATTAAGAAACATTTTTATTTACCTAGTTTAATAGCTTGTAAGTAAAATATTTCAATGGAATTATACAAAGTAGAAGTACATATATATATACAAGTACATGTATATATATATATAGTAGAACTAGTAGGTTTTCTTTACAGAATAAGAAGTTTATTATTTCAATTAAGTACAACTAAAGCTAAAGATTACATTTAACTATTAAGTTATTAACATTATAACATAACAAACAAGTTGTAATAATTGTCTGAAATTACGATAACATTGTGCCCCTGTTCTCCTAAGTAGTTGAAACAGGATCTGGGAAAACAGATACAGATAACTAAAATGTATTTGTGTGACCAAAGATACCAAACCGTTCAATTCAATATAATTTACATACAATTTTAATTTTAATTTACATACAATCCAAATTCTCATTTTTCAGATGATTCAATTTGCAGAAGATGTGGAAAGAGAGTTAAGAACTCAGGTTATACAAGCAAGAGAAGTGAAACCTGGTGTATTTGGTAAACCTTTTCTATGTATAAAACTTTAAACAATATTCATCTTTATTAACTTCAAATTTTTTTTCCAAATAAACAGGAACTCATTGCTCTTCTTCTTCTTTGTCCTCGCCTTATCCCGTTATGCGGGGTCGGCTTTTCTTATCATGCGAATTGCGACGCCATGTAGGCCGTGTGTTTGCGTCTTCATCGGTGAGGCCAAGGCATTTCATGTCCCTTTGGACATTTGTCGTCCAGGTAGTTAGGGGTCGTCCTCTACCCCTCCTCCTTGTGTCCATGGAAAGGCACTTTTTCACCACATAATCGTTGGGCCTACGCATTACGTGTCCATACCATCTGAGCCTTGATTCTAATATTTTGTCGGTTATAGGTGCAACTTTAAAGCTACCTCTTATATGTTCATTGCGTACTTTATCTTTGAGTGTTACTCCTCCCGCCCATCTCAGCATACGCATTTCGGTGGTGTGTAACTTCTGTTCATGAGTCTTTTTGGCTGCCCAAACTTCGCTGCCGTACAGTAGTGCTGGTCGTACTGCCGTTTTATACACCTTGCCTTTAGTTCTTATTGGCATTTTAGCGTCACATAGTACCCCTGTCAGAGCGCGCCACTTCATCCATCCAGATGTCGTTCTCTGTGTTACGTCCGCATCAATAGAGCCATCTTCGGAGAGAACGGATCCTAGATACTTGAATGTTTTAACTCTAGGGTTGGCATTGCCTTCCAGTGTGATGCCCGGGTCAAGTGGAGCGTTGGGATTGAAGTTACAGAACATATAATCGGTTTTTGTCCTGCTAATGCGTAAGCCATTTTGTTCCAGCGATTCTCTCCATCTTTCTAAGTCTTCTTGTAGCTCTCTCACATCGTCAGATATAAGAATCACATCATCCGCATACAAGAGATTCCATGGAGTTGGTTTTTGGATTTTTGCCGTCAGATAGTCCATGACTACATTAAATACAGAGACAATTAGGTTGGAGACAAGTGATCCATAATTTAAAAAATACAACTTTATATACCCTGTTGTTAGAAATAAATAATAATAGGAATTTTTAATTTCCAGAGGCTAAGATCAGTGATGATACCCTAAAACTAGATAATATAATGTATAACGATAGTGCAGTACCGGATGAAGTTGTTCCTGGCCAAAAACCATGTCAAGATCAAGCAAAGAATACACAGTTATAGGAAAAATATACCACTAAAATATAAGAACAACATATTAATGTACATAATGAGATTCTATTTATTGTAGTTATTAGCTGTAGGTATTAAAAAAAACAGTCATATTTGTTTGTTTAGATCTTGTTCCATCCATTCACATTTCACCCATCCATCTCAATTCATTGCTGGCCCACACCCATCACTTTAACTGGTCACAGTTCCTCTCGAATAGGAATGGTTTAGGCCTGATTCCCAATGTCCAGGTAGTCCCCCAGGAGTCTACGGGAGATTCGACGGGGTCTACTTTGGCGTGACCGGGGGTCATCGAGAAAAAAAACCGTCGTCGTCGTCACAGTCGCCTTACAAGTGCGGAGCGGCCGCGGCCTTATATTTAGGCAGTTATATTTAGTTTATTTAGTTTAGGCATTAAGCAATAAAATTTTCCCATGTAGGTACCCTAAAATAATAAGTCGCTTCATGCGACATAATACGTACCAGTAATACATGTACCTAGCTAAAACCACTTAAATCTATTTATATAAAAATCGTGTCACGATGTATGTTCGCCGGTATAAACTCGAAAACTACTGAACCGATTTTGATCAAACATCGTACCTAACTATCTGTAATTTGGTCCAACTTGAAAGATAGGATAGTTTTTAATCTTAATTATTGACATCAATATTTGTTTTTGCAAATTAAAATATTTTAATTACACGACAGTCACTGACCGAGCGAAGCGAAGGTCTCTGAGTCTACTTGAGTGAATTATTTTAGGGAAAAAATTAAAAAAAATATACTTTTGTACTCTGTTCCAAATTATGATTAAAATGATTAATGATATACCGCAACCCTAAGTAACGCTATAAAAAAATATTTTACTTCGCATTCGCTTCTATGAGAGCCCCCCTGAAATAAAGATTTTTATAACTTTTTAAGCCATTTTCGGCTGGAGGCCATCGGTTTACATATATATCTAAATCCGAAGTAGGTAATTACGTTCAGTAAATATTATATCTAAATCTGAAGTAGGTAATTACGTTCAGTAATTCAGAAGTTATAAGGCTCTGACAGACGGACGGACAGACAGACGGACGGACAAGTGCAAATTCACTCTAGTAGACTCAGAGACCTCGCTTCGCTCGGTCAATTAAATTGGTTTAATACTCAAAGTGTTATTACGACTATTATTATTTTGCTAGGTAACTCGAAATTGTAGACAAGTATATATACCTGGGACATACAATCCCAAGGTGCTGGAGTGTCGACCCCGCACCGGGCAAACGCAGAGACCCCCCATCAGGTGGACCGACGACATCAAACGAGTCGCAGGGATCCGCTGAATTCAAGCGGCGCAAGACCGAAGCCTGTGGAAGTCCATGCAGGAGACCTTTGTCCAGCAGTGGATGTCTATAGGTTGAAGAAGAAAGAAGGTAACCCAAATCTCGAACGATGTTAGATTGCGTCTTAACCCAAATAGACTACTTATCTTACTAATATTATAAATGCGAAAGTGTGTTTGTTTGTTGGTTTGTGCTTCAATCACACAGCACATCGCAACAGAGCAACGGATTAACTTTATTTTTGTGTATGGGTAGGTATAGTTGAGGACCTGGATAGTGACATACTTTTTATCCCGGAAAACCAAAGAGGAACTCTTTGGTTGAGGGAATTTAAAAACTAAATCCGTGGGCGAAGTCGTGGGCATCAGCTAGTAGGTATTCCTTAATAAATGGTATTTTACTTTCGACACGGATCTCTTTTATTTAATCAACACTGGATTGGCTGTCCCTATTAAATTACAGCATGATTATATTAATCATCATAATATTCATAATTAATCATGATTATAATAGGGTATTTGACTATAATAAAAATATCGTTTCAACTGGTTTCATCCTAAAAGATTATTATCTAAAAACATTATTCCATACGACAAAACTAAAAAATAAAGCTTTATTTAATTAGAAAACATTAAATAAAATTGCTATAATTCTGGCCATGGTCACGTGATCGAAAACGTTCCGTGATCTCGAATGACGTCACAGTCCACACCACCTATGGAATTCTCATTTTGTCAATACATTTCGACGTGTTTGTGCGGCGTAATAGGCTAATTTCGTCTGTTTTTCATCGTTACTATTTTATTAAATACCAAATAGTATGCGACACGCGGCCTAAACACATATTATAAAATTGTCATTGTTTGAAATGTGAACTGTTACGTCATGAGAGCAAATGGAACGTTTCGGCGGCAATTTATTTTTTTGAATTTATTTCTCGATTTTTATGAAAAATAATGAAAATTATGCCGAAATATATGTTTTGTTAGCTTCAGCATAGCATTATTAACAATTTAAGATGATTTTCTAAAAGTAGTCAAAGAGTCAAATAGCCTATTATAGAGCTCAGTGACTCAAAAAAGGTAAAACTATCGAAGTATCGAGTGGTCTGTGGTATCAAGCTGTGGTATCGAGTAGGTAGTAAGAGAAGTAATAGTGGTCTGTGGTAGTTTATCCCATATATATATCCTTCTCTATGCCAGGAACAACAAGAGCAAAACACCCACAGATTAGGTATTAGTTACTACTGGTTACTACGTAAAAAACACCTACAACTGCAAAACACCAATCTGCAAGCTGCAAGCTGCAAGCAACTTCAACACCAAAGGAAGAAGAAGTCTTGTTGTTCCTGATCTGTGGCTGTCCCTATACTCTTAATTGCTACCTTCATGGTTTATCCCTTTTGTCTGTGGTGGTGGTACTTGTATATGTGCAGTGGTTAGGTTCGTATTCCAAAGAGTATATAAGCACTGGTATTCATAATTATTCGTCTGTGGTGGTACTATTTGTAGCTGTTTTTTGTGATCTGTGGTTTCATGGTCCGTGGCCTTTGTTTCCTGTGGTTTCCTGCAAAGAGAATGTAACCACCAGTAACCACTTTCCTGGTCGGTGGTCCGTGGTTTCTTGTTTTGTCATTAGAGGTGTAAAAGTAACGAAAAAAAAACGTACCCGTATGTATTCGTTACTATACATTCAGTACTCGTTACTATCGTATCGTTACTCGTTACTCCTAATACCTCATAACATGCTATGTTATGCTAGAGAAACAAATCGTTAATCGAGTCGTATTGTTCTTTCTATAATTTTATTATAAGATATGACTTATGTACTAGGTGCGGCATCGCAGCATTCATAATTTCAATTTGTAGAAATAATACATATTCATTACATGCCAAACTGCATTTTTCACTTTGCCGTAGTTTAAACCATACTTATTTTTGTTATAATGAAAAAACGGCCAAGTGCGAGTCGGGCCTCGCTCTTTAAGGGTTCCGTTAAAAAAATATTTCCATGTACCCATGGAAATATTTTAATTTAATTTTTTTAATTTAATTTAATTTTTATTATTTGTTGTTATAGCGGCAATAGAAATACATAATAATTATGTGAAAATTTCATCTGTCTATCTATTACGGTTTACGAGATACAGCCCGCTGACAGACGGACGGACGGACGGACGGACGGACAGCGTAGGCTTAGTAATAGGGTCCCGTTGGTACCCTTTGGGTACGGAACCCTAAAAAGCTACAAATAGGTGTCCAAAATTATTTATTGTCAATAAACTTTACATTACCTTTTTAATTCGCGGAAAATACTCACGCATGCGCAAAACGATCAGTAAGAAACGTTTCAATACACGCATCAACGCAGCGTAACATTGCGTCATTGAAACAGCGTATGTAACCATGATACGAAACATGCGAGTAACGAAAAGTATTCGTGAGTAACGTTTCGTTACTCGGTACTAGATGGCGTACCCGTTACTCAGTAACGAATACATACGGTTTGCTACAGCTCTATTTGTCATAATTTCAATCATAGATTAATATATATATATACTCTGATTTCAATTTTCTACTGTATTCAAGTAAACTACATAAAATGCTTGGTCGAAACATTTTATCAAGGGCCATTGTATTGCGAACTCTTAAAAATGCTGCTAAAAACCGTAACCAAATAAGAAATAGTAGTCACGGGTGAGTATACATTCCAGCAGTTGATTAGTTGGTTATGTCATTACTAGTTTTAAAAATAGTCAAATCTGTAATGCTCTCACCATATATTTCACATCTTCTTCTTCTTTATCAACCGATAGACGTCCACTGCTGGACAAAGGTCTCTTGCATGGACTTCCACAGGCCTCGGTCTTGCGCCGCCTGGATCCAGCGGCTCCCTGCGACTCGTTTGATGTCGTCGGTCTACCTGGTGGGGGGTCTGCCAACTCTGCGCTTCCCGGTGCGGGGCCGCCACTCCAGCACCTTGGGACCCCAACGACCATCAGCTCTTCGAACTATGTGCCCCGCCCATCAGCTCTTCGAACTATGTGCCCCGCCCATTTCCACTTCAGTTTCGCGACTCGCTGAGCTATGTCGGGTGACTTTGGTTCTCCTACGGATCTCCTCATTCCTGATTCGATCCCGCAGGGACACTCCAAGCATAGCTCTCTCCATCGCCCGCTGTGCGGTCCTGAGCCTACTTATGAGGCCCTTAGTTAGCGGCCATAATAGCGGCGGTAATTCATCACTGGCAACACGCACTGTTCGAAGTCTTCAGGCACTGAGGAATTTTGGACGAGAAGACATCTGACTTATTTCACATAAGTGAATACAATTACATAATTTATCATTTTATAGCTCGTTTTATTTTCTTCAAATTTTTTTATTAGACAGCTCTATTCTTCCCACACTTGTATGAAAATTGAAAATTAGACCTAGTTGGTAAGGCTCTGTAGAGTTAAGGATTCTTACCTTTTTTTTTTAATTACAGAGTCTGGTCATATAGAGTTCCTCCACCATTGCCATGTAGGAAAACTATTATTCAAGCTCAGATACTTGGAGGCTTGTGCTGGTGGTGGATCCTGTACCATTGTGCTACTGAGCCAGAACATATTTATGTAGGTCTCATACTCTACTACTTAGTCACTTATTAAATTTAGTTTGTATTGACTGTCGAATGCTTAAAGTAATATTGTTGGCAAAGCCAGAGGTTTTAACATATTGAAAATGCTTTACGAAAACCCCAAAACTTGGCTTTACTTTTTGTCATAGTTCATATAAAATTTAAGAGTTACTTATAGATACATCAAAATTGCAAACTGGAATATAATCAGATACCAGCAATTTTAAAACGTGTCTCTTCCATCCCACACGTCATTGGTGAAGTAAATCGCACCCTCTGGGTGCATATGTGCGCCATAACAGATAAAAAAACATAACAGATATGTTAAACTTTGTTACTGTATCTATGTAAAGATTCTATAAATTTTGATTCATTTGTTTGTGAGAAAAAAAATAAAAATCAACTAGGTATTTAGTTTTGCCTCACCAAATTTTAGAATATTTGATGGACTTATTTATTTTTTCATGTTAGTCATTTAGTTTTTCTTCATTAAGATTCTATTGAGGTTCAAAAAACTAACGCTACAAATCCCTTTATTTAATTTTCCCACAGTAGTGAGACTTTAAAATGACCTATTGTTTACTTATTCAACTTTGAAAATCCTATCCATGGCCATGGGTCTAATTAAATCAAAACTAAGATGGGCTACAGAAGAGCTTATCATGATCATCTGAGAGTTTCAAACGTATGGATATGTTTGTCAAACGGCTAAGCCAAACTGTTAAAGAAATTCAAAGATGCTCATCGATTTGCAAGTATCTATGAACTCCTTGAACAGTCTCAATTAGCTGTTTGACTAAAGTAACTGATGAGGATTTTCTTACATATTCACACTACGGAAACAAAACATTCACAAAAACAAATTCAATACATAATAAGTATTCACTTCAGCACTATCATCTCTGATAGAAAGTGATGATCTGGCTTAAAATACGTGTTTGCCTAGAAGATTGCGCATTTAACTCTTGTAGTATCTGGAAACACAGATTTCAGAAGAAAATTCTGAAGCGTAGTCATGTGAACAAGAAATGAAGACTTAAATGCTTCTACATGACTATGAAAAATGACAGTTTTGTATGGACGAAATGCAAACAGATGTGATTCCAGTCTAAAAGCAAAACTGCAATGGAATGAATATTTTGTTTAAGATTACTAAATAAAATTATAACTGTTGATTTGTTACAGGGTGAATGGCCTTATGTTGACCCAAGCACCTGGACTGATGATGAGTTGGGCATTCCTCCTGATTCAGTTGGTTCATTGAAAAAGTGAATTAAAAAGGTTTAAATAATGATTGAGTAGCTTATTTTAATTATAGTCAATAAAGTGTTCTGTTCATAGTGGTAATTTGCTTATTTTAAATAATTTAAGAGTTTTAACGAGAGCAGGTTTCGAACATGAGTCCTGAACTAAAAACCTATAGTCTGGGAGGTACATTTTAGCTAGTGTTTTTACGCCGATCGATTGCCATAATTTTCAATAGATCTCGGCTGACTAACAAGTGAACTAAGCGTCAGCTGGCGCACCCGCGCCGCGGTGGGTGTGGGCTTGGAAGGTTGCAGATTTGATGTAGGTAAAAAAAATTGTGAGCCGTCGTGGGACGCCTGGCAGATGTGAAACATCGATATTATTTTGTAAAAGTAATATGCAGAAAAGAACAGATTGTGATAGGAACTAAATATGTCACTAAATAATAATAATACTACTACTACCCCTACCCCTACACCGCCCCCACCCCGAACTAACTAAATATGTCACTAAGTAATATAACATGAACAAGCCTCAGGGTGGTCCTTCACAAGTGGGTAATGAAAAAACCCGGGTAGTGAGCAAAGACAATTTATTTCATAACACATGGTTCATTTATACATCTTCAGACGGCAACGTGCCAGCGCGATTTAACAATAAAGGGGCGCCTTCTAGGTGCCCAAGATGACAACTAAACATACCGCCCACCATGGACAGAATGTCCATCATTCCGCCCACCATGAGCCAACACCGAATCAACATTACACTCTTAAAACTATACTTAAGCAATAAAATTCTCTACGACTAACCCTAAATATACATGAGGAACCATGTTATTAATACTTAGATCTTCCAATTGGACTGTAAAGGCAGCATTCGAATCTGGGCAGCCGCGACCCGGCAGTGGCGACCAGCTGCCGCGACCCAATCTTCAGTAATATATGTTCCTTGGACCCAATGTCGCTGCTGTGCTGTGCAGCGCTGCTAGAAGCTTACGGATAGCAGCGTCCGTGACCCGGGCAGCGACTGCCACGTGCAGTAGTCAAACAGCACTCAGTGTGAACGCTTGTGCATTCCAGTCGTGTATAAAATATTCACTATGTCTGACTATTTAAATATACGAAAGCGAGAACTCGTGAAGAGACTGATAGAAGACGAAGAAGAGGATGATGAAATAATGTTGATCTTGCTATCATCAAAGAGGATTAACATCGATTCATTATATACGTCTAGAATTGATGAAGGCACCTATCAAATCCTGATAAAACGGCACTTAAATGTAAAGGAAAAGAAAAGAAATTCAGGGGTTACTGTAGACTAAATAAAACTCAATTTCAATTTGTACTTAGTTTATTCAACAGTGATATTCAACCAATGAAAAAAGGATCAATAACAAGCGAGGAAAAATTATTTCTCACTTTAAGGTAAATATGAAAAGTTATCTAGCGGGAAATATGTGTTGGACATGTTTTCTGAAGTATTTGTTGGAAAATTAATTGTATTTGGAATACTTAAGTCAGTAGGTTCACAGAGTGGACAGATGGGTGATGAGACGGAAGTTATCGGAGAATAATGGTTTGATGAAGAATTTTCATCAAAAGGGGGACTGCTTGAGGAAGTACTAAGACCACTAACACTAGTATGTTCGTTTAGGCTCCTTAATTCATAGTCGGCTAAAATATTGAATACTTTAGTTTTCGCTTCTACTCTTAAAGCAGGAGTAAGTTTTTTTAGCATTATCCCAACGTGCGAGCAAAACGATGTTATACCATCCACATCTTCCTTGTCCTGGGTTGACTGAGGTGTGAGGGCTTGAATTTGGGCACGCCTTTCAGCGTCCCTTTCTTTCCTGTAGTTGAGTAGAGCCGCCTGCATGGTACTATTTTGATTTTGTTTCTTTTTTTTCAATACGCTTCCTGTAGATCTCCCTGTTTTTTTGTTTCGTTTCTCATCATCAGCAGTTTCTTCAACGTCTACCTCTGTTGCACTCGATGGCACATTCACCATTATTATTCCGCTTGTTCCTTCGCTATTCATTTCTATTTCGTTAAGTTCCACGTTAATGTCTTTCTCTTTATTCAAAAAGCTTTCATCATAATTTGATACTTCATTTTCGCTATCATTAGTATCATTAGTTCCCTCAATATTACATATAGTTTTTCTTTCAGTGGGAACATTTTCCAAAAAAGTTAGTCTTTCCATTAAAGGCCATTTTTTTGACTTGCTGCCGGCTGCTGATCCAGTTGGTAATTTATTTTTGCGCTTAATTCTTTGATATCTCTGATGCATTTCCAGCGTTTTCTGCAGTCATCACCTAAAACAGATTTAAAATTTATAGTATAAATATGTTGTAGTTACATATTAAGAAGTCTACTTTAAAATACATATTATTGTTAGAATTCTGTACAAAATCAAAATATATTTTTCAATTTCAGATTCCTAGCAACTGGTGAAACATACGCATCTTTAGAATTCAATTATCGTATATCGGCAAGCTATATAAGCAGAATAGTCGCACAAGTTCTTGCAAGTTTGCGAAAAAATTTAGTACCAATTTTCCTGCCTGTGCCAACGGAAAATCATCTAAAACAAACTGCTGAACATTTCTGGAATAGGTGGAACTGTCCAAATTGTTTTGGAGCAATTGATGGCAAGCACGTACGTATTAAATGTCCGAAGAACAGTGGATCGATGTTTTTTAACTATAAAGACTACTATACTACTGTATTATTGGCTATTGTAGACGCAAACTGCAAATTTATTGCTGTTGACGTGGGCTCATATGGAAAGGAAGGGGACAGTGGTATATTCAAAAAGTCAGCTATGGGCAAAAAAATTATGTCCGAACAATTTAATGTGCCTCAATCGGCAGCCTTACCAGGAACAGATATCTTAACACCACAATATCTAGTTGGCGATGACGCGTTTGGATTAGACGTCTACATGATGAAACCCTATTACAGAACTCATATTAGAGGCGATCGTGGTAAAGCGATTTTCAACTATCGCATCTGCCGAGCAAGACGAGTCACAGAGAATTCCTTTGGACTTCTGAGTCAGGTTTTCCGAATATTATATTCACCTATAGCAATTAGACCAGAAATATGTGATGACTTAATTACTACACCATGTTGTCTCCATAATTTATTAAGGGATGCTTATTTAGAAAAAAATGGAATACCATATTACAGTTACGACAAAAAAAAACAAAACCAACAGAGAACATGCTTCCACTGACACGTACGGGAGGATTTCGGAACATAGGGTTAGTGACCCAAAAGCTGACCAAGCACCAATACCTGACCAAAATGTAGAAATAATACAATTATAAGAAATTATGGCAGCACCGGATGGTAATTTCTTTTTTTTTTTTACAAGTGCAACACTTTATCTGATATGTCATCTATGAAGATGCTTCCTATTGGTGGAAACAATTGACTTTTTTCTGCTGCAAAGATGGCTCCGCGTAAGTGTTCCCTCTTTTTACTAAGCCTTAAAATTTGTTCTTGCTTTGGAAATCCTAACCCATCCTCAATGTTTTTGATGATAATTGATTAACTACACGTAAGAGTTGGTCCTGAGTTATGTTTCTAGCTACACCTACCAGTATTTATGAGGTTTCTTGCGCCATGTGTTTTTTTTATTGATGGTCATCCTTTGGAACACCGCAAATGCATTACTGCCTAATGCTGACCAGTGTGGTCAGGTTAAATAACCAAATGAGATCAACTTTTTCATTGAAACTTCATAATATCAAACTTACATAAATTTTTGGAAACCTGTAACCTAGTATGTACCTTGGTTCCAAAGGCTGACCGGGATAATACATTGAATAAAATTGAAGTGGTCAGGCTTTGGCAATGCCCTTAAGTATTAACTTTGAGCTGCCCACCTTGCATAAATTATAAATAATGTGGTCAGTTATTGGGAAAAATACTTTTTTAATCAATGTTTTATTTTATTTTATTTATAATTAAAAAAAAACGAATAGCGTAACAGAGTATAGTGTTATCTTGGGATGGTCTGACTGCTATAACAACTTGTAGCCATGCTTGCATGGTTTTTAAGTTGTTGAAGACATGGTGGTTGCTGTTGCGACTTTTTTGCTTTCGTTTTAGGAAAGAAAAAACATGAAGGCGCGAAAATTTTGCGCTATCCTGATTCCGCAATGCAAGCTGCTATCACTGCAGTGCGAGAGGGACGGTTCAAAATCAGAGAAGCTGCACGACATTTCGGCGTGCCCCATAGCACTCTGATAAATAAATTAAAAGGCAGAGTTCCAGGAGTAAGAAAAATGGGACGTGATACGTATTTTACAGAAAACGAAGAAAATCTTCTAGTGAAATATATCATTGCAAGTGCTAAGAAGGGAATACCGATAAAAAGAAATACCTTAATAGAAACGGTGAAAAAAATATTAGATGACGACGAGAGAGTGACGCCATTCAAAAATAATCGGCCAGGCAAGAAATGGGTCACGTTATTTTGCAATCGACACCCGGAAATAACTGAGAAACAGGCTGAAGGGATCTCCACAGCACGAGCTAATGTATCTGAAAAAGACATCAAAAGCTGGCACCAATCCCTTAAAGAGTATTTAGTCGAAGAAAATGCTTTGGATATATTGGAAGAGCCCAAACGCATATTTAATGCAGACGAATCAGGTTTCCAGACATGCCCAGAGTCAGGCAAAGTTCTAGGGCCAGTTGGCATGAAAAACTTCTACCAAATAAAAGCTGGAAAAGAGAAAGAGCAACTGACTGTTATGGTCACTATCAATGCTGCAGGTCAAGTAGTTACGCCCATGATCGTTTACCCCCTAGTTCGCATTTCAAAAGAAATAGCAATAAATGTTCCGGAAAACTGGGGGATAGGCAAATCTCCCAAAGGTTGGATGACCGGACCTTTATACTACGAATACATTGCTAATATTCTAGATCCATGGGTGAAGGCGAACAACATAAAGAAACCTATTTTGCTCCTAATAGATGGGCATCGCTCTCACTTGACGTTACAAGTATCGCAGTACTGTGCTGAAAATCAAATTATAGCCTACGCTCTCTTTCCCAACTCAACGCACATTTCTCAGCCAGCAGACGTATCCGTATTCAAATGTATGAAAAGTGGCTGGAAAAATACCGTTTGCGAGTTCAAAGAAAGAACTGGGAATAGACAGATTACCCGTGCTGGATTCGCACCCTTGCTCGCCAAAGTTTTTAAAGACAAAGTCACTCCAGATGTCATTAAGAATGGTTTTAAAAGATGTGGTATCTATCCATTTGACGTCACTGCTGTAGATTTGACAAGGTGCATGGATAATGAAACTAGAAAAATTGCACCCGTGTCAACTCCACCACTTGAGATCAGAGTGGAGACACTCTTGCTGTTTGAGTCTTTTATGAGACGAGGCCGTGTTGAACAATTTAGACGGAGTAATGAACAGTGGGAAGGGGAGGAAACCGCCAAGGAATTATTCTATGTGTGGAAAAAGTTTCGTCAGCACTGTTTGTCGGAGGGTTTCCCGTCCAGTTCAGAAGATGTTAGATCACCATCTCCACAGAACCAGATCACTCTGCCGGTAGAAACGAAAATTCCCACAACGTGCAGTACACTAGTCTCGAAGACATCATTTCTACCAGAAGAGTTCAAGACTTCCTCAAGATGTAATACGCCGGTTTCAGTGGCACCACATCTTCAAGAAGAGTCCGAAGCTTCCACCAGATGTAGTACTCCGATATCTAAAACACATTTTTTTCCAGAACCGGCAGAAACTCCGACCAGAATTTGTACTCCGGTTTCAAACGCACATCTTCCAGAGGAGTCCGAAACTACCACCCGATCTTGTACTCCAGTCTCAAAGACACTCAATATTTCAGAGAAGTCCGGAACTCCAACTCAGATATTGAAGTCACCTAATAACAGTTTTGAATGCCATACTCCAATAATCCAAACTGATAACATTGGTGTTATGACACCCCAAGCAGTTGAAAAGAAATCATTTACTTCATCGAGCAATCTTCTTCTCTTAGCTGAGAAACAAAAACAAGTCAGTCCTGCTTTTGGAAACCATTTAATATGGCCCTCAGATTCTCCGATAAAAAAACCTAAAAAAGAAAGACTGCCATTCGCCACCACTTCTAAAAAATGGCAAGATTATTGGCTGTGGAAAGAAAATGAAAAAGACGAACAAAATAGAAAAACAGAAAACAGAAAACGTGTACGAGAAGAAAAAAAAATCAATAAAAGTAAAGAAATACCTAAAAAAAACACAAAAAAAGAAATTAAAGGCGAGTTGACCACTAAAATAACCAACAAAAAAAAGAAAAGAGTCCGAATCATTACAAGCGATACCAGTGATTCCAGTGAAGCGATATCAGATGAGGAACCAGAACAGAGGATAGAAAAACACATAACCGATGATAAAACAGAATCTGAGAAAGAAAACAAGGAAGAGGCATCTTGTGCTAGTGTGGATTTAAATAGTTTGGAGGTGGGACATTTTGTAATATTTGTTTATGAAGGTGCATACTTTGTTGGCAAAATCGATTCAATTTGTGAAGAGGGAGCATTGATAAATTCAATGCATCAGTCGCTCAAAAGTTGGAAGTGGCCAGAGAAAGAGGACTCGATTTTATACAAACTCGATGATATTAAGGAAAAAATTCAACCTCCACAACTAATACACCATAAACGGGGACTTTATCATGTTCCCGAATTTGAAAAATATAGAGAATATATTTAAAAACTTTATTTCTCCACCTGTACTCTTTAGCGCGATACTTATCTATGATTTTTTTTGTTTCTATATCATTATGCTGATAATAATAAAAAAAACTATGATTAAAGTGTGTTTTTATCTTTTGAAAAATGTATGGGTGATATAGGTATTTTGTTTATTTATAAGTAGGTACCCTTTTTGAAGTGGTCAGGTATTGGTACATCACATGGTCAGTTATAGGTGTGATGTGGTCAGGTTTTGGTGAATTATAAAATTTTCACTTTAGGTAGGTATTAAAAAAGATCTTTTCTCACCTCCGGGCGGAAAGCGTCAATTTTCCTCCCGCTGCGCTAAACGAAAATGTCGCTTTCCGCCTCCGTCGAGGAGAAAAATAGTATACACACCACGGGCAGTAAATAAGAAAGCCTCAGATCACATGTTTATTGACCTCGGCTTCGCCTCGGACAACAATTACGTGTGATCTGAGACATTCCTTATTATACTGCCCTAGATGTGTAATGTACTATTTTATATATTGATATATTTTTTTGTCTCGTTTGTTTAAGTAGATGTTATAGAAGCGGTACAACAAAATTGGTATCGCTCAAATTAAAATTTAATTATATAAGGAACACATTAGAATTAAATCCGCTTAACTGGTCAACTATTGGGTCAGTGACCCTAGATGGATTTCGAATCAGAAATATCCTTAAAGATTACTTTACCTCAGAAGTTGGAAAAGTCTCATGGCAAGAACAGTCGATAAACAGAATGAACTAGAGCAGGTAGGTATGAACACGACGCACAGCAAGCTTCATTTGTCATTTAAATGTTTATTTGTAATAACTATGTAAAAATAAAAAAAAGTTGGTACTTACTTGTTTTATTGAGTTGACTACCAATATGCTCCCATATATTATCTCTAACAACATTATCCTTATAGCTTTTGAGTTGAGGAACGTAAAGCGGTGGGTTTTTAGCAACTAACTCAACTAAAAACTCGTCATTTTCATCGGTAAACGTCGCCATTTTGTCACCCTCTGCCACCCTCTGCGAACGGGCAGCGCGACCCAACTGCCACCGGAGCGGCTCGGCGGCGCTGCCAAGGCCGCGCGTAGGCCACGCCCCCCGGCCGCGCTGCTCGGTCGCTTGCGTTGGTTACTATTGCATACAATTCCCTCGAAGCGGTGGGTCGCGACCGCGGTCGCGGCTGCAGGGCCGCGGCTGCCGGGTCGCGACTGCCCAGATCCGAATCATACCTTAAGAAACAAGGCTAAAAATAACAAAAATATTCTAAGGTTTGAACACAAATCATATAATCTAACATAGAGAAATAGTTGAAACAGAAACTACATTGAAATCTAAAGTCCTTCTGTATCTGTGACGGGCAAAATACACAGTTTGGAGACCAGTCTCTTAAAAATACTGCCCTTGCATTTTAGACTCACCACCCGAGTAACATTGTCCAAACCAGGGTGCTTCTGGACTACTACACCATACAGCCACTTTGCCGGGGGAAGGTCGTCCTCCTTCACCAGCACCAGGTCGCCGAGTTTGGGCTCGGGATTTTGATATGCCCATTTATAACGATGCAAAAAACGAGTTAAATACTCATTTGACCAACGTCGCCAAAATTCCTGTGTCATTCTTTGAGTCAGTTGCCAGCGATTCAAATTACTTATATTGGATGTTTCATAATTTAACTCTGGAATCAATACTAATGGTTCACCAACCAAAAAATGACCAGGCGTCAATGGACAAGGGTCACCAGGGTGTTGGCTTAACTGAGATACCGGTCTCGAATTAAGACAGGCTTCGATTTGAGTCAACACTGTAGTTATTTCCTCAAAGGTCATGGTTGAAGATCCAATCACTCTTTTGAGGTGGTATTTTGTGGACCGAATCCCAGCCTCCCATAATCCACCGAAGTTCGGAGTGTATGGCGGTATAAAGTGCCATTCTGTGTTGTTAGAGACCAACCAGTCAGCCACTTCAGCTGTTATACTTGATTTTTCTGAATTGAATAATCTCTTCAGTTCACGCGAAGAACCAATAAAGGTACATGAATTGTCACTCCACAAGTGGGCACAGTGTCCACGTCTCGACACAAATCTTTTAAATCCAGCCAAAAATCCTTGGGCAGTCATATCACTCACAGCTTCCAAGTGAATTGCTCGAGTTGACATGCACACAAACAAACACACATAGCCCTTATAGGCATGATGCCCTCTCCCCTTTGAAGTTCGGATGCTAACAGGACCCGCATAGTCAACTCCACTGTGTAGAAATGGTCGACTGAAGGTTGTTCTTGCCGGAGGCAACTGATGCTATAATAACCCATAAGCTGATGACTCCCTTTGGATGAGTACCGCAAACACACCACACACTTCCTGACAAACAACTTCACTTGATTTTTTGCATCAAGAAGCCAATATTGGGATCGCAAATAGTTCAGCATCAGTTGCGGTCCGCCATGAAGTGTTTTGCTATGAGCATCAGCGATGAGAAGATTAGTGAGATGTGATCTTCGCGGTATGATCACCGGGTGTTTCATACTTTCAGTCAAAGATGATCTTTCAAGTCGGCCACCAACTCGGACAATACCAACACTGTCAAGATATGGATTCAATGAGGTAAGTGCACTTTTTTTATTAACTGTCCCTGTTTCCTTTATATTTTTTATTTCTTCGTGAAAATGTAGACCTTGATAATGCTTAATGCATACATTTCGAGCTTCTTCCAATTCTTTATTTGTTAGCCATATGGTAGGGTTAGGATCATCCTGCTTATTTTTATTTTTTAAACGTAAAAACCTTCTGCAATAAGCAACAACTCGGATTAGTTTAGTTAGTGATGAGTATTTTGAAAATAAACTATCATCCTTTGTATCCTGTGAATAAGTATTAAATGTATTTAATTTATTCACCTTTGTGATGTGATACACCTTTACTTTCTTTTCTTCTAAATTGGTGTCTATAATCTTCCCTTCACGATTTATTCTTTCGTTCCTTAGCCATTCTGGGCCCCCCGTCCATAACCGAATCGATTCTAATACTGATGGGCTGACACCACGAGATGCACAATCAGCAGGGTTAGTTGTGGTTGCTACATACGCCCATTGTTTTCTGTCCATAATATTCAGTATTTCAGACACTCTGTTTGCAACGAAAGTTTTCCAACGGCTTGGATGACTGCTTAACCAAGCCAGCACTATCGTAGAATCAGTCCAAGCATGTAGCCTTTCTTTCGGTAATTTCAAAACTTCTGCAACTTCCTGTAATAACCTTGCAGTCAGAAGCGCTCCGCAAAGTTCTAGTCTCGGAATGGATACTTGTTTTATAGGTGCAACCTTTGTTTTAGAGGTCAATAGATTAACAGAAATCTTTCCCGTCTCATCAATAACCCGAGCATATACTACAGCAGCGTACGCTTCGTTAGATGCGTCACTGAATCCGTGGAGTTCGACAGTGGCATGTGAATTTGTAACTCCGATCCATCGGGGGAGACGAAATTTAGTAAGCTCCGTAAGTTCGTCCCGGTAATTAATCCAGTCCTTCAGTAGCTTAGGTGGTAACTCGTCATCCCATTCTATCCCTGCTAACCACGTCCTTTGTATAAAAACCTTAGCCCTTGTGATAACAGGTGCCAGCCAGCCGAGAGGATCAAACAATCTTGCTATATCAGAGATTACTTTTCTTTTAGTTATGGGAGGTTCCACTGGAGGCAGATGGACGGTGTATTCAAACTCATCTGTTTTCCGATTCCACGTAAGACCCAGTATCTTAAAGACTTCGTCTGTCTTGATTTCCAAAATATTACTTGGGTCAGACATGTTTTCTTTTAACTGTTCCAGCAACTCACTACTGTTGCTCGACCACTTCTGTAGTTGGAAGCCTCCACCATTAAGAAGATTATTCATCTGTTGGTACATTTCAATTCCTTCGCTGACCGAACTGCAGCCCGTCATCAGATCGTCCATGTAAAAATCGTTGAGAACTCGTTCCGCGGCCAACGGATACTGCTCTCCATCATCAAGAGCTAACTGCTGTAAGCTTTTTACTGCCAAATAGGGTGCTGCGGATGTTCCAAAAGTAACTCTTATCAGACGATAGTGCTGAAGCTCCGAGTCCGGGTCATCACTCCAGTAAATGCGTTGGAAATCCGTATCCTCCTCAGCTATCTTGACTTGCCGATACATTTTAATTATGTCAGCGACAAGGCAAATAGGATGGCACCGCCATTTCAGAAGAATATGACGCAACTCCGGTTGTAGTGACGGTCCAACCAACAAATCATCGTTCAAAGTAACTCCATTGCTACCAGTACATGATACATTAAATACGATTCGTACCTTTGTAGTGCTTTTGTCATTTCTAACAACCGCATGGTGTGGTAGATACACGGCGTTTGGATTCTCGGAAGTCTGTACTTTCTCCATGTGACCAAGGTGTAGATATTCCTTTATTACGGATGAGTACTCCCTCTTTAAGTCAGGGTTTCTTGATAGACGTCGTTCGAGGCTTAAAAATTGCCGCTTTGCGATGTCCCTTGAATTACCATACTTGCATTTGGGATCATCCGTTTTAAATGGAAGTTTAACGACAAACCGACCCGTTCGGTCTCTCTTCGTAGTGCTCTTAAAAATGTCCTCGCATTTCTGTTCGTCTGCGGTGAAACGGATGACCTTTTGTTTGGGCTCGGCTTCTAGCTCCCAAAACTTCTTTAATACGTCATTGTCGTCATTGCATTGAGCATGTAAACTAATACTATGACCTTCCCCTAGGGAGATCTGACCAGATAGAATCCAACCCAGTTGAGTATTCTGTGCAACTGGTGTACCTGGCGGACCCTTGATTATTCCCTCCAACAAAATCTGGCCGTATACTTCGGCTCCTAATAGCAAATCTATCCTATTCGACACATTAAATGCCGGATCTGCTAAGTCTGTTGTCGAGAGAGATGTAGGCGTTTCCGTTACTAAATCCCTTTCTGGTAGGAGACCAGTTAATTTACTCAAAACATCAAAGTCAAAGTCAAAGTCAAAGTCATTTATTGCATAATATCATCATAATACATTGCCTTTTCGGCGTGCAATAGAGATACAAAAGAATGGTTTCTTTAAAACAATTAATTTAGGCTCAAGTACACATTATTCTCACATAAGTACATAGGTAACAATAAAAGGAAGTTACATTTAAAATTTAAAAATACCTTAATTGATAAAATTCATCGATATTGTAAAATGTATTGTCTAATAAAAAGTCGCGTAGTTTATTTTTAAATTGATTTATATTATTACATTTCCTTATCTGCTCAGGTATTTTATTGTATACCTTAATCGCCATCACACAAATACTCTTGCTGAAGAATGAGGTTTTGTGAGTGGGATAACGGAATAAATCTTTACAGCGTTCTCGATTATTTCGAACAAACAAATTTTCATTCTTTCTTAGGAATAGAGCAAGTTCAAATATGTATAACGACGTAACTGTGAGAACGTGGAGTTTCTTAAAGTAAGGTCTGCAGCTATCCCTTTTTTTTATCTTACATATCGCTCTTATGCATCTTTTTTGCGCAATAAAGACGTGGTTAATTTCACTAGTATTTCCCCAGAAAATTATGCCGTAGCGAAGAATTGAAGCTACTTGTGCATGATATGCCACTAACAATGTTTTTTCATTAACTTTCTTTGACAACATGTACAATGCATAAGATAACTGATTTAGCTTTGAACAAACATAATCAGCGTGATTCTTCCAGGTAAAGTATTCATCAATTCGCAAGCCTAAAAATCTTGTTTCGTTTGTTTCTTCAACTTTTTCGCCTGAGTAGTTTATGTTTATATTGTAACTGATTTTACTTCGTATATTATGAAAGTTTATAATTTTTGTTTTATTAAAGTTAAGCGTGAGGGAATTTTCATCTAGCCATTTCATTATGTTCTTTAAACTATTATTTATTGTTATCTCATGCTGTTTCATGTCATTGCTTGTATATATTACAGTACAATCATCTGCGAAAAGCACCATAGGATAGTTTGTTGCTTGGGGCAGATCATTTATATATATGAGAAAGAGAAGTGGCCCTAGCACACTTCCTTGAGGGACTCCACAAGTCACCTTTTGAGCTTTTGAAAAGTATTTAGTTTCTGTTTGCGTTTTTCCATCAATCCTATCTATTTGTGTAACTTGAGTCCGATTTTCAAGGTAAGATTTTATTAAATTTAATGCATTTCCTCAAACATGTGCCTTGATATTGAGAGTAAACTCAGGGTTACGGCGGGACCTTATTTCCAATACAACAGTAGCCTTACAGGTTACGCTTTTGTCTTCTCCGCCTATTCCTGACACAGTTCCCTTATAAGGCTTCTTCCTCGACCTAAGCTTCTGAACCGCAGATTCGGTAATAAAAGAAGCTTGTGATCCTTGATCCAATAAGGATCTCATTACTAATGCACTCCCATTGCTGGATTGGACATCAATCAAAGCCGTGGCCAGCAACACTTGGCCACGCTTGGTCGTTTGGTGAGAACAAACAACGTTTTTGGTGTCACTCAGCAAGGGTGCTGATGCGGTAAGATCACTAATCTTATTTCCTTCGACTGGTTGGTCAGTCCTGGCATCTCCCTTCTCCAATTTCTGCTGTTGAGGCTTGTGGAGCAGAAAACTGTGCTTCTTCTTGCACACGGAACAGCGATTTTTTTGCCTACACGTATAAATAGAATGGCCATGTCCTAAGCACCCAAAACACAGCCGTTTGGACTGGACAAACTCCCGTCTCCCGTCCGATATCTAATTTAGCGAACCTTTTACAGTTAGTAATTTTGTGTTCCTCAGAGCAATAAGTACAAGAGCTTAGATTATTACTACTGACATGCAAAGTTTTAACATTACTAGGCTTTGTTTTAGTAACAAATTCTAAAGCTCTGTATCGCTTTTCTATGAAGTCATTGAATTTGTCCAAAGTAGGTAGTTCATTTGTAAAGTCACTTATATAGAGTTCCCATTGTTTTCTGGATTCGTTATCTAATTTTCGGCTTATATTAAAGATTATATCACATCCCAATTATCAACGTCTATTCCTAGATTTCTCAGCGCATACAAACATTCATTTGTTGTGTCTAACAATTCTTTTAGTGACTGAGCTGAGTCTGGACCAACATTCTTTTGATTTAATAATCTTTTTAATATACTATTAGCGAGATATCTTTTATTGTTATACCTATTTTCTAACTGAGCCCAGCACATTGTATAGTTGTCGGCCGTAATTGGGATATGTCGCAATAATTGCTCGGCTTCGCCTTTTAAGTGAGACTTTAAATATTGAAGCCGTTGTATGTCGTCCAATAGTTGATTTGTGTGGACTAACGACGTAAACAAATCTCGAAAAGTAATCCATTCGCTGTATTTGCCAGAGAACATTGGTAACTCTATTTTCGGTAATTTGACATTACATGATACCTTTTGCACCTTGTCGCTTGTTTGAGTCACGGTTTCTTTTTTGCCTAACTTTAATAGACTCTCCTTTAATTCTGATTTATACTCTACATATATCTCTTCCGTGGTCTCATAAAGTTCTTTCGCACAATAATCCGACTTCTCGTAGTCGCTTTCTTGTGTTTCTGCGATAATTTTATAGTGAGTTGTATTGAATACAGCCCAACTAGCCTCTAACGCTTCCAGTCTTGTCTCCACATAAGGAACCGTTATGCGGTCCTTTGGGGATTTTTTAAAATTACTTCGCGCTTTACTTATAGTTACGTTCAAATTAAATTGAATTTTACTAAGTGACTCCATTTTACTTAAGTGACAAGGAACAAATTACAAGTTTGAAAATGTACTCACTATGGACTCTTGTACGCACGCACAAATTAGGTATGGTACACTTTTCCCCCCGCCGGTGCCGTGCGGCCGTCCGGGAACGCTGTCTGACCTCAAACCAGGTGTACTCGGGGTTGCTGTCGCCGCCGATGCCGCGCCGGTGCCTCGCTGCGCGCCGCCGAAGACCGCGGGGGTGCTCTCCCCGCGCCGATGCCTCGCCGCGAGCCGCTGGAGACCGCGGGGGTGCTCTCCCCGCGCCGCTGGAGACCGCGGGGGTGCTCCCCCCGCCGATGCCTTGCCTCGCGCCGCCGGAGACTGCGGGGGTGCTCCCCCCGCCGATGACTCGCCGCGCGCCGCTGGAGACCGCGGGGGTGCTCTCCCCGCGCGCCGCTGGAGACCGCGGGGGTGCTCTCCCCGCGCCGATGCCTCGCCGCTCGCCGCTGGAGACTGCGGGGGTGCTCCCCCCGCCGATGACTCGCCGCGCGGCGCTAGAGACCGCGGGGGTGCTCTCCCCGCGCCGATGCCTCGCCGCGCGCCGCTGGAGACTGCGGGGGTGCTCTCCCCGCGCCGATGCCTCGCCGCGCGCCGCTGGAGACCGCGGGGGTGCTCTCCCCGCGCCGATGACTCGCCGCGCGCCGCTGGAGACCGCGGGGGTGCTCTCCCCCCGCCGATGACTCGCCGCGCGCCGCTGGAGACCGCGGGGGTGCTCTCCCCGCGCCGATGCCTCGCCGCGCGCCGCTGGAGACCGCGGGGGTGCTCTCCCCGCGCCGATGCCTCGCCGCGCGCCGCTGGAGACCGCGGGGGTGCTCTCCCCGCGCCGATGCCTCGCCGCGCGCCGCTGGAGACTGCGGGGGTGCTCCCCCCGCCGATGACTCGCCGCGCGCCGCTGGAGACCGCGGGGGTGCTCTCCCCGCGCCGATGCCTCGCCGCGCGCCGCTGGAGACCGCGGGGGTGCTCTCCCCGCGCCGATGCCTCGCCACGCGCCGCTGGAGACCGCGGGGGTGCTCTCCCCGCGCCGATGCCTCGCCGCGCGCCGCTGGAGACCGCGAGGGTGCTCTCCCCGCGCCGATGCCTCGCCACGCGCCGCTGGAGACTGCGGGGGTGCTCCCCCCGCCGATGACTCGCCGCGCGCCGCTGGAGACCGCGGGGGTGCTCTCCCCGCGCCGATGCCTCGCCGCGCGCCGCTGGAGACCGCGGGGGTGCTCTCCCCGCGCCGATGCCTCGCCACGCGCCGCTGGAGACCGCGGGGGTGCTCTCCCCGCGCCGATGCCTCGCCGCTCGCCGCTGGAGACCGCGGGGGCGCTCTCCCCGCGCCGATACCGTACCGCACCACCGCCCGCCGCTGTAGGCCGCGCCGCACTGCCGCCCACCGCTGGCCCCAGGCTGCCCGATGCGAAGTGTGCCGGAGCCGTCCGCCCCGCTGCACTGATGCTTCCACCCGCCGCGGTAGACTGCGCCGCTCTGCCGTCTACCGCTGGCCCCGGGCTGGTCGCCGGCTCGTTCAGGACCATGAACAAGCCTCAGGGTGGTCCCTCACAAGTGGGTAATGAAAAAACCCGGGTAGTGAGCAAAGACAATTTATTTCATAACACATGGTTCATTTATACATCTTCAGACGGCAACGTGCCAGCGCGATTTAACAATAAAGGGGCGCCTTCTAGGTGCCCAAGATGACAACTAAACATAACATCGCATGCCGTGGCGAGGCGTCGCCACGCGAGAAATCTGTTTTACGTGCCGCTATAGACGTTTCACATCAAAAAAAAAGTACGCGGGCTGAATTTTTTTTCATTACTTAATACTTAACGTCATTCTGAGATGAAAAAAATCAGCTGCATCGTGGGGGGGGGGGGGGGGGCTATACGTCAGCTGCTCGCGTGAAATTTCAGAAAACATTTCATTTTAATTAATATTTTTCAGAGTATTTTTCTGTGTAAACCCCATATTTTAGAAGATGGGGATCAAAAATATAATTATTCACAAGTACACATTATAAAATATAACTGTTACATAGCAATACAAGTGAATATCTTTTTTCTCCCAACTACTTTGATTAATTTTTTGTCAGTCTAGTTTACTAGAACATCGTGAACGTGGGCGTTCATGTGTTCAGTTCTTCGTCTGGGTCAGAAACTCTATGGAATTCGCCAATCTCCTTTGACCACGTGATTGTTTAACTATTTGATAGTATGAAAACAACGATCAGCTGCGTGTGTAGCGGTGGAAAGTTCGTCAGCTGATGCTGTAAAGTGTAAAGATACAGATTATTCGAGCAGTGCGAATATTTTATGTTTTTGTGGTGTTTCATTTCATGTGTATAATACAAATTACAAAACAATATAGAGTTTACAATGGTAATAAAAACCGGCCAAGTGCGAGTCGGACTCGCGCACCGAGGGTTCCGTACCTACTCCAGAGCTCTACTGAGCGCAGGTTTCCTCTCAGAGAAGGGTTATTAGGTCATAGTCCACCACGCTGGCCCAATGCGAGTTGGTAGACTTCACACACCTTCGAGAACATTATGAAGAACTCTCAGATGTGCAGGTTTCCTCACGATGTTTTCCTTCACTGTTGAAGCAAGTGATAGTTAATTGCTTAAACGCACTTGACTCCGAAAAGTCAGAGGTGCGTACCCGGGATCGAACCTGCGACCAACCAAACCACTAGGCTATCACTGCTTTATTATTTATTAATTATGTTTATTTATTAATTTGCTTATTTATATATTTTTTTTTTGTTTTAGAGGTTTATTCTTAATATCAAAATAAATATTTTCTATATTTATTTACCTTATTTGAGGTGGGCGCCAATTAAGCTAGACCTCTAAATTGTATGAGCGCCCATACAACTCAGAGGACTATCTTAATTGGCGTCAACTATGTGTGTATGGCACGTGTATGGGGACACCCTTTATTTTTCAACTTTTTTATTTATTGGAATTTTTCCTTTATTTGTGCTGTAAGACCTTGCTTTTTGCCAAATTTCGTGATTATAGGTTTAAAAGCGGTGAACGCTTTTAAAACTATAGTAGACTACCACCCTTAGGGTGACTTAATTATAACTGTACAGTAACTAATAACCTAAACTAGCGGCACGCTATGATGGCCGGTTTGACGTTTGTCCGCTCATGAAGTTCCGTATTAATTGATAACGACTTTGAAGGAAATAATTGTATTACTTTATTGACGATAGTGATGTGCAGAGATTCATAAATTTTATCGAATGTAGTTTTAGGTTTAGGACTCAAAATTTATTTATTAAATTGATTTCTAAAATGTATACAAGTGTAGAAAAATCAGTTTGCACCATTTAAGGGGTGAATGTACTTGTGAATATGAACAATTTTCACTATGTGGACAAACCTCTGAAATCGCAAAAAAATATCAGCTGTTTCATACAAAAGGTAAAATTTTTATTTTTATATGATATAATATACCACAACTCGGCATTTGGTTTTCTAAATTGAAAATTTTTAAAAATGGAATCTAATACGATCGTCACATAGGATCGCTGGCTAGCACAACTACTACCTCCGGCAAACTCGCGTCAATGCTCAATGCAAAACAAAGCAGTTTCGAATTGACGTTGCTTCGAAAAGTATAAACTGTCAGTGCAATGCGATTGTGATATAGTTTTGACCTGGCTTTGGATTTCAAATATTGATACTGCATTACTGTTGACCCTTGCTCGTTAATTTGGACTCTGTTCAAGCCCTTTGTTGTGGATTTCGTCGATATGACCGAACGTACGCAGAGAACTGTAAACCTATTTAATCAGGTACAAAAACAAAACTTAATTGTTTTTTGTTCGAGAATAAATTGACATTCCACATCACTATTGTAATGTGTCAAACCGGCCATCATAGCGTGCCGCTAGTGTACGAAGCTGTAAGGTAATAATTATAATATTCTATATTTGTTTATTTATATGTAGGGCATGCTGATAGCTGTCTCATGCTAGGCACGTCATGCTCATGTTTCGAGTTTCGACTACCACCGCGTATAGAAAGAAATTCTACTACTATGAGCCAGCAAGTAACTCAGCAAGTTGCTCTTTTCATGAAAAGAAATAGTGGTTTTTAATTAACAAACGATTGATACATATTATAATTTATAAATGAGTTAAAGTGGTCTGAAAAATCAGTTTTGCATCTAAAGACCGATTTAAACTTCAATAAGTACAGTGGCGAGTTAAGAAATCAGTCAGTTAAGTAATAAGTAGTAAGTAGCGTCCAAACGTAGGCGAGTGAGTAGTGATAAGTTGCCGTTCTGAGAAGAAGACTAGTCGCATCGGTTGTTTTATTCCTTCGAACCTCACAAATTTTAATAATAGCTGCATCTCTAGCTTGTTTTATGCGGTAATTGTTGCATTTTGAATTATATAAACACTCATGTTTCAAGTATTCTTGCACAAATGCAAAGGTAGTAATAATTACTACCTTTTTTAGTATAAAAATGAAGTGGTCTGATAATTATTATCACTACTATGAAGTAGTGATTTTACACTAAAAAAACACGTGTGTCTACGGCCGCAGGCTTCAAAATTTGGACTGTACTAAACTCGCCCGTCTACATGCCGGCGAGTTAGGTAGGCGGGGTGCGGGAGACGCGAGAGAGGGGGCTTCTTCGCACTGGACTCGCCGAAAAATAGGATCGCGATCTATTCAACTGAACTTAATCAACAACTTACTACTTAACTCACTTTTGCCGTTCAAACGGCAAAAGCGACTTAACTCGCCAATCACGCAAGTTAACTCGCTACTGTACTTATTGAAATGTAAATCGGGCATAACATAGAGTACTTTTTATATCTGGTGATCTCTTTCAATTTCACAAAACGGCAGCGAAACTGTTTGGATATTCCAAGATTTTTAAAAACCTAAATCCACGCGAATAATAGGTACCTGATAGAGTACAAACGTACGTTACGTAATTATTATTACCTATAAATACTACGTAAACATAAATGCTTGATTACTCCTTAACGATATCGATAGTTTCGAAGCACACTCCCTAATGGGCGGCCATTTTATGAGATATTTTTCTGTAGTTATGCACCCCATTTTTGTAGGTACCTCCATGTATTTCGTACCTTCATGTCACAGACCAATGAAGTAAATTCACAGACCCTCCATGGAATTACAAAGTACCATATATAGAACGCCATTAACAAAGTACGCGGTTGGAGTATGGTTCGTGATTGTGACGTCTGTGACTTGTGAGTGATTTGTTTCTTTTATGCTCTGTGGTGAATAGTAAACAGATTAAAAAATTTAGTTAAGTTCCTTGGGAGTGAATTTGTTGAATTTTTAATTTGATTTGACATGATTCTTCAGAACTCGGAAGTTCGGAATTTATTTTTGAATTTCGTGTGCGCCTAAGGATGTTGAATGTTTGTTGATCGTGAATTCGCAAGTGTGGTGCAAAATATTTGTTAAATAAAACTACGTGATAATGTGATTGAATATTGTTAAAAAAATGGAGACTACAACAAACCAAAAGGGTGAGTAATCGTCATCAGTCCTACTCATATGCTAAGGTCTTGTTTGTATAGCTAGCTAACTGTAACATGTAAAATAATTTAGGAACCTGCATAAATTTCATCCTTTTGATTATTGTATTTTATTGTAAACGCAGGGTCAATCACTACTCGTTACGGAAGTGCCCCGTAAATAAATATGTTATACGAAAATCATATGTTTTCTATGTCTTATGGTGTTACTTATGTATGAATTATTAAGAATACATCAACGTAGTGTTCGCGTATTACAAAGTTTGTCGTATGACTCATTTTCATGGCATTGTGATGTCATGTGAATGTTAATAAATAAACAGGACAATCCTGTCTGCCTATCCATACACAGACGAGAAAGGTATGTATTAAATTAAAAATCCAATGCACATGGTACATTTTCCTGTAATTAGTGCTGATTTAGGATTCTATGTATTTCAGGAAATAATCATGACCAAGTTTTTTACACCTGTAGTATTGAACATAGTAGTCAATTCATACTTTGATAGCCACAAGAAATATTGCTATGGGTACTTATCTATTTCCGACAGAAATCTGATAACAAACTTGATAAATCTCCAGGGCTTATTATCATTTGTAATTTTATTTATATTTACTTTTATTTGATAAGTATACTTTTTTTACATGAATGCTGGATCAAAAACCCACAATGTAGTTCAATTTTGTATTTTAAACCAAATTAAATGTAACTGATAACAGTGCAATCCATTTTTCATTTTTTTTTTCAGTACAAAACTTGTACTACTGTACTTGTAACTTGTACTACTAAACTTGTACTTGTACTGGTACAAAATTTGTACCACTAAACCTGGTCTAAAGTTGTTGCTGTAGAATCTCTAATTACAACTAATTGATGCATTTAAACATGGACTATGTTCATACATACTTAATAATAATAAATTATTGGATAGAAGCAGGCGTTACTTTGCTGAAGTTCATGATTAACAAGAAAAGGTTAGAATTATTTTGCTATAATTTGCCAACAAAAAAATCTGTATGGTCAAACATGCAGTAACAAGTTAAGCACCGCTCACCTTCCCAAGTAAGCAAAAAAGCCAAGTTTCACCCCAAAACATGCTTCAAGAGTAGTGTAAATGTCTTGCGTGTGTGAAAAAGTTTGCTTTTGTAGCTGTAAAAATGAAAATGATTTTAAGAAAACCGTTTATTACATAAAAATAGGCAAATAAAATTATTTAGTTCCTATTTTAATAAATTCACCCCAAATATAGCAGAATGAAACTACCTACATGGTCTTTACAACTTCTTGAGGCCATTTTTGACCCAGTCACACAAAATAGCTTATATTGCTCCATTGCTCATGCACTTCGTCTGTGCTCATGCACTGACAAGAATTGATTGAATTTCAGTGCTTCGTCCACCATCAGTTTGTGTGTTTGCTTATTAAAATACCTTTTCTCCTTATATGGTCACATTAAATCTTGACTATTTAAAGTTATATTCATCATTGTTAAATATATAAAAGCAAAGTTTTTCAAGAAAAATTTTAGTTAAATTTCAGTATACTGAATTAAAAATTATCATTAAAGAACCACAAAAAAAATGAGTAATGAGTGGAATTTGAATAGTTAACCTTTCAGTTTACAGTATTAGTGCTGGCTTTTGTATCATTGATGCTTTCTAAATATTAAGCCTGAAAATATGTGGTTTAGTGGTGTGGTTATCTAAAAATGTCTGCTATTGTATGACAATCTCAATCTCCTCATTATTGGTTGAATTTATAGCATTCTTGCTGCACTGTTCCATTTTAAACAATAAAATGAGAGAGTTCTAGCCAGTGTAGCAATTAATAGACAATTGTACAGCTGCAAATAAATATAATTATGTGATTTTAGAACTTTAATATTAGTATATAATATAACTATTTAGTTTACGTAAGGCTGATTGCACCAAAATCGAGTGACATTTATCGAGGAATAAATTGGGCATTTGGGCATATTGACACTTTTTGTATTGAAAATACTGTCAAAATATCAAATTTACACACTGATAAGACTTATTTTACTTGATGGAATTGGCCCTTAGCCCTTAAGAGATTATCTACATCAGAAATAGCACAACATTGGCCTGTGGCAGTTAACTGAATAAAGTCTTTCCTTACAGTGTCCTGTATAGTCAACTATTCATATGATGCATCAGAAACAGATGAGTTGACAATAAGACCTGGTGATATCCTGCGGGACGTGGAACGACTGCCTGGTGGGTGGTGGAAGGGAGAACTGCGTGGCCGCCGTGGAATGTTTCCTGATAACTTTGTTTCTGTTCTCACCGAACAGAGTAATGCACGGTAAGCATACTTGATAATTATGGTCCAGGCGATTTTTTTTAATGTGAATTGATAGCTAAATTTATTAATTTATTTGTCATGTTACAACATCTTAGTGGGTCGGCATTAGAGCGGCATTTGAGTTATTTTGAATTTTTATTTTGTTTCATTATTGTCATTGCTTGGGAATTGAATTGAATTCATTATTGTCAAATTTTTGATTATGTATCATGATTATTATGTAGTTTAATAATGTCATTGTAGTTTATTTAATTTAGTTTATTTAGGTTACGGAATCACGTCTTGGGTTCCCCCTGAAAACCAGCGCTGCAGCTTACTGTGACTTCGTGCTGAGTGGGGTGCCCTATTTTTTCCACATCTACTTATATTTTGAATTTTAGATTTACTTACTTTACTTTGTAAGCATATTTATTGTAAATGTTTATTTACAATAAATATATAATATATTTATTTTAATATTTTATATAAATTAGTGTTTCATGGGAAAATAAAAATATCTATCTAAAAATTAAAAATTAAATAAATAAAAATTTAAATTAAGTATGATCACTCCTGCACGCCTAGCATGCACGCGCGAGAAAATTTTGTCGACGCCTTTTTTCGTATTATCTCTATCAACACTAACATGGTTGCACACATTGATTCGTCGAACGAGAAATTAGTCTACATCGACAATATCTTCTCTTCGCGCGAGATATCACTTCGACGTGCATGCTAGGCGGGCAGGACAGGTTCTTGAATATTTTTTTGTCTATAGACTACTTGGGGGTATTGCAGTATTATTATTTTTATTTTTTTTAATCGATGACAAGCTAGTCCTTGACTGCGATCTCACCTGATGGTAAGTGACGATACAGTCTAAGATGGTAGCGGGCTAACTTGGAAGGGGTATGGCAGTGAACATTCAACCCATACCCCTAATTGGTTTCTACACGCGCGCCGTCGTGCTGGAACGCTAAATCGCTTGGCGGCACGTCTTTGACGGTACGGTGGTAACTAGCCACGGCCAAAGCCTCCCACCAGACCAGACCAGAGACAATTCAGAAATTAAAAATTCCCAAATTGACCCCGCCGGGAATCGAACCCAGGACCTCCCAGTTATAAGACAAGAGCGCTCACCACTGAGCCAGGGAGGTCGTCATAAATAATAATTATGTAAGTGGTGATAGCCTTGTGGCTAAAACGGCAGTCTTCTTTTCGGCTAGTCTGGCTGGGGTGGGAATTTTGTGCATTTTAAGGAATACTTAGTGGTGCCTAAATACTCTTCCTTAAATAGTGAACAGTAAAGATCTGTACATCAGACAGTTCGCTATAATGTTCTCAAAGGTGTGTCAATTCAATCAAAAAGTCATTCAATTTGCTCTTGGCCAGTGTGGTGGATAATGGTTCAATCCTGGAATGGATGAACTTTATATTATTATTGCCAGTTTAGTACAAATGTATTCCAAAGAAAGAGAATTCAGAAGATTCTTTGGATTCCCTTTAAAACAGTTATCAATTGTCCTTAATGTATTTTACCATAATTATAATGATCATTTCTAAGACAGTGTGTGTGTTTAATGACCAATTTTATTGTATATCCAATTACAAGAATAATAAATAATGATTGTGCATGTTATCTAATCCAATGTGATAAGGCTCTGATATCATTCAAATAATGTTAGTCACCTTAACTACACCTTCCTTAAATTTTGTGGTGAACAATTCAGTTGAGAAAAGAGTTTGTGTACTTGACACATGATTATATTTTATCAATACATTATCCTTAAAAATATAAATACGGAGGTGTGTTCGTTTGTTGGTTTGTCCTTCAATCACGCAGCAACGAAGCAATGGATCGATGTGATTTTTTTTCATGGGTATAGTTGAGGATTAGGAGAGTGGCATTGGCTAACTTTTATCCCGGAATAACAGAGGATTCCCATAGGATTTGTAAAAATCTAACTCATCGCGGATGAAGTAGCAGGCAAAATCTAGTATTAGTAATACATTAGCTGTATATAATATAAAATATGAGTGTAAAACAATAACAACAGTGCAATGCTACTAAACAGTGAAGATTGAATTGTTTTTAAGTGGATGTTGTGTACAAATGAAACACTCTGAAATGCTGAATTTCTGAAAATCAGCTCTTCAGTGTGCTGTGACTTCGTCCTAAGTGAGGTGCGTTATTTTTCCAAGGTTACTTATATTTAGAATTTTATTTAACTTACTTTGTAAGCATATTATCATTGTCATCAGCAACCCACCGTCTCACTACTGAGCGCTGGTCTCTCAGGGTTATAGGCTATAGACCACTACGCTGGCCCAATGCGAATTGGTGGACTTCAGTCAGTCAGTTGAAGTCAGAATTGCACCCAGGGTCGAACCTGCGACCCCCCGAATAGGAGAGTCCTAACCATTAGGCTATTACTGCTTATAAGCATTTTGTACCTAATGTTTTGTGGAAAAATAAAAAAAATATATCATAAGTAAAATGTATGCAATAATAGGCCTGGAGGCGTGCAAGGCCGCTGTCGAGCTGTCTTCAGCTACCAGCCCGCCAATCCCGACGAGCTGCCGTTGTCTGTTGGCGACGTACTTGAAGTTCTTGGAGAGGTATGTCTTACTGTGTATTGTATTACGTGGTGTCGTGTGGTGTTGTTACGTTCCCTCAAATAAGGTTGTGCTAAGATACGGCTCGATAATGCGTCATGCTCGTGAACGCGTGCCACCCGCGGAAATGGGGCTACTTTGTGTCTGCCTATCTTAACATGTATTGAATTGTAAGTATGCATTTTTGGAACTTCCCCTCATTGTGGAAACACTGCATACACTGTATACTGCATAGTACGGTCTATTGTAAAAGATGTTGAAAAAGAGCAACCGCCGAGTTTCTTGCTGGTTCTTCTTGGTAGGAAGGGCATTCCAAATCAGTGGTGGATTCATTTGACTATTCGGAAGCACTTGTTAAAGTATATTTGATTAAAAAATATTTCTATTATATTCTTACAAACTCAGTACAAAGCTAAAAGGTTTGTATTTACGTATGTTCCACTTTGCACAGTAGTGCATAAATTACTGAGCCAATTTTGATGAATGCAACATCTATCGATTCATTATGGTCTGGGTCACAAAGGCTACATAATTATTATACGAAAAAAACCAATATGATGATGTTCTATACAGCTTACGATGTTCAGGTTTAAAACATTTTTTCTTGTTCTGCTTGTTTACTCTGAGATGACAAAGACAAAGACGTCGAACTACTGTATCTCCTTATACTGTGCGGTGCGGGGAAGCGCGAAGGGAAGTAGGGGCCAATTTGAATCGACCGTGTAGTATAGTGCGACAAATATAACTTGGCGCGGCTGTGCGCCACTGTGCCTAACATTAGTGTGGCCATTTTATAGAACATAAGACATAATTTGGGAAAAATCATTTTTATAATCAATTATTTGCGTATAGTCCAGGGTAGATAATTTTTGAAAACAAAAAAAATTATAGTAGGATGAAACCCATTGGAAAAGGAAGAGAATGCAACAAAAATGAAAGGAAAAATAAATTACGGGCGATCTGAGGTCGGGAAGTGGGGGGGGGGGAGGGGGGGGGGGTTTAAGGGTAAAAAACGGTTTATCTCAATTTCTGGAAAAACTACAAGTCCTATGGAAAAAAGTTAAATGGCAAAGTTGTAGGTAATAAAAAGTTCTACAACTTTTGTATTTAGACTTTTTTCACATAACCTCAAAATGTATGTGAAAAATTCAAATAACCAAGTTTTTGGTTTTTTATTTTTATAAATAAAATAATAAAAAACCAAAAACTTGGTTTTTTGAATTTTTCACATACATTTTGTGGTTATGTGAAAAAAGTCTAAAAACAAAAGTTGTAGATCTTTTTATTACCTACAACTTTGCCATTTAACTTTTTTCCATAGGACTTCTAGTTTTTCCAGAAATTGAGATAAACCGTTTTTTACCCTTAAACCCCCCCTCCCCCCACTTCCCGACCTCAGATCGCCCGTAATTTATTTTTCCTTTCATTTTTGTTGCATTCTCTTCCTTTTCCAATGGGTTTCATCCTACTATAATTTTTTTTCACTTTTTATTATTTTTTAAGGCTTCTACCCTGGTCTAGTAATCGTGATATAAATGATAATGTTGTCTTTCATAGTTCAGTTCACAAAGAGTATAAAAATTGGATGACCGAATTAGTTTCTCAAAAAGCCACCGCCAACTTATATATTTGTGGCACTGTATGTTGCTTGTTGTCAGGTCGAGGAGGGCTGGTGGCAGGGGCGGCGCGGCGCGCGCGTGGGCGTGTTCCCCTCCAACTTCGTGGTGATGCTGGAGCCCCCGCCCGCGCAACCCGCGCCTGCCGAGCCGGCACCCGCGCTGCCGCCTAAACCTGGTACGCCAACTATACGAGTTTTTAGCAGACTACGGCATAGCCAAAAGGAAGCGTTATGTGTTTAGCAGTCTTTGTATGTATTTGTTTCATCGTAGCGCCTAAATTACTACTAAGTACGACCCGGACTATTTGGTAATATAGTCCGGGTGACACAGGCTACATTTTTAACCGACTTCAAGAAAGGAGGAGGTTATCAATTTGTCGGAAATCTTTTTTATTTTTTTTGTATGTCCACGGATTACTTGAAGACGCCTGAACCGATTTGGAAAATTCTTTTTGTGTTTGAAAGGATATACTCCCCAGGTAGTCCCATATCAATTTTATCGAGATTGGTCGAGCGTTTTTTTAAATAAATAATTTATTGTTGATATTTTAAAAATTAAATACTATTTAATTATTAAATACTTTGTGTAGTGTGTGTGTAATGTAGTAAAGCGAAAGTTTGAAGGCGGTTGTTTAAAAAGAATTTTTTATATCAAATTATATACAAACAAAATCAATATGGCTAATGTTACAACGTTTTATTGTCTCATATTGCACTGGAACCTGCCTTAAGTACATGTAACACAAAAATTGCCTTAAATATTGACTTTCTCACTCCAAAGTTGCTTCTACAATAAGAATCAATTCGTGTTTCTCACAAAGAATAGAAAAGAACGCGTCATAGGTGATTAAAAATATTAAAACATATCTAGTTATCTACTTTGTAGTATATAATATAACTTTTATCTTTGACTCTTTGAATTGTCAATTGAGTAATTCTTCTTGCAACCGTTTGTGTGACTGTGACCGGAATTGGTGATATTATTCAATTTATTTACCACATTTATTGCAGACATTGAAACAACGTTGATTCATCCGTTAAAAATTGTGGGGTGCAATTGGTTCTTATTTACCAAAGCATGCTTTTTTATTCACTTTACTGCACAATATACTTAGTACAAAAAGTGAACTCAATGCTACATGCATATAATACATAATACTAATAATAATGCACAAAACGTATGCAGGTATGCAAGAAGAGAAATAATAATGTAAAAAGAGAATATTACTTAAATCATATTTAATATATGAAATATATATTTATAATAATCTATACTTATAATAAAACTGTTACTGGAAGATTTCTGTACATTTAATATATTTTGAAAATTTTAACCGGGGGATGCCCTTCTATCGATACTGAGCCCAAAACAGATTTTTATTTAATTTCTGTCTGTCTGTCTGTATGCCCGGGCATCACGCGAAAACTACTGAACGGATACTACTGAACAGATTTGAATTAAAATTGGTATAGTGGTAGCTGATACTCGGGGTCAACATATAGAATAGTTTTTATCCTTATAAACAATAAAGTTCCTCCGGGATGGGGGTTTAAAGTTTATGTCTATTTTGCTCCATAACTCCATCAAATCTAAATCGATTTTAATAATTCTTTTTTATTTGAAAGTTTATACAATCACTTTGTTAAGTTTATTGATGACCAAATTCATTACAACATCCATGTGTTTATTTATATGGATATGTTGATAAATGCAAACAAACTTAAAAAGTGTGTGTCGAAGTGAATTTTAATCGCTATTTAGCTTATTTAGTAACAAGTTGCCATACACATGAAAGAACTTTTTATAACTATGAAAATTATTCTTATGGTTGATGTCAGAGGTCCTGTATGATAAGCGAAGTAGTTAAAAGAACAAACACTATTCACATAAGCGCTATCTTCAAAGCAATACATGATGCGATATAGTTACATACTTACAATAGCTGCTAATTGATATGTTATTACGCGTTTTAATTTGATATTCCTTGAATCGAAACGTGACTTTTCGGTGAACGAACAAATTCCTTGAATAGGTACATAAATAATATTGTTTAAAGCAAATTTTTATCAGTATAATCGTTGACATTGAATTTTAATTATGCAACTGTGTTAAAATTTTTGACGTCTTAATTCTCTGTGGCTTATTTAGGTTCTGTAGTAAAATAAGGAATGCCTATAGTTTGAGTCCATAAGTGTGTCGCAGACATGTTCTTTAGAAAATGTTCATAGAGATTAATATAACATAGGAAAATCGTTACTGAGTCGTTTACTTAAAGTTAGAAAAAAGAATTAAGAGTACCTCCTGAATATGGGAAATAAAAGTGCGATTGTTTGTAGATCTTTTGAATGTGGTTCGCGAAACACGATCTCGTGCTAGATGTGGTGGCAAAAAGTCCGAAAGTCGTTTGTGGCAAATCAATAAAATTCAATTTTATTAAAAGTCAATTTTAGACTTGCCTTAACACAATTTTAAGAAATCAATACAATTAAATGAATGATAAATAAAAGCGTGGCTATAACTCGCTCCAGCTATTCATGAGATTGTAGGTAATAACTGTAAACTGTACACAACATAATATTGTTTTTTTAAAAGAGCAGTTGCCGAGTTTCTTTCTGGTTCTTCTCGGTAAGAACGGCATTCCGAACCAGTGGTAGAATCACTTGATGATTATAAATCATCAACTCTATGTAAAAGTGCATTTGAATAAAAATCTTTTCTATTCTATCAGTTGGCAAGTTTTTTAAAATAATTAGATTAGCGCTTGACTGCCATCTCATCTGATGGTAAGTAAAAATGCAGCGCGCTTGTCTAGAAGACGCCTATTCCCTATTTATTTAAAGGTACCCATGATATAGTAGAAAAACGCATTCCATATTTTTGCAGTTCCGCCCTTAATGCGATCCCTATTGAATGGGGCTACTTTCTGTCTGTCCGTCTTAACATGAATTGAATTGTAGTATGTTTTTTTTGAAATTTCCGCTCATTGTGGAAATATTATATTCTATTCTAACAAAGTTGCATGGGTTAAATCGGATTGGCATCCAGCTGCCCACAAGATAGTATAAAAAACTTCATCATCATCATCATTAGCAACCCATTCAACGGCTCACTACTGAGCGCAGGTCTCCTCTCAGAGAAGGGTTATAGGCCATAGTCCACCACGCTGGCCCAATGCGAATTGGTGGACTTCACACACCTTCGAGAACATTATGGAGAACTCTCATCTGAGAGTTCTCCATAATGTTCTCCATAAATTGAAGCAAGTGATAATTAATTGCTTAAACGCACTTGACTCCGAAAAGTCAGAGGTGCGTACCCGGGATCGAACCTGCGACCTCCTGAATAGGAGACCACAGTCCTAACCACTATCTATAAAAAATCTATCACTGCTATAAAAAACTTATTACAATGTAATAGCTACATAATAATATTGTGAAATGATTATTTTGAAGCGAGCAAATGCTGGCTCTTCTCAGCAGAATCCGCTTTCCGAAGGTGGTAGAGTCAGGACGTGTCAACGAGCCACAGGTTGGCCTACGTGAAATAATTTTGAATTTTTTTTAATTGAAAACTTCTTTAGGTGCGTTGAGTACTTTTTTGGGTGAGCAAAAAATATGGATTTATCGTCATCGTCATCTTCACAATCGTCACCTGGAGATTTCAGTAAGCGTTTAATATTTTAGAAGTTTCCAAGCAACCTTGTACAGCGTAGCGGGCAAGCTGCCGCCTTCCTTACCGTTTAATGTATGATGACGCAGGTACGAATTTCACTCACGAAATCGTGTCTGCGCTTTTCTTATTTGTTCTTAATTATTAGCAAATCTAGTTTTCAATTCTATCGGCGGTCCCTATGACTGCCCATTTTTTGACGTGATAACGTCTTATAAATCGATGAACACCGGCTGCACGCACGAAAAAGTGTCACGTTTCGCCTAAGCCTGAGCGTGCAAGCGAGAGCGCGGAACAAGCGATAGACAGGCAAGATCGGCCCAAGCGCCGCCCGGCGCCCGCCAGACATCGCGTGCGCGCTGTTGTTAGCGGATGTGTCGCGAGCTAGTTCTAGTAGCACGCTGTTCATCTTTATGACGTTATCACGTAAAACTATCGTCCGTAAACCGACTTTACAGACAACCAATTTTTTAAATGTTATTAACGGTATATATTGTTGCAGTGAAGGAGCAATGCCGCGTGCTGTTCCCGTACACGGCGGTGAACGACGATGAGCTGTCGCTGGCGGAGGGCGACGTCGTGAACATCGTGTCCAAGGACGCGCCGGACCGCGGCTGGTGGAGGGGGGAGCTGCACGGCCGGGTCGGCCTGTTCCCGGACAACTTCGTGCAGCTGCTGCCGGCTGGTGAGTATCGTTGCGAGATCAAAGCAGAAATTACTCTGACATAGCTCAGCGAGTCGCGAAACTGAAGTGGAAATGGGCGGGGCACATGGAGCTGATGGTCGTTCAGGATCCCAAGGTGCTGGAGTGGCGCACCGGGGAGCGCAGTGTTGGCAGACCCCCCACTAGGTGGACCGATGATATCAAACGAGTCGTAGGAAGCCGCTGGATTCAAGCGGTGCAAGACCGAAGCTTGTGGAAGTCAATGCAGGAGACCTAAGTCCAGCAATGGACGTCTAAAGGTTGATAAAGAAGAAGAGTACACGAGGTTTTTGAGTATTTAGAGCCTGTTTCACCACTTTCTGATAAAGTGCTTTATAGCCTATCGATAACTTGTCTTGACAGATAGCGTTCTTTCTGTTTCACAAGTGTCCGTTAAGACAATCTAGCAGATAAACTCTAAAAAATGTCAAACATATATATCACTTTAACGGATTGTGGTGAAACGGGCCCTTAATCTTTTAGGCCAGTACATTATCGGCATAGGACTTAGGAGTGCCGATTTAGCTTTCTTATTTAACCTTTGGGAAAAAGCTAAGTAGATAGAAACATCAGGTCGCAGATAAGAGCAAAACGCAAAGTTAATTACTAATAAGTTAATAACTTTTATGAATAATTTTACGATAATCAAGGAAAAATTCAGTAAAAATATTGCGGAAGTCTTATCGTATTTTCTAAGCGGTATTGTCGTAAGAAACTTTTTTGCCGTATTTTCCAGTACAATAGTTATTTCTTCGAGACATTGCAAAAAGAGTAGAGGAGACGTTATATATAATTCAATCAACAAAAGCGTGCCTGATCTGTGACCGATTAGCGGCTTTAGTTACGTAAAAGTTGTTACGATAATGTGTCGTCACAAGGTTAACTGCAGCTATGTGACAGCTTTGATAAACATTTGTAGCGTAGGTTTGTCCTATTCGAATGTGTTTGACACAACAGTTCGCTTTTGCTTGTTTATGTGTACTGTCTTATTTTTAATCACATCCGTGTAATAATAATTTTAGGAAACTGTTTATTGTAGGCAGCGAAGTTTTCATTAATTCTAATTTAACTTATAACTGTGTTCAGGTACCTACTTTAGCGGCAGTCAAATGCATAATAATATAGAATTTTTTCTTGGTGAAGTGTGAATCTCAAAAGATGAGCGTAGTAGTTATTTGACTACCAAAGCCTGGCCTGGCCGCCTGGCGTTTCCATTAGGAACTTTTTGTTTGCGAAAAAAATAAGTGCGTTTTGCTTTTTGCGCGAAAAACGTAAATATGCGTTGGTGGTTAATTTGTGGGCGCAATGTGTAGTTTACCGTGGAAGAAAGAATTGTAAGAAAATGTTATTTATAGAATATTTTTGTAATATGTACCTACTCGTCTACGTAGTATGTACGCATACTGCATAGTCTTTTATAAGGATTATAATTCTTACTAATATTATAAATGCGAAAGTGTCTTTTTTGTTGGTTTGTCCTTCAATCAGTCAGCAACTGATCAGCGGATCAGAGTGATATTTTGCATAGATATTGGGTACCTTGGAATTGGAACCATTTGAAATAAACAGAACTAGACCATTGGAACATGGAAAGTGACATAGGCTACCTTTTATCCTGTAATAACTAAGTTCTCCTTAGTTAGTCTCGGGCAAATCCCGTGGGAACTCTGGTTTGCCGGGGTAGCCTATGTCACTCTCCAGGACCTCAACTGTAGGTACCTTCCCATGCAAAAAATCACGTCGATCCGTTGCACTGTTGCTGCGCGATGGAAGAACAAACCAATAGACAGATACTTTCGCATTTGTAATATTAGTAAGGATAAGGATTCGCATCTCTCACCGCCTCATGTTATTGACCAATAAAATTTCGAAATATTTGTTAATAATATTCGAAATAATGACACTTTAGTAAATTAGTTGTATCGCCTACTCAAGTTCTAGTGTTCGATGTTCCGCTATTGACATTTCTCATGAAGGTTGCGACTCGCGAGTGTTCGGAGTCGTGATTTTGCGTAAGCCTTACCTCATCGCGTCGTGCCTTTGCGCAGTGTTTTAGAATTTTAGTACTGTTTAGTGAACGTCAGAGCAATATCAAATACTTCGCAGTTTTAAGTACATTAAAATGGGAGTGGAAAGTGAGTTTTAGTGTTTATCCAAAGTATTAGGATAGAATAATTTTTGTTCCGCAATGCTTGCTAACTTTTTCACTATAAATGCAAAAGTGTGTTTGTTTATCCTTCAATCACGCAGCAACGGAGCAATGAACCTACTTTAACTTTTGCATAAATATATCGCACACCTAGGTCAAAAGTGAGACACCTCAAAAAGGTCTCTGTTCCCTAGTCTGAAAAAAAGTATTTCTGAATCTTTTGTTTGTTACTAAAGTTGTGAAACTTAATTTTAATTTATTTTATTTCACAAAATATTTAGTACATAAAATAAAATTGAGGTTCATAATTTTAGTAACAAAAGATTCAGAAATACTTTTTGCCGACTAGGGAACAGATACCTTTTTTGAGTTGTCTCACTTTTGATCTAGGTGTGCGATATGTTAAGATAGAATGACACGGGATAAAACATTTCGAACTCCACGGACGAAGTCGTTGGCAAAAGCTAGTACTTAAGTTATAAATTATTTATGAATTGATGCAGAGAATTTTTAAGGTTGTAAGTTTTTGTGTAGATATTAATTTTCATGCGACACCTATATATTTATATTATTTATGCTCATTTTTAATAATAAAATGAATTATTAATTTTTATCATAAAACTCGTTAGGAAATGTTAAACAGATGAATTGTATTTCAAACTAGCTGATGCCCGCGACTTCGTCCGCGTGAATTTAGTTTTTGTTTTTTTTTTATATTAAAACCTTCCGTGGAACTTAAGGAACATACAAAAAAATAAATTAACCGAATTGGTCCATCCAGTCTTGAGTTATGCGCTTACCAACATTCATTTTTATTTATATAGATTAATGTTGTGTGAAATAACTATTTTATAAAAGAAATATTATTAGTGTTTATAAGTCGATGACCTTTCTTGATATAACATTATTACTGATATGATCCTTTTCTTATAGTTTTGAGTATCGGTTAAGTCTGATTTAGGCTAATTTTAATTAAAATGCTCCTTTTCTTATAGTTTAAGTATCGTTTAACTCTGATTTAGGCTAATATTAATTAAGCAGCAGTCTTAACAGCCGGTCAGTGAACTACTGACCGACTGTAAAGTTCAAAGGAAGTGATAATATGCGCGATAATACAATTATTTGGGATAAAACAAAAACATTGTTTTTTTTAGTTTTATCGGGACTTTTCGCCAATCATGGAATTACCCGTTGAACGTTTACAGTTGGGCAGTGGGAAGAAGTGGCAGAAGGCTTATCGATTTATGACTGTGTTAATGACTCGTAGTCTAATTCAATTTGAAAACCCATAAAAAAATATAAATTGAATAATGCAAAAACACTTGTCTTGACTGACTGATCTATCAACGCACAGCCTAAACAATAGGAGTTAGACACTTGAAATTTTTGCCAGTAGGTTCCTTTTATGACGTAGGCACCCACTAAGAAAGGATTTTTGAAATTCCAGCCCCAAATCATTAGTTTAGATAGGGGATGAAAGTTTGTATGAACACCCGTCATCTTTCAAGTTGTATCCAAGAAACTTGGTATTTGGGTTTTCAATTAAAAATTAAGAGTGTTTCACAGTTTTTAAAAATACCACCCCAAAACCTAATACACGCGGACGAAGTTGCAGGGGCAAAAGCTAGTCTTAAATATAAGTACGTGTATTTAGTCATGGATTTCTAGAGTTCAATGACTTTTTATCTTTACAGTAACTCAAGAGATCGAAGAAAAGAAACCCGAGCGGCCGCCTGGGAAGAACGCCAATGCCAACACACTGTACCCTATATTGAACAAATACTCGGAGAAAACTGCCTCCGTTAAAGAATTGACTACATCGAAAGTAAGGTAGGAATCTTTTTTAATATACCTTCATTAAGCCTCACTAGGTTCACAACAGTGTTCAAACCTTCTGTGTGTTGGGGGTAGTCTAAAATTAAGTAATGATGGACGCGGGATTTAGAGAGAAGGTAGGTGAATAAGTGATAAATCTTCAGTATGAGTTGGGACCGGTACCTAAGGGAGATCTATAGATGGCACACTCACTCGGCTCAGACTCAAGACTGAGTTAAAGACAGATTTATATCAGGATAAAATATTTGTGTCTCATTTTAACTCTATCTTGAGTCTTGAGCAGAGCCAGAGTACGATCATAGATCTCAGCTTACGAGTAATTCGGCTGGGGGATTGTATAAAAATGATTGCTACAGTATGACGACCGCAATCATCTTTGACCGGCTGAATTTTTGGCGTTCTAAACATTAGCGAAAGAATACTAGCCAATCTGAGGTGATTGCGGTCGTTGAAATCCGATGAAAGATCAAAGATCTGCGGAAAGATGAAAGATCCGAAAAATCTGCGCATAAATTGGGTCTTAAAAAGCCTTTCAAAAGACCAAAAGACTAGTTTTTGATCAGTAAAAAATTTTCCTGTGACTATTTGTTAACGTGACTTGATACCTGTGTTATTTTCTATTACCAAGATTGAACTTTTATTAGAAAAGTTAAATGAAATACTTTAGACATTTTATTCAATATTTTTTTAATGAGTACTTAATTAGGTAAAATTTTCTTTTCCTTACAATTTTGTTTTCTTTCTGAAAATTGTTAGACTTTCCTGTTGTCTAAAAATTTTCTTTCAGTTCAGAAATAAGTCGACATTGTGTTGGCGTAGAGCAAGAACAGGGTCGAATTGACATTTCCGCCTTCAATAACTACTCTATAGTTTAAACAGTCTTTCAAATAAGACATGCTTGTTATGATTTACTTTCACGGATATTATGCATTGCTACCGGAGAACGCTGACTAAAAATAGTTCGTTATTGACTGAAATCCATTTCGAAAGATTAAGAAGGGAAATCGATCTTTCAATTCTTATTTTTTCGGCGAAATAATCTAGGCGGCCATGACTGTCTAAGAATCCGGGATAAAAGTAACCTATAGCTAGGTAGCTGCGCGTTGCAGAGAGCAACGCACCGCTAAGTGTTCGGGAATCGTATACGAGCAAAGCTTCATGCTAATCCGGGATAACATTTATCTATCCAGATAAAAAAAATTAAAATTTTTGTCAGTATCGCGATTAGGTTATTTTGTCACAGCCACAGTATTTATGTTTATGTATATACTTAGAATAGTTTATAGTATAGTAGATAGAATACACTATAGTTTATAGAGGAATGTGCAGCGCCCAGACAAGCTGGGGCGCTAAAGAAACAAAGAAAATGTGTAGTAATTGTTAATTAAATAAAAAAATAAAAAAAATAAGAATCCCAATCCCAATATTTAAGTAATATCTATCTATAATACCTTTATTAATGTGTACTTATTAGACATCTGACTTTTCAGCATGCACAAAGAAAATACGTTGAGCAAAGAAAACAGCACACAAAGTACAATCACGCACACAAACAAGAGCGAATCGGAGAAATTAATACACAATGAGGCAGATGGAACACTCGATGGACAAGTAAGATGTTTTCCATTTGAAATTAAGATAGGACAATAATGCCCATTTTTACCAACGATACCTATATCATCCCCTAAGTAGGAGTCACGTAGCATTACGTAGGAGGTCCGCAAATCGGGTAAAGGATTGTCCCTTACCCAATCAAAAGCACTTGTAAAGTTTATTTGGATAAAAAATAATTCTATTCTATTCCAATGTCATTTTCACCTTTAGATGGCCTCTAAAGGTTCTTAGGTAGGCTGCATAAGTTGGGAACGTTGATGAAAACGGGCATTAAGTAGCTTCTTTTACTTATTTTGTAATGAAAATGTTATGTTGTTCGTTATTCTCGCTTTGATATTAAACTCCTCTGCTAACTGTTTGCTATAAAAAAAAACTATTCATAATAATAAAACTTCTAGTATTGTTTTACATAAAACAAGCGTATGAATTTAGGGTTTCGTGTTTCGCATTTCAGATAGTAAAAACAAGAGATGTAACCCTAAACTAGTTAGATCTTGTGAGTCATTTGTCAACATATTTATGACTAAAATACCACAAAAACTTATTTAAGGTCCTCACTAAGCGGAAATACTGCAGCGGAGCGACACGACCAAATATTGTCATCTTATAAAATAAAATGCACTTCGCAGCAAAGTTGACAGATTGACCTATTGGGCCCTAGCCCCTGACATATTGCGCAGTTCCGTTGCCGCTAGCGCAGTTTAGTGTCACTGCTCGTAGTTTTATATTATTATGTTATGGAAAAATATTTTAGGAGCCTTTTAATCTGTCGCAATGATGTGTGGTATTCTTCTTAATATGGAGAATCCTAAATGTCATGCATTATTCTTTTTTTTTTTGCTTGCTCTCTATGATGTGATAATATTTTTTCGTGTTGAAGAAGTTCTTATGAGAAGAAATTAATGTAACTAACATCCATGTCACTACCGAGAATCAGAGGTTGCGACTTGCGAACGACTCGAACGACTGTCAATTTTGCCTTGTACTATCACACTGCTACAGTACGCATGCGGCTTTTTCCATAGAGCCGCGTCATGCTGAATTTCCGCTCCGTTGCAGTGCAGTTCCGCTCAGTGTGACCTCACCTTAAGTTATTGCATTTTGGTCTACATCTACAACTTACGCAATAGTGAAGAAAAAGGAATGTTACGTGATTATGAATAGTATTGCAGAAAGTATAATTAAAAGACAGTGATCTACGTAACAAAAGAACCTATACAAATCACCTAAATTTTAATCGCGCCAAAGGTTCTTTTGTACTGAAATTATGTATGACGTCATAGTTAGTAGTAGGTTTAGTTATTCTGTGGTTTAGTACTCAGTCATATAGTGTGTTTGTAGAAAACTAGCTAAAACACAACTTCGATCGTGTGGATAACCTTTTTAAAAAGGGATTTTTCCCGATTTTAAAAGTAGGTATCCTAGATGTCTATTTTTATGATACAATCTTCCGGCTTTGCGGTAAACCCGTGAAAAGATAACAATATAGATAGGCAGATAGACACTGTGTCATAAATATATTTAAGGATAGTATGGACGAATAAATAATAGGTTATTCTTAATTATTTTTAGATAAAGAAACCCCCCGTGCCAATGAAGAAGAGTCCTACACCGACATCGAGCGTCGGCGGGCTGTTCAGTGGACTCAAAAATAAAATGCTGTCATCATCGGAGAAAACGTAAGTTGAATGCGAAAAATTCGTATCTGTCTTCATATTTTAATATAATAAATAAATGAGTTTATCCAAAAAAAAAAACAAAATTCAATTATTTATTTCACGTAGGCCAACCTGTGGCTCTTATGACACGTCATGACTCTACCACTGGTTCGGAACACATTATTTTCACACACATGCACACACATATTCACACAAATGCACAGGTCAGCCATGAAACCAAGCAATATTTACTAGAATACTACATTTCTAAATTGCTTATGGTAACTCTGTTATTGCTATGGCTATAGCATATAGAATATGGTATTACGATAGTCTTAAATGGACCAGGCAATTTTAGGTACATTTATAGGCACGTAAAAAGAAAGTACAGTGTATTACCAGATAAACCTGACTGAGTATGAGGTCCAAGGGTGTAAAGTTTTTGAATGAGCTACGCCAGAAGACTCGCTTCGTCGTCCCTTCAATTAGCTTCACCTTCGACTTGCTTAATTCAGGGCTTCCTTTTACCTTTTCTTTTATTTTATGGCAAGATAAACATTTTCTGTGATCTCATATAATGGTAAGTCACAATGCATTCTAAGATGATAGCAGACTAACTTGGAAGGGAGTATGGCAGTTTTGATTTAACTCGTATCCCCAAACTTTTATGCTTTCAAAATATTTTTTTACCCAATTTTTTTCAACCAACTTCCAGAAAAGGAGGTTCTCAGTTCGGTCGGTATCTTTTTATTTCAGCGAAAAGTCTTCAACGACAGTGTCGAGCGGGAGCAGCAGTAGCGGCGAATGGGACCGCATGGACGGCATCGCGGCCAGCAAGGCCAGCCCCAATGCCAACACCGCAAACACCAACGCCAACAACACCACCAACACGTTTGACCACATCGAGAGAAATTCCATACTCAACGATCCAAGAGCTGGCAGGTAATGTTAAGGTTGATTATACGGGTCTGCCCGCGAAATTCTAATTTTTTTTAGTTTTTTGCAATTTGTAAACTAATCGACAAAGTAGGCTTATGAATTTCTAATTGCGACAGTGGCAGTGGCAGGTTTATACAAAAATCTTTACTTGAAAGTGTCCAGTTTAAGTAAAGATATTAGTCAGAATATCGAGTTGGACGTGAGTTACTCACAAATTAGTCGATATTCTGACTAATTTCTTAAACTAGAGACTTAAGTAGTAAATAGACTTAAGAAGTAAATTTTTTTATATAAACCTGTGACGATGATACTGCCATCGTCGCAATTAGAATGCCAGAAGCCTACTTTGTCGTATTAGTTTACGAATGCCGAAAAACCAAATTAAAATTGAATTTCGCGGCAGACCCGTATAATCAACCTTAATGTGCAATTACATCTTGGATTTAGAACATTTCGTCTCTATCGTTATTCCCTTATATACACTACGTAGCTTACGGTACGCGACGATATTCGTGATCCAATACGTAGATATTCTGATCAGAATAATAAAATTCCTCGCCACCACCTCGAACACCATAGAACTAATTTCATTGATGAAACTATTATTTATCTATGTTTATTTTTATTTTTTCTCTTACTAATTATAAAAAATCGTGTTAGTTGCTTGTTGAAAGAATGATTTTATTAATTACATTGTAAATACTAGATTGCCATAATTTCATTCGCAGAGTGAAGGCGCCTCGACGGCGACCGCCGAGTCAGGTCCTACGCGATGACACGCCGCAACAAATAGGACTGACCAACGGCCACGAAGGTATCTCTTCTTTCTTTCTTCTTGCTGGGCCGGTCTCCACACATTAAAAGTAAGGTCTGTTGTGTGATACCCCACTCTCGCTTATGACGTCACTCTAGCCACCCAAGCTCCTTCAGTAGCCTAGCAGGACGCCCAGGTTTCTGAAGTGAGGCTGGGGATCTCAGATGGTTCTTACATTGATCTTCCACGCCCGTACACTCCAAGAGCACGTGAGTTTGTGTTCCACCTCCATGCAGGTTCTACACTAAACAGAAGACTGTCGGGGGCATCTATAAGTATGTTACGTATAGTCTGGCTAAAACTCAAAAACTCGATTTGATTTTTTTTTTAAATAAGGAAACCCCGGTCTCTAGTTAATCCCCTTTAGCTTAAATTTATTACTCTCTTGCTATAAAGTCGACTGTTCAAAATATTAGCAGTGATAGTGGTTAGGGGGGTTCGATTCTGGGCACGCAACTCTGACTTTTCGGAGTTATAACCGTTTAAATATTACATGCTGCAACGGTGAAGGAAAACATCTTGAGGAAACCTGCACACCTGAGAGTTTTCCATAATGTTCTCGAAGGTGTGTAGCGTTCGCCAATTCCCATTGGACCAGCGTTATGGACCATGGCCTATAGCCCTTCTCTGGAGGAGATCTGCGCTCAGTAGTGATCTGTCGATGAGTTGCTGATGATGATGATGATGATAAAATACCTTGTTCTAGTGCCAACGGAAAGGCCAGCATCATCAGAAAAAGCGGAAGAGATCAGACCTCGTACACGTGAATGGGAAAAACACAAAGCGCCGTGGATGGAGGAACTGAAACTGAATCAGGCGAAGAAAACGAGCTTCGGCTCCGAGGGCAAGTCGCGCTCCGTCTCCACGTCATCGGAGGCGAGCGGAGTCGCGAGCAAGGCGGGCGGCGGGAGCACGGACAGGTTGGTTGATAGGGTACTTGCATTTTGTACATAGTAAATACACTGAAGCAGGGATTCCCAAACTATTTTAGGCGAGACCCCTTTTCCAAAATGAACTGATACCTCAGACCCCCATAGCCAAATTACTTAAAAAATCTTCTAAAAAAATTATCTCTTGTTTTTTCCCTGTTTATACAAATGCTTACCAACTTAAAAATCTCTCATTTTCTCATCAAAATTTAACTAAATAAAGACATAAAATTCAGTAAATATCGGGTGTAATTAATAATAATTATTAATACAAATTACTTAAAAATACTTAATAGGTAGGTAATTATTTTTTGAAAAAACATTAAATTCGCAAAAAGATACAAAAATAACGCGTAACACAACTTATTGAAAGTTTCAAATAAGAACTTGTGTTCCCCTCGAGCGCCCTTTCCCCAGCTCCCGCAGATTTAAAAAATCCGGCGGTTTGCCGCCCTATCGGCTCCCGATATAAGCTATCCTGTTCCGACTCGTGTGGTTTTGCATTTAATTTGCTAGTAAACAATATACCCAGCCTTCTCTAACTTAAATCTATCGAAGTTCAACCTTGAAGGTCTCTATGCCTTTTTTTGTACAATTTTGAACCTTAAGACATTGACATAGTCGATGTTGTAAAACGCGTTGGCACTCAGTACTCGCGTCGAGCGTGCCGAGTGTAGTGATAAATACACACATCAAAAGTGTCTAGGGATCAACATATATTTTTGCAATAACTTTTCTCCTGATTGATATTAATTAAAATTTTCTTTAAGGATTCATCAAATAAAGTGTTTTCGTTTGTCACAGTAACGATAAACCAAGTCACCTTTGCATTAATAAAGAAATTTGCCATTTTCCTAATAAAGGGATTTTTGACATTTGAACCACTAACATTAAAGTTCGAAAAAAAGACTGAAATAACAGTTTTCTTTAAAATTTTATTGGGTAACTTAAACAATTAATAATCCGTGTTTCTACCGCGAACACTAACAACACAAGAACATCGGTTTGGCATACTCAAAATGAGTTCATCCAAATCACGCTGTGGAATGGCCGCCCATGTTCGTTGCAACAACAAAAAAAGGTCTTCTTGCCACTGGATACCCTCCATATTAGGCAGAGCTCTTCTCTGTAGCATATCCCATGCATGCTCAATCGGGTTCAAGTCTGGCGACTGAGCAGGCCAGGGCAGGACATTGATGTTAGCTGCGGCGAGAGTCTGTCTTACAACTCTTGCGGTGTGCGGTCGTGCATTATCATGCATTAACTGAAATAAGGGACCGATTTGCACTTGTAGAGGAACGATGACGTCTGATACAATCGTCTCAGCATAAATTTGAGCGTTGAGGTTGCCTCTGATCCAAATCAACTAAGTTCTTCCGCCGATCCAAATACCCGCCCATACCATGATGGTTCCACCACTATAAGGATGGACTTCCTGGCAGGATTTTAATCGCTGTTGGCGTCCAGGGGTTCTCCAGTATCGTATACGTCTTGTATCCGGTCTCATACCAAAACGAGACTCATCAGAAAAGCACACGAAACGCCATTGTTCTTCTGCCCAATTTCTGTGTTCAAGAGCCCATTGATATCGAATCCTACGATTGTGCATTGCTATAGGTGGTACCCGTAGCGGTCTTCGGGAATGAAGGTTCACTTCATGCAGGCGGTTTCTGACTGTTTGGTCGCTAATTAAGTTCCCTGAAGAGTGATGAAGCCTCACGGCTAACATCATGGCGGTTATTGCTGGAGCTCTTCGAGTTAAGATTTGAATGTATCGGTCTTGTCTCCGTGTGGTGCAGCGATACCGTCCTCCATGGCGCTCAGCCACGGTACCAGTGCTTCGGTAACGTGTCCAAAGTCGACTGATAACACTCTGACTTGTATTCAGAGCTAAAGCCACAGTACGTTGCCGGGAACCAGCTTCTATCATTCCCACGGCTCTGAGCATTTCTTCCCTGCTTAAATGACGTCGCCGCTCCATAATAACGTTGGTTTTAATCAGTAGTAGGGAAACAGTAGCACTAATAATGTCTTCAATGCGTTGTATGTTTTTATAGGGAAAATATTGACAGCTGATTTTCATCTTTTACTCGAATTTGATTGACAGTTCCTGATTCAAATTATGAAATGCACCAAAAAGGATCCATATAAATTTATAAAATCATAAATTTATTACAAAGCCACATCTCAATCTCAAGAAATCCGCATAAAAATGCTTGATCCCTAGACACTTTTGATGTGTGTAGGTTCATATTTATTCCTGTGATGTGTTTTTTGGTGTTAATCATAGTGAAAACAATGGAAGGGTACGTAATAAACAGTTTTTAAGTAAAATACATGTAGATAAATAACAATTTTGCACCAAATTCATTAATTCATCAATTATGATAAAATTGTACAAAATATAGCTCTCGTTACTTTTAAATGAGATTTTGCTAATTCTATGTCAAAATTAATTCATAACGATTCCGTCAATATAAGTTTTATACATAAGTCCTATATAAAATTTTAGAGAAATAATTTTTTTAATAAAGCGGATTTTTTTTTATATTAACGTGACAGGCCCGGCACAAGCCACTACCTCACAAAAATGGCCGCGGCGCTTGAAGGGTTATGGGTCGATTTTTAGACCTCGTCCACCCCAAAATCTGTTTTCGTTTATGTCTACCCCTGGGTAACTGATTTCGACCCCAAGGGGTCGATATCGACCACTTTGGGAATCCCTGCACCAAAGAAACCAATAAAAAGGAGCTTTACTTTAAAAATAAAAGTGTACACGCTTAGCGTCGAGTGCATCGTTTTGTCATTAGACAATATACTGCTTTCCACCAGTGGTAGAGTCTTGACTTGTTATACAAAACATTTTGACTTAAATTCAGGTAATTGCCATATTGTGCTTTAAAAATACTTCTTCTTCTTCTTCTTCTTCTTTAACAACCGATAGACGTCCACTGCTGGACAAAGGTCTCTTGCATGGACTTCCACAGGCCTCGGTCTTGCGCCGCCTGAATCCAGCGGCTCCCTGCGACTCGCTTGATGTCATCGGTCCACCTGGTGGGGGGTCTGCCAACACTGCGCTTCCCGGTGCGGGGTCGCCACTCCAGCACCTTCGGACCCCAACGACCATCAGCTCTTCGAACTATGTGCCCCGCCCATTTCCACTTCAGTATCGCGACTCGCTGAGCTATGTCGGTGACTCTGGTTCTCCTACGGATCTCCTCATGTCTGATTCGATCCCGCAGGGATACTCCGAGCATAGCTCTTTCCATCGCACGCTGAGCGGTCCTGAGCCTACTTATGAGGCCCTTAGTTAGCGACCATGTCTCGGATCCGTAAATCATCACTGGCAACACGCACTGTTCGAAGACTTTAGTCTTCAGGCACTGAGGAATTTTGGACGAAAATACATCTCGGAGCTTCCCGAACGCTGCCCAGCCGAGTTGGATTCGGCGGTTGATCTCTTTCTCGAAATTGGACCTACCTAGCTGGACTGTGTGTCCCAGGTAAATATACTCGTCGACAATTTCGAGTGCAGAGTTCTCAACAATTACTGGGTGGAGCGGTGCATGAGCATTGGACATGATTTTCGTCTTGCTCATGTTCATTTTCAGGCCCACCTGTTGAGAAACCCTGCTGAGATCGTTGAGCATTGTATTGAGGTCTCTCAGAGTCTCTGCCATGACTACTATGTCATCGGCAAATCGCAGGTGAGTGATGTAACTCGCCGTTTATGTTGATGCCAAGCCCGTTCCAATCCAGAAGCTTAAAGACGTCCTCCAACGCAGCGGTAAAGAGCTTCGGGGAGATAACGTCTCCCTGTCGCACTCCACGCTGCAAGTGGATTGGCCTCGTAGTCTGGTCCTGTATACGTACTGACATTGTGGCGTTTTCATACAAGCACTTCAACACTTGGATATACCGGTAGTCAATTCGGCATCTCTGCAGCGACCTCAACACAGCCCAAGTTTCCACCGAATCAAAGGCTTTCTCATAGTCCACAAACGCTAAGCAAAGTGGCCGGTTATACTCTTCCGTCTTTTGTATAACCTGCCGCAGCGTATGAATGTGATCTATGGTACCAAAGCCTTTTCGGAATCCGGCTTGTTCGGGAGGCTGGAAGTCGTCGAACCTACGAGCGAGACGATTCGTAATGACTCTCGAGAACAACTTATAAACATGACTCAACAACGAGATGGGTCTATAATTCTTCAACAAGGTATTATCTCCCTTTTTGAAGAACAGAACCACCACGCTCCTGTGCCATGCTTCCGGCGTTGTGCCCTCGTGGATGACGGAATTGAACAATCGCTGAAAGATCTTAAGTACCGGTTTTCCACCCGCTTTCAGGAGTTCCGCAGTGATTCCGTCATCACCTGGCGCCTTGTTGTCCTTAAGCTGTTTGAGAGCCATTCTAATCTCGTATAGGCTGACGTCCGGGATATCTTCGGTATAGTGTCGGGTCAGTTTGGCTCTGGGATCTTTCGCCAAATCTTCAACAGGTTTTTGTGTCGTGGTATATAACTGTCCATAGAACTTCTCAACCTCTCCCAAGACCTCAGGTCGAGAAGAGACGAGACGGCCGTCATCAGTTTTCAGCCGCGTCAGCTGGCTCTGTCCGATACAGATCTCTCGCGAACACTTTTGAGCCTTTGTTCCGCTCAATGGTATCTTTAATACACTTGGTATTAAAGACACGGAGGTCGCGAGTTTGTGCCTTAGAGATCTGCCTATTAATCCGCCGGTAGGCAGCCGCGTCTGCCGATGACTGCAGCCTCATCTCTTGTCTCTCCTTCATTAGCTTGAGAGTATGGTCAGAGAACTTTTCGGTTCTTTTCCTGCGATGGGTCTTAAAGAATGTAGACCCCACATTATGGACAGTTTCCACGAACCTGTTGTTTAGATCGTCCACAGAAACGCAGTCTGCTAGGCACTCGAATCGGTTCTGCAGTTCGAGTTGGAAGTTTTCGGGATTTTGGATATGAGCACGAGAAGGTCGGAGAGTGGACTTCACCAGTCTGGCCCTTTCCAGCTTTACATTGATATTCAACGTGCCTCTTACCATCCGGTGATCGCTACCGGTTTTCACCCTATTGATCACAGAGTCATCATTGAATATATGCCGCTTGGTCGACATAATGAAGTCGATCTCATTTCTCGTGGAACCATCGGGACTCAACCATGTCCATTTTCTGTGTGGCCGCTTCCTGAAGAAGGAGTTCATCATAAAGAGGCCCTCCTTCTCCATGAAGTCGGCCAGCATTTGGCCCCTTTGGTTCCTTCGCCCATACCCAAAATGCCCCACTCTCGTCTCTGCACCGCTTCGTTCGCCCAGCCTTGCATTGAAATCCCCCATCACAACACTGTAATGAGTGGTAGAGGCGCGTATGGCTTTTGATATATCCTCATACAGCGCCTCTACCTCCTCGTCAGAATGTGTCGATGTCGGTGCGTAGACCTGTATAACCTTCAGCGAATACCGTTTGGTGATTCTGAGTATAAGGTACGCTACCCTACTCGACACACTCTTGACTTGTACAATGTTGTTGACGAGGGACTTGTGGACGATGAACCCGACACCACCCTGGGACTGTTGATCGCCCTCCCGGTAGTAAAACAAGTTGCCGGAATTGAGGATTATCGAGTCCTCCCCCTCTCTTCGGACTTCATACAATCCTATAATACTCAACGCAACTTGCTCACTGCTTCTTCCAGCTCGATGATCTTTTCGTCGGTCCTCAAAGTGCGTGCGTTATATGTCACCAGGTCCAGTCGTCGGGGTTGGCAGCGGAATCTCGTCCGGAGATTCTTAGCACCCCCTGCCCCGCCATTACCGTGACCGCTGCCAGGGTCAGGAATAGCGAGGCCGCCGGGAACTAGGGGCCATGGCCTTGTGCGAATATCCATTTCAAAGGTTTTGCCCGTAATGACCACGCTGGGCAGGCGTGTTGGTCATCGCAGGACTAAACTGATCGCACCCGTGTCGCTGCTGCCCGACACAGGCCTGATCCATTTGCTCAGTTTAGCCAGTATGAAATGGTTATACCGCCATTTGTCGGTCGTCATAGCCTCGTCAGTAGACTAGCAGGGGGCACCGCGGGCAGGTGAGGTTGACGTTTGGAGCGCTAGATGGAGGTGCGCTCCCTTACCCCCCCGTCGAGTGCATCGTTTTGTCATTAGACAATACTGCTTTCCACCAGTGGTAGAGTCTTGACTTGTTATACAAAAAATTTTGACTTAAATTCAGGTAATTGCCATATTGTGCTTTAAAAATACTATTTTTTATTTATTAGAGAATTTATAAAAAGTTTCTATTCTAACACCAGTTGAAGTACATAAATGCCCAATATACAACAGAGTTCAACTACAGAAACATTTTACATCATAGAAGTTTGAACTCCGTTCAGTTTTTCAGGCAATTTGTTGAATGTATCATATCATCTACAATTTGGGAATGAATGCCTTGAAAAATGAGTTGTATAAACTCCGATATTTAGATGGAATTTAGCGGATATAGCGAATGTATGGTATTGCAGTAAGTATATACAATACTTACTGCAATAAGTAATAATAGTAATAATATAATAATAAGTAATAATAAATAATAAGTAATAATATTGCAGTAAGTATATTATACAATACTTACTGCAATAAGTAGTGTATATAGCAATAAGCAGGGCTATGATTAAGCCCTGAACCTTAGAAATTATTTTTTTCTTTTATGTATCAGTAATCATATCACCAGTTGAAGTTGTTCAGTATAATTCCTCACGATATAGTAATATATTCAGAACAAGTAAATGGCACGCGAGGTCAAGGGCTACTAATAAATGATACTTTAATAATGATCTAATCATTGAGTCATCATTGCGTCGTAACTGAGAATCGATGCAGAAATTATTTATTATTGGATTTTTTTCTTAGTTTCAATGCTGTCTCTGTTGTGATTTGTTGCACATATTTGTGATGATTCGTAGGATTTTGGATTGCGGCCTGGAGGAGAAACGGTCGAGTCATTCGATGGAAATGTCGAAGAGCACTTCGTCGATCAGCAATCGAATATCTGTTTTGGAAAGCCTAGAGTCTAGTTTAGAGGTAAGACATGTTTTATTATATACAACTTTTTCAAAACGTGAAACAAAGGAAAAAAGACAGTAATTTTGTCTTTCAATTCAGGCTCAAGTTTTTCACATTTGACTCAATGCAAAGCTATATTTTTCTAACTGTCTTAGTTTAGGGATTTGTGTATAATCAAATAAACACAAGAGACCAACTCACGAAATATTGTTTTGTCGATTTTTTTTTCATAGTACGCGTTTGCGTTTTCACATCAATAAATTAAACTATAGATAAGTGATTGTGTTTTAGTCGAAAACTCGGCAGTCGGTAGATCCGAAAAATCCTCCTGAACGCCCTCCAGATCTGCCAACAAGCAAACCACCGCCACTACAGTCTCCCACTGCTGCAGGTTTGTCTATTGTTATAATGCACATATACCTGTAAATGTAAATGTTTGACCAAATCTTTGAACTTTTTAAAGTTCCAAAAGTATGCTGTCTGCAGTAAAAATATCTGCTGGGAACATGGTGAAAAGTGAGAGTGTTTTGCTCTATGTATTTCTTTTCAATTGGTCAGTTTTGACTGTGAAGCACTCTCAGAACTTTGAAAATACAGTTATATCATTTTGTCTGTAGAAAATAACCAATGCAAACTGCAAGTAAATATTACAATTCGAATAGCTTCGGGTTCGTAGAGCGCTGTCACTGTCGTACTAAACGACTGGAAGTCACAGGTATGAGTGACAGAGATGACGCTCTGGCAAAGCTGAGGATCTTCTGGGCCGCTATATACTTTGGTTATTTTGTTTTATTAATATCTTTATCTATTAAACGCAATAAAATTTATACGTTTTTATTCGTTGTAGCTTTAGATATAACATTTAGTGCCGATTTCACCAACGCCGTGACGTTTATTTTACGTTGATGAAACTGGCCCTTAAATATCTAAGTCTTACAGTATATTGGTATTTCAGGTCGAACGCTAACCGCGATGTTAGAAGACATAAAGAAGCCGCCCGCGCCGTCCCCGCCGACCGCGTTCACGCGAACGACGAACGAAACCACCGACAAGTCGCCCAACAGACCGGACAAACTGACGCCTATCGAGAAACATGAAATCAGCTCGATAAGCAAATTCTCGAGCATAATCGAGAAACCAAGTAGCAGCAGTGTCGACAAGTCTGAGGAGAAATCGATGAGTTCGGGGACGCTGAAGACCGACCAACATGCCGAATTACCCGACAGAGGCCCGGAGGCGTTGATCGCGCAGCTCAATAACAGAGTGAGTAGAAGCGTTACGCTATTTTCAACAGACTTCAAAAAAGAAGGAGGAGGTTCTCAATTTCGGAATCTTTTTTTATGTATGTTCCCTGTATGATTTGATTACTCAAAGATGCCTGGATCGATTTGGAAATTTGTTTTGTTTGAAAGGGTACACTTCCCTGGTGATCCCATAGTCATCAGGTAGGTCCAATAGTATCCGATCCTGGGATCGGATGATGGAATCCTGAGAAATCGAGGGAGCTCTTCTTTTATAGGCACACTCGAAGCGATTTGGGTATTTTTGTACTTTTGCTTTTTGCTTGAGCTACTTTGTAAGAAGTATTTGAATTGCTGAATAGTTTTTTTAATGTAAACAACTAGTTAGTTATTTATTAGGGGTTACACACTAGGTTGCAGTCCTTAGGCAATGTATTGAGTTTACTTCCATGGACATTTCAGTATGAACATTACCACATGTATTAAAATTTATAGTTTTGTAGAAATTTACACATGGAATTCATAGTTTTTCTTATACTCATCTTTTCTTGTCCAACGATTGCGAATGCGAACTGCGACAACTTACGAATTATTTCTATAGCAGCAATTACTTCTAAAGAAATTTAGAAGAAATTGGTGCTATAGAAATAATTCGCTTAGGACTAATTTTGCAAGTAAAGTCTTAAAACCCTTTAGTCACTGTAAAATTTACCCAAAAATCCTTGTTTTAAAATTTTAAATACTATCGAATTAAGTTCACAGAGGTTTCGCTAGATAAAAAAAATGCGTGAGTGTCGTGGAACATTCGGTTGGAACAAAGTGCCTTTTAATAATAAAAATAAATATAATAAAAAATAAATAATCTGAAGTTATCTGTCTGAATAGCAGTGATAGCCTAGTGGTTAGGACTGTGGTCTCCTATTCGGGGGGTCGCAGGTTCGATCCCGGGTACGCACCTCTGACTTTTCGGAGTTAAGTGCGTTTAAGCAATTAAATATCACTTGCTTCAACGGTGAAGGAAAACATCGTGAGGAAACCTGCACACCTGAGAGTTCTTCATAATTTTCTCGAAGGTGTGTGAAGTCCGCCAATACGCATTGGGCCAGCGTGGTGGACTATGGCCTATAACCCTTCTCTGAGAGGAGACCTGCGCTCAGTAGTGAGCCGTTGAGGGGTTGTAAATGATGATGATGATGAATGTGAAGTTAATATTCGAACCCCCGAACCGATAGTTTCACTCCTTTTATCCGCTACGCCACCAAAGCTATAATTGAACGTGTGCAATAAACTAAAGCAACAAGTGTCGTGACGAAAAGTTCTTAAAGTTCCGCCGTTCAGAGAATGCGTTCCTGACACCTAAATATAAAATATATTACCAAGTTATTTGACACTCAGTTTGGCACAAAATTATAACATTAATTGATTATTGATATAATAATGTTGTTTTAATGCTCATCAATTGTTAAAACGGTAAACAACCAGCAATAATATTTTTATCGTAAATGCAACGCCATTACAAAGTTACTTCACGTCAGGAACGCATTCTCTGAACGGCCGTAGTATAAACTTATTTTCGCCAGCCGCCGCTGTCCGAAAAGGAACTTCGTTCCAATAGTCATTCGTTAAATATATCGTACTTTTGTTTTAGATATTAAACTTAGAGAAGCTATTAGAAGTACAAAATGCAAAATTCAACGCTGCCATTGAAGACCTAACTGACAAGTTGAAGCAGGAGACAGAAAAACGCCAGGCGCTGCAGTTGGAGATCGAAAAGCTCGCACATTGTGTGACGCAGGTTTAACGAATAATGTTCATAGGAGATTGCATATAAGTGTCGTAGTTCATGCGATAGTGCACAGAAAACTTAGTATATTATAGACATCTATATTAAGAACTGAAATTCCTAAGAAAAACAGGTAGGTATGAAATGTGACATCAATATGTATCTATTTATTTTCATTTATCTCAGGCAGGCCCTAGACCTACAGTAACATTGTACGATAGGTCCATCGTGCAGAAATACTGAATAACACTTGTACCCAAACAATCAATTATATCACACAATGAGTGTGACAGTCCATATCTATTTTGGCTCGAGCCAGACTTTCCTTCTTCTGTTCATGGAACAAGATGTATGATGTTTTTTTTTTTTCAAGTGTAGTTTTGCACATGTGACATTTAGGGTATGTTCCGATATACACTGGCTGCGAGCAATGCTCAGTGCTCTCACTGGTGAAAAATTCGTTCCGTTATGCATGGCGCAGTACCCTAGGGAAATATATGAAGTCATAAATCGCCGCCAATTTATACTGTGAGCACGGGCTTTCGAGGTAAGGTACTCTCAGTAGTTTGATCACGTGATTTATATATTTTACATATGACAAAACACATACATTTTTGCTCATTGGCTACTTAAATGATATATTAAATTATATTACCATATACATAAATTATTTAAATATATACAGTAGATCTGTCAGTTATTTTAGTTTACACTGTCGATTTATTGAATATAAATATTCACTCAAAAACAATTGATTGATTATATATATTTTATAAAATATGCCAAAACACAAACCATTAGCACTGTTCATATAATATTTTTGCTCATTGGCTACTTTGTTTGGTTTGAGGCGATAATTCTATGGGCAAAGGTTTGTTTTCTTTAGTTTCTCATTGTTTGATTATATATTTATATTGAATTCAATGAAATCATGTACAATTTAGGTCTCTTGGTCGTTTTGTTTATGTTGGTCTAATTTGGCATAATATTTTGTTTTACAATCTTTCACATAGACTTTTATTTTGTATCGCTTGTGATATGAGATATTCCTTAGCAGTTGTACAAGTACTTAAGGTATTTAGTTTATTAATTCTAGGAAGGTAAAGGCCTTAATAACGACAAAGTAAAGTAATTATAGATTAATTTGATATTTACTATTGTGTAAGATGTTGTTGAGAATGTTGTCATTTTTAATATTGCTCTTTATTTTGTTTTATCTTCTTAAGTGCTATTGTGTAGTCTGAGTTTTTATAGGTCTAAGGTTATGGATGTTATGGAAATAATAGGGTTGTTGCGAATTAATCAAATCACCATATGGGAGATTGTATGTAATAGTTAACTGTGACGTCATATGCATTTGACGCACTTTTTGTAGTTTAATTGATAAATTGCAATTGAAATGGTTATCAACAGTGGCGTAACTACAGGGTGGCATTTAGGAAAATGCCACAGGCCCCAGCCGGAAGGAAGGCCCCACATTGTAAAATAAAAAAATTAACTTTGGTTGAACTTCTTTATATGGGTGGGAGAGGGCCCCATCGGATTCATATGCCACGGGCCTCGAACGGTATAGTTACGCTACTGGTTATCATTCTTAAAATTAAATGAGGGAATGGACTTTATCTATTTTGGAAGACTATGTAGTTATAGAAATAATTTATTTTGATGTAAGCAACATCCCTATTATTCTGTTTATTTTTTCAAGCATAATGATATGGCTGTATGTATCGCGATCGTTCGTTTCGTATTCGTAATAATATTCTTTTTATAGTATGGAATATTCTGGCAAGTTTACGTTAAATGTTGAAATAATTCCTGTAAGTACATATTACATGTACATATTTTGGTGCTGAAATTGAGTTTATACGAAAAATTAATTGAATTTCAGCCTTTTATGGTCAAACAATGTTGGCAACATGCAGTTATTTTATGAATCAAAGTGAATGAATTCTGCTTAATGAAATTATGATGTTAGAAACGAAACCCACCAGTCATATTTCTTTTTGTTTTGAAAACGTCTTTTTCTAGGCTGGTTCATACTTAAAAGCGTGAATAAAGGCCTTAAAATTATTGTGAGTTGATTGTAGGTACGTAATGTTCAAACAGTAAATTCTGAATACAAAATTAGTGCCATTTAATATTTTTTTCTTTTGTACATTGAGAATATTATCCTAAGACAACTTTAGTAATTAGAGGCGTTTTCGTTTATTGTGATTTGCACATTCCATGTTTGTATGCAATTTGTACATACTACGTTATGAATGGCCTCATTATTGAATTTTATTGATGGAGGCAAGGTTATGCAAAACCTTAAAGTTAGTAAAGTAATACATGTATTACTATTTTAAACTTTTGCCGCTTATCACATACATATTGCTACGTACATTTATTTATCTACTCTAATTAAAATTTTTATATAACTATGTTTTATAACATATTCGATTTATATAGTCTGGAATCTGGGTACCAATTGTCTAAAAGTTATTCCATTGATCGTATTCGATGGCATTAGCGTCAAACTAAAATAATCCTTAATAGTATTGATTTTAAGTCACAAATTCAGTATGAACAGATTTTAACATGGAGCGTATCATACATACCTAAACGTATACGAATGCATACACGAAATTGAGCTCTTTTATGGTTTATTTTACTTGGACGCTAATGTCATCGAATACGATTACGATCAATGGAATAACTTTAGACAATCGCACCTCTGAATGCATTGTTAATAAGTATCGCTTACTTTAATACGTATGATATACATAAGTGACATTTGAGAGCCATATTTAATTAGAAGTAATATATTTTTGTATTGTACAAATGTATGTTTCAGAATAATATCTCCACAACAATGTACCTTTTTGTAAAACATATCTATCATTTTGTTTTATGTACAATATTAATGAACATTTATTTACATTCGAACTATAGTAGGTAATAGTTATATTAATAAAAATATTGATTCAGTGTAATTAAAATATGCGAGATTTGTAATAAGGTTGTGTTGTACCATCCAATATTTACAGGTTTTGTTATTTCGTTGTATTGCTATTTAATAAAATTACCCTTAAAATGTAATGTAACTATGAATTTATACAGAATGTATATCGAAAATATTTGTAGTTTGTAACAAGAAAATACAAATAAGCTTTTTCCATCACACATTGTGTGATGATATTTCCAGTAGTATTTTTGTCTAGCGCAATACTACTGATGTGAATGTAAAAAATATTTATGTTATACATAATATATTATATTACTAATATAACTTTAAAACATTGTAAATATCAATTTTTTTTGTTACAAAGTAATAAAATGTATGGAAAGTTACGTAGCCGTTTACATCAGTTTAAAATATAAGAATGCTTAGTATTGCTTGGAGGTTGTAGCTTATATAATTATTGTGATAAATATCGCTTAACGCATAGAAAATCGTTAATTTGGAAAACATTTCAATGGCTTTAATAGTGCACAAAAATGTCACACATGAACATTTATAGAACTTTTAACATGCAAATATAAAGCTTATTTAACATTATAGAAATTAAATATTCATATTATAATATTTTAGGTACATATATGTAGGTAGTATAAAATAATGTCAGTATAAATAATATTATTTCGAATATCAAAGTGCATAATATTATTTGGCATTTCAGGGCATTGTAACATAACCTATAAAATACTAACGACCTCATCTTTAAGTTGAACTCTTTCAAATTTGATATCGAAAATGTGCCATAATTACCTGCAGGTCTGTAACTTGGCGCCTGTTAAATCAATAAATAATAATAGATCGAGATGGGAAACATTGTACGTTAACTTCTAGAGAACTTGGCTATGGATACTTTTGAATTATACTCCCGTTGGGGATACAATATTGATCTGACATTAACACAGTTACGTTAAACAAACAAGTGTCATCTAACATCAATGTTGTTTGTCAGCTCAAATATTTATTACATTCATTAGCTGCTCTATTTATTCTACTACTACTACTATCTTATTATTTACTCTACCGCCGAAAATATCTTAACGAGCTATTCTCTGGTTGTTTACACTTCGTAGATATGAGGAGTTTATTATGTAAACTTACGACCTTTATATCTTCTCATAATTTAAAATTCCTAAAATATTATTCTTTCTTTTTGTCATCAAGCCATCGCTGTTTATTATTATCTGTGATAATTTGAAAATGATAATAATATTTAACAGCTTATTTGATAAAACATGTCAACACATACGTCTTTTCGGATTTGAAATATTAGAAGATAATTTATTTCACACCTACAAATAAAAAAAATTCTGAGCTTATCGCTTCGTCAAATAACATGACAGCAAAAATACAGATAACTAATGTAAAAGAAGCTTAATACACGTTCACATCTAATATTTGTCAATGTCATACGCATTAATTACTAGCAGCAAGATTTAAAACGAACCCTTATTTCGCTACGTGAGCAAGCTACTACAGACCGTTCACTATAACTTGTCCCTTGTAGTCTAAGATCCGGGATTAGAAAAATATACCCTCATCTGTTATATAGATGAAACAATTTTTTATAAGCTGATTTGAATATCATGAACTTATAAAAACAACCTCTGCCACCATAAGCCTGCTGCAATTAATAGTAATTAATTAATTAACAACTAATTTTTATTTTTAATTATTACTTTCTCATGTTAGTTACATGTAGTAAGTTAAAACCGTCAATATTTTATATTATATACCTCACTGTAGTAGGCACCCATCTCTATGATTGCTATATTTACCTGCAGCTAGGTGAGAAAAGGTAGATAAATGTAGCTTATTTCCCTTATATGTTAATTAAAAAATCCAAGTACAATAATAAACGGCGTCGAATTCTAAACATAATAATGTTTGGCTATCTTAAAAAAAGCCTTAGCCAAAGATAAATAATAAAAATAAAAATTAGTTGTTAATTAATTAATTTCTATTAATTGCAGCAGGCATATTAGGCAGGCTTATGGTGGCAGAGGTTGTTTTTATAAGTTCATGATATTCAAATCAGCTTATAAAAAATTGTTTCATCTATATAACAGATGAGGTTATATTTTTCTAATCCCGGATCTTAGACTATTGCCTTCATGTTGGCAGCATTGCTTAACCTCAAGCCGTTGTCGGGGTTTTCACTGTGTGAAATAATGGTGCCAACATGACGGCAAGGGACAAGTTATAGTGAACTGTCTGTACATCACACTGTCTCCTCTTTTGTCATTGAAAAAAAATACTTCGATTTATTTGCTCAAAGTTCTTTAATATAAAGCAAAAGAGAAGCTGATCATTTTTCTATGAAAGAATAAGCACGTTCGAGAATAGAAAACGAGTGAACGTTCTTTAAAATATTCTTGCAAACCAATAAATCGTTCGATAAAAATAGATTGAGTAATCTTTTTTAGAAATCGAGTATAATAGACTAACGTACAATAAAATGGAATAACAATTACGAAAACGTATCTTAGTGATAAACTTTTATATTATATTAATATTTTTACCTTACTAGTTTTTAGTGGGAACGTAAATTAAGTATTCTTACAAACTTCCAGAAATAATTAAATTAGCCAATCCTACCTAGGTACGATGAAAAACAAATAATCATGCGCTTTTTTATTTACAAACAAAACATGCTGTTATTTCTGAAAAAACATATCTCTGCGAGATAGGTAAAAATCTAACATTCCAATAATAAGTTGTATTAAGCTGTTGCCCGCGACTTCGTCCGGTTTTTGGTTTAAAAGTTTTTATATCTCCGAGAGACGAAAATATTTTCCCGGGATAAAAAGCAACCTATAACTGTTCTCCGAGATGAATGCTATGTGTGCGTTTGGTCGAGGTAGATGTCGGTTTGTTGATTGTTGCATAATATCATTCTTCAAATGATGAAATGTTTTTAAACTACCTTCACGAAAATACGAGTGCTCATTTTTTATTTATATTCCAGAGTAGATTTTATTTCATGTACCTGAATTTTTGTAACGGCGCGACAAATGGAAATATAAGCATCGGTAATTTTTTTAAATATTAGTTTCTTTCCTCTGATTGATGCTAGGGTTCATAAAGATTCATACAATAAATAAGCTGTATTAAAACTTTATTTAATTATATACTTACCTACTTAATATTTATTTAACTACCTAAAGGCCAATATTTGCATTTATCAACTCCGATGTACATACCTATAAATATAACGTAGGGATTAAATGTACATAATATAAAGCTTGGCGGGAAGTACGTTTTATTGCGTCGCGGGGTTTATAAGATAAACCGCAATTAACATTGTATAATATAGGACAATTTATTTAGTACTTAATTTATTTTCCATATACAATACTGTCCCGTCTCCATGCATTCCTAAAGATTTCAAGGATTAGTATATTCTTATTATGAAGAAAAATAAATAAATTTACGACTGAAATTGTTTATTATTCTGGAAACAGATTTGTTTACATTGCAATCCATCTTTATAATATACATAACAATTCCTTAATTTTGGTATAAAACGTTGGAATGTTTATGAATAAGAAAAATATTTAAATGTTATGTACAATAATTACATATACAGTACAGCTATATTGTAAATTAAAGCTATAAAAAAGAATACAACAACTTAATAAACTAAATACTAAACAAGGCCGGCTGATGTAATTTTAATTTGAGCCTGAATATAGGTATACAGGTGTCTATCGATATGTTACTATATATTGTAACTTTTTTATTCTTCCGTATAGGTTTTATGACTATATATAAAATTTCTATACACACGTAAAAAGAGATTTTAAAAACATCCTTACCCAACCTACGATAGATTTAGACGTGGCCATAAAAAAGTTAAGCAGTGATAGCCTAGTGGTTAGGACAGGTCCCCCCGAATAGGATCGGGGGGTCGCAGGTTCGATCCCGGGTACGCACCTCTGACTTTTCGGAGTCAAGTGTGTTTACGCTATTAACTATCACTTGCTTCAACGGTGAAGGAACACATCGTGAGGAGACCTGCACATCTGAGAGTTCTTCATAATGTTCTCGAAAGTGTGTGAAGTCCACCAATTCGCATTGGGCCAGCGTGGTGGACTATGGCCTATAACCCTTCTCTGAGAGGAGACCTGCGCTCAGTAATGAGCCGTTAATGGGTTGCTAACGACGAATAAAGAAGTTATAAGATTACAGTTCTCTAATGGCATAATTTTGACTGAACTTACGATTAAAAGTAGCACAAATTTTTCATGGCACCTTTTATAAAGATATCTGTAGAAGAGATCATAAATCGCTGTTGAGAATAAATCTGTTGCCCTCCGAGTGTTTTCCTGTGTATTTGTACCTGCATTTGCCGTATGCACCTGCACAGAAAACAATTACTTAATTTATGATATACATATTTAAAATTATAGACTTGTCTAGTCTCTGGCGTAATAATGGAAGTGACGATTGCCTACTTGTCTAGTGGTGGTTAGGACATTAGTCTCCTTTCTGCCGATTCCAGGTCGCATCTCTTACTTTTCGAAGTTGTGTGTTTTATGCAATACAATATCACTTGCTAATTGCTTTATTGATGAAGGAAAAATTGTGAGAAACCTGCATGTCAAAGTTCTCGTATAATATTCTCAAAGGTGCGTGAATTCTTCCAATCCGCACTGTAGGTCCCTTTGGTCCGGCGATGGTTTTAAATTGCAATATAATTATTACGATAAAAAGTGAGTCAAATTCGGAGTGCATAAATAGTGAGGAGTCTAGATGAGCAGAAGCAGACATCTTTGAACAGTGCCCCGTCTAAGCAGCGCAGCCATCTTGTCTGATGGCCTCACAGGTAAGCAAGCACCGCCCAAATCGCAACCACACCGAGTAAGCTACTTGTACTACACTCCGCAGCCATCATCATCATCATCATCCATATTATTTAATTAATTTAATTTAGGTAATTAATTTAACATCAAGTCTGTTCAAATTAAAACACCCTAATGTTTAGGTTAGGATACCTTTATGTTTCCCCAGTGAATTTAAGTCCACAGGTAAGGGTCTCGCCACAGGTAGGGAGGGCGGTGTCGCGGGGCTGCTGGTGCCGGCCGGTCTGCGCACGCGCATGAACTCGCCGCGCGTCGCCGCCTCCCGCCGCTCGGCCGATGACACGCGGCGTGAGTCCAAGAAACGCAGGTTCTGTACTTTGTACAGGACAAAATATCTAAAAGCAAACTCTTATTAGAGAACCTTACTTTATGGCATCTGTACCTATTGCAACGATCAACTGCGGTTGTAGGGTTCGATTACCGGTTTGGGTAAAAAAAATATTCAGTTTTTCTGTCAAGTTCTCAGAACTAGCCTGGAGTTAGGAAGTCTGTCATGTCCATGCCTCTGAGAGCACGTATAACTTTTGTTCCTGCGAATGATATCCTGGACTATCAGAGTGAAGGAATAGAGGGTGCACCTATTATTGATAAAAATAAATAAAAAACTATTTTAGAATGCACAGGTAAAGGCCTCTCATATGATACCCCACTCGGTATAGGTGTCTTACTTTGAAATTTCAAACCCCCGATTTTCTCCCTTTTTTAATAAAACTAAAAATAATTTTCGATTTTTTTAAATTCCAATGATGTTGGGCCACTATTATACACAACTATTCCAAATTTCATGTCGATAGCTTTAATAGTTACTGAAATAATCGACTGTGACAGACGGACGGACGGACGGAGAAAGTCTCACCATAATTCATTTCCATTTTTACCATTTTGGTACGGAACCCTTAAAAATGATCGCTACAGTGTGACGATCGCAATTGATTCTTCATGAGGATCGGATTGAACGAAATTATGGCATTCTTGCTGCATCAATGCAATAGCGAGATTACCAGCCAATCAGGAGTGATTGCGATTGTCATACTGTAGCAATAAAACGAAATTGATGATTTTATCAAAAGTCCATCATTAGGTAGACTGGCGTCATCAGGCAAGTCAATACACAAGCGGCGCAAGGCCGTGGTGTGTAAAGGTGCCTACAAGAAGCCTATTGACATAGGTCAAGCAGTGGACGTCTACTATGACGATACTAAGGCAGTGGTGAGACGGTGAGACATACTTTATTTTGTAAGCACTTACCTATATCTCTGATAGTCTGTGTCGTCTTTGTCCAGGTCAGACAGTTGATTTGGACACGCTTTGTTGCTGAGGAGGCTTAAGTATGTCAGCGATGGTAGTTTGATACTTATTTTATTGATTAACCCATCTAAATCTGATATCTGTAATAAAATATGGCTCTTAGTACATCTCCACCTATTAAGTACACCTCCACCTGGTGCGGGTTCTTACGTTCCCTCAAATATGGTTGAGCGAAGCAACGGCTGGATCATGCATCATGCTCGTGAACGGGTACCACCGGCGGGAAGGGGGTACTTTTCTGCCGGCTCATTTTAACATTGTATTGAATTGTAAGTATGCATTTTTGGGACTACCCTTCATTTTGGAAACACTGCATACATAGCATAGTACCTATTGCAAACTGTATTGAAAAAGAGCAACCGCCGAGTTTCTTGCTGGTTCTTCTCGGTAGGAAGGGCATTCCGAACCAGCGGTAGATTCATTTGACGATTCGAAAGCACTTGTAAAAGTTTATTTGAATAAAAATATTTCTATTCTATTCCACCGTAGCAGCGGAATGAAAAGTCAAATATCTGGAATAACAGGTAGTTTCGCTCCTGTCAATAGAATTCTGAAGAATAGTTATCTTTCAGTAGGGACGTCCACAACAGGGCTAGTATGGGGATCTACATCTAGAGTCTCGACAACGTTGATAGATTTGGAGTGTAGAAACTTTACAACGTGAAAGTAAAATGGATTTAATAATCTTGCTTTAAGGCTCAAGTTCATCCAGACAACTACAGTGAACGCCCCAAGCGGAAACGGTGCGAATTAAAAATCGATAATACCTACTAAATGCAAGACTGCAAAATAGGTTCATTTAATTATTTTGAGGCGCAAAGTGGGCGAGCATCGCCTACTTGCGGAAACAAAACCCGGTTAAGGTGGAAGACACGAGTCTGCCCGCGAAACTCAAATTTAATTTGGTTTTTCGCAATTTGTAAACTAACACGACAAAGTAGGGTTATGGCCTTCTAATTGCGCCAGTGGAATTATCATCTTCACAGGTTTACATAAAAATCTTAACTGGAAAGTGACCAGTTTAAGAAATTAATCAAAATAGCGAGTTGGACGTGAGTTACTCACAAATTAGTCGATATTTTGATTAATTTCTTAAACTGGTCACTTTCAAGTAAAGATTTTTATGTAAACCTGTGAAGATGATACTGCCATTGTCGCAATTAGAAGGCCATAGATAAGCCTACTTTGTCGTATTAGTTTACAAATTGCGAAAAACCAAATTAAATTTGAATTTCGCGGCCAGACTAGTGTCTTCCACCTTAAAGAAGAAGGTCCGTTTATTCTGACATTATTGTGTTCCTATGTTCGAATAGTTTACTATGAGCTCTCAGTTACGTATGTATGAGCGTCAACGATCACGACGACAATGTAGTTGTGTTGGTGGTTTAATAAAATGGTTAAAACACAAGTGTAAATAAAATTTAAAACACCCTGCGACATGTGAATCTATGGCTGGACTATGTACGATATACCTGACATCCTGTTACCCAGTTTTTCTGCTCCGTCATCAGACCCTACTCCTCGATCCTCGATCATCATCTGACACCTACTCATTGGACCATTCTATAATAAGCCTAATAGAATAGAAATATTTTTTATTCAAATAAACTTTTACAAGTGCTTTTGAATAGTCGATGAATTTACCACTGGTTCGGAATGTCCTTCCTGCCGAGAAGAACCAGCAAGAAACTCGGCGGTCGCTCTTTTCAAAACAAATTTACAATACAGTAAATACTATGCTATATATGCAGTGTTTCCACAATGAGGGAAGTTCCAAAAATGCATACCGACTAACTTCTATCCCAAGATGGGCAGACATAAAGTAGCCCCATTCCCGCCGGTGGAACCCGTTCACGAGCATGACTCATGACCCAGCCATACACTAAAGCTAGCACTACCCAGCCATACGCTAAACACACTACACTAGCGGCACGCTATGATGGCCGGTTTGACACATTACAATAGTGATGTGGAATGTCAATTTATTCTCGAACAAAAAACAATTAAGTTTTGTTTTTGTACCTGATTAAATAGGTTTAATAAAACAAAAATGTATATGTTTATTTAATTTATTTGAACGAACTGAATATTTGAATGAAAATGAATATACATACTTTATATGCACACAAGAAACATATGAATACAAAAGATACCAAAAAAGGTGCCACAAAAGGCCATAATTAATCAGATTCATCCATACTACTATTTTCACTGTCGTCACTGCTATCATCACCTACATTAATAATTATATGTTCGTTTTCTATAATATTATCTATTTTCACATCTCTTTCATAATCTTCCCTTATTAATTTAACAGTTCTATTCACAACCTTTTCCCAGTCTCCTTTAGTCACATGTTCACAAGCTTCTTCTAATAATTTTAGCATTTTTTTTGTGGTAAATGGGGGTTCTGTATTGTGTCTTGCAGCATATCCCTTAATTTGAGCCCACACCAACTCAATCGCATTATACTCACAATGGTAAGGCGGTAACCGTATAACTCTGTGCCCATGTTCTAATGCTATTTCGTCAATGACGTATCGGATCTTGGTTGGTTTGTTTTCTTTTAAAAGACGTACTAATTCCGCTTTTAACATATTCATGTTTGCATCTACGCCATTTTTACGAAGCCATGCGACGATATCAGCTTTCTTTTGGGATTGGGCAGGTGGCTTGTCAATTTGCATCGAGTGGTATGGGGCGTTGTCCATAATTATAATAGATGGTTCAGGGAGGCTACACAACATTGAGGTAAACCATTCAGTAAACTTTTCTCCATTCATGTCTTCATGATAGTCTCCAGTGGTTTTTGACGCAAAAGCCATGAGAGAACCTTCGACAAACCCGTTGATGGTTCCGGCGTGACAAATTATAAGTCGCGATCCTTTTCCTACAGGAACTTTGGAAGTAGATGCTGCTGTGTCATCGTTCCAAGAACGGCCTACAGTATGGTTAGCATTAAGCCATGTTTCATCCAAGAACACAACATTTTGCCAATTTTTGATTTCTTTCACTTGCCGTAAAAAAGTATACCTTGCCATCGCTATATCAAATCTTTCCATCAATATTTTGCGTTTGTTACATTTTTTGTATCGAAATCCAATGGTCTTCAAAATCTTCGTTAAAGAACTTTCCCCACCGAAGAATAATCCAGCTTCCTTCAGTGAATGCACCAACTTTTTTCTTGTTGGATACTCCTTCTGTAAATAGTAGCCGTAAACATGTCTTCGGATAGCATCGGCATCAAAGCTATCGATGCCTACGACTGGTTTTGCTCGTTTTCTCTTTTTTGGTGTGTGAAGTTTATTTTCTTCTGTGCCAGTCTCGCCATATTTTTTTTTAGTTATCCGTCTAACAGTTCGTTGTCCAATATTAAGCGCATCAGCTACGCGTTCAACCACTGACGTTATAGGTAAAATTGGCCCTCCATTTTGAGCTTCACGATCGAAATAGTTACGAAGGCGTATTACGAACTCACGTGTCTGACTATTTAGAACAGTTCTCTGCGTACGTTCGGTCATATCGACGAAATCCACAACAAAGGGCTTGAACAGAGTCCAAATTAACGAGCAAGGGTCAACAGTAATGCAGTATCAATATTTGAAATCCAAAGCCAGGTCAAAACTCACAATCGCATTGCACTGACAGTTTATACTTTTCGAAGCAACGTCAATTCGAAACTGCTTTGTTTTGCATTGAGCATTGACGCGAGTTTGCCGGAGGTAGTAGTTGTGCTAGCCAGCGATCCTATGTGACGATCGTATTAGATTCCATTTTTAAAAATTTTCAATTTAGAAAACCAAATGCGGAGTTGTGGTATATATCATATAAAAATAAAAATTTTACCTTTTGTATGAAACAGCTGATATTTTTTTGCGATTTCAGAGGTTTGTCCACATAGTGAAAATTGTTCATATTCACAAGTACATTCACCCCTTAAATGGTGCAAACTGATTTTTCTACACTTGTATACATTTTAGAAATCAATTTAATAAATAAATTTTGAGTCCTAAACCTAAAACTACATTCGATAAAATTTATGAATCTCTGCACATCACTATCGTCAATAAAGTAATACAATTATTTCCTTCAAAGTCGTTATTAATTAATTCGGAACTTCATGAGCGGACAAACGTCAAACCGGCCATCATAGCGTGCCGCTAGTATATATCTGCTGTAAGTTGCTGAGGAGTTGGGTACCTATCTCGCAGACTACTTGATACTGCAGTATAGGTAAGCTCAAGGCATTGCGCCTTGGAAAGAATCCGAAGTAACAGTATAGCAAACAAATAAATCGCACCAGTGAACGCTTGTAAGTATTTAATTAAGTATGAAATGAGCTGATGATCTTCAAACGCCTGAGCAGATCTTCATAAATTATAGCTAAGATCCACCTTTGATTTAATTAGCTTTTAAAGAGAAAAAACAGCATAAAAATCGGTCCATTGGGGAGGCTGCTACGAGGGAACAGACAGACACACAGACTCATAAACACACCTCTCTTTTTGTGTCGGGGTTAAAAATAAGTTTTGTTGTTTACCTGGTTGTTGTTTATGGACAACGTTTTCAATCGTGGCATCAAGGGAAAGCAAACAGAATCACCTATTCTATTATTGTCCAGTATTAACTCCTCCAGTTCTGTGAAATTCTCCAAACCTTTCAGGGTCTCGATGCTGTTGTAACTGGAAATGATAACTGTATTTAAATAATCTTGACTCTTGTTTTGCTACGAAAATATCTTAATCTCTTTATAAATAAAGGGTTGGTTTATCGTTAGCGCCGGTCCGGGTAAATGTTGTTCTTAGGGATTTATCAACAATAACCACGAAGTATAAGGGTTTCAAACGGATAAGTGACACAACAGCGTTTTGTGTAGGTAGGATTTACCTACACAAAAAACTACCTACTTGCATCTTAATGTTTTCATAGAAATTGCCTAGGCATAATATGTAAGTCGACCAATGAGGAAGTAAGTAGGTAGGACATGTCATCATCCTTCTTTCTGAAAAAAGCTTGAATAACCTATAGGTAAAAAAGATATTAATATATATATAGCTGTTCGTGCTGATTCACTGATTCACTGACTGATTGATCACCTCTCCTGTAAAATTTTGTATGAAAAAATTTTTTTTCACTGATTGTTTCGTACAGAAGACAAAAATTCATTCGGAGGAAAATTATGGAGAGAGCTGATGATTGAGGATTTCGGAGACGGGTGAAGAGCACGGCCAGGGTATCGAAGATAGGTGGGGGGTGCTCGAACAAATATCACTCGAAACCTCATCCAATTCGCAGCGAGCTGAAAAAAAATTCAAAATGGCGGAAAAAAGATGGCCGCCATACAAATTTCTTCGGTGTCTATCTCGGGGAGTATAAAAGATGGAAGAGGGGTTTCTTGGCAAAAGATGATCAGGGCCTAAAGGTCTATTTGATGAATAGAAAAAAAATCCAAGATGGCGGAATTTTTTTTTCTTCATACAAAATATATGGCGAATATTGAAGAGACTATAAGCCGGGAATCATGCAAGACTTTGATACGGTTCCTTTTCAAGATTTGTTTTTATTGAAGAATTTTCATTATGACAAATGATGATATATGATGATCGAGGGTTAGGAAGGTGGGTGAGGAGCACGGCCATGGTAATGAAGATAGGTGGGGGTGCTCGAAAAAAAGTCACTCGAAACCTCATCCAATTGGCCGTGAGCTGAAAAAAAATCAAAATGGCGGAAAAAAGATGGCGGCCATACAAACTTCGTCGGTGTCTATCTCGAAGAGGATAAAAGATGGAAGAGTCGTTTCTGGGCAAAATATGATCAGGACCTAAAGGTCTACTTGATGAATAGAAAAAAATTCAAGATGGCGGATTTTTTTTTCCATACAAAATATATGGCGAATATTGAAGAGGCTAGAAGCTGAGAACTATGCAAGACTTTGATACGGTTCCTTTTCAAAATTTGTTTTTATAAAAGAATTCTCAATCTGACAAATGATGAGATATGATGATCGAGGGTTTGGAAGGTGGGTGAGGAGCACGGCCAGGGTATTGAAGATAGGTTGGGTGTGCTAGAACAAAAGTCACTCCAAACGTCATGCAATTGGCAGTGAGCTGAAAAAAAATTCAAAATGGCGGATTCAAGATGGCTGCCATACAAATTTCAAAGGCGTCTATCTCGGAGAGTATAAAAGATGAAAGAGTGGTGTTTGGGTAAAAAATGATCAAGACCTGAAAGTCCACTTGACGATAGAAAAACCGCGGTCCGCTTGCGGGCCGCGCACCCACGCGCCCTACTAGTGTTATTGTATGTAAGGATGTAGGTACCTGTGAGGTAGACAATACTTACAACCATCGAACTATAACGCTTAGAACAGAAGTTTCCAACAAAATTACGCTACAAACGCAAGCTCAAAACAACCGATGAATGTATGTATGTATATACTTTATTGCACCACAAAACACAAATGAATTATAGGTTACAAAAAAGAAAACTTAAAATGTAAGTACAAAAAGGCGGTCTTATCGCTAAATAGCGATCTCTTCCAGACAACCTTAACGCTAGGGAGAAAATGAACAAATAGACAGTGGGAGGTGGTGTATATAATATACCTAAATACTAATAGGTAAATAAACTAAACCATATAATATAATAATAATAATAATAACATATTAACACACTAATATATACAAAATAAATATAATACACATACATAAGACTATACATATAATATACATACATATATATACATTACTGATTTCAACCGTAAACTATGTCGTTATTGATGATAGCACAGAGATAGGTAATAATCTTTGACGTCAGTTTTAAATTTATTAAGGGATTCAGCACGATGAATTTGCGAGGGAAGCTCGTTCCATAGACAAATAGCCTTGACCGTGAAGGAGTTACTAAAATACTTCGTCCGATGTGTAGGTGTCACTAGCTTGAGTTTTTCCGCAGGCCGTAAGACTCTATCTGGTCTGTCATGACCACGAAATTTAAAGTTCTCCTTTAAATAACTTGGAGTCATAGGATTGAACAATACACAGTACAGAAGAGAAACAATATGTAAATTCCGGCGAAAGCGAATGGGTAACCACTTGAGCTTTGAACGAAATTCGGAGACATGGTCATATTTGCGCAAGCCAAATATAAACCTAATAGCAAGGTTTTGAATACGCTCAAGTTTATTAAGTTGGTCCTCGGTTAAATCAATATAGCTTGCGTCTGCATAATCGAGAATGGAGAGGAGTAAAGATTGTGCTAACATAATCTTAGTAGGAATGGGGAGAAAAGAACGTAGACGCCTGAGAGAACCCAAGGCAGCAAAGGTCTTTCTACTAAGCTCTTTTAATTGCTGAGACCACGAGAGAGTAGTGTCCAAATGGACACCAAGATTTTTCACAGTGGCACTATAAGGAATAACAACGCCATTTAATATAACTGCTGGAAGATTATCCCAATCAACCCTTGAAATCCAGCCAGCTCCACCAATAATAATAGCCTGGGACTTACAAGGATTGACTTTTAAACCATAACACTTACTCCATTCGCTGACAGCCACCAGGTCATCATTAATGGTAGAAATAGCAGAGGGCAAGTCTTCAAGAGTTGACTGAGTGTACACTTGGAGATCGTCTGCATACATGTGATAGAGAGAAGTGATAATTTGGGAAATTGAATTAATGAAGATAGCAAAGAGTAAAGGAGACAACACACCACCTTGAGGCACCCCAGCACGCAATACACACCAAGATGAAAACTTATCTTCGATGCGAATACGCTGCCGTCGGCCTCTGAGATAACTCTGAAACCATCCAACCACTGATGGAGATATGTTAATAGAACGTAACAGACTCAGTAAGATGTCAAAATCGACAGAATTAAATGCATTGCTAAAATCCAGCAATACCAGCACAGTGAGCTGTTTATTATCCATGCCCCGTCGAATGTCGTCAGTAACTTTAACCAGCGCTGTAGTCGTACTATGACCCGACCGGAAACCAGACTGAAGGGGATTTAAAAGACAATTTCTGTTAAGGAATAGGTTCAACAACTTCCAGGATAGGTAAGATCATATTACGACTAACGCTGTCATCACCCACGGCATTGGACGAGATTGATAATATGTTCTTTTTAACATCACATTCAGTGAAAGGAGTGAAATTAAATGGTTGGAAATCAGGAGCTGGTATAGATGAAAGAATTCTCAGAGTGCGTTCCTTATCTGAGCTATTAATTGTACTAGTAGAAGTAAAATGAATATTAAGGAGATCAATATCAATATTCTGATGAGGCGAACTAGGGGATGCTTTACCAACTCCAAGAGATTCTAGAAACTTCCAAACTTTGGCAGGGTCGCCGTTTTCGACAGATTTGTGAATGTGGCGTCGTTGTGCATCCCTACACGATGTATTGCAGCGATTCCGAGCTTTGTTATAATTCTGCTGATTTTTAACAGTCTTTTCAGCCTTGAGTTTGCTTTTCGCAAAGCCTTTATTCATGATAAGCTTTTTAAGATAATCTGTTAGCCAAGGCGCTGGTAAATGTTTGAGCTTTATAGGCTTAACCGGAGCATGAACGTCGTAAAGCTGTATGAGAAAGGAGTTAAATAATTCAACTTTCATGTCAACCGTAGCAGCGTTAGTATCAGCAGACCAGTCGAAAAGGCGAGCATCTTCAACAAGACGTTCTTTGTCCATTCCACTAAAACTACGTTGCAGAACGATTCTCGATTTTGCTTTTGGAGGACGGACTTTATATGACAGGAATAAAAGATCATGGTGAGAGAAAACATCAGCCTCGTGCTGGCCATGCTTCATAACGAATTCAGGTGAGGAAACAATAATTAAGTCAAGTAAAGATGGGGCACAATTGGGTATGTTATGAGTAGCAAAGAGAGGTAATATATGTAAATTACACGCATCGGTGACCGACTGTAACTGTTTACACCGATTGTCACTTTTGAGTAAACAGGTGTTGAAGTCACCCATTATGATTGTATGGCTATATGACGGGGTCAGATTTTCAACTAACATTCAAAGGCTGAGAAATAATCAATATGAAGAGATGGACTATAACAAACGCCAAGAAGAATTTTTGTATGGGACAGCGTAACTTCAATGAATAAATGTTCGGCCGCATTAGAAGGAGGAGGCTGAGTGGAAGAACTCACAACAGCAAAGGGAATGTAAGAACGAAGGTAAATCGCCACGCCTCCACCCCCCTTGCCAATACGGTCGTTGCGTATAAGAACGAACCCTGGTAAAGAGTAAGAAGTGGATGCTAAACAGGGCTTTAACCAAGATTCAGAGACAAGAATGGCGTGAATGGTACGTGAGTCAAAAGACGCAAGCATTTCAGAATAGTGAGCCGGAATGCTTTGTGCATTCAAGTGAACCACATTGAAATTTTTCAGGGAATCTGAGAAATACGAAGCAAGGGCATCATTTAGGGGAATGGAAGATATTGTACTGTGAAAGCTAACCTCACTAGATGAATCAATAACTGACGGCAAAGAATAGAAATCACCAGAATCATTGGAAGCTATACTAATATTATCTAACGACATCAAAAATAAATAAAAATAAACTAAAAATGAAATAAATAAATAAATAAATAAATAAAAATTAATTAATTAATAAAAAAAAAGTTACTAAAAATAAAATAAATAAAAAACTTATTTTCTTATTCCGCCAGCTGCCCAGTAGATTAATAAAACAAAACAGAAAACTATACATTTGCACAAAATAACACTCAATAAAAGCAAATAATACAAAACAGTGATAAAAATAAAATTAAAAATTACTTAGTACAAAATTACCCTATAGTGTGCCGTGGGCTTTACAAACAACTTAGGCAACTTAAAATTTCTGAACGAACTGTCAAGTGTCAATCCAAATGACGTTCTAAATGTCAAATGCCAATGACAGTACTGTTGAATAGATTATTGTCAAACTTTCAATTAATAAAACAAGAATTCCAAATACCTTCAACTTTTGCAAATCTAATAAATCAAATAGTATAAATATAACTATACCAGCCAAAATCAAAACACCGACCATAGTACACATTATATAGCTACTAAGAGCAAATTTAGCAACAGCACACCAAAGGGAAGATGCTTGGAAGATGCCTTGATGCCTTGATACTGAGCTATTGGAGCCTCCTAACCACTACTTCTTCATCACTCTCTTGACTCGAACATTGGCGCTTCTGGAGTCTTTGGAAGCCACAGCATTAGGCGCAGGCCCAGGCGCAGACGTAGACGCAGACGTAGACGCAACGGGAGGCTTAGATACACCCTGTATGGTCTTCAACTCCGACATGGTTGCTACACGATGCTGTTTACCATCCGAGTCGATCACCATTATGTTACCGTCCCTGGTCCAGCACTTCGTCACGCCAAAACGCTGTCGTGCCGCGCTATGAAGACTTTGTGGCGGCTTCTTATCAGGAACTCGGAGAGTGTAATCCCAGTGCCCTTCAGTTTAGTCTTGGCCGACCAAACCGTGTCCCTTAATGTCAGCTCTCTGAACTTTATGAGCACTGCACGAGGTTTGTCATCACTGGGCCGACCCAATCGGTGACATCGGCTTATAGAATCCGGAGAAAGCTGGGGCAACCTGAGCCGCTCAGATAACAACTTTGAAACCATTATGCTGGGCTCTTCCTTCTCAGTCTCCGCAACACCATGGGCGAGCAGTATTTTCCTCCTGGACCGCATCTCTAATTCATCCTGCTGCCTCGCCAAAAGCTCCACCTGCAGCTGCAGGTTTTCTAAGGCAGTTAAGACGAAGGAACGGAAAGTACCAAACTGTGAATTTAAGTTTGATGTTGGACTTGTGGCGGGGATAGCAGTCTTCAATTCCTTCTGAAACTCCTCCATCTTGGTATTGAAGTGGTCAGTGATTTCACTTAATGTTGTTTTAATGGACTCCATTGTGAAATGAATCAGTCAAAAGTGAGGTTAACTTAACACTCAGTGGACACAATAAGTGAAGTTTATATTTGCACAAATATATTATGTGGGATTACTGGCAGACTCAAACTAATTACAGGTACATAATAAAATTATACTATAATGTACACTATTTATTATTTTAGAATATTAAAAACAGAGCAATTAAAAATATGTCTACTTTATTTAACGCCTACCCACCAAAAAACCTTAAAATTATGAATGTGAGTCATGTAATTATTTTCTGGTATTGGTAGGTCTTCTCGTCCAAACTCCCTCAGTGCCTGAAGACTAAAGTCTTCGAACAGTGCGTGTTGCCAGTGATGACTTACGGATCCGAGACATGGTCGCTAACTATGGGCCTCATAAGAAGGCTCAAGGTCACTCAGCGAGCGATGGAGAGAGCTATGCTCGGTATATCCCTGCGAGATCAAATCAGAAATTAGGAGATTCGTAGGAGAAACAGAGTCACCGACATAGCTCAGCGTGTCGCGAAACTGAAGTGGAAATGGGCGGGGCACATAGTTCGAAGAGCTGATCCCCAATGGGGTCCCAAGGTGTTGGAGTGGCGACCCCGCACCGGGAAACGCAGTGTTGGCAGACCCCCCACCAGGTGGACCGACGACATCAAACGAGTCGCAGGGAGACGCTGGATTCAAGCGGCGCAAGACCGAAGCCTGTGGAAGTCCATGCAGGAGACCTTTGTCCAGCAGTGGACGTCTATAGGTTGATAAAGAAGAAGAAGATTGGTAGGTACTGATAATTACGTTTTTGATGGTTATTGTGATGAATTATGACACCCTCTCTTATCTTATCTCGTATGTAATGTTTTTAATAATTTTCTGAAAGCTCTTCGTATTAATGCGACGATACTGCGCATTTGGCCTTTAAAGGCTTACTTAGGCTTTTCACCGCGTCTATTTTTTCGCTTCTAAGCATTATAGTTCGATGACTTACGACACCCTCTTTTTGCCTCTTGGGTTAAATATATAAACTAACTCTCAGACTCAAACGATAAGTTACCCGAAAGTGGGGCTTTAAGGAGAAATACTTGAATAATTGTAAATTCAAATTACTTGCTTACCTCAAATCAAGATAGTTAACTTTTGTGCCATACATTTTCCACAACGCTGGTGGAATTTTCTGACAATCTTGACCACAGTAACTTAACTGAAACAATAACTTCATATTCATTGTCTTGATGACTCACTCAATCATATGGACTTGCGCCCAGTTCTGTAATCTTAGTAACGTTGTAAGCTGTCAAAAAGTCCACACAGTTTTTACAAATTGGTTGCTTACAACTTATCGACAGATTACAGATAGATTGAATATAGGAACCGGGCGCTAAATAGTTTAATATAAAAATTCTTTTTAAAAACCCGACTTCAAACACCCACGCCACTACAAAGTATATAGGTAATTTAAAAACAGCTCAACCGATTTCGATAAAATTTAAATGGGACCACCTGGGAAGTAAAACCTTTCAAACAAAAATAGTTATTTGTGATGGGGCCAAAAAAATTTTTTGTTCCGCGAGGGCGTTATTTTGAATTCAGAGCGAAGTGAAGGATTCTAAAGTAGAGTCCTGAGCGTAGCGAGGAGATTCAATACACGCCGCCCGAGAACAAAAAATTTTGGCTCCGAATGACACACATTAATTTTCATCATCTATACATATAATAAAACTGTAACTGGAAGATTTCTGTACATTTAATATATTTTGAAAATTTTAATTGGGGGATGCTTTACTATCGATACTGAGCCCAAAACAGATTTTTATTTAATTTTTGTCTGTTTGTTTGTCCTTCTTTCACGTAAAAACTACCGCACAGATTTCTACAAAATTTTATACCGTGGTAGCTTATTACTCGGGTCAACATCTAGGCTACTTTTTATCCCGGAAAATCAAGGAGTTCCCGAGGGACTTTAAAAACTAAATCCACGGGGACAAAGTCGCGGGCATCAGCTAGTTACCTATAAAAAAAGCTACCTACTATGTGTAGACATTATATTGATAATAAAACACAAATAAATTATCATCCTTACTAATATTATAAATGCGAAACTGTGTTTGTTGGTTTGTCCTTCAATCACGCCGCAACAGGGCTAAGGAAAAACGTGATTTTTTGCATGGGTATAGCTGAGGACCTGAAGAGTGACATGGGCTACTTTTTATCCCGGAAAATCAAAGAGTTCCCGAGGGATTTTTTAAAACTAAATCCACGCGGACGAAGTCGCGGGCATCAGCTAGTGAAATAATAATTAAACATTAATATTTATGTTGGATACAGTATGGGCGTATACCCGATCGACAAATTTATCACGTGACTTATCGAAGACAACAGCTTCTCAAACATTTTTGAATTTTGAAAGGAATGAGCGATCGACAGGTTTCTGCAACGAACGCAGTAGTACTAGTGGTTCGCCCCGAACTGAGACCTCGCGGTAACGGTATCCCATGATTATTCATTCAATCGATACATGACGACCAAACCTGACATTATTATTATGCCCGTTTGCACCAAACATACCTATATCATCCCCTAAGTAGGAGTCTCTTTACGTAGGTAGCTCCTAAATACAATCCTAAGTCCTACCATCCGTCCCAATGTCCTTTTAGGTGTCCCGTACAGGATCGTGATAAGAAGTTGACAGAAATCATCACCTAACTTATCATAGCCCGTAAGGTTAGGCAACGTTAATGAAAACATTGAATTAATAAGTACTAACGAGTGAAAACGGGTTACGGGCATCTGTACAAATCGTTATCTATCGACGCGAATAGAAAATATACAAAATGCAGTTATTAATAGTTTATTGAAGTTTGATATTTAACTAAACAATAATTTTAATTGAATAATAAGTTATTATTTTATGTAACTAAATAATAATGTTCGACGCAAAACTGTTTTTGGGATAGTCGTAACTCCCTAGTTCCATGGAATAGTTAATGACTGCGCCATCTATTAGCATTATTGTGAAGCTATGTTGATGCTATATGAATTACTGATGCCCATTAAAAATTAAATAATCTCGTTTCTTTATAATATTCATATAATTTTAATATTTGTTGTTCAAGTACATGATACAAGTGAAACAAAAAACTAAAATCCGCTTGAAAATACATAGTCAATTCTCCTAGAGAGCGTCTTCAAGAGAGCGTATTAAATCTCCACTTTGAAAGCCCCCCATTTCGTCAATTTTAAGGGAAAAATTTAAAAAAAAAAAATATTTTTGTACTCGGTTCGAAATTATCTTTAACATGATATGTTACAATTTTATATAACGCGATAAAATTTTTTTTACTTCGCATTCACTTCTATGAGAGCCCCCCTGAAATAAAGGTTTTTATAATTTTTTATGCAATATTCGGCTGAAGGCCATCAGTTTACATATTATATCTAAATTTGAAGTAATTACGTTCAGTAATTCAAAAGTTATAAGGCTCTGACAGACGGACGGACGGACGGACGGACGGACGGACAAGAGCAAATTCACCTAGTAGACTCAGAGACCTCGCTTCGCTCGGTCAATAATAAACACATACTAAAGCACGAACTCGGACCAATCAGAAGAGAGAAATGAAAAGTCCCATTGGCTTAAAATTAAATTTTGCTCCCGCTATCCTCTGAAGCTAATATTCGTTTTTCGAATAGTTATGATGAAAAAGAATTTTCCAAATCGGTTCTTCAAGGCGTCTTCGAGTAATTGGTGAACTTACATAAAAAAAAGATTCCGACGAATTGAGAACCTCCTCCTTTTTTGAAGTCGTTTAAAAAGGCTTTTACAGCAAAGACAGCAACAATGCGGAGCGACCTGGCAGGACGTTACGTCAAACGCACATGTAATATACGCATTTACAAATTAGTAATACAAGTAGCATCATGGATATCGTTTAGAGGTTTCACGTTTTTAATTAACTTACCGACCGAGGGCGGTAAAATTAACTTTCAGGGCATGTTTTACTACTCTTGAAACCGCATTTTTGAGCATGTGTATTAAAAAGCATGTGTCATTCTTTACTCACACAAGAAATCGACGCCGACGCGTGCTGTAGTTTAATTTTTGACGGGATTTTCAAAGGCAGGATTATACAAATAGTATTTTAAGTTACATTTTGATCCTGGGAACAGTTCCTACTTCCTACGCAAAAAATAAAAAATCCTTACTGATATGAATTAATTAGTACCTAAGTTAAGATTTATTTAAGTAAGATTAATAGGTAAGTACCGAAAGTTTGTAACTCCAGACCAAGTTCCAACGGCTACAGTCAACAGATGTTTCCAGTAGAGAATTATATTATTATAAACAGAATTGTAAATAAATCACGATAAAGTAGTTAGTAAAGTTATCTCGGTTGTTAACCCCAGATGATGTATTAGTACATTATGTTTTATATATTCTACTAATGTAAATCTTAATATATATAAATTACGTGTCACGTTGTTTGTCCGCGATGGACTCCTAAACTACTTAACCGATTGTGATTAAACTTCGTAACTATCTGTAATTTGGTCCAACTTGAAAGATAGGATAGTTTTAGTAGTTATTTGTTTTATTTATGTAGGTAAGTTGGCGGTACGAAGTTCGCCGAGTCAGCTAAACTCGCCGGCATATTTAGCGGAACATAAAAAAAAGGTTTGATATCAGTATCATATAAGGTTGCTGGCTGGTTTATAACGTCATTTAATTTAAAAAGAAATATTTTCAAACTAAGAAAACAACTGAACATCACATTTTATGCAATTGTTTTAATTTTATTCAAATACACCTTATCTGGAGCGAACTTCGAGTATTTCTTCCTTCTGAGTTTGATTTAAAATTTCATTGAAATACTGTTTTTTGTTAGTTTCTTTTTAATCGCGTATCTTTCTGGAGTTGATGACTGAATTATGCCTGACTTAGCCCCAACGGAGATTGCCAGGGCACTCGAAATGCGAAGAAATGGTCAAACCTACAGAGTGATATCCAGAGATCTTCGTCGACCAGTTTCAACGATCCATCGCAGTATCCAACGGTTCAAGGAGACCGGTACTTATGTGAGAAGAGCAGGACAAGGCAGAAAAAGACGCACTTCGAGTAGGGATGATCGTTTCATTCGGCTTCGTGTATGTGGGCGCAATTGATTTCCGTTTAATGTATTTTAATTATTTAAAAGTATTGTTTTGATTTCCGTATCCTTTTATTTTATATTAATTATTTAAAAGTATTGCTTTGACTTCCGTTTCCTTTTATTGATTAAAATTAGTTTACTGTTGGCGGATTATAGCAAAATAATTCTAACCTTTTCTTGCTAAAATTAGTTTAATCAAATTAACATTTGACTTTGACAGCGCGGGTACGCCATCTTGCGCGCCATCTTGAAATATTAGTATAAAAGGGCTGTTTCGACGATACGAATTCAGTCTCTGCCCAGAGACTCATTCGACTAGTAGATGCCTTCCCGTCTAGGTCGTTCTATTTGATTGAGGGATTGCGATAGCAATCGCTCCCTAATCGAATAAATATTGTCTAGAATAGTGTAAATGATTAATTAATTATTTGATATTTTTATAACTACCCTCATGTTTAGATATTGGTTTGATTAATTAATATTTTGATGTTTTGATAACTACCCTCACGTTCAGATGTTGTTTTGATTAATCAATACTTTGATATTTTTGATAACTACCCTCACGTTCAGATGGTGGTTTGTCTGTCGTGCTGTGGTTATTAGCTGAGTGGAAAGGGGCCGTTATTGGGGATGGTCGCGACGGCTTTAGGTAGGGTTTCAGCGTTTTAAGAGACGCGTTCTCTTAAAGCCTGATTAGTTTTGAGTAATAATTCCCGCTTCTGGTCCATCGCTAATAAATGTAAAAGAGGGGCTTTTGAGGGTACCTTGTTCGAACAATAAACATCCTAATTAATGAAATTATCTTACCACGCTACCTACCCTCGTTGCGCAACAAATGTGTCTGGCTTTGTTGCCGACGAGGATACCTGCTCCGACATGTACGTAGGAACCCCCGTTTGACGGCCGTCCAAGCCCGACATGAGTTAGAAGCAGTGCGGGGTGTAACCGTAAGTGAGCGTACGGTACGAAGAAGGCTCGAAGAAGCTGGTTTGGGTTCATTTGTGTCCGCCAAGGCTCCAAGGCTCGAGGTAAATCATCGTAGAAACAGGTTAATTTTTGCTCAGGAACATCAACTTTGGAACGCGGACCAATTGAGTAAGGTATTGTTTAGTGATGAGTGCAGAATTCTCTTAAATCAAATTGACGGCAGGCAAAGAATATACAGACGCAAAGGAGAACGATACATTCAGACAAATTTTGAAACTACAGTTGCATACGGTGGTGGATCAATAATGGTTTGGGCGGGCATTTGTTTGGGAGCTCGCACAGACTTGGTAGTGATTGACAGAGGGAGTCTGACTGCAGACCGCTATATCAGAGAAGTTTTAGAAAAAAATGTCGTACCGTTTGCCCCATATATCGGTGACGATTTTGTTTTTATGCAGGATAATGCTCGGCCGCATACCGCTCGGGTAACTCAAGCTTATCTTAATGATATGAATATGTTATGGAGTGGCCGGCGAGATCACCGGATATGAACCCAAGAGAGCACGTTTGGGACTTGCTGAAAAGAAAAGTTAAGTCCAGAATTCCAGCTCCTGCCAACGTGGGAGAACTGCGAATCGCCGTAGTTGAGGAATGGCGGAGACTATCCCAGGAGACCATCGATAACATCATTCTCAGTATGCCTAGACGGGTAGAAACTTTAATAAGAGCACGTGGAGGAAATACGCGATATTAATCACCATTTTTCTAATTTGATTAATTGTTATTTTAATATTAAATTTCACTTTTCCCGGTTACATGAAAAGTTCAAAAATGTACAATTTTTCACAAATAGCCTTTACTCGCAAAATCTGTTCTTAATGTGATAACATTCATGATTCTTTAAATAACAAAAGAAGTGTAGTAAGTAGATTTTAAAATAAAACCATATTTTTTTAATTATGGACCTTTTTTATGTTCCGCTAAATATGCCGGCGAGTTTAGTTATTTATATATATAAGTCTAAAGTGTAACAAGGCTAATGAAGCATAGTTTGTCATGAGCATAGTACAAAAAAAAGAAGCCGTGTTAAGCTACAATAAGTAATAAGACTCCAATAATTATTAACCTTGTTGGAGGCTTACAAGCGAAACACTAAAAATCCCTTGTGGGATTGAAAAAGGAAAGTGCTATAGAACGGTTAACTCGTGCTCCCACCGGAATTCCACGGGGTTTTCAGACCCACCAATACCACCAATACTCCAATGTTTGATGACTCAATAGCCCGATGGTTAAAGGTGCGTACTGAAAACTGAAAGGTTTGCACCCACACTTTGCACTAAATTGTTTTAATTTGTACCCACTCTTTCCGCTTATTTGAAGCAGAGAGTCATCTCATAGTCAAGTTCGGCTTGGCTGATATTATGCTTGAAAAATATGACATCAGACGAGTTGCAGAGAATTGCCTAATCCTAGCATCGCTGGATCGAAGAGTGTAGGAGTCACTACAAGAGATATTTATGTCCTACAATAGACTAGACGCTGTAGAATAGTCTATCGCTTGACGACGACGCGACGGTCTTCGCACGGTTACCTATACGTGAAATCGTAACCGATTAGAATACCGGAATATCCAGTGCCGTATCTAAAAAGATATACCATTACATTGCATTAACATTCAAGGCCTGCTTTATCATTATTATGCATTGCGTGGTTGAACGAGTTCGCTGGTAGCTGCTGTAGAATAGTCTAAAAACTTCGATGACAGAAAAACAAATAAAAAATGTCTAAAAACGGTTGCTACATAAGCCTCACCTTTGCTCTTATTGGTAAAATTTCCGCGGGGACTCTTATATTAGAGGGGATACTCACTAATCAATAAACCGACGCGACGTTTTTATAAAGCGCACCTAAGTACCTACTCGTACTTAAAAGTTCGCTCCAATCACCTCGAAGTCTATCTATCAAAAGCAGTTTATAATTTTACTTTTTAATGTACGTCTACATTTATTTTAAGATAGGCAAAAAAAAAATTGGTTGCCTGTAAAGTCGGTGTACGGACGATAGTTTTACGTGATAACGTTTTAAAGATGAACAGTGTGCTTCTAGAACTAGCTCGCGACACACAGGCTCAGGCGGAACGTGACACTTTTTCGTGCGTGCAGCCGGTGTTAATCGATTTATAAGACGTTATCACGTCAAAAAATGACAATGTGGGTGGGTAGTTTAAATTAATGCTGACCCACAGATTAGTGTGCTGACCGCACATTAAGGCTGAAATAGCATCTGTGCGCATCGATTCGCATTTTGTCCATAATATAAAACTATCTGTAGTCGTGTACGCATCAATTCGGCTTTGCGATGGGTACACGACTCCATAGTCCTTACAAAATGCGAATCGATGCGCACAGATGTGATTCCAGCCTAAAGCCGCGTTGAGAAGTACGCATATTCGCCAGTTACTACTTGTAGTTCATATTCATAAGCACAGTTCACTAAAATAAAATAAAATAAAAAATAAACCTTGTAGAAAGGTTTGCTTACGGCTATAGTCGTCTTTCAGGACAAAATAATCTTGAAGCGAAATAGGGTATTTTACTCTTTTTGAAAAGTGTCTAAAATTGATCCTAAGGTGATAATAATTATACTACTGGAAAATTTACTAAAATTTTATTCAATCGATAAGTACCAATAAAATGCATTTAAATTTTGCATTTTAAATTTCCGCGCGTAAACGCTAGACTAGATGCCATGTGATGACGTCGTCTGTATAGTAACTGTCTGTGTACACCTTTCCTTTTATATATTTAGATGCCTGAGCAATTGGCCTCGAAGCCAGCACTATTATTAATAACTAGCGACCCGCCCCGGCTTCGAACGGTTAGTAGAATATATTACGCCTATGCTTTGTAAACTCCTTGGAATGTTCCGTAAGTTATACCTTGCACAGCATATTGAACAGTACTTAGGCTTATAAAAGAAGTACCTATCGCTCGGAAGCACTCTGCTTACATAGCCCGCGGCGCGCGCTTGAATTTATTTTGGCGCGCGATCGTTTTTATTTTGCGGTAACTCCTAAGATATTCATTGTAAAGGGTTATACATAATGTGCATGAAATTCTTGTGGTAACTAACGTATCTAAGTTGATAAGAATTAATACTGTATCTGTCTAAATATATTTCCAATTACCGCATAGTACGTGAGTCGTGACCATTTATTTAGAACAGTAATTCCCAAAGTGGTCCAGGTGGACCCCCAGGGGTCCACGGGAGACTCGACGGGGGTCTACGTTGGCGTGACAGAAAAATGGGGGTCCACAATTCGTAAGCGGGGGTCGATAGTGAAGCCGCCGCCGACGCGCCGTCTGCAACACTTGTTCAGACGTGCAAAGGGACCAAATACGACTTGTGGGTGGTGTGTGTGCTTACAATCTTGCATGAACTTGTTTGATTCTTCACCAATATAAATACGAATGCCAAGAATAAACGTTACTCATTTGTTCCCGGAATTTCGGAGAGAAAAGTACCTAAAGTGAATCGATCTTAGTGATTGCCAGTGACGGAAAAAGTAAGTAGGCTGCCTTTTGCTATACATACTTTTATTTTATTTATTACTTATTTATTTATTTAGAACAGAAAGCCGAGAAAGGTAGAACTTTTTGTCCCTAATTTATTAGTAATTGTTTATTTCCCGACTGTGTGGTGTTTCACTAGGTAATATAAGTCATCTTTATTATCAACCCAGCGAGGTCTCCTCTAAGAGAAGGGTTACAGGCCATAGTCCACCATGCTGGCCCAATGCGAATTGGTGGACTTCACACACCTTCGAGAACATTATGGAGAACTCTCAGGTGTTACTGTTTAATTTTGATTGTAGGTACAATTATATTTTGATTTACTATACTCACTTAATATAATATTGTAAAATATGATAACAATAATAATAATTAATAGTTACTTACATAGTATTTGAATAAATACAACACAAGAAAATATACTATTTTTTTATTTTTACCACTCCGAGTTTTCTAAATAAAATAAGTGAGAATTGATTGGTTTTTGTGCTGTGAGTAGATGTCAAAAATGTAAGCTTGAGATGGAATCACTTCTTTTTGAATGGTCAACTTTACTTTTGACATCCACTCACAGCACAATCAATTAATTAATTTACCAATCAATTCTCTTTTTTTTTCAAAGAATGTTGTTTTCGTGGTTGGAACTCACTCGCAACGCCAATTTTCATAATTTATCTTCACATTTTTTGTCGACTGGAAATATGATAGAAATTTAGCTGCAGGGGGTGCACCGGAACCAGCAAACTTTTGAAAGGGGTCTATGAGCAAAAAAAGTTTGGGAACCTCTGATTTAGAAGTTAAAATGGGTATAGTAAGTTATCCTTAAAAGATAGATAATATATGCCATCGTGGACTTTTCTGTAGAGAGTTATCCAACCATACCACCACCATACATTGTTTTGTTATATCTCAAAGGGATTAGGAGGCAGCGTTTTAGATTAAAGCTCCGAGGCGTAGGTGGCTTGAATTTTTCCGACATTGTCAACAATTATTATCATATTTCAACCAATTTACAAAAAATCTTAACAAATTATACACTAAAACCTTCCTCATGAATCGCCCTACCTATTGGTGAAAACTGCATGAAAATCCGTTCAGTAGTTTTTGAGTTTATCACGAACAGACAGACAGACAGACGCGGCGAGGGACTTTATTTTATAATATGTAGTGATGTAGTGATAATATAATAATAATTATCCTATTTACATAGTTAGCCGAGACGGGCATCCGCCGTCGTTCGTCAACTTAATCTAGAGACCTTCAAAATTATTAACATAATCAAACATACCTCGATAGCCAAATAGTTTTAAAGCAGCTGTTGTTTATATTTAAATAATAAATAATTAGTTTAATTCGTTCGTGTAATATATTACAGCTAATGCGAGTTATTGTAGTTTTTTTTCTGGTAAACCAGTTTGCCTTTTTCTCCCAAAGTCACTTTTTGACTTGTTATTTGAATGATATTATGATGATGAACTTATTATGTGAATCTTGAATTGCATAATAAAGGTGTGAATGTTTTCATCTACATGGACTTACACCTTGCGTCATTGATTCCTATACAATATTTTTTTCGTTATCAATAGTAATTGACTAACGGTAATGAAGTAATGTAATTTTTTCTTTTTTTTTTATTAATTTACTAGCTGATGCCCGCGACTTCGTCCGCGTGGATTTCAGTTTTAAAATCCCGCGGGAATTCTTTGATTTTCCCGGATAAAACTTAACCTTTGTCACCCTCCAGGTTCTCAACTATACCCATGCAAAAAATCACGTCGATCCGTAGCTTTTTTGCTACTTGATTGAAAAACAAACCAACATAAAAACACACTTTCGCATTTATAATATTAAAAAGTATCCTATGTCCGTCTCCTGGTTCTAAGCTACCTCCCCACCAATTTTCAGCCAAATCGGTTCAGCCGTTCTTGAGTTATAAATAGTGTAACTAACACGACTTTCTTTTATATATTATATAGATTTATTTACCATAAAAAACACAAATTTTAACAATTAAGTATACCATCAAACTATAAAAGAGTTTGTAAATAGGTCTAGTTTTTGCAATTCACGAAGGCGAGTGAGCTTTACTTGTGGTTACTTCGTGTACATGCACATTGCATAAGTGTGCGTGCCTGTCAAAGCCTATGTGGGAGCGGGCAGGCGCGAGCATTGCGCTCGCTCACACTTATACAGATACGACACACACACAACCATAAGTCAGTCGCCCTCGTGAATTGCAAGAACTGTACTCTAGTAAGTATGACTGCTCAAGATAGAGTTAAAATGAGACACAAATATGTTCCGACATAAATCTGTCTCGTTTTAACTCAGTCTTGAGTCTGAGCTGAGTGGGAGTGCCAAGGAGTGGCATCTATAGATATCACCTTTATAGCCTAGACATGAGAGAAATGAGTCATTACTGAATAACTTATTATGTAAATTGGTTCTGGTATGTTAGGTGGATAGGTACGTCGTTAAATAAGTGTATTTTTGCATAAGACTTCGTACAAATTGTAAGTGGATGATGTCGCGAGATAGCTAGTATAATAAGTAAGTAATAAAATAGAACATATTCATATCCAGTCTGTTTTCAATTTCAATTCACATTACTGAGCATAATGTTAGAAATATTTCTTGGAGTTACCTAGATCCCGGCTGAAGTAGGCTCAATAGGCTCATAATTCAGAGCTTTTTGCAGTAAATGTGTGTTGTTTATGGGACACATAAAATTTAACTATCCTGTCGCAGGTTTATAATAATAATATGTTGTGTAATACTGCTTTTAGTTTATCTTTTCAAGAAATATATTAATTTGCTTATTTATCGTTAACTTTGTTTGTAGAGGTGTATTGAAAAAAACTATGCTAGTTAAAGCGTTGGTTTTATTTTTCCTGTAAAATTGACCATAATTATTTCTGATTTTTCTGGTAAACTTCGGAGATAAAGAGGGGGGGGAGTACGGTATTTTTTTGACATTTTGGCCGATTAATCAAAAACTATTATATATAGAAATAAATAAAAACTATTTTAGAATGCACAGGTAAAGGCCTCTCATATGATACCCCACTCGGTATAGGTGTCTTACTTTGAAATTTCAAACCCCTGATTTTCCCCCTTTTTTAGGGTTCCGTACCCGAAGGGTACCACTGGGACCCTATTACTAAGCCTACGCTGTCCGTCCGTCCGTCCGTCTGTCCGTCTGTCAGCGCCAGCGGGCTGTATCTCGTAAACCGTAATAGATAGACAGATGAAATTTTCACATACGATGTACCTATTTCTATTGCCGCTATAACAACAAATAATAAAAATTAAATTAAATTAAAAAAATTAAATTAAAATATTTCCATGGGTACATGGAAATATTTTTATTTAATTTTTTTTAACGGAACCCTAAAAGAGCGAGGCCCGACTCGCACTTGGCCGATTTTTTAAATTAAACTAAAATAATTTTCGCGTTGATTTCATTTTTCCTGTAAAATATACATAAACCTCTATTGACCATAATTATTTATGATTTTTCGATTGGTAAACTTCGGAGATAAGGGGGGGAAGGGTATTTTTTTCGACATTTTGGCTGATTAATCAAAAATTATAATATATTAAAAAAAAGAAAACTGTTTTAGAATGTACAGGTAAAGGCCTTTCATATGATATCTCACTCAGTATAAATATCTTACTTTGAAATTTCAAACCCCCGATTTGCCCTCTTTTTTAATCAAACTAAAATAATTTTCGCATTGGTTTTATTTTTCCTGTAAAATATACTAAACTTCGGAGATAAGGGGGGGGGGAGGGGGGGGGGGGCACACAGCATTATTTTCTAAACTAAAACTAAAAATATTTTTTTTTTATTCCAATGATGTTGGGCCACTATTAAGTATACACAACTATTCCAAATTACATGTCGATAGCTTTAATACTTACTGAAATAATCGACTGTGACAGACAGACGGACGGATGGAGAAAGTCTCACCATAAGGGTTCCATTAATGGGCGTCGCCAAGGGGGGGGGGGGGGTAGGTAGGGGCAGCTGCCCCCCCTAGACATTTGAAAAATATAGTAGTAACTAGCATTTGCTCGGTGCGCGAGCTGCTAAAGCAGCTCGAGCTTCAGCGCGTATCAATTTCCGTCTCCTTCTAGGAGAACAACCCTGTCAATCAGTGAGTGAGTCAGTGAGTGAATCAGTGGTAATCGAGCTATATATATTATAACTAGTATTTCGCTCGGTGCGCGAGCTGCTAAAGCAGCTCGCGGGAAGTGTTATTGCTACAAGTAGGGCGCGTGGGTGCGCGGCCCGCTAAAGCGGACCGCGATTGTTCGGCTTTATTTAATTCGCTCGGTGCGCGAGCTGCTAAAGCAGCTCGCGGGAAGTGTTATTACTACAAGTAGGGCGCGTGGGTGCGCGGCCCGCTAAAGCGGACCGCGATTTTTTTTACTCATCGAGTAGACCTTCGGATTCTGGTCATCTTTTGCCAAAAAATTTGTTCGAGCACACCCCACCTATCTGCAATAACCTGGTCGTGCTCCTCATTCACAAAAGAAAAAGAAAAAAAAATGAAAAAAAAAAAACAAAAAAAAAAACAAATGTAAAATGAAAAAAAAGAAAAAGAAAAAAAGCCCTATGAACCTATCAAAATCAATGTCTTGCATAGTTCCCAACTTCTAGTCTTTTCAATATTCCCCATACATTTTGTATGTAAAAAAAAAATCCGCCATCTTGAATTTTTTTCCTACTCACCAGGTAGACCTCCGGGTTGTGATCATCTTTTGTCGAGAAACCGCTCCTCCATCTTTTATAGTCTCCGAGAGAGAGACGGACAAAATTTGCCGCCATTTTTTTTCCGCCATTTTGGATTTTTTTTTCAACTCACTGGCAACTGCTCGAGGTTTCGAATGACATTTGGTCGAGCACCCTTCACCTATCTTCTATACCCTGGCCGTGCCCCTCGCCCGTCTCCGAACTCCTCACTCATCAGCTCTCTCCACCTTTCTCCGAGTCACATTCTTTGAGCTCTATACGACACCATGGGTGAAAAAAATTTTTTCATACAAAATTTTACAGGAGAGCGGTGGAAATTTGAGACGTCACAGCTCGGCCGCCATCTTGTTTTTTTAATTTTTTTCACTTTTTCTGTTAATTGTTTACTAATTTCTACAATAATCCAAAATTTCAAAGAAATCGGTTGGAAAACAAAAGAGTTGCAAGATTCACGTCGGCCGCCATCTTGTTTTTCCGAAATGTCATAATTTTTCCCCACTCGAATCCCCCACCCGAACATATCTCCCCTACATCATTTTATCGTTTTTTGTCTCTTTCTAGGAGAACAATTGTGTCAATGAGTCAGTGAGTGAATCAGTGAGTCAGTGGTAATCGAGCTATATATATTACTAGCGTTTGCTCGGTGCGCGAGCTGCTAAAGCAGCTCGCGGGAAGTGTTATTGCTCCAAGTAGGGCGCGTGGGTGCGCGGCCCGCTAAAGCGGACCGCGATTGTTCGGCTTTATTTATTTCGCTCGGTGCGCGAGCTGCTAAAGCAGCTCGCGGGAAGTGTTATTACTACAAGTAGGGCGCGTGGGTGCGCGGCCCGCTAAAGCGGACCGCGATTTTTTTACTCATCAAGTAGCCCTTCAGATTCTGGTCATCTTTTGCCAAAAAATTTGTTCGAGCACACCCCACCTATCTGCAATAACCTGGCCGTGCTCCTCATTCACAAAAGAAAAAGAAAAAAAAATGAAAAAAAAGAAAAAAAAAAAAAAATGAAAAATGAAAAAAAAGAAAAAGAAAAAAAGCCCTATGAACCTATCAAAATCAATGTCTTGCATAGTTCCCAACTTCTAGTCCCTTCAATATTCCCCATACATTTTGTATGGGGGGGAAAAAAAAATCCGCCATCTTGAATTTTTTTCCTACTCACCAGGTAGACCTCCGGGTTGTGATCATCTTTTGTCGAGAAACCGCTCCTCCATCTTTTATAGTCTCCGAGAGAGAGACGGACAAAATTTGCCGCCATTTTTTTTCCGCCATTTTGGAATTTTTTTTCAACTCACTGGCAACTGCTCGAGGTTTCGAATGACATTTGGTCGAGCACCCTCCACCTATCTTCTATACCCTGGCCGTGCCCCTCGCCCGTCTCCGAACTCCTCACTCATCAGCTCTCTCCACCTTTCTCCGAGTCACATTCTTTGAGCTCTATACGACACCATGGGTGAAAAAAATTTTTTTCATACAAAATTTTACAGGAGAGGGGTGGAAATTTGAGACGTCACAGCTCGGCCGCCATCTTGTTTTTTAATTTTTTCACTTTTTCTGTTAATCGTTTACTAATTTCTACAATAATCCAAAATTTCAAAGAAATCGGTTGGAAAACAAAAGAGTTGCAAGATTCACGTCGGCCGCCATCTTGTTTTTCCGAAATGTCATAATTTTTCCCCACTCGAATCCCCCACCCGAACATATCTCCCGAACATCATTATATCGATTTCCGTCTCTTTCTAGGAGAACAATTATGTCAATCAGTCAGTGAATCAGTCAGTCAGTGGTAATCGAGCTATATATATTATAATAACTAGTATTTCGCTCGGTGCGCGAGCTGCTAAAGCAGCTCGCGGGAAGTGTTTTACTAAAAGTAAGGCGCGTGGGTGCGCGGCCCGCTAAAGCGGACCGCGATTGTTCGGCTTTATTTATTTCGCTCGGTGCGCGAGCTGCTAAAGCAGCTCGCGGGAAGTGTTATTACTACAAGTAGGGCGCGTGGGTGCGCGGCCCGCTAAAGCGGACCGCGATTTTTTTACTCATCAAGTAGCCCTTCGGATTCTGGTCATCTTTTGCCAAAAAATTTGTTCGAGCACACCCCACCTATCTGTAATAACCTGGCCGTGCTCCTCATTCACAAAAGAAAAAGAAAAAAAAAGAAAAAAAATGAAAAAAAACAAAAAAAAAAACAAATGTAAAATGAAAAAAAAGAAAAAGAAGAAAAGCCCTATGAACCTATCAAAACCAATGTCTTGCATAGTTCCCAACTTCTAGTCCCTTCAATATTCCCCATACATTTAGTATGGAAAAAAAAGTCCGCCATCTTGAATTTTTTTCCTACTCACCAGGTAGACCTCCGGGTTTCGATCATCTTTTGTCGAGAAACCGCTCCTCCATCTTTTATAGTCTCCGAGAGAGAGACGGACAAAATTTGCCGCCATTTTTTTTCCGCCATTTTGGATTTTTTTTTCAACTCACTGGCAACTGCTCGAGATTTCGAATGACATTTGGTCGAGCACCCTCCACCTATCTACTATACCCTGGCCGTGCCCCTCGCCCGTCTCCGAACTCCTCACTCATCAGCTCTCGCCACCTTTCTCCGAGTCACATTCTTTGAGCTCTATACGACACCATGGGTGAAAAAAATTTTTTTCATACAAAATTTTACAGGAGAGGGGTCTGAAATTTGAGACGTCACAGCTCGGCCGCCATCTTGTTTTTTTAATTTTTTTCACTTTTTCTGTTAATCGTTTACTAATTTCTACAATAATCCAAAATTTCAAAGAAATCGGTTGGAAAACAAAAGAGTTGCAAGATTCACGTCGGCCGCCATCTTGTTTTTCCGAAATGTCATAATTTTCCCCAACTCGAATCCCCCACCTGGACATATCTCCCCTACATCATTATATCGATTTCCGTCTCCTTCTAGGAGAACAACCCTGTCAATGAGTGAGTGAGTGAGTGAGTGAGTGTGTCAGTCAGTGGTAATCGAGCTATATATATTATAACTAGTATTTCGCTCGGTGCGCGAGCTGCTAAAGCAGCTCGCGGGAAGTGTTTTACCAAAAGTAAGGCGCGTGGGTGCGCGGCCCGCTAAAGCGGACCGCGATTGTTCGGCTTTATTTATTTCGCTCGGTGCGCGAGCTGCTAAAGCAGCTCGCGGGAAGTGTTATTACTACAAGTAGGGCGCGTGGGTGCGCGGCCCGCTAAAGCGGACCGCGATTGTTCGGCTTTATTTATTTCGCTCGGTGCGCGAGCTGCTAAAGCAGCTCGCGGGAAGTGTTATTGCTACAAGTAGGGCGCGTGGGTGCGCGGCCCGCTAAAGCGGACCGGGATTTTTTTACTCTTCAAGTAGCCCTTCGGATTCTGGTCATCTTTTGCCAAAAAATTTGTTCGAGCACACCCCACCTATCTGCAATAACCTGGTCGTGCTCCTCATTCACAAAAGAAAAAGAAAAAAAAATGAAAAAAAAAAAAAAAAAAACAAATGTAAAATGAAAAAAAAGAAAAAGAAAAAAAGCCCTATGAACCTATCAAAATCAATGTCTTGCATAGTTCCCAACTTCTAGTCCCTTCAATATTCCCCATACATTTTGTATGGGAAAAAAAAATCCGCCATCTTGAATTTTTTTCCTACTCACCAGGTAGACCTCCGGGTTGTGATCATCTTTTGTCGAGAAACCGCTCCTCCATCTTTTATAGTCTCCGAGAGAGAGACGGACAAAATTTGCCGCCATTTTTTTTCCGCCATTTTGGAATTTTTTTTCAACTCACTGGCAACTGCTCGAGGTTCCGAATGACATTTGGTCGAGCACCCTCCACCTATCTTCTATACCCTGGCCGTGCCCCTCGCCCGTCTCCGAACTCCTCACTCATCAGCTCTCGCCACCTTTCTCCGAGTCACATTCTTTGAGCTCTGTACGACACCATGGGTGAAAAAAATTTTTTTCATACAAAATTTTACAGGAGAGGGGTTGGAAATTTGAGACGTCACAGCTCGGCCGCCATCTTGTTTTTTTATTTTTTTTCACTTTTTCTGTTAATCGTTTACTAATTTCTACAATAATCCAAAATTTCAAAGAAATCGGTCGGAAAACAAAAGAGTTGCAAGATTCACGTCGGCCGCCATCTTGTTTTTCCGAAATGTCATAATTTTCCCCAACTCGAATCCCCCCCCCAAACACATCTCCCGAACATCATTATATCGATTTCCGTCTCCTTCTAGGAGAACAACCCTGTCAATCAGTGAGTGAGTGAGTGAGTGAGTGAGTATGTCAGTCAGTGGTAATCGAGCTATATATATTATAATAAAACTAGCGTTTGCTCGGTGCGCGAGCTGCTAAAGCAGCTCGCGGGAAGTGTTATTACTACAAGTAGGGCGCGTGGGTGCGCGGCCCGCTAAAGCGGACCGCGATTGTTCGGCTTTATTTATTTCGCTCGGTGCGCGAGCTGCTAAAGCAGCTCGCGGGAAGTGTTATTACTACAAGTAGGGCGCGTGGGTGCGCGGCCCGCTAAAGCGGACCGCGATTTTTTTTACTCATCGAGTAGACCTTCGGATTCTGGTCATCTTTTGCCAAAAAATTTGTTCGAGCACACCCCACCTATCTGCAATAACCTGGTCGTGCTCCTCATTCACAAAAGAAAAAGAAAAAAAAATGAAAAAAAAAACAAAAAAAAAAACAAATGTAAAATGAAAAAAAAGAAAAAGAAAAAAAGCCCTATGAACCTATCAAAATCAATGTCTTGCATAGTTCCCAACTTCTAGTCCCTTCAATATTCCCCATACATTTTGTATGTAAAAAAAAAATCCGCCATCTTGAATTTTTTTCCTACTCACCAGGTAGACCTCCGGGTTGTGATCATCTTTTGTCGAGAAACCGCTCCTCCATCTTTTATAGTCTCCGAGAGAGAGACGGACAAAATTTGCCGCCATTTTTTTTCCGCCATTTTGGATTTTTTTTTCAACTCACTGGCAACTGCTCGAGGTTTCGAATGACATTTGGTCGAGCACCCTTCACCTATCTTCTATACCCTGGCCGTGCCCCTCGCCCGTCTCCGAACTCCTCACTCATCAGCTCTCTCCACCTTTCTCCGAGTCACATTCTTTGAGCTCTATACGACACCATGGGTGAAAAAAATTTTTTTCATACAAAATTTTACAGGAGAGCGGTGGAAATTTGAGACGTCACAGCTCGGCCGCCATCTTGTTTTTTCAATTTTTTTCACTTTTTCTGTTAATTGTTTACTAATTTCTACAATAATCCAAAATTTCAAAGAAATCGGTTGGAAAACAAAAGAGTTGCAAGATTCACGTCGGCCGCCATCTTGTTTTTCCGAAATGTCATAATTTTTCCCCACTCGAATCCCCCACCCGAACATATCTCCCCTACATCATTTTATCGTTTTTTGTCTCTTTCTAGGAGAACAATTGTGTCAATGAGTCAGTGAGTGAATCAGTGAGTCAGTGGTAATCGAGCTATATATATTATAAAACTAGCGTTTGCTCGGTGCGCGAGCTGCTAAAGCAGCTCGCGGGGAGTGTTTTACTAAAAGTAAGGCGCGTGGGTGCGCGGCCCGCTAAAGCGGACCGCGATTGTTCGGCTTTATTTATTTCGCTCGGTGCGCGAGCTGCTAAAGCAGCTCGCGGGAAGTGTTGTTGCTACAAGTAGGGCGCGTGGGTGCGCGGCCCGCTAAAGCGGACCGCGATTGTTCGGCTTTATTTATTTCGCTCGGTGCGCGAGCTGCTAAAGCAGCTCGCGGGAAGTGTTGTTACTACAAGTAGGGCGCGTGGGTACGCGGCCCGCTAAAGCGGACCGCGATTTTTTACTCATCAAGTAGACCTTCGGATTCTGGTCATCTTTTGCCAAAAAATTTGTTCGAGCACACCCCACCTATCTGCAATAACCTGGCCGTGCTCCTCATTCACAAAAGAAAAAGAAAAAAAAATGAAAAAAAAGAAAAAAAAAAAAATGTAAAATGAAAAAAAAGAAAAAGAAAAAAAGCCCTATGAACCTATCAAAATCAATGTCTTGCATAGTTCCCAACTTCTAGTCCCTTCAATATTCCCCATACATTTTGTATGTAAAAAAAAAAATCCGCCATCTTGAATTTTTTTCCTACTCACCAGGTAGACCTCCGGGTTGTGATCACCTTTTGTCGAGAAACCGCTCCTCCATCTTTTATAGTCTCCGAGAGAGAGACGGACAAAATTTGCCGCCATTTTTTTTCCGCCATTTTGGATTTTTTTTTCAACTCACTGGCAACTGCTCGAGGTTTCGAATGACATTTGGTCGAGCACCCTTCACCTATCTTCTATACCCTGGCCGTGCCCCTCGCCCGTCTCCGAACTCCTCACTCATCAGCTCTCTCCACCTTTCTCCGAGTCACATTCTTTGAGCTCTATACGACACCATGGGTGAAAAAAATTTTTTTCATACAAAATTTTACAGGAGAGCGGTGGAAATTTGAGACGTCACAGCTCGGCCGCCATCTTGTTTTTTTAATTTTTTTCACTTTTTCTGTTAATTGTTTACTAATTTCTACAATAATCCAAAATTTCAAAGAAATCGGTTGGAAAACAAAAGAGTTGCAAGATTCACGTCGGCCGCCATCTTGTTTTTCCGAAATGTCATAATTTTTCCCCACTCGAATCCCCCACCCGAACATATCTCCCCTACATCATTTTATCGTTTTTTGTCTCTTTCTAGGAGAACAATTGTGTCAATGAGTCAGTGAGTGAATCAGTGAGTCAGTGGTAATCGAGTTATATATATTATAATAAAACTAGCGTTTGCTCGGTGCGCGAGCTGCTAAAGCAGCTCGCGGGAAGTGTTATTACTACAAGTAGGGCGCGTGGGTGCGCGGCCCGCTAAAGCGGACCGCGATTGTTCGGCTTTATTTATTTCGCTCGGTGCGCGAGCTGCTAAAGCAGCTCGCGGGAAGTGTTATTACTACAAGTAGGGCGCGTGGGTGCGCGGCCCGCTAAAGCGGACCGCGATTTTTTTTACTCATCGAGTAGACCTTCGGATTCTGGTCATCTTTTGCCAAAAAATTTGTTCGAGCACACCCCACCTATCTGCAATAACCTGGTCGTGCTCCTCATTCACAAAAGAAAAAGAAAAAAAAATGAAAAAAAAAACAAAAAAAAAACAAATGTAAAATGAAAAAAAAGAAAAAGAAAAAAAGCCCTATGAACCTATCAAAATCAATGTCTTGCATAGTTCCCAACTTCTAGTCCCTTCAATATTCCCCATACATTTTGTATGTAAAAAAAAAATCCGCCATCTTGAATTTTTTTCCTACTCACCAGGTAGACCTCCGGGTTGTGATCATCTTTTGTCGAGAAACCGCTCCTCCATCTTTTATAGTCTCCGAGAGAGAGACGGACAAAATTTGCCGCCATTTTTTTTCCGCCATTTTGGATTTTTTTTTCAACTCACTGGCAACTGCTCGAGGTTTCGAATGACATTTGGTCGAGCACCCTTCACCTATCTTCTATACCCTGGCCGTGCCCCTCGCCCGTCTCCGAACTCCTCACTCATCAGCTCTCTCCACCTTTCTCCGAGTCACATTCTTTGAGCTCTATACGACACCATGGGTGAAAAAAATTTTTTTCATACAAAATTTTACAGGAGAGCGGTGGAAATTTGAGACGTCACAGCTCGGCCGCCATCTTGTTTTTTTAATTTTTTTCACTTTTTCTGTTAATTGTTTACTAATTTCTACAATAATCCAAAATTTCAAAGAAATCGGTTGGAAAACAAAAGAGTTGCAAGATTCACGTCGGCCGCCATCTTGTTTTTCCGAAATGTCATAATTTTTCCCCACTCGAATCCCCCACCCGAACATATCTCCCGAACATCATTATATCGATTTCCGTCTCTTTCTAGGAGAACAATTATGTCAATCAGTCAGTGAATCAGTCAGTCAGTGGTAATCGAGCTATATATATTATAATAACTAGTATTTCGCTCGGTGCGCGAGCTGCTAAAGCAGCTCGCGGGAAGTGTTTTACTAAAAGTAAGGCGCGTGGGTGCGCGGCCCGCTAAAGCGGACCGCGATTGTTCGGCTTTATTTATTTCGCTCGGTGCGCGAGCTGCTAAAGCAGCTCGCGGGAAGTGTTATTACTACAAGTAGGGCGCGTGGGTGCGCGGCCCGCTAAAGCGGACCGCGATTTTTTTACTCATCAAGTAGCCCTTCGGATTCTGGTCATCTTTTGCCAAAAAATTTGTTCGAGCACACCCCACCTATCTGTAATAACCTGGCCGTGCTCCTCATTCACAAAAGAAAAAGAAAAAAAAAGAAAAAAAATGAAAAAAAACAAAAAAAAAAACAAATGTAAAATGAAAAAAAAGAAAAAGAAGAAAAGCCCTATGAACCTATCAAAACCAATGTCTTGCATAGTTCCCAACTTCTAGTCCCTTCAATATTCCCCATACATTTAGTATGGAAAAAAAAGTCCGCCATCTTGAATTTTTTTCCTACTCACCAGGTAGACCTCCGGGTTTCGATCATCTTTTGTCGAGAAACCGCTCCTCCATCTTTTATAGTCTCCGAGAGAGAGACGGACAAAATTTGCCGCCATTTTTTTTCCGCCATTTTGGAATTTTTTTTCAACTCACTGGCAACTGCTCGAGATTTCGAATGACATTTGGTCGAGCACCCTCCACCTATCTACTATACCCTGGCCGTGCCCCTCGCCCGTCTCCGAACTCCTCACTCATCAGCTCTCGCCACCTTTCTCCGAGTCACATTCTTTGAGCTCTATACGACACCATGGGTGAAAAAAATTTTTTTCATACAAAATTTTACAGGAGAGGGGTCTGAAATTTGAGACGTCACAGCTCGGCCGCCATCTTGTTTTTTTAATTTTTTTCACTTTTTCTGTTAATCGTTTACTAATTTCTACAATAATCCAAAATTTCAAAGAAATCGGTTGGAAAACAAAAGAGTTGCAAGATTCACGTCGGCCGCCATCTTGTTTTTCCGAAATGTCATAATTTTCCCCAACTCGAATCCCCCACCTGGACATATCTCCCCTACATCATTATATCGATTTCCGTCTCCTTCTAGGAGAACAACCCTGTCAATGAGTGAGTGAGTGAGTGAGTGAGTGTGTCAGTCAGTGGTAATCGAGCTATATATATTATAACTAGTATTTCGCTCGGTGCGCGAGCTGCTAAAGCAGCTCGCGGGAAGTGTTTTACTAAAAGTAAGGCGCGTGGGTGCGCGGCCCGCTAAAGCGGACCGCGATTGTTCGGCTTTATTTATTTCGCTCGGTGCGCGAGCTGCTAAAGCAGCTCGCGGGAAGTGTTATTACTACAAGTAGGGCGCGTGGGTGCGCGGCCCGCTAAAGCGGACCGCGATTTTTTTACTCATCAAGTAGCCCTTCGGATTCTGGTCATCTTTTGCCAAAAAATTTGTTCGAGCACACCCCACCTATCTGTAATAACCTGGCCGTGCTCCTCATTCACAAAAGAAAAAGAAAAAAAAAGAAAAAAAATGAAAAAAAACAAAAAAAAAAAACAAATGTAAAATGAAAAAAAAGAAAAAGAAGAAAAGCCCTATGAACCTATCAAAACCAATGTCTTGCATAGTTCCCAACTTCTAGTCCCTTCAATATTCCCCATACATTTAGTATGGAAAAAAAAGTCCGCCATCTTGAATTTTTTTCCTACTCACCAGGTAAACCTCCGGGTTTCGATCATCTTTTGTCGAGAAACCGCTCCTCCATCTTTTATAGTCTCCGAGAGAGAGACGGACAAAATTTGCCGCCATTTTTTTTCCGCCATTTTGGAATTTTTTTTCAACTCACTGGCAACTGCTCGAGATTTCGAATGACATTTGGTCGAGCACCCTCCACCTATCTACTATACCCTGGCCGTGCCCCTCGCCCGTCTCCGAACTCCTCACTCATCAGCTCTCGCCACCTTTCTCCGAGTCACATTCTTTGAGCTCTATACGACACCATGGGTGAAAAAAATTTTTTTCATACAAAATTTTACAGGAGAGGGGTCTGAAATTTGAGACGTCACAGCTCGGCCGCCATCTTGTTTTTTTAATTTTTTTCACTTTTTCTGTTAATCGTTTACTAATTTCTACAATAATCCAAAATTTCAAAGAAATCGGTTGGAAAACAAAAGAGTTGCAAGATTCACGTCGGCCGCCATCTTGTTTTTCCGAAATGTCATAATTTTCCCCAACTCGAATCCCCCACCTGGACATATCTCCCCTACATCATTATATCGATTTCCGTCTCCTTCTAGGAGAACAACCCTGTCAATGAGTGAGTGAGTGAGTGAGTGAGTGTGTCAGTCAGTGGTAATCGAGCTATATATATTACTAGTAGGGCGCGTGGGTGCGCGGCCCGCAAGCGGACCGCGGTTTTTCTATCGCCAAGTGGACTTTCAGGTCCTGATCATTTTCTATCAAACAACCACTCTTCCATCTTTTATACTCTCCGAGATAGATGCCTATGAAATTGGTATGGCCGCCATCTTGAATCCGCCATTTTGAATTTTTTTTCAGCTCATAGCCAATTGGATGAAGTTTCGAGTATTTTTTGTTTGAGCACCTCCCACCTATCTTCAATACCCTGCCCGTGCTCCTCACCCACCTTCCAAACCCTCGATCATCATATCTCATCATGTGAATGTGTGTCAGAATGAGAATTATTTTATGAAAACAAATTTTGAAAAGGAACCTTATCAGTCTTGCGTAGTTCTCAGCTTCTAGTCTATTCAATATTCGCCATATATTTTGTATGGAGAAAAAATATTCCGCCATCTTGGATTTTTTTCTATTCATCAAATAGACCTTTGGGTCCTGATCATCTTTTGCCAAGAAACCACTCTTCCATCTTTTATACTCCCCGAGATAGACACCGACGAAATTTGTATGGCGGCCATCTTTTTTCCGCCATTTTGAATTTTTTTTCAGCTCACTGCGAATTGGATGAGGTTTCGAGTGAGATTTGTTCGAGCACCCGCCACCTATCTTCGATACCCTGGCCATGCTCTTCACCCGTCTCCGAAATCCTCAATCATCAGCTCTCTCCATATTTTTCCTCCGAATGAATTTTTTTCCTCTATACGAAACCATCAGTTATATATATATATATAACTGTATAGTATATATATATATATATATATATATATATATATATATATATATATATATATATATATATATATATATATATATATATATAGCTAGTAGGGCGCGTGGGTGCGCGGCCCGCAAGCGGACCGCGGTTTTTCTATCGTCAAGTGGACTTTCAGGTCTTGATCATTTTCTATCAAAAAACCACTCTTCTATCTTTTATACTCTCCGAGATAGACACCGTTGAAGTTTGTATGGCCGCCATCTTGAATCCGCCATTTAGGATTTTTTTCAGCTCACTGCCAATTGGATGAGGTTTCGAGTGACTTTTGTTCGAGCACCCCCACCTATCGTCATTACCATGGCCGTGCTCCTCACCCACCTTCCAAACCCTCGATCATCATATCTCATCATTTGTCAGAATGAGAATTCTTTTATAAAAACAAATTTTGAAAAGAAACCGTATCAAAGTCTTGCATAGTTCTCAGCTTCAAGTCTATTCAATATTCGCCATATATTTTGTATGGAGAAAAAAAAATTCCGCCATGTTGGATTTTTTTCTATTCATCAAATAGATCTTTGGGTCCTGATCATCTTTTGCCAAGAAACCACTCTTCCATCTTTTATACTCGCCGAGATAGATACTGACGAAATTTGTATGGCGGCCATCTTTTTTCCGCCATTTTGAATTTTTTTTCAGCTCATTGCGAATTGGATGAGGTTTCGAGTGACATTTGTTCGAGCACCCTCCACCTATCTTCGATACCCTGACCGTGCTCTTCACCCGTCTCCGAAATCCTCAATCATCAGCTCTCTCCATAATTTTCCTCCGAATGAATTTTTGTCTTCTATACGAAACCATAAGTGAAAAAAAAATTTTTCATACAAAATTTTACAGGAGAGGTGATCAATCAGTCAGTGAATCAGTGAATCAGCACGAACAGCTATATATATATTAATAACTAGCGTTTGCTCGGTGCGCGAGCTGCTAAAGCAGCTCGCGGGAAGTGTTTTACTAAAAGTAAGGCGCGTGGGTGCGCGGCCCGCTAAAGCGGACCGCGATTGTTCGACTTTATTTATTTCGCTCGGTGCGCGAGTTGCTTTAGCAGCTCGAAGTGAAGGGAAGTGTTATTGCTACAAGTAGGGCGCGTGGGTGCGCGGCCCGCTAAAGCGGACCGCGATTGTTCGGCTTTATTTATTTCGCTCGGTGCGCGAGCTGCTGAAGCAGCTCGCGGGAAGTGTTATTACTACATGTAGGGCGCGTGGGTGCGCGGCCCGCTAAAGCGGACCGCGATTTTCTTACTCGTAAAGTAGACCTTCGGATTCTGGTCATCTTTTGCCAAAAAATTTGTTCGAGCACACCCCACCTATCTGCAATAACCTGGCCGTGCTCCTCATTCACAAAAGAAAAAGAAAAAAAAAGAAAAAAAAATGAAAAAAACAAAAAAAAAAACAAATTTAAAATGAAAAAAAAGAAAAAGAAAAAAAGCCCTATGAACCTATCAAAATCAATGTCTTGCATAGTTCCCAACTTCCAGTCCCTTCAATATTCCCCATACATTTAGTATGGAAAAAAAAAATCCGCCATCTTGAATTTTTTCCTACTCACCAGGTAGACCTCCGGGTTTTGATCATCTTTTGTCGAGAAACCGCTCCTCCATCTTTTATAGTCTCCGAGAGAGAGACGGACAAAATTTGCCGCCATTTTTTTTCAGCCATTTTGGAATTTTTTTTCAACTCACTGGCAACTGCTCGAGGTTTCGAATGACATTTGGTCGAGCACCCTCCACCTATCTTGTATACCCTGGCCGTGCCCCTCGCCCGTCTCCGAACTCCTCACTCATCAGCTCTCGCCACCTTTCTCCGAGTCACATTCTTTGAGCTCTATACGACACCATGGGTGAAAAAATTTTTTTTCATACAAAATTTTACAGGAGAGGGGTCGGAAATTTGAGACGTCACAGCTCGGCCGCCATCTTGTTTTTTTTAATTTTTTTCACTTTTTCTGTTAATCGTTTACTAATTTCTACAATAATCCAAAATTTCAAAGAAATCGGTCGGAAAACAAAAGAGTTGCAAGATTCACGTCGGCCGCCATCTTGTTTTTCCGAAATGTCATAATTTTCCCCAACTCGAATCCCCCCTCCAAACACATCTCCCGAACATCATTATATCGATTTCCGTCTCCTTCTAGGAGAACAACCCTGTCAATGAGTGAGTGAGTGAGTGGTAATCGAGCTATATATATTATAACTAGCGTTTGCTCGGTGCGCGAGCTGCTAAAGCAGCTCGCGGGAAGTGTTATTGCTACAAGTAGGGCGCGTGGGTGCGCGGCCCGCTAAAGCGGACCGCGATTGTTCGGCTTTATTTATTTCGCTCGGTGCGCGAGCTGCTAAAGCAGCTCGCGGGAAGTGTTATTGCTACAAGTAGGGCGCATGGGTGCGCGGCCCGCTAAAGCGGACCGCGATTGTTCGGCTTTATTTATTTCGCTCGGTGCGCGAGCTGCTAAAGCAGCTCGCGGGAAGTGTTATTACTACAAGTAGGGCGCGTGGGTGCGCGGCCCGCTAAAGCGGACCGCGATTTTTTTACTCATCAAGTAGACCTTCGGATTCTGGTCATCTTTTGCCAAAAAATTTGTTCGAGCACACCCCACCTATCTGCAATAACCTGGCCGTGCTCCTCATTCACAAATGAAAAAGAAAAAAAAAGAAAAAAAACAAATGTAAAATGAAAAAAAGAAAAAGAAAAAAAGCCCTATGAACCTATCAAAATCAATGTCTTGCATAGTTCCCAACTTCTAGTCCCTTCAATATTCCCCATACATTTTGTATGGGGGGAAAAAAAAATCCGCCATCTTGAATTTTTTTCCAACTCACCAGGTAGACCTCCGGGTTGTGATCATCTTTTGTCGAGAAACCGCTCCTCCATCTTTTATAGTCTCCGAGAGAGAGACGGACAAAATTTGCCGCCATTTTTTTTCCGCCATTTTGGAATTTTTTTTCAACTCACTGGCAACTGCTCGAGGTTTCGAATGACATTTGGTCGAGCACCCTCCACCTATCTTCTATACCCTGGCCGTGCCCCTCGCCCGTCTCCGAACTCCTCACTCATCAGCTCTCTCCACCTTTCTCCGAGTCACATTCTTTGAGCTCTATACGACACCATGGGTGAATAAAATTTTTTTCATACAAAATTTTACAGGGAGGGGTCGGAAATTTGAGACGTCACAGCTCGGCCGCCATCTTGTTTTTTTAATTTTTTTCACTTTTTCTGTTAATCGTTTACAAATTTCTACAATAATCCAAAATTTCAAAGAAATCGGTTGGAAAACAAAAGAGTTGCAAGAATCACTTCGGCCGCCATCTTGTTTTTCCGAAATGTCATAATTTTTCCCCACTCGAATCCCCCACCCGGACATATCTCCCCTACATCATTGCATCGTTTTCCGTCTCTTTCTAGGAGAACAATTATGTCAATCAGTGAGTGAGTGAGTCAGTGGTAATCGAGCTATATATATTATAACTAGCATTTGCTCGATGCGCGAGCTGCTAAAGCAGCTCGCGGGAAGTGTTATTACTACAAGTAGGGCGCGTGGGTGCGCGGCCCGCTAAAGCGGACCGCGATTTTTTTACTCATCAAGTAGACCTTCGGATTCTGGTCATCTTTTGCCAAAAAATTTGTTCGAGCACACCCCACCTATCTGCAATAACCTGGCCGTGCTCCTCATTCACAAAAGAAAAAGAAAAAAAAAGAAAAAAAAAGAAAAAAGAGAAAAAAAGCAAATGTAAAATGAAAAAAAAGAAAAAGAAAAAAAGCCCTATGAACCTATCAAAATCTATATCTTGCATAGTTCCCAACTTCTAGTCCCTTCAATATTCCCCATACATTTTGTATGGGGGGAAAAAAAATCCGCCATCTTGAATTTTTTTCCTACTCACCAGGTAGACCTCCGGGTTTTGATCATCTTTTGTCGAGAAACCGCTCCTCCATCTTTTATAGTCTCCGAGAGAGAGACGGACAAAATTTGCCGCCATTTTTTTTCCGCCATTTTGGATTTTTTTTTCAACTCTCTGGCAACTGCTCGAGGTTTCGAATGACATTTGGTCGAGCACCCTCCACCTATCTTCTATACCCTGGCCGTGCCGCTCGCCCGTCTCCGAACTCCTCACTCATCAGCTCTCACCACCTTTCTCCGAGTCACATTCTTTGAGCTCTATACGACACCATGGGTGAAAAAAATTTTTTTCATACAAAATTTTACAGGAGAGGGGTCGGAAATTTGAGTCGTCACAGCTCGGCCGCCATCTTGTTTTTTAATTTTTTTCAATTTTTCTGTTAATCGTTTACTAATTTCTACAATAATCCAAAATTTCAAAGAAATCGGTTGGAAAACAAAAGAGTTGCAAGATTCACGTCGGCCGCCATCTTGTTTTTCCGAAATGTCATAATTTTCCCCAACTCGAATCCCCCACCTGGACATATCTCCCCTACATCATTGTATCGTTTTCTGTCTCTTTCTAGGAGAACAATCGTGTCAATGAGTCAGTGAATCAGTCAGTCAGTGGTAATCGAGCTATATATATTATAAACTAGTATTTCGCTCGGTGCGCGAGCTGCTAAAGCAGCTCGCGGGAAGTGTTTTACTAAAAGTAAGGCGCGTGGGTGCGCGGCCCGCTAAAGCGGACCGCGATTGTTCGGCTTTATTTATTTCGCTCGGTGCGCGAGCTGCTAAAGCAGCTCGCGGGAAGTGTTATTACTACAAGTAGGGCGCGTGGGTGCGCCCCACGTGTCGGCGTACCTCTATGGTGACTACTTTAGAGGTACGCCGTCTACTTTAGAGGTACGCCGTCTACTTTAGAGGTACGCAGCCTACTTTGGAGGTACGCCCACTACTTTAGAGGTACGCAGGCTACTTTTAAGGTACGCAGGCTACTTTGGAGGTACGCAGGCTACTTTGGTGGTACGCAGACTACCTGCGTACCTCTAAAGTAGTCGGCGTACCTCTAAAGTAGCCGGCGTACCTTAAAAGTAGCCTGCGTACCTCTAAAGTAGTGGGCGTACCTCCAAAGTAGGCTGCGTACCTCTAAAGTAGACGGCGTACCTCTAAAGTAGACGGCGTACCTCTAAAGTAGTCACCATAGAGGTACGCCGACTACTTTAGAGGTACGCAGACTACTTTTAAGGTACGACAGCTACTTTAGAAGTACGCCGTCTACTTTAGAGGTACGCAGCCTACTTTGGAGGTACGGCGTACCTCTATGGTGACTACTTTAGAGGTATGCAGGTAGTCTGCGTACCACCAAAGTAGCCTGCGTACCTCCAAAGTAGGCTGCGTACCTCTAAAGTAGACGGCGTACCTCTAAAGTAGCCGGCGTACCTCTAAAGTAGCTGTCGTACCTTAAAAGTAGCCTGCGTACTTCTAAAGTAGTGGGCGTACCTCTATGGTGACTACTTTAGAGGTACGCAGGCTACTTTTAAGGTACGCCGGCTACTTTAGAGGTACGCCGACTACTTTAGAGGTACGCAGGTAGTCTGCGTACCACCAAAGTAGCCTGCGTACCTCCAAAGTAGCCTGCGTACCTCCAAAGTAGCCTGCGTACCTTAAAAGTAGCCTGCGTACCTCTAAAGTAGTGGGCGTCCCTCCAAAGTAGGCTGCGTACCTCTAAAGTAGACGGCGTACCTCTAAAGTAGCTGTCGTACCTAAAAAGAAGTCTGCGTACCTCTAAAGTAGTCGGCGTACCTCTATGGTGACTACTTTAGAGGTACGCCGTCTACTTTAGAGGTACGCCGTCTACTTTAGAGGTACGCAGCCTACTTTGGAGGTACGCCCACTACTTTAGAGGTACGCAGGCTACTTTTAAGGTACGCCGGCTACTTTAGAGGTACGCCGACTACTTTAGAGGTACGCAGGTAGTCTGCGTACCACCAAAGTAGCCTGCGTACCTCCAAAGTAGCCTGCGTACCTCCAAAGTAGCCTGCGTACCTTAAAAGTAGCCTGCGTACCTCTAAAGTAGTGGGCGTACCTCCAAAGTAGGCTGCGTACCTCTAAAGTAGACGGCGTACCTCTAAAGTAGACGGCGTACCTCTAAAGTAGTCACCATAGAGGTACGCCGACTACTTTAGAGGTACGCAGACTACTTTTAAGGTACGACACCTACTTTAGAAGTACGTCGTCTACTTTAGAGGTACGCAGCCTACTTTGGAGGTACGCATGTAGCCTGCGTCCCACCAAAGTAGCCTGCGTACCTCCAAAGTAGGCTGCGTACCTCTAAAGTAGACGGCGTACCTCTAAAGTAGCCGGCGTACCTCTAAAGTAGCTGTCGTACCTTAAAAGTAGCATGCGTACCTCTAAAGTAGTCGGCGTACCTCTATGGTGACTACTTTAGAGGTACGCAGGTAGTCTGCGTACCACCAAAGTAGCCTGCGTACCTCCAAAGTAGGCTGCGTACCTCTAAAGTAGACGGCGTACCTCTAAAGTAGCCGGCGTACCTCTAAAGTAGCTGTCGTACCTTAAAAGTAGCCTGCGTACTTCTAAAGTAGTGGGCGTACCTCTATGGTGACTACTTTAGAGGTACGCAGGCTACTTTTAAGGTACGCCGGCTACTTTAGAGGTACGCCGACTACTTTAGAGGTACGCAGGTAGTCTGCGTACCACCAAAGTAGCCTGCGTACCTCCAAAGTAGCCTGCGTACCTCCAAAGTAGCCTGCGTACCTTAAAAGTAGCCTGCGTACCTCTAAAGTAGTGGGCGTACCTCCAAAGTAGGCTGCGTACCTCTAAAGTAGACGGCGTACCTCTAAAGTAGCTGTCGTACCTTAAAAGTAGCCTGCGTACCTCTAAAGTAGTCGGCGTACCTCTATGGTGACTACTTTAGAGGTACGCAGGTAGTCTGCGTACCACCAAAGTAGCCTGCGTACCTCCAAAGTAGCCTGCGTACCTCCAAAGTAGCCTGCGTACCTTAAAAGTAGCCTGCGTACCACCAAAGTAGCCTGCGTACCTCCAAAGTAGTTTGCGCACCTCCAAAGTAGCCTGCGTACGTTAAAAGTAGCCTGCGTACCACCAAAGTAGCCTGCGTACCTCCAAAGTAGTTGGTCGCGTGGATAGTTGGCAAAAAACCCACTCTTTCACCTTTTTTAACCCTTTCTAAAAAGGAGGAGGTTCTCAATTCGGCCAGTATATTTTTCTTTTTTAATTCTCCGAGATTTAAGACACCTATGAACCTATCAAAATCAATGTCTTGCATAGTTCCCAACTTCTAGTCCCTTCAATATTCCCGAAAAAAAAAAAATCCGCCATCTTGAATTTTTTTCCTACTCATCAGGTAGACCTCCGTGTTGTGATCATCTTTTGTCGAGAAACCGCTCCTCCATCTTTTAAAGTCTCCGAGAGAGAGACGGACAAAATTTGCCGCCATTTTTTTTCCGCCATTTTGGAATTTTTTTTCAACTTACTGGCAACTGCTCGAGGTTTCAAATGACATTTGGTCGAGCACCCTCCACCTATCTACTATACCCTGGCCGTGCCCCTCGCCCGTCTCCGAACTCCTCACTCATCAGCTCTCTCCACCTTTCTCCGAGTCACATTCTTTGAGCTATATACGACACCATGGGTGAAAAAAAATTTTTCATACAAAATTTTACAGGAGAGGGGTCGGAAATTTGTGACGTCACAGCTCGGCCGCCATCTTGTTTTTTTTAATTTTTTTCACTTTTTCTGTTAATCGTTTACTAATTTCTACAATAATCCAAAATTTCAAAGAAATCGGTTGGAAAACAAAAGAGTTACAAGAATCACGTCGGCCGCCATCTTGTTTTTCCGAAATGTCATAATTTTTCCCCACTCGAATCCCCCACCCGGACATATCTCCCCTACATCATTGTATCGTTTTCTGTCTCTTTCTAGGAGAACAATCGTGTCAATCAGTGAGTGAGTCAGTCAGTCAGTCAGTGGTAATTGAGCTATATATATTATAACTAGCGTTTGCTCGGTGCGCGAGCTGCTAAAGCAGCTCGCGGGAAGTGTTTTACTAAAAGTAGGGCGCGTGGGTGCGCGGCCCGCTAAAGCGGACCGCGAGAAGTGTTATTACTAAAAGTAGGGCACGTGGGTGCGCGGCCCGCTAAAGCGGACCGCGATTTTTTTACTCGTCAAGTAGACCTTCGGATTCTGGTCATCTTTTGCCAAAAAATTTGTTCGAGCACACCCCACCTATCTGCAATAACCTGGCCGTGCTCCTCATTCACAAAAGAAAAAGAAAAAAAAAGAAAAGAAAAAAAGAAGAAAGAATAAAAGAAAATGAAAAATGAAAAAAAAGAAAAAGAATACGAAAAAGGAAAAAAGAAAAAAAAAAGAAAAAAAGAAAAAAAATGAAAAAAAAACAAAAAAACAAATGTAAAATGAAAAAAAAGAAAAAGAAAAAAAGCCCTATGAACCTATCAAAATCAATTTCTTGCATTTGCATTCCCAACTTCTAGTCCCTTCAATATTCCCCATACATTTTGTATGGGAAAAAAAAAATCCGCCATCTTGAATTTTTTTCCTACTCACCAGGTAGACCTCCGGGTTTTGATCATGTTTTGTCGAGAAACCGCTCCTCCATCTTTTATAGTCTCCGAGAGAGAGACGGACAAAGTTTGCCGCCATTTTTTTTCCGCCATTTTGGAATTTTTTTTCAACTCACTGGCAACTGCTCGAGGTTTCGAATGACATTTGGTCGAGCACCCTCCACCTATCTTCTATACCCTGGCCGTGCCCCTCGCCCGTCTCCGAACTCCTCACTCATCAGCTCTCTCCACCTTTCTCCGAGTCACATTCGTTGAGCTCTATACGACACCATGGGTGAAAAAAATTTTTTTCATACAAAATTTTACAGGAGAGGGGTCGGAAATTTGAGACGTCACAGCTCGGCCGCCATCTTGTTTTTTTAATTTTTTTCACTTTTTCTGTTAATCGTTAACTAATTTCTACAATAATCCAAAATTTCAAAGAAATCGGTTGGAAAACAAAAGAGTTTCAAGAATCACGTCGGCCGCCATCTTGTTTTTCCGAAATGTCATAATTTTTCCCCACTCGAATCCCCCACCCGGACATATCTCCCCTACATCATTGTATCGTTTTCTGTCTCTTTCTAGGAGAACAATCGTGTCAATCAGTGAGTGAGTCAGTCAGTCAGTCAGTGGTAATTGAGCTATATATATTATAACTAGCATTTGCTCGGTGCGCGAGCTGCTAAAGCAGCTCGTGGGAAGTGTTATTGCTACAAGTAGGGCGCGTGGGTGCGCGGCCCGCTAAAGCGGACCGCGATTGTTCGACTTTATTTATTTCGCTCGGTGCGCGAGCTGCTAAAGCAGCTCGCGGGAAGTGTTATTACTACAAGTAGGGCGCGTGGGTGCGCGGCCCGCTAAAGCGGACCGCGATTTTTTTACTCATCAAGTAGACCTTCGGATTCTGGTCATCTTTTGCCAAAAAATTTGTTCGAGCACACCCCACCTATCTGCAATAACCTGGCCGTGCTCCTCATTCAGAAAAAAAAAAAAAGAAAAAAAATGAAAAAAAAAACAAAAAAACAAATGTAAAATGAAAAAAAAGAAAAAGAAAAAAAGCCCTATGAACCTATCAAAATCAATTTCTTGCATTTGCATTCCCAACTTCTAGTCCCTTCAATATTCCCCATATACATTTTGTATGGAAAAAAAAATCCGCCATCTTGAATTTTTTTCCTACTCACCAGGTAGACCTCCGGGTTTTGATCATCTTTTGTCGAGAAACCGCTCCTCCATCTTTTATAGTCTCCGAGAGAGAGACGGACAAAATTTGCCGCCATTTTTTTTCCGCCATTTTGGAATTTTTTTTCAACTCACTGGCAACTGCTCGAGGTTTCGAATGACATTTGGTCGAGCACCCTCCACCTATCTTCTATACCCTGGCCGTGCCCCTCGCCCGTCTCCGAACTCCTCACTCATCAGCTCTCTCCACCTTTCTCCGAGTCACATTCTTTGAGCTCTATACGACACCATGGGTGAAAAAAATTTTTTTCATACAAAATTTTACAGGAGAGGGGTGGAAATTTGAGACGTCACAGCTCGGCCGCCATCTTGTTTTTTTAATTTTTTTCACTTTTTCTGTTAATCGTTTACTAATTTCTACAATAATCCAAAATTTCAAAGAAATCGGTTGGAAAAGAAAAGAGTTGCAAGATTCACGTCGGCCGCCATCTTGTTTTTCCGAAATGTCATAATTGTCCCCAACTCGAATCCCCCACCCGGACATATCTCCCCTACATCATTGTATCGATTTCCGTCTCCTTCTAGGAGAACAACCCTGTCAATGAGTGAGTGAGTGTGTCAGTCAGTGGTAATCGAGCTATATATATTATAATAATAGATACTTCATCATTGAAATCCAGATACCGCTGCCAAATCTTCAATCAATAATATCAACTTCCCCCCCTTGGCCATCGGCTGGCGACACTCTTGGTTCCATTTTTACCATTTTGGTACAGAACCCTAAAAACAATAATCTGTCACAGCTTTCCAACTTACTTGTATTGAAAAAGTTGGCATCAGGCCTTATTAGTTGACCATTCAATTAAATGAAGATGTAATAAAACCACCAAATTGACTGAGTCTTATTCTTATTACTTACAGTTCCACTAAACTAGTGCTATTGAGTACACTAGCGGCACGCTATGATGGCCGGTTTGACGTTTGTCCGCTCATGAAGTTCCGTATTAATTGATAACGACTTTGAAGGAAATAATTGTATTACTTTATTGAAGATAGTGATGTGCAGAGATTCATAAATTTTATCGAATGTAGTTTTAGGTTTAGGACTCAAAATTTATTTATTAAATTGATTTCTAAAATGTATACAAGTGTAGAAAAATCAGTTTGCACCATTTAAGGGGTGAATGTACTTGTGAATATGAACAATTTTCACTATGTGGACAAACCTCTGAAATCGCAAAAAAATATCAGCTGTTTTATACAAAAGGTAAAATTTTTATTTTTATATGATATATACCACAACTCGGCATTTGGTTTTCTAAATTGAAAATTTTTAAAAATGGAATCTAATACGATCGTCACATAGGATCGCTGGCTAGCACAACTACTACCTCCGGCAAACTCGCGTCAATGCTCAATGCAAAACAAAGCAGTTTCGAATTGACGTTGCTTCGAAAAGTATAAACTGTCAGTGCAATGCGATTGTGATATAGTTTTGACCTGGCTTTGGATTTCAAATATTGATACTGCATTACTGTTGACCCTTGCTCGTTAATTTGGACTCTGTTCAAGCCCTTTGTTGTGGATTTCGTCGATATGACCGAACGTACGCAGAGAACTGTTCTAAATAGTCAGACACGTGAGTTCGTAATACGCCTTCGTAACTATTTCGATCGTGAAGCTCAAAATGGAGGGCCAATTTTACCTATAACGTCAGTGGTTGAACGCGTAGCTGATGCGCTTAATATTGGACAACGAACTGTTAGACGGATAACTAAAAAAAAATATGGCGAGACTGGCACAGAAGAAAATAAACTTCACACACCAAAAAAGAGAAAACGAGCAAAACCAGTCGTAGGCATCGATAGCTTTGATGCCGATGCTATCCGAAGACATGTTTACGGCTACTATTTACAGAAGGAGTATCCAACAAGAAAAAAGTTGGTGCATTCACTGAAGGAAGCTGGATTATTCTTCGGTGGGGAAAGTTCTTTAACGAAGATTTTGAAGACCATTGGATTTCGATACAAAAAATGTAACAAACGCAAAATATTGATGGAAAGATTTGATATAGCGATGGCAAGGTATACTTTTTTACGGCAAGTGAAAGAAATCAAAAATTGGCAAAATGTTGTGTTCTTGGATGAAACATGGCTTAATGCTAACCATACTGTAGGCCGTTCTTGGAACGATGACACAGCAGCATCTACTTCCAAAGTTCCTGTAGGAAAAGGATCGCGACTTATAATTTGTCACGCCGGAACCATCAACGGGTTTGTCGAAGGTTCTCTCATGGCTTTTGCGTCAAAAACCACTGGAGACTATCATGAAGACATGAATGGAGAAAAGTTTACTGAATGGTATACCTCAATGTTGTGTAGCCTCCCTGAACCATCTATTATAATTATGGACAACGCCCCATACCACTCGATGCAAATTGACAAGCCACCTGCCCAATCCCAAAAGAAAGCTGATATCGTCGCATGGCTTCGTAAAAATGGCGTAGATGCAAACATGAATATGTTAAAAGCGGAATTAGTACGTCTTTTAAAAGAAAACAAACCAACCAAGATCCGATACGTCATTGACGAAATAGCATTAGAACATGGACACAGAGTTATACGGTTACCGCCTTACCATTGTGAGTATAATGCGATTGAGTTGGTGTGGGCTCAAATTAAGGGATATGCTGCAAGACACAATACAGAACCCCCATTTACCACAAAAAAAATGCTAAAATTATTAGAAGAAGCTTGTGAACATGTGACTAAAGGAGACTGGGAAAAGGTTGTGAATAGAACTGTTAAATTAATAAGGGAAGATTATGAAAGAGATGTGAAAATAGATAATATTATAGAAAACGAACATATAATTATTAATGTAGGTGATGATAGCAGTGACGACAGTGAAAATAGTAGTATGGACGAATCTGATTAATTATGGCCTTTTGTGGCACCTTTTTTGGTATCTTTTGTATTCATATGTTTCTTGTGTGCATATAAAGTATGTATATTCATTTTCATTCAAATATTCAGTTCGTTCAAATAAATTAAATAAACATATACATTTTTGTTTTATTAAACCTATTTAATCAGGTACAAAAACAAAACTTAATTGTTTTTTGTTCGAGAATAAATTGACATTCCACATCACTATTGTAATGTGTCAAACCGGCCATCATAGCGTGCCGCTAGTGTAAAGATAGTTTAAAAAAACTAATATTTTTGTAATGGAATTTTACTTCTCCACATAGCAAAATTGTTTTAGTTAATGTAAGAATAGGATCACAGATGATTTTGTCTTTACTTTAACCTGCAGGTGCTAAATTTAGCAGAGCTATCAAATTGAATTTTTCGTTCTAATTTTTTTTGTTTCTTATCTAATTTATTAACCTTCAATACTATCCTTACGGGGTAGTAAGGATAGTATATGAAGTTGCTATTTTTGTAAGTTCACTCAGAAAGCAACAGAACAAATCAACATTCTCAGCTATTATTAATAACTAGCTGATGCCTGCGACTTCATCCGTGTGGATTTAGTTATTAGAATCCCATGCGAACTCTTTGATTTTCTGGGATAAAAAGTAGCCTATATGTCACTCTCCAGGTCTTCAACTATACCCATGCAAAATATCACATCAATCTGTAGCTCTTTCACAGCGTGATTGAAGGACAAACCAACAAACAAACACACTTTTGCAATTATTTATAATACCTATTAGTAAGAATGATATTATAACTCTTTATGAACACTTTTTTTCATAGTATTTTTCTCCACTAGTATGATGACCTTAGTACTTTTACCATGGATGTATTTTTACAAATGCTTTTTTTTATTCCCTTGTGCTAGATGACAATCAATGATGAAAAGCACTGAGGTTTACTTTTACTTGTGCAGAAGTTATATTCTAAAGTAAGTATTGTCTAACGATCAATTGCATTGTATGTATGATTACTTCAGTTCTATTGGCGTTTAATATAGATGTTGCGGCGCGTCGGCTTAAGCCTCGTATACACGACGACACCCGGGAACTTGTCCCGCAAAAGTTGACGGGACGCGGAGTTAGCGGGGCAGAGTAAGGCCCGCCGTTTTGCACTGGTAGGCGTCCCGTCCCGTGCACCCCTGTCGCGGTAGAGGTGCACGACAGGGGTGCACGGGACGGGACGCCTACCAGTGCAAAACGGCGGGCCTTACTCTGCCCCGCTAACTCCGCGTCCCGTCAACTTTTGCGGGACAAGTTCCCGGGCGTCGTCGTGTATACGAGGCTTAAGCCGACGCGCCGCAACAGATGGTCCTTCAAGTTGACGGGCGTCGTCGTGTATACGAAGCTTAAACCGACGTGCCGCAATAGATGGTCCTTCGAGCCGGATCCCTGAAGACGAATTCCTGGAACTGCAAATTGAAGACTTCGAAAGGCTGAAGCTACGAATCGGGACCTAGAGACATGCCTCTCACCAGGTCCCAGAAGGGTAAAGATGTGCCCCTAAGCGCAAGCTCAACTGCATCACAGTATGCTGAAGAGACGAGTGAGAGCACCAGATCAGAAGGGTCCACATCAGTTATGACTTCGGAAGCCACGGCATCGAATATTTCTTCGAAAGCTTCAATCGGGGAATCATCAGGAATCACCGTGACAGAATCTACTATAGCTACGAAGATGAGATCTACAGAAAACAGTGCTAGACTCAAACAACTGCAGACGACTGAAGGGGAGAACCAGAACAGATCCCTGATGATTAAAAAACCAGGTGGTTCAAACCGCGCATCAGTCAAGTCAGTTCGAACAAAGAGTTCTGCTGCCAGATTACGCAACTTGGAAGCAAGGGAAGAGCTGGCGCGTTTAGAATTGGAGCGCATTGAAGCAGCAGCTAATCTGGCCCGAATCAGACTCGAGAAACAAACAATTGAAGATTCAGCTTCAGAAGACGATCTGGATGAAGAACTAGACGACAGAGCATCGCGTGTTCAGAACTGGATCCAGACGTCTCCTTTGGAAGATATAAAAGATATCAAGCCAGAAAAAGATCTTCAAGAAAACCAAGGGATCGTGAAGACAGAACAGCCCCTGATGTCTACGATCCAGACCCTCGCAGATGCCCACGAAGATAAAGAACCAGCAGATCTTGTGCTGATGTCACAATTCCTGAACAAGCAAGCAGATATGTGTGGAGCTTATGTACCTTCAGAAAAGAAGAAACAGCAACGTGGACGTGAAGCAACTCACACCACCAGAGAAGAAGAAGAAGATGAACCTCAACGATCAAAGAAAGAGGTCAATAAAGAAAAGAAATGGACTTGCATAAGCTGTCAAGGTGATCACTACTTGACAGAGTGCCAACGCTTCCTGAAGATGCCCGTTGAAGAGAGATGAGCACTAGCAGTCAAGCAACGCATCTGTTTCAAGTGCTTAAGGGGAAGGCACAGAAAAGAAAAGTACAGAAAACCAGCTTGCAAGTCCTGCAAGCTATGGCATCATTTCCTGCTTCACTCTGAGCAGAGAAGCTCAGAACAGAAGAGTGAAGCTTCAAATGCAGCAAATGGCCAAGAGGAAAAATACACAAAATCTATCCAGGCCCTGATGGCAGAACAAGGGTTGCCGACATCGAAATAAGAGAGGAGTGCTACGACGACCCAGTTCTAGAATAGTAGTACTAGTACCATCGCAGTGACTGAAGATTGGTGCTACGCACAAAGGGGAGATTGTCGGCGAATAGGATTAAGATTATTTCTTGTAACCTCGTTCCTTTTTGAAGTCGGTTGAAAATTTAGAACAAAGATCTATTGTGTGCTTTTAATTTGTATAAGTTACACTGAAATTTATGGGTGCGTCAAGTGCGGTGACTGGAATAAAAAGTCTCACTGTGTGATCGGAAACACTTATGAGGGTCTCACGCACAGATTTTTTTGGCGCCGACTGCTAATGTAATAAATTTAAATGTGTCCTTAGCAGTTTTTAACTTTTGTTAAAGTAATAAGTTGTTTTAAAATTATGAGGTGTTAGAAATACGTTAAAATAAAGACTTACAAAGGGCTTATTCACTGGCGATCGTGAGAATATTAGAGTACTCCCACGAGAGTTTTGTTTAAATACTGAAGGAAAGAACGATCGCCAGTCAGTCAACCCAGAGCACTGCAATTGGAAACTATACTTTTATTTCCAATAGTACCTCTCTTCCTCTATACAAAGCTAGTCTACCTGTCGCGGTAGAGGTGCACGACAGGGGTGCACGGGACGGGACGCCTACCAGTGCAAAACGGCGGGCCTTACTCTGCCCCGCTAACTCCGCGTCCCGTCAACTTTTGCGGGACAAGTTCCCGGGCGTCGTCGTGTATACGAGGCTTAAGCCGACGCGCCGCAACAATAGATCTAAAATCTAAAGGCGACTGACTGATTTATCAGCACACAGCCCAATCAGTGTTGCCATGTGCACCGTAATTACGGTAAATACACCGTACTCAGCAAAAATTTACCACCTTCCGTTGAAGCACGACAACGGTGACGATATCTACCGTAATCAGGGATTGAAATTTTCTTATTAAAAATAGAGGAGGTAACAGTTCGAATTATGCGGTTTATTCATTTAAATAATTATGTATTGAAAAACAGTCTCTAATTCAGTAAAAAAAATTGCTGCATAACGTTCCTTGAAGATAGACAGCAATTTCAAAAATGTTCGCATCCCTTCGAATGAGTTGAAGTTCGTGGTATTTATTTATTATTACGGGGATTCCCTGCACATCTCGTCGGCGTAACAATATATTATGTGATAATATGAAAAGAATCAAAACATTTTCCTCAGATCACGAAATCAAAATTAAGTTTTTGCCATCTCTCTAAGGTAACTCTTCAAGATGATTTATTTGTATTCAAATGTTCTGAATTGTACGGTGTACCTTTGTTAGGGTCGATTTCACCAACGTAAAATAAGTCTTATCCGAGCATTTTGATATTTTTACAGGAGTTTCAATACAAAAACTGTCAGAACGCCTATTTTACTCCGAGGATAAACGGAGTAAAATAGGCCACTCGACGTTGGTAAAATCGGCCATAAGTGAATTTATACGTCAGGCCATTTTTATATTTCAACTAGCTGATCCCGCGACTTCGTCCGCGTGAATTTACTTTTTTGTTTTTTTTTGTATTGAAACCTTCCGTGGAACTTAAGGAACATACAAAAAAATAAATTAACCGAATTGGTCCATCCATTCTTGAGTTATGCGCTTACCAACATTCATTTTTATTTATATAGGTTATTCGGTATTTCAATTTAAAAAATAATGCTTTAAAATGGGCGTTTTATTAAAATTTGAACACCGTTATTTTCGCCGTTTTTCTCCAGACCCTATCACCGTAATTTCTTAGAATCTACCGTATTTTTAGTACCGTATCACCGTCGACCAGATTTTGGACATGGCAACACTGAGCCCAATCCACTGGACGGATCGGGCTGAAGTTTGGCATACAGACAGATATTATGACGAAGGCATAGGGATTCTTGAAATTTCAACATCTAAGGGGGTAAAATAGGGGGTTGAAAAATCGAACAACATGAGCGAAGCCAAGGGAAAAAGCTAGTTAACATAATATAAATTAGGTACTTACTCGTTTCTTTTCGAAAGATAACGCAAAGTCATTAATATGAGAAGTTTCCATTTTTGAATAACACTTTTATCACGGTTGGCACTTGCTTAATGCATTAGAACTTTTACAATAATTTCATTCACGAAATGTAGGAAGCTCTTCCAATACACGAGTCTACGTTGAGCTCAAGCATGAACTACTCAAGGAACATATTTACTGAAGGAACTAGTGTTGATTGTTGAATTGATTATTGAATGTTGTGACTTGTGAGTTATTTAATAGGTACCTAGGTAATAGAGTTCAGAAAACAGAACGTACTTGTAACATTATGTTTATACAATTAAATTGAAAGTGATAATTAATTATTATAAATGACCGACTTGTTTGATTCATTAGGCAATAATTAATATGTTAATTTGTTGCAACTTGCACCATGCAGCTTAAGCACTCAAGCATAGATTAATATATATATACTCTGCACTCAAGTAAAATACGCAGTTCCTTCTGCAGTTAATTACGATGAGGCACATTGTAGGTAAAAAAAAACAATTCTTATTTTTTAGAAACACAAACAACTCTCAACTCTTTTTCAAAAATCTAGGGTATGTTACTTCCAATATACACTGCGAGCACTGCTCAGTGTTCTCACTGGTGAAAAATTCGTTCCGTTATGGACTGCCAGTACCACAGAACAACATATACTCAGGGGAGGCCAGTACACTGCCGCAGTACCCTAAAGTAGAATCAATAATTCAGTAGATTAGGACAGTTGCTAATGTCACTTTGTAAAATAATATTGCCATATTTATTGTAATAGTGATGTTCTAGTTCAGTAGGTAGTGATAGCTATAGTACTGTACTATTACATTTCGTTTTATAAATCTCATAAGATCGCATAATATGTAATAGAAATAGTAATTAAGGTCACCTTTTTAAAGCTGTAATAAAGAAGGCTCGAATAGAAATATTTAAGATCTATTTTTAGTACTAAAAGTTGTTTTATTCCCTCTGTATAGGCCGACAAAGACGAGATCAGATTTTCGATAAGATCATAATTGCTATTCAAAATATTTTTGTATCAAATTATAATAAACTCAATTTGAGAATTTTCTTAGTAAATAAAAAATAAGTGAAAAAAATATTTGGTACACAACGTAATGAGTAAGTGATCGATGTGGATCCTTTAGTCACAACACTATTTTATTTTCATCAGAAACTGACAACACTGTAAATGTCAATTTAGTCTACTGAATTATTGATTGTACTTTAGGGTAAATACTCTATTCACGGGGACAAGTTAGTATAGCGCTCTCTCTGTCACGTAATCCCATACATATGACAAAGACAAAAAATCCTTTCCAAAGTCAGTAGGCGCTAACAATTTCGGCTGCCCGTACACACTACGTGTTGTGCGATTATTAATCTACTAGCTAGCTACTAGCTTTTCTTCTCGCGACTTCGCCTTCCTATTTCCTAAGTACAAAATCTTACAAAATGAATTACAAATTCTTAAGCTGAACTTAATGCTTTGATAAAGTCCAATGAAACTCCTATATACATACATTAAATTGTAAATTATAGAATATGTCATCACGATCTAATAATAAGCTGTTTCTTGTTCGCTTGTTCAATTTAAAACCAATTTTCTTCACATTTAATTTTTATGCAGCGTAGTTCTTTTGATTGTCCCCAAAGTGTCTGATTTTTTTTTCATATCTAATGTACTTCTTCTGATGGCATATTTGGTAAAATCATCAATTGTGTCAAAAATTTTGTTTTCTTTGCGGGGTTGTTTTTCTTTCTTTTCTGCGGGTATTTTATAAAAAAATCTTTATGCACTTAGCGCAACAATTTTTCTGACAGTGTTTTTGAAATTCTGTCAAAAATTTATTTACTCAGATTTCTCATAGTTCTCTTTTCAACATTATCATGGCTAAATATATGGGGGTTGGGTTGGTTGGGTGTTGCATTTTTCATGAACTGATACATATTCCATACCATAGTTTTTTCGGTACTCGAAAACGGCAGTTTTTTTCCCTCAGAAAATTAACAGCTGTCAGTAATTTTTTCACTTGTTACAATTACAGTAAAAATACACGCCAGGTCACGGAATAATAACCATAGATTGCAGCGAGATAACGAGTGCACGCGTTTGCACCGTACGGGTAGTACGAACAGACTGAAAAAAATCACTTACTGTGTACACTACGTAATGCGCTTATCGCTGATCAATCACAGACTAGTCCATATTTTTCCCATAACTTGTCTCCGTGAATGAACTGTATATGACGTCATAAATCGCCGCCATTTTTGTAATGTGAGCACTGGCACTTTCGAGGAAAGGTGCTCTCAATACTTTGATCACGTGATCAAAAAACATAAAGATTTGAAAAAATGGGGATGACAGTTTACTGAACTGCGTTCCGTTCTAAGTACAGTAACCCAGTATAGCAATCTAAAAGGAACGGCTTCACAATATACTGGATTGACGTCACAACTTACAGTGGTCACAACTCACAGTGTATAACGGAACATACCCCTCAACTGTCAAGTCAAGCAGCACTGGTGGACCATGGAACTAGGAATTATGACATGTGGTGGACCTACTGATCTCTATTAGTTAACCGACTTCAAAAAAAAACAAAAAGAGGAGGTTCTCAATTCGACGCGTATTTTTTTAAAATTTTTTTTGTCGATGTCTCTCCATATCTCCATCAAATCTTAACTGATTTCAATAATTTATTTTTTTATTTGAAAGGGCGTATCTGCAGGTAGGTCCCATTTAAATTTGGTGAAGGTTTGATGAACATCTTCGGAGATGGTGGACGGGACTCCTAAATGAATGAGAGGAAATCATAGGTTTCTTGCAGCGGGAAAATTTATCTTTTTATAATCTCATAGAAAATCAGTAATTCTACGGGGACGAAGTCGCGGGCGACCGCTAGTATTATTATAAAACAAAGTCCCCCGCCGCGTCTGTCTGTCTGTTCGCCATAAACTCAAAAACTACCGAATGGATTTTCACGCGGTTTTCACCAATAGACATAGGGTGATTCATGAGAAAGGTTTCAGTGTATAATTTGTTAAGGTTTTGTGTAAATTAGTTGAAATATGACGATCATTGTTGACAATGTCGGAAAAATTCAAGCCGCTTGGGAGCTTTCATCGAAAACGCTGCCTAATCCCTTTGAGATTTTATAACAAAACAATTTATGGTGGGATAAGTCATTACAGAAAAGTTCGCGATGGCATATATCTATCTTTTAAGGGTTGCTTATACTATACCCATTTTAACTTCTAAAAAAATGCGGTAATTGGAAATCTATTTAGACGGATACAGTATTAATACTTATTAACTTAAATACGTTATTTGCCATAAGCATTTCATGCACATTATGATAATGCTTTACACCATCCAATTTAAATTAATATCTTAGGAGTTACCGCAAAATAAAAATGAACGCGCGCCAAAATAAATACGCAGATTTCAACCAGGGCGATGACGGGACTCGCTCACGTGATGCGACCAGTGACCACCCTCGCGCCGCGTTGACATTGCTATATTATGAGCCGAGCGATACTTCTTTTATAAGCCTACGTACTGTTCAATTTGCTGTTCAATATAACTTAGGGAACATTTATAGGAGTTTGCAAAGCAGAGGCGTAATATGCTCTACTACTTGTGCGAAGCCGGGACGGGTTGCTAGTTAGCTAATAGAAAATTATTAAAAAAAAAAAGACTTCAAACGCCCGTGCCACTACAAGATGTATAATTTAATATTGTTGATATTTTAAAAACCGCTCGACCACCTAGGAAGTATACCTACCCTTTGAAACACAAAACAATTTTCCAAATCGGTTCTGGCGTCTTCGAGTAATCGGTGAACATACATTAAAAAAAAATCCGATGAATGGAGAACCTCCTCCTTTTTTAAAGTTGGTTAACAAATGGTAACAATAACTACTTATAGCGTTTCATACGAGAAGCAGCCACATAAGGATGCCAACAGTCACGTGACTCACGTCTTGAGTCTTCTACTACACTAGCGGCACGCTATGATGGCCGGTTTGACACATTACAATAGTGATGTGGAATGTCAATTTATTCTCGAACAAAAAACAATTAAGTTTTGTTTTTGTACCTGATTAAATAGGTTTAATAAAACAAAAATGTATATGTTTATTTAATTTATTTGAACGAACTGAATATTTGAATGAAAATGAATATACATACTTTATATGCACACAAGAAACATATGAATACAAAAGATACCAAAAAAGGTGCCACAAAAGGCCATAATTAATCAGATTCGTCCATACTACTATTTTCACTGTCGTCACTGCTATCATCACCTACATTAATAATTATATGTTCGTTTTCTATAATATTATCTATTTTCACATCTCTTTCATAATCTTCCCTTATTAATTTAACAGTTCTATTCACAACCTTTTCCCAGTCTCCTTTAGTCACATGTTCACAAGCTTCTTCTAATAATTTTAGCATTTTTTTTGTGGTAAATGGGGGTTCTGTATTGTGTCTTGCAGCATATCCCTTAATTTGAGCCCACACCAACTCAATCGCATTATACTCACAATGGTAAGGCGGTAACCGTATAACTCTGTGCCCATGTTCTAATGCTATTTCGTCAATGACGTATCGGATCTTGGTTGGTTTGTTTTCTTTTAAAAGACGTACTAATTCCGCTTTTAACATATTCATGTTTGCATCTACGCCATTTTTACGAAGCCATGCGACGATATCAGCTTTCTTTTGGGATTGGGCAGGTGGCTTGTCAATTTGCATCGAGTGGTATGGGGCGTTGTCCATAATTATAATAGATGGTTCAGGGAGGCTACACAACATTGAGGTAAACCATTCAGTAAACTTTTCTCCATTCATGTCTTCATGATAGTCTCCAGTGGTTTTTGACGCAAAAGCCATGAGAGAACCTTCGACAAACCCGTTGATGGTTCCGGCGTGACAAATTATAAGTCGCGATCCTTTTCCTACAGGAACTTTGGAAGTAGATGCTGCTGTGTCATCGTTCCAAGAACGGCCTACAGTATGGTTAGCATTAAGCCATGTTTCATCCAAGAACACAACATTTTGCCAATTTTTGATTTCTTTCACTTGCCGTAAAAAAGTATACCTTGCCATCGCTATATCAAATCTTTCCATCAATATTTTGCGTTTGTTACATTTTTTGTATCGAAATCCAATGGTCTTCAAAATCTTCGTTAAAGAACTTTCCCCACCGAAGAATAATCCAGCTTCCTTCAGTGAATGCACCAACTTTTTTCTTGTTGGATACTCCTTCTGTAAATAGTAGCCGTAAACATGTCTTCGGATAGCATCGGCATCAAAGCTATCGATGCCTACGACTGGTTTTGCTCGTTTTCTCTTTTTTGGTGTGTGAAGTTTATTTTCTTCTGTGCCAGTCTCGCCATATTTTTTTTTAGTTATCCGTCTAACAGTTCGTTGTCCAATATTAAGCGCATCAGCTACGCGTTCAACCACTGACGTTATAGGTAAAATTGGCCCTCCATTTTGAGCTTCACGATCGAAATAGTTACGAAGGCGTATTACGAACTCACGTGTCTGACTATTTAGAACAGTTCTCTGCGTACGTTCGGTCATATCGACGAAATCCACAACAAAGGGCTTGAACAGAGTCCAAATTAACGAGCAAGGGTCAACAGTAATGCAGTATCAATATTTGAAATCCAAAGCCAGGTCAAAACTATATCACAATCGCATTGCACTGACAGTTTATACTTTTCGAAGCAACGTCAATTCGAAACTGCTTTGTTTTGCATTGAGCATTGACGCGAGTTTGCCGGAGGTAGTAGTTGTGCTAGCCAGCGATCCTATGTGACGATCGTATTAGATTCCATTTTTAAAAATTTTCAATTTAGAAAACCAAATGCCGAGTTGTGGTATATATCATATAAAAATAAAAATTTTACCTTTTGTATGAAACAGCTGATATTTTTTTGCGATTTCAGAGGTTTGTCCACATAGTGAAAATTGTTCATATTCACAAGTACATTCACCCCTTAAATGGTGCAAACTGATTTTTCTACACTTGTATACATTTTAGAAATCAATTTAATAAATAAATTTTGAGTCCTAAACCTAAAACTACATTCGATAAAATTTATGAATCTCTGCACATCACTATCGTCAATAAAGTAATACAATTATTTCCTTCAAAGTCGTTATCAATTAATACGGAACTTCATGAGCGGACAAACGTCAAACCGGCCATCATAGCGTGCCGCTAGTGTAAAATCATTAGATGACGATTTTCGAATGACGCCTTGAATGTCGCCATCTTGTCTACACTAGCGGCACGCTATGATGGCCGGTTTGACACATTACAATAGTGATGTGGAATGTCAATTTATTCTCGAACAAAAACAATTAAGTTTTGTTTTTGTACCTGATTAAATAGGTTTAATAAAACAAAAATGTATATGTTTATTTAATTTATTTGAACGAACTGAATATTTGAATGAAAATGAATATACATACTTTATATGCACACAAGAAACATATGAATACAAAAGATACCAAAAAAGGTGCCACAAAAGGCCATAATTAATCAGATTCGTCCATACTACTATTTTCACTGTCGTCACTGCTATCATCACCTACATTAATAATTATATGTTCGTTTTCTATAATATTATCTATTTTCACATCTCTTTCATAATCTTCCCTTATTAATTTAACAGTTCTATTCACAACCTTTTCCCAGTCTCCTTTAGTCACATGTTCACAAGCTTCTTCTAATAATTTTAGCATTTTTTTTGTGGTAAATGGGGGTTCTGTATTGTGTCTTGCAGCATATCCCTTAATTTGAGCCCACACCAACTCAATCGCATTATACTCACAATGGTAAGGCGGTAACCGTATAACTCTGTGCCCATGTTCTAATGCTATTTCGTCAATGACGTATCGGATCTTGGTTGGTTTGTTTTCTTTTAAAAGACGTACTAATTCCGCTTTTAACATATTCATGTTTGCATCTACGCCATTTTTACGAAGCCATGCGACGATATCAGCTTTCTTTTGGGATTGGGCAGGTGGCTTGTCAATTTGCATCGAGTGGTATGGGGCGTTGTCCATAATTATAATAGATGGTTCAGGGAGGCTACACAACATTGAGGTAAACCATTCAGTAAACTTTTCTCCATTCATGTCTTCATGATAGTCTCCAGTGGTTTTTGACGCAAAAGCCATGAGAGAACCTTCGACAAACCCGTTGATGGTTCCGGCGTGACAAATTATAAGTCGCGATCCTTTTCCTACAGGAACTTTGGAAGTAGATGCTGCTGTGTCATCGTTCCAAGAACGGCCTACAGTATGATTAGCATTAAGCCATGTTTCATCCAAGAACACAACATTTTGCCAATTTTTGATTTCTTTCACTTGCCGTAAAAAAGTATACCTTGCCATCGCTATATCAAATCTTTCCATCAATATTTTGCGTTTGTTACATTTTTTGTATCGAAATCCAATGGTCTTCAAAATCTTCGTTAAAGAACTTTCCCCACCGAAGAATAATCCAGCTTCCTTCAGTGAATGCACCAACTTTTTTCTTGTTGGATACTCCTTCTGTAAATAGTAGCCGTAAACATGTCTTCGGATAGCATCGGCATCAAAGCTATCGATGCCTACGACTGGTTTTGCTCGTTTTCTCTTTTTTGGTGTGTGAAGTTTATTTTCTTCTGTGCCAGTCTCGCCATATTTTTTTTAGTTATCCGTCTAACAGTTCGTTGTCCAATATTAAGCGCATCAGCTACGCGTTCAACCACTGACGTTATAGGTAAAATTGGCCCTCCATTTTGAGCTTCACGATCGAAATAGTTACGAAGGCGTATTACGAACTCACGTGTCTGACTATTTAGAACAGTTCTCTGCGTACGTTCGGTCATATCGACGAAATCCACAACAAAGGGCTTGAACAGAGTCCAAATTAACGAGCAAGGGTCAACAGTAATGCAGTATCAATATTTGAAATCCAAAGCCAGGTCAAAACTATATCACAATCGCATTGCACTGACAGTTTATACTTTTCGAAGCAACGTCAATTCGAAACTGCTTTGTTTTGCATTGAGCATTGACGCGAGTTTGCCGGAGGTAGTAGTTGTGCTAGCCAGCGATCCTATGTGACGATCGTATTAGATTTCATTTTTAAAAATTTTCAATTTAGAAAACCAAATGCCGAGTTGTGGTATATATCATATAAAAATAAAAATTTTACCTTTTGTATGAAACAGCTGATATTTTTTTGCGATTTCAGAGGTTTGTCCACATAGTGAAAATTGTTCATATTCACAAGTACATTCACCCCTTAAATGGTGCAAACTGATTTTTCTACACTTGTATACAATTTAGAAATCAATTTAATAAATAAATTTTGAGTCCTAAACCTAAAACTACATTCGATAAAATTTATGAATCTCTGCACATCACTATCGTCAATAAAGTAATACAATTATTTCCTTCAAAGTCGTTATCAATTAATACGGAACTTCATGAGCGGACAAACGTCAAACCGGCCATCATAGCGTGCCGCTAGTTTAGTACAATACTAGTATAATATTATACATCATGACATCAAGCATCTCAATTCTCAATCGAAGTCAGTTGGGTGAGTTGGCAAACGACGACTAGAACTATTCTGTAATGTGTAACGAATAACAATAATGTATCTACTACATACCTAATAGTTAATAGTTATGTATATTATTTAACAGAGAGATAAAAGGGTATATTATTGAACAGAGAGAGATAAAGGGATGTATTGAACTCAATGATAGAAATGTTATAAAACAGCTCCAGTCATAGAGGTTCTACTAAGTACCTACTTATGTAGATAGGGGCAAGTAAAACGTAGTGATAACATTCTCTTTGGGGGCAAGTGCTTTACCTATGGACGCTTGTACCTGTGGACATAATCGATTCCCTCGAAACTAGCAACCCTAAAATTCTAATTTGAACGCGACTGTATGTAATATTCTTAAAAAAAAAAAAGAATTTTAGGGTTGCTAGTTTCGACGGAATCGATTGTAGGTATCCACAGGTACAAGCAACCATAGGTACAGCACTTGCCCATACCTCTTCTTCTTTCTTCTTTATCAACCTATAAACGTCCACAGCTGGACAAAGGCCTTTTGCATGGCCTTCTACTGGCTTCGGTCTTGCGCCGCCTGAATCCAGCGGCTCCCTGCGACTCATTTGATGTCGTCGGTACATCTAGGGGGGTCTGCCAACATTTCGCTTCTCGGTGCGGGGTCGCCACTCCAGCTTCTTGGGACTCCAACGACCATCAGCTCTTCGAACTGTGTGCCCGCCCATTTCTACTTCAGTTTCGCGACTCGCTGAGCTATGTCGGTGAATTTGGTACTCCTGCGGATCTCCTCATTTCTGATTTGATCTCGCAGGGCATAGCTCTCTCCATCGCTCGCTGCTGAGTGACCCTGAGCCTTCTTATGACTTGAGGCCCATAGTTAGCGAACATGTCTCGGATCCGTAAGTCATTACTGGCAACACGCACTGTTCGAAGACTTTAGTCTTCAGGCATTGAGGTATTTCGGACGAGAAGACATCTCGGAGCTTCCCGAACCGTTCTCTGAGAGGAGACCTGAGCTCAGTAGTCAGCCGTTGATGGGTTGCTAATGATGATGATAGCTGGACCATATGTCCAATGTATACTTATATACTCGTCCACAATTTCGAGTGCAGAGTTCTCAACGATTACTGGGTGGAGCGGAGTATGAGCATTGGATATGATTTTCGTCTTGCTCATGTTCATTTTCAGGCCCACCTATTGAGAAACCTTGCTGTGATCGCTGAGCATTATATTGAGGTCTCTCAGAGTCTCTGCCATGACTAGTTGACTAGGTACCAAGTAGGTATCATCGGCAAATTTATGTTGGTTTATGGTGATGCCAAGTCCGTTCCAATCCAGAAGCTTAAAGACGTCCGTAGACATAGGTAGGTACCTACCTCGGAAAACTCTAAATAATTCGGTATAATATTTTGTAACTTTGCTACTCAGTATGACTACACAAGTAAACATTACTTTATTAATTACTAGCTGCCCGGACGGAGGGTGAAAACCGGTAGCGATCACCGGATGGTAAGAGGCACGTTGAATATTAATGTAAAGCTGGAAAGGGCCAGACTGGTGAAGTCCACTCTCCGACCTTCTCGTGCTCATATTCAAAATCCCGAAAACTTCCAACTCGAACTGCAGAACCGATTCGAGTGCCTAGCAGACTGCGTTTCTGTGGACGATCTAAACAACAGGTTCGTGGAAACTGTCCATACTGTGGGGTCTAAATTCTTTAAGACCCATCGCAGGAAAAGAACCGAAAAGTTCTCTGACCATACTCTCAAGCTAATGAAGGAGAGACAAGAGATGAGGCTGCAGTCATCGGCAGACGCGGCTGCCTACCGACGGATTAATAGGCAGATCTCTAAGGCACAAACTCGCGACCTCCGTGTCTTTAATACCAAGTGTATTAAAGATACCATTGAGCGGAACAAAGGCTCAAAAGTGTTCGCGAGAGATCTGTCTATCGGACAGAGCCAGCTGACGCAGCTGAAAACTGATGACGGCCGTCTCGTCTCTTCTCGACCTAAGGTCTTGGGAGAAGTTGAGAAGTTCTATGGACAGTTATATACCACGACACAAAAACCTGTTGAAGATTTGGCGAAAGATCCCCGAGCCAAACTGACCCGACACTATACCGAAGATATCCCGGACGTCAGCCTATACGAGATTAGAATGGCTCTCAAACAGCTCAAGGACAACAAGGCGCCAGGTGATGACGGAATCACTGCGGAACTCCTGAAAGCGAGTGGAAAACCGGTACTTAAGATCTTTCAGCGATTGTTCAATTCCGTCATCCACGAGGGCACAACGCCGGAAGCATGGCACAGGAGCGTGGTGGTTCTGTTCTTCAAAAAGGGTGATAATACCTTGTTGGAGAATTATAGACCCATCTCGTTGTTGAGTCATGTTTATAAGTTGTTCTCGAGAGTCATTACGAATCGTCTCGCTCGTAGGTTCGACGACTTCCAGCCTCCCGAACAAGCCGGATTCCGAAAAGGCTTTGGTACCATAGATCACATTCATACGCTGCGGCAGGTTATACAAAAGACGGAAGAGTATAACCGGCCACTTTGCTTAGCGTTTGTGGACTATGAGAAAGCCTTCGATTCGGTGGAAACTTGGGCTGTGTTGAGGTCGCTGCAGAGATGCCGGATTGACTACCGGTATACCCAAGTGTTGAAGTGCTTGTATGAAAACGCCACAATGTCAGTACGTATACAGGACCAGACTACGAGGCCAATCCACTTGCAGCGTGGAGTGCGGCAGGGAGACGTTATCTCCCCGAAGCTCTTTACCGCTGCGTTGGAGGACGTCTTTAAGTTTCTGGATTGGAACGGGCTTGGCATCAACATAAACGGCGAGTACATCACTCACCTGCGATTTGCCGATGACATAGTAGTCATGGCAGAGACTCTGAGAGACCTCAATACAATGCTCAACGATCTCAGCAGGGTTTCTCAACAGGTGGGCCTGAAAATGAACATGAGCAAGACGAAAATCATGTCCAATGCTCATGCACCGCTCCACCCAGTAATCGTTGAGAACTCTGCACTCGAAATTGTCGACGAGTATATTTACCTGGGACACACAGTCCAGCTAGGTAGGTCCAATTTCGAGAAAGAGATCAACCGCCGAATCCAACTCGGCTGGGCAGCGTTCGGGAAGCTCCGAGATGTTTTCTCGTCCAAAATTCCTCAGTGCCTGAAGACTAAAGTCTTCGAACAGTGCGTGTTGCCAGTGATGACTTACGGATCCGAGACATGGTCGCTAACTAAGGGCCTCATAAGTGTGTCCGTGAACTTAGCAGAGCAAGTGCCAGCAGATCAAAAATAAAATGGAGTTCTGTTCGCATGCAGATGAGTTCTATAGTTCCTGATACATTTTAGAGATAGTTCTGGCGAGATAACCGAAAAAACGTCTGTTGAAAAATGATCTGCTAACTTCCGGTAGCAGATCATTTTCCAGAAAATCAAAAATTAAAGTGTGTTCTGTACGCATCTGGCTGAGTTCTAGAGTTCCCTATACTTTTCAGAGATAGTTCTAGCATTTTTACCTAAAAAAAAGTCGGTTAAAAAAAATGATCTGCTACGGGAAGTTAGCAGAGCATCTGGCAGAAAATAAAATAAAATTCACAGAAACGAGTACTTTCTCTAACGAGGCTAAAACTCTGCGTCTTAAGATAGAACAGTAATAAAACTATCACATCTAGCAAATAATTGATCTGAAACTCTCTTAAAACTTCCAGCAGAGCATAGCAGAAGATGACCATGAATCGTCGAAATGAAATAATAACTATAATTAAAAAATCACTTACAACAGAACTCTCACCCTAGAGACTAGAACTCTTTGGAACTATTTAGACGAGTGACAGGTCTATAGTTTCCATCACAAATCTAAACTAGAACTCTCTTAAAACTTCCAGCAGAGCATAGCAGATGATGACCATGAATCGTCGACATGAAATAATAACTATAATTAAAAAATTCACTTACAACAGAACTCTCACCCTAGAGACTAGAACTCTTTGGAACTATTTAGACGAGTGACAGGTCTATACTTTCCATCACAAATCTAAACTAGAACTCTCTTAAAACTTCCAGCAGAGCATAGCAGAAGATGACCATGAATCGTCGAAATGAAATAATAACTACAATTTAAAAATTTCGCTGACACCAGAACTCTCACCCTAGAGACTAGAACTCTTTGGAACTATTTAGACGAGTGACAGGTCTATACTTTCCATCACAAATCTAAACTAGAACTCTCTTAAAAATTCCAGCAGAGCATAGCAGAAGATGACCATGAATCGTCGAAATGAAATAATGACTACAATTTAAAAATTTCGCTGACACCAGAACTCTCACCCTAGAGACTAGAACTCTTTGGAACCATTTAGACGAGTGACAGGTCTATAGTTTCCATCACAAATCTAAACTAGAACTCTCTTAAAACTTCCAGCAGAGCATAGCAGAAGATGACCATGAATCGTCGAAATGAAATAATAACTATAATTAAAAAATTCACTTACAACAGAACTCTCACCCTAGAGACTAGAACTCTTTGGAACTATTTAGACGAGTGACAGGTTTATAGTTTCCATCACAAATCTAAACTAGAACTCTCTTAAAACTTCCAGCAGAGCATAGCAGAATATGACTATGAATCGTCGAAATGAAATAATAACTATAATTAAAAAAATCACTTACAACAGAACTCTCACCCTAAAGACTAGAACTCTTTGGAACTATTTAGACGAGTAACAGGTCTATAGTTTCCATCACAAATCTAAACTAGAACTCTCTTAAAACTTCCAGCAGAGCATAGCAGAAGATGACTATGAATCGTCGAAATGAAATAATAACTATAATTAAAAAAATCACTTACAACAGAACTCTCACCCTAGAGACTAGAACTCTTTGGAACTATTTAGACGAGTGACAGGTCTATAGTTTCCATCACAAATCTAAACTAGAACTCTCTTAAAACTTCCAGCAGAGCATAGCAGAAGATGACTATGAATCGTCGAAATGAAATAATAACTATAATTAAAAAAATCACTTACAACAGAACTCTCACTCTAGAGACTAGAACTCTTTGGAACTATTTAGACGAGTGACAGATCTATAGTTTCCATCACAAATCTAAACTAGAACTCTCTTAAAACTTCCAGCAGAGCATAGCAGAAGATGACCATGAATCGTCGAAATGAAATAATAACTATAATTAAAAAATTCACTTACAACAGAACTCTCACCCTAGAGACTAGAACTCTTTGGAACTATTTAGATGAGTGACAGGTCTATAGTTTCCATCACAAATCTAAACTAGAACTCTCTTAAAACTTCCAGCAGAGCATAGCAGAAGATGACCATGAATCGTCGAAATGAAATAATAACTATAATTAAAAAATTCACTTACAACAGAACTCTCACCCTAGAGACTAGAACTCTTTGGAAATATTTAGAGGAGTGACAGGTCTATAGTTTCCATCACAAATCTAAACTAGAACTCTCTTAAAACTTCGAGCAGAGCATAGCAGAAGATGACTATGAATCGTCGAAATGAAATAAGAACTCTCACCCTAGAGACTAGAACTCTTTGGAACTATTTAGACGAGTGACAGGTCTGTAGTTTCCATCACAAATCTAAACTAGAACTCTCTTAAAACTTCCAGCAGAGCATAGCAGAAAATGACCATGAATCGTCGAAATGAAATAATAACTACAATTTAAAAATTTCGCTGACACCAGAACTCTCACCCTAGAGACTAGAACTCTTTGGAACTATTTAGACGAGTGACAGGTCTATAGTTTCCATCACAAATCTAAACTAGAACTCTCTTAAAACTTCCAGCAGAGCATAGCAGAAGATGACCATGAATCGTCGAAATGAAATAATAACTATAATTAAAAAAATCACTTACAACAGAACTCTCACCCTAGAGACTAGAACTCTTTGGAACGATTTAGACGAGTGACAGGTCTATAGTTTCCATCACAAATCTAAACTAGAACTCTCTTAAAACTTCCAGCAGAGCATAGCAGAAGATGACCATGAATCGTCGAAATGAAATAATAACTATAATTAAAAAATTCACTTACAACAGAACTCTCACCCTAGAGACTAGAACTCTTTGGAACTATTTAGACGAGTGACAGGTCTATACTTTCCATCACAAATCTAAACTAGAACTCTCTTAAAACTTCCAGCAGAGCATAGCAGAAGACGACCATGAATCGTCGAATTGAAATAATAACTATAATTAAATAAATCACTTACAATAGAACTCTCACCCTAGAGACTAGAACTCTTTGGAACTATTTAGACGAGTGACAGGTCTATAGTTTCCATCACAAATCTAAACTAGAACTCTCTTAAAACTTCCAGCAGAGCATAGCAGAAGATGACCATGAATCGTCGAAATGAAATAATAACTATAATTAAAAAATTCACTTACAACAGAACTCTCACCCTAGAGACTAGAACTCTTTGGAACTATTTAGACGAGTGACAGGTTTATAGTTTCCATCACAAATCTAAACTAGAACTCTCTTAAAACTTCCAGCAGAGCATAGCAGAATATGACTATGAATCGTCGAAATGAAATAATAACTATAATTAAAAAAATCACTTACAACAGAACTCTCACCCTAAAGACTAGAACTCTTTGGAACTATTTAGACGAGTAACAGGTCTATAGTTTCCATCACAAATCTAAACTAGAACTCTCTTAAAACTTCCAGCAGAGCATAGCAGAAGATGACTATGAATCGTCGAAATGAAATAATAACTATAATTAAAAAAATCACTTACAACAGAACTCTCACCCTAGAGACTAGAACTCTTTGGAACTATTTAGACGAGTGACAGGTCTATAGTTTCCATCACAAATCTAAACTAGAACTCTCTTAAAACTTCCAGCAGAGCATAGCAGAAGATGACCATGAATCGTCGAAATGAAATAATAACTACAATAATAAATAAATAAATAAATAAAAAACAATAATAAATACAATAAAAATACTCAAAGCCAACATAGGCTTTGAGTATTCTTGGCGTTGGTTTATGTTGGCGTTGGGTTATGTTGGCGTTAGATCATGTTTAAGTTGGGTCATGTCGGCGTTAGGTCATGTTGGCTTTAGGTCATGTAGGATAGGTTTGCATTCTATCGGATACTATAGACCTATAATTCGTCTAAATAGTTCCGCAGAGTTATGGCTTCTAGAGCGAGAGTTCTGGTGTCAGCGAAATTTTTAAATTGTAGTTATTAATTCATTTCGACGATTCATGGTCATCTTCTGCTATGCTCTGCTGGAAGTTTTAAGAGAGTTCTAGTTTAGATTTGTGATGGAAACTATAGACCTGTCACTCGTCTAAATAGTTTCAAAGAGTTCTAGTCTCTAGGGTGAGAGTTCTGGTGTCAGCGAAATTTTTAAATTGTAGTTATTATTTCATTTCGACGATTCATGGTCATTTTCTGCTATGCTCTGCTGGAAGTTTTAAGAAGTTCTAGTTTAGATTTGTGATGGAAACTACAGACCTGTCACTCGTCTAAATAGTTCCAAAGAGTTCTAGTCTCTAGGGTGAGAGTTCTGGTGTCAGCGAAATTTTTAAATTGTAGTTATTATTTCATTTCGACGATTCATGGTCATCTTCTGCTATGCTTTGCTGGAAGTTTTAAGAGAGTTCTAGTTTAGATTTGTGATGGAAAGTATAGACCTGTCACTCGTCTAAATAGTCCCAAAGAGTTCTAGTCTCTAGGGTGAGAGTTCTGGTGTCAGCGAAATTTTTAAATTGTAGTTACTATTTCATTTCGACGATTCATGGTCATCTTCTGCTATGCTCTGCTGGAAGTTTTAAGAGAGTTCTAGTTTAGACTTGTGATGGAAACTATAGACCTGTCACTCGTCTAAATAGTTCCAAAGAGTTCTAGTCTCTAGGGTGAGAGTTCTGTTGTAAGTGATTTTTTTAATTATAGTTATTATTTCATTTCGACGATTCATAGTCATCTTCTGCTATGCTCTGCTGGAAGTTTTAAGAGAGTTCTAGTTTAGATTTGTGATGGAAACTATAGACCTGGCACTCGTCTAAATAGTTCCAAAGAGTTCTAGTCTCTAGGGTGAGAGTTCTGTTGTAAGTGAATTTTTTAATTATAGTTATTATTTCATTTCGACGATTCATGGTCATCTTCTGCTATGCTCTGCTGGAAGTTTTAAGAGAGTTCTAGTTTAGATTTGTGATGGAAACTATAGACCTGGCACTCGTCTAAATAGTTCCAAAGAGTTCTAGTCTCTAGGGTGAGAGTTCTGTTGTAAGTGAATTTTTTAATTATAGTTATTATTTCATGTCGACGACTCATGGTCATCTTCTGCTATGCTCTGCTGGAAGTTTTAAGAGAGTTTCAGATCAATTATTTGCTAGATGTGATAGTTTTATTACTGTTCTATCTTAAGACGCAGAGTTTTAGCCTCGTTAGAGAAAGTACTCGTTTCTGTGAATTTTATTTTATTTTCTGCCAGATGCTCTGCTAACTTCCCGTAGCAGATCATTTTTTTTAACCGACTTTTTTTTAGGTAAAAATGCTAGAACTATCTCTGAAAAGTATAGGGAACTCTAGAACTCAGCCAGATGCGTACAGAACACACTTTAATTTTTGATTTTCTGGAAAATGATCTGCTACCGGAAGTTAGCAGATCATTTTTTCAACAGACGTTTTTTCGGTTATCTCGCCAGAACTATCTCTAAAATGTATCAGGAACTATAGAACTCATCTGCATGCGAACAGAACTCCATTTTATTTTTGATCTGCTGGCACTTGCTCTGCTAAGTTCACGGACACCTCATAAGTAGGCTCAGGACCGCTCAGCGGGCGATGGAGAGAGCTATGCTCGGAGTGTCCCTGCGGGATCGAATCAGAAATGAGCAGATCCGTAGGACAACCAGACTCACCGACATAGCTAAGCGAGTCGCGATACTGAAGTGGAAATGGGCGGGGCACATAGTTCGAAGAGCTGATGGTCGTCGGGGTCCCAAGGTGCTGGAGTGGCGACCCCGCACCTTGAAGCGCAGTGTTGGCAGACCCCCCACCAGGTGGACCGACGACATCAAACGAGTCGCAGGGAGCCGCTGGATTCAGGCGGCGCAAGACCGAGGCCTGTGGAAGTCCATACAAGAGACCTTTGTCCAGCAGTGGACGTCTATCGGTTGATAAAGAAGAAGAAGAAGAAGAAGCTGCCCGGACAGACTTCGTTCTGTCAAAGGTTAAAAGTAAAAATTATTTTTTTTTTATTAAAACCTTCCGTGGAACTTAAGGAACATACAAAAAAAAATTAACCGAATTGGTCCATCCATTCTTGAGTTATGCCCTTACCAACATTCATTTTTATTTATTATATAGATATAATATATAGATTACTCGTGTGGTATGACATATTCCCGTATAGGTAGGTATAAACGCTGCGCGCTGTTGTGCGCTGAGGTAATTATTGTCGTGCCGATTATTTATTATTATAGTTATGTACCATAGTATTATCTAATCTTTTACAGATTATACCAAGAGGTACCCGAGTTGTTGCTTACAAAAACATACCTAACCACAGATATAAATGTAGTAGGTACCTACCTACCTACATTCCAAAGAGTCGTCAGTCATTCGTAAAAGTCTGCCGAATAGGATTACCGTGTGTTTGGCTTGTGTTTTGTGGACTTAAGTACTTCGTCAAAATAATGGCACCAGAAATAAAATACAATAAAGTAAGTAATAATTATGATGATGGATACCTACATAAAAATTCGTTAAGTATATTATAAAAATATATTTTTGGAAGTTTGGATGGGTCCCACTTTTGGTAACGTTGGCGTTATGTGCAAAGTACCTACTACCAGTAGGAAATTAATAGAGATTATTTATTAAGATAAAGTAGCTAGGTATTATACATATATTCTGTGGTATTACTTAAAACATCAGGGCCTGTTTACATATTAATTTTCGTTATGAAGAGTATCTCTTGAGTCTGAGTTGAGTACATAACCATACCTAATCGAAATTCGAATCGAATTGTACCTATCTACAATGTATTTACATACCTACATACTTAGGTACTACTTACGTATTGTATCGACGTAGGTAGGTGTGATACTTGCTGAAGCTGGAAGCAGTATTATTAGTAATGTGTCGCTATTTATGTATTTAGCCGGCATTTCTATGATTTGGTTATTAATAATTAAGATATAATATTATTATGTCGGTCTTTATTAGCAACTAAAATCATCCGCAACAATGAATTTGCTATCAAAATAAAAATTATTATTACAAAATTAACACATCTGTCATAAAAATACATAGGTACTCAATCAAAATTAATGATCAGGAATTCAGGAAGATACAATTATAATTACTTACTATTGGTTCACAGTTTAGCACTCAGCACCAGATAAGCACCCTGAAGGCTGAAAGTGAAACACTACCGGCTCTACCGCACACATACTGCACATAAAACTTTACGCTACAGAGGCTCCACTCCGCTTACCAAAATGTTTTAAATGTGGATCTGTAATTATTATTTTTTTTTTTGGGCAATCTTGAGATCAGCCATCTGACTAAATATAAATAATCAGATGCGTTGATTTGTTTTTTTTTCAAATTAATAATATAGCTGCGAAAGTTTAGGCAGGTAGCTATAAAAACAAAATTTACCTATCTATACCTATACTAATGTGTATTTATTGCAATGATAATGTACAAAGGATGATAATGTAGAAAGCGATATTTCCACAACCAAACGGCCTAAAGCTGAGTTCAGAGTTCCGGGAGAATTCGATGGTGTTAAGAGTTCACACTTGACACCATGATTGGCTATTTATTTAAGATGGGCTAGCGTTGCGCATCGATTTCATCGTTTCTATGTAGGTACTACATTTATATCGGTGGGCCCGCCCGACTTCAACATACCTACCTGTACAAACAAAAATTGTTTTCACTATACTTTGTAGTGGCGTTTGAAGACGGTTTTTAAAAATAATTTTTATATTATTATTTTAAACAATTGCGCAATCGCAATCGTGGGTACGATACGAGTCGCAAGATACGAGTACCTACATGATTATATTTTTCATGGATAAGTACCTAACTACCTGCACTTTGACGACCGACAGCAAAGTTATCTTTAGAGTAGATTATTATTATATAGTATAGTAGTATTATTATTGATCAAAGTGTTACAACTATAAGATAAACAAAATTCTGCATTTCATCATGATTCGAAGGTACAAAAGTAAATGGTATTATGGAGTATGGTATAATATTTTAGGTACATAAGCTGCAGATCCGTCGTGGTCAATTTCCTGCGAGTAATTATTGTCATTTAATTTATATTAATCGGATCTCTAGAGTTAGGTTCAGACCGTAAAATTTTATTAAACTGTTAAAATATTTAATTTTTAACCGACTTCAAATAAAAATTCGACGCGTATTTGTTTTTTTTATTTATTTTTTGTCGATGTCCATCCATCTCTCCATCAAATCTTATATGATTTCAATAATTTTTTTTTATTTGAAAGAGTGTATTTGCAGGTAGGTCCCATTTTTTGGTGAAGACTTGATGAATATCTTCGGAGATGGAGGACGGAACCCCTGAGAATGAGAGGAAATCGCTCGCGATCAGAGTATGTGTAGACTTTCAACCATGACTTTCATAATATAATATTTATCATCTTATTTTTACAAGCTTTTATTTAACTTGCATGGTTAAAAGTCTACACATACTCTGATCGCGAGCGATTTCCTCTCATTCATTGAGGAGTTCCGTCCTCCATCTCCGAAGATATTCATCAAATCTTCACCTTGAATTTAAATGGGACCTAACTGCAGATACGCCCTTTCAAATAAAAACAAAATATTGAAATCGGATACGATGTGATGGAGATATATGGAGTAAGTAGGGCAGTTCTCCTAATTGTTGGCTAAAACGTCCGACGAAAAAAAAATTTTTTTTTTATATATTGGTTTTTTAAGTATGCCTTGACAGAGAGGTGCCTTCATTTATCACAGTGATGAGGAAGGCCTCCACCAGAACCTAGTTTTCTTGGAGAAATAGCGTATTTGGTAATTATGGTGTCCATGGTAAGGATAAATTGTGACATGGCAATGAGGTCCGGAATATGGTGATTAGAATATGCTATATGGTAATTTGTTAAAATTTTGTGAATGAGAAACAAAAATAAAACATAAGTGTGTTTGTTAATAAAATCCATTTAATCTGTAAATGTGGAAAAATACAGTAATACTATAGTAAAACTGAAAGAAATATCGTAGTATTTCTTTAAATATAAAAAAAAATCTGCTTAGGTAAGTAGGTACTTATTAATAGTCCTCAAAATTGATAAATCAAATGTATCAATCACGATTTACAAAATAGATAAAAATGTCACTCATAAATTTTCTTGATTCAATTATTTATTGATTAATTATTATAGTTAATTAGTTACCTAGAAGAAGCGTCTAAGTAAATCTCGTAAAAAAGGCATGACAATCATAATCGTACAAAGATTCATAACAAAAGTCTGCCTTGCTGACGAGATCAATAGATTCAGTTATTTTCCTATCAGACCTACCTAGGCTTACCTACAAAAAGCGTCTAATTATATTATGAGTTTAACATAAGATAGCTCTATGTACACAAAATATTCTTCAAATAACATGCCAAACATAATTAATAATTATTATTATAATATAAAATTTGATACAGAATTTTCAGTGTCGTTGATGAGATCTATATATTCGGTAATCTTCTAATCAAATAAGGGTCTAGGGCCTTTGGAGGAAATAGTGACTTACCTGCGACCGCACCTGTTAGGTCTTGACACTAAGCTAGGCTATCCACACAACGCATTTGTTCGCTATAGACTCAAGCAACAAGGACTGTGTTATCATGGAGCTTGACATACATAACGCTTTCAATACACTGGAAAAGGACATTCTACTGAGCGAAGCAAAGTTATGATTCCTACTCTGTATCCTTTTCTTCAGCAATTTTAACATTCCCTCTCCAATGTCTTCTATAACCAAACCTCTATCCTTTCGCAGATTGAAGTCCAACAGGGAGATCCGCTTAGACCTCTCATCTTCAGCCTGAGCATTCAGAAAGTTCTTCACGACCTCAAATCCCCCCTTAATATCTGGTAACTCGATGTAGGTACTATAGGATGCAAACCTGAAGTTGTGGAACGTGACCTACTGCTTTTGATACATTGCTTGAAGGAGCTGGGGTTGAAGGTGAACATGCCTAAGTGAGAGTTCTTCCCCTGTAATCCAGAGTCCCGTCTTCTGTTCCCTCACTTTGAAGACCTAGTTCCTGGGCTCAAGGAGTTTAACGCTGACAATTTTTTCCTCTTGGGGTCTCCTATCTTTTCTTCTGGCTATCCCGGAAGCCATTGAGGCAAGGAGGCCACTCTGCCATTCAAGAGCATTGGAAAGATCTTTCGGCCTATGTTACGCTTACGCTCTTGCAAAACTATTTTGCTGTGCCGAAGATTACATATCTACTGAGGACTTCCCAACATGGTTGCATGCCTGTTTGCGAATTCCATCGATGCATCTGCGGTTACATGGTAGAAACCAACGGCCACCACGCATTGAGTTGCAGTCGTTGTGCGTACGTACCCTGCGTAGTGTGTACTCGAGCAGCCCGGTTTGGGTTACATGGATGGCAAGCATCCTGATGGCTTGACACTCGTCCCATGGCAAAATAGCAAATACATGCTGTGGAACGCGACGTGCATGCGTACATTCGCACCATGTCATCTCAGCCGGAAAACACAGGTAGACGCTGCAGAGTCCGTTGCATTAAAAAAGGAGTAAAGATGCCCCTATTCTGGACAGCTATCTTTTTGTCCCTCTGGCAGTGGAGACCAAGGAATGCTGGAGTGTGGAAGCTAAGCGATTGTTGCACGATATCGGCCGTTGGTTAAGGTGAAGGGGTTGCGATCCACGTTCTGGGGTTTACCTGATCCAAAGTTCGTCAATCGCCATACAACGCTGCAATGCTGCGAGTTTGATTGCGATTGAGCTATAAAAAGAATTAAGATTTATTCTCCATCTTTTTCGGTATAATATAGGATCTTTTTTTATATTCGCATACCATTCGAGCCTTTTTTGCCCATCTTTTTCGGTTTAGTTAATTTTATTGTTGGTAAATATAACGATGTTGTCATTACCAACACCCAAACAGTATCAAAATACAGCCATAATCATTCAACACAGATTACTTATAACTTTTTATATGTTACTACAAGTTGGTCCTGGACTGCGATAATCTGGGGTAAGTGGTGAATGCAGTCTAAGATGGTTTCGAGCTTACCTGGTATTAAACTTAAACAACTTACCGGTTTCTACGCTGATACGTACCAGAACGCTAAATCACATGGCGCGGCACATCTTTGCTGGTAGAGTATTGGATGGTAACTAGCCTCGGCCAGACCAGACTGGAGACAATTTTACAACATCCAAAATTGCACCAGCCGGGAGTCAAACCCATGAAGATCCAGTTTTTAAGACCAAAGTACTCACCACAGGGCCAGGGAGGTCGTTAAAATCTAGAAGATCCCATACATTCAAGCATTACTCTAATTACCTAGCTAATGCCCAATTACCATAGTACGTAAAATGGCCCTGGTAATAATGGTAATTAGGATCATGGTAATTAGAATTGGTTAGTAATTAAATTTTTACTTGATAAGTAAACATAGTAATTTTTTTTAATGTGCTTTGTTAGAAAGTAAAACATATTTAAAATATATAAAAAATACAAACATATAAATGTGATAACTACTTACGGTATGGTGAGAGTCCTATGAATGAGCGATTAAAGTTGCCAAAATGAAATTTCCGTTGGAGATTGCCAAATATTTCAGTAACCCGACGACGTACACATCTCCATTCGACATGAATTGCTCAAGGCAACTGACTTTGTACGTAAGACGCGACGACGATGCGGATTATATGGATATGTGGGTAGTTACGATAGTGTTTGCTCAAGAGCACGGTAATGATTAAAAAGTCGTGGGACAGACTTTAAATACTAATAAAAAACTAATTCTAAGACGTAACCTCACGCTACTGTTGTTATTTTAAAGATTAATTATTCATTATTGAAATATATTTTTTTGAGAATTTTTAATCGACTATGTTTTTCGACCGAGCGAAGCGAAGGTCTCTGAGTTTACTAGAGCGATTTGCACTTGTCCGTCCGTCCGTCTGTCACAGCCTTATAACTTCTGAATTACTTCAATTTAAGATATGATATGTAAACCGATGGCCTCCAGCCGAAAATGGCTTAAAAAGTTATAAAAATCTTTATTTCAGGGGGGCTCCCATACGAAATGGGGGGCTTTCAAAGTGGAGATTGTATTCGAGGCTAGATTTCTAAAACCACTTTGTTTTAAAACTTGAAACTTACACATAATTTGAGTTATATTCTGTACTTGAACAACAAATACCAAGATTAGATAAATATTATAAAGAAACGAAATTATTTGAGTTTTAATGGGCATCAATGTTTTTAACAAAACTTCACTATAGTGTTACTAGATGGCGCTGTCTTTAATATTGTAAATATGCATCCCATCCACGAAAGCAGATGACGATTGACGTCATCAGATTCGGCGCGTTTTAATTACAATCTAATATAGTTAAAACTACCTTATGGGAATTATGGGATACCGCGAGGTCTCAGTTCGGGGCGAACCACTAGTAAATAAATAAGTTTGTTACATACAACATAAGCAGTGGGACAGTCATGGAGGTTAGAAAATGGAGGTTTAAATTTTTTTTTAAGCTGGATCTCACCTCTTTTATCTTCTTTTTCTTGATGGACGATATAGAAGACACTATCTAGTATCTACAAAAAAAGTTACATAAGCCTGAGTTAGTTTTAACCTACGTTCTCCAGCCTGGGACATGCCTTAGCCAACATTTAGGAGAATTGCCCAGTAACATTGACAAAAAATTTTTTAAAAAAAACGCGTCGAATTGAGAACCTCCTCTTTTTGTTCTTTTTGAAGTCGGTTTAAAATGGCATTGTGTTATAATACACTCTTTTGCAAAAAAAAAAACGGGCACCTAGACAAATAAGCAATTTCATTGGCAACTTCATTCTTCAAAACAAACTTCTGCAAAACGTTCCCCTGCCCTTTGTAGTACTTGGCGACGTCTATCCTCTCCATGTAGTGATATTCTCGATTCATCGGAGAAAAATAATCTACCCCAGTCCTCTTGAGTCCATGTCGCACAATTTCGAGCGAAGCTAAGTCTAGCAACTCTGTGCTCCCGGAGTAATTTAGGGCCACGGGCCGGGCGGCGACTGCGTAAATTGGCAGCGAGAAGCCTCCTCCTGACCGTCCATGGGCTGGTTTGCACACCTCTCACTTCCTCGAGAGTCTTTTTGAGGTCGACATAAGAAGATTTGCGATTTCTCAACGCCTGGTTGACAAGGAAGCGGTCATCTCAAGCTTCTGTGCACGGTTTTCTTCCAGAACCAGGCCTTCTGCTGATAGAACCAGTCTCTTGATATCTTTGCCAAGTTTTCTGGACTCGCACGACTCACACTTAGCCTCTGCGACACATAACATTGACTACAACCTTCTTCAAGCAGCACTACAATTTTGCTGGCTGTTATTCGTCTATCAACCATCTTAGAGAGCGCTAAACAATGTTATCAAGACTTAAAAATATCAAGGAAATAAGAAAATTCAACAAAAGTTGATTTATCTAAAAGTTAGATACAACTCTAGATGTCTGTCGATCTTCCAACACTTCCCGTCACCATACGCAATTAACAAAGAGGAAAGATTTTTGGAGTTTACTCCTTTAGAATCGATTTTAGGCGCCCGGTATGAGAAAAATTTGAGCAGTGAAATCTGTTTTGAATGACCTCGTTACGTTTGTCACAACGATGCAAATTTCTATCCTAACGTTGAGTAAATAAGGTTGGTTTTCGCTTGAGTTGTCGAATGCCCTTGTTACGTTTTTCACAACGATGCAAATTTCTACCCTAAGGTTGAGTAAATAAGGTTGGTTTTCGCTTGAGTTGTCGAATGCGAAAGCGCTTTCGCTTCGGGAAGCCGAGCGCGTACCGATCGGGTCGGAGCGGCGCCGCGAATGCATTACGACGTTTTAAGTAGTAAACTCCAGTCGTGCGTCGGAGCTGACACACACACTTTTTTTTGTTTGTTTGTAACGAATAGGCTCTGTAAATACTGGACCGATTTTAACCATTTTTTCACCAATAGAAAGCTAAGTTATCAGGAAGCAACATAGGCTATAATTTATTTTCAAAAAAATTAGAGATCTTTAAGAAAATTGCAATAATGTAACCCAAAGTAGCATAAATCCTACTAATATTATAAAGGCGAAAGTTTGTGTGTATGTTTGTTCCTCCTTAACGCAAAAACTACTGGATGGATTTGGCTGAAATTTGGAATGGAGATAGATTATACCCTGGAATAACACATAGGCTACAAATTATCCCGGAAAAATCCAAGGTTCCCGCGAAATTTTGAAAAACCACTGATAGATGGCGCTGATTGTACTTAAATCACGCTTACATTATCCGCAGCATCGAGAATAAGTAAAAAATTCCAATTCAACAATCAAGTAGGATAAACACAGTTATTGAAGTTTTTCATTATCAATAGAAAATTTCTTAGGGATTAGGGATGGATTGCGAAATAAATTATACAAATAGTACAAGGTATCGATTTGTCCAGTCATAGTGAGTACAATGTACATTGCTAGATATTATAATGACTGATCATGTGTAGATCCTATCCTATCCTATTATTCCTATCAATATTATAAATGCGAAAGTTTGTGAGGATGGATGTTTGGATCGATGGATGGATGGATGGATGTTTGTTACTCTTTAACGCGACAACGAATGAACCGATTTTGCTGAAATTTGGCACAGACATAGAATATAGTCTGGAATAGCACATAGGCTACTTTTTATCCCGGAAAAGCAAACAGTTCCTGCGGGATAGCATCGCTATTTTTTACGCATTTGTCCTTCAAAATACGCGCAATGGAGTTTTAGATTAACGTGATTTTTTTGCACAGGTAAAGTTAAGAGCCTGAAAAATGACAAAGGCTACTTTTTATCTCGGGAAAACAAACGGTTCCTGCGGCATATTAGTATACTACTTTTCACACATTTATCTTTCAATTATGCGCCAATGGAGTAACAGATTGACGTGGTTTATTGGATAGGCATAGTTGAGGACTTGAAAAGTGACAAAGGCTACTTTTAATCCCAGGAAAACAAACAGTTCCCGCGGGATATTCGTATGCTACTTTTCACATATTAATCCTTCAATTATGCGCCAACGAAGTTACAGATTGACGTGGTTTTTTTGATAGGCATAGTTGAAGACCTGAAAAGTGAAAAGGCTACTTTTTATCCCGGGAAAAAAAACAGTTCCCGCGGGATATTCGTATGTTACTTTCACATACTTATCCTTCAATTATGCGCCAACGGAGTTTTAGATTGAAGTTTTAGATTATTTTTTAGCGCAGGTAAAATTAAGGGCCTGAAAAGTGACATACATACACACATACTGTAGTAGTAGGTATGTATTAATTTATGTATGTATGTATGTATGTATGTATGTATGAATGTATGTATGTATGTGTGTATGTATGGAATGCATGTATGTATGTATGCATGTATGCATGTATGTATGTATGCATGTATACATGTTTGCATGTATGCATGTATGAATGTATGTATGTATGTATGTAGGCATGCATGTATGCGAACATACATACACACATATCTACTACTACTGTATGTGTGTATGTATGTATGTATGCATGCATGCATGTATAAGTGTATGCATGTATTTATGTATGTTTGTATCCTCCTCCTACTAACAATAAATACTTTAATTATATCCTATCCTACTTATTATTACTCATATTATCCCACTAATATTATTATTATATTTTATATTTATATTATACTCCATAACTTCGTTAAATTTGAACTAATTTTTATTATTACTTTAACCGACTTCAAAAAAGGGAGGAGGATCTCAATTCAACGGAAACTTTTTTATGTATGTTCACCGATTACTCGAAGACGCCTGAACCGATTTGGAAAATTCTTTTTTTGTTTCAATAGGTGGTTTCACTTCCCAGGTGGTCCCATTTAAATTTTATAGAAATCAGTCGAGCGTTTTTAAAAAAATCTACAGTAAATTATATACTTTGTAGTGGCGCGGGCGTTTAAATGTATGCTCCCGGGACAAAAAGTAGCCTATGTTATTTTCCAGGTCGTCAACTTTACCTGTGTAAAAAAATCAGCCAATTGCGAGTCGGTCCTCGCTCTTTTAGGGTTCCGTTAAAAAAAGAAATTAAAATATTTTAATTTTATTTTATTTTTTTAATTTAATTTAATTTTTATTATTTGTTGTTATAGCGGCAATAGAAATACAAAATATGTGAAAATTTCAACTGTCTATTACGGTTTACGAGATACAGGCCGCTGACAGACGGACGGACGGACAGCGGAGGCTTAGTCTATTACTCCCCCCGTTGGAACCCTAAAAACCACGTTGACTATATTATGCACTTACACTTTATATATTGAAACTAGTAGGGCGCGTGGGTGCGCGGCCCGCAAGCGGACCGCGGTTTTTCTACTCGTCTAGTAGACTTTCAGCTCCTGATCATTTTCTATCACAAAACCACTCTTCCATCTTTTATACTCTCCGAGATAGACACCGTTGAAGTTTGTATGGCCGCCATCTTGAATCCGCCATTTTGGATTTTTTTCAGCTCACTGCCAATTGGATGAGATTTCGAGTGACTTTTGTTCGAGCACCCCCACCTATCTACATTACCATGGCCGTGCTCCTCACCCACCTTCCAAACCCTCGATCATCATATGTCATCATTTGTCATAATGAAAATTCTTCAATAAAAAAAAATCTTGAAAAGGAATTGTATCAAAGTCGTGCATGATTCCCGGCTTCTAGTCTCTTCAATATTCGCCATATATTTTTGTATGAAGAAAACAAAAATTCCGCCATCTTGAATTTTTTTTCTGTTCGTCAAGTAGACCTTAGGGTCTTGATCAGCTTTTGCCAGGAAACCACTCTTCTATCTTTTATACTCTCCGAGATAGACACCGACGAAATTTGTATGGCCGCCATCTTTTTTCCGCCATTTTGAATTTTTTTTCAGCTCACTGCGAATTGGATGAGGTTTCGAGTGACATTTGTTCGAGCACCCCCCACCTATCTTCAATACCCTGGCCGTGCTCCTCATCCGTCTCCGAAATCCTCAATCATCAGCTCTCTCCATAATTTTCCTCCGAATGAATTTTTGTCCTCTATACGAAACCATCGGTGGAAAAAAAATTTTTCATACAAAATTTTACAGGAGAGGTGATCAATCAGTCAGTGAATCAGTGAATCAGCACGAGCAGCTATATATATATTAATATTAAAACTGCGAAAGTGCGTTGGTTTGTCCTTCAATCACGCCCCAACAGAGCTACGGATCGACGTGATTTTTTGCAGTGTATCTACCTATAGTTGAGGACGGAGAGTGACAGGCTACTTTTTATCCCGCAAAGTCAGAGTTCCCAAGGCATTTTAAAGGCTAAGTTCACGCAGACGAAGTCGCGGGCATCAGCTAGTTTGCCTATAAAATGCATTATTTGGTGTGTGCTGAGAAAACTATTGATTATACATAAAAATCATTTACAACATGATTAAAGTACTTACTCATTAATTTCTACAAAAAAGTCCCCGGAGGGAATATATCTAACTATCCTATTTAAGTCACAATAGTAGCTTTCGTGTTCTAAAATTTAATTAGATCGCCTTTATTATCGTAGGTAAGTATTAATTCTTCCTTATTAACATATTAGAAATATGCGAAAGTGTGTTTGTTTTGTTGGTTTGTCCGTCAATCACGCTGCAACTTAGCTACGGATTGACGTGATTTTTTGGATAGGTATAGTTGAGAACCTGGAAGGTGACATAGGCATCCCGGAAAATCAAAGAGTTCCCGCGGGATTTTAAAAACTAAATCCACGCGGACTTAGTTGCAGGCATCAGCTAGTCTTCTATATATATATATATATAAATCTCGTGTCACAATGTTTGTTCGGGATAAACTCTGAAACTACTGAACCGATTTTTAGGGTTCCGTACCCAAAGGGTACCAACGGGACCCTATTACTAAGCCAACGCTGTCCGTCCGTCCGTCCGTCCGTCCGTCCGTCCGTCTGTCAGCGGGCTGTATCTCGTAAACCGTAATAGATAGACAGATGTCACATATTATGTATTTCTATTGCCGCTATAACAACAAATAATTTTTTTTTTTTTTTTCCTACCATAAGGCACATAAGGGTAGCCTTATTTTTTACTGCAATCTAGCCTAAGGGCTAATAGCAATATTATTTTAACTTAAACTTCTACTTATAATTAAATTCTATATCTAATTTACAGTCCAATAACTGTCCTTAGTTTATTCTATTATAATATAAGTTCACTTTGTTTTTGTGACCTAGTCAAATAACACAAGCACTGCACTGACACTGCACTTATGCACTTTTAAACACTAGTTCGAACGGTTTTGTTCTTTTAAGTCTTCTTTTAATGTTCGTGTAATCGAGAAGCTTTACAGCTTCCAGATTCACATGATGACGAAGTCGATGTTGGTGAGCTTCTGCGTAGTTTTGTATAATCTTGTTCACGAACTCCATCTTAAGGTCCCTGTGGAGATCGTGATTTCTGACGTACCAGGGTGCATTGGATATTTCCCTGAGTACTTTGTTCTGGAATCTCTGTATTATTTGGATATTGCTGGGTTTAGTACACCCCCAAAGTTGTATACCATACGTCCATACAGGCATCAGAACTTGCTTATATAGCATAAGCTTATTATGTAATGAGAGCTTAGAATGCCTTCCAAGCAGCCAATGCATTTTTTTATATCGTAATTCTAATTCCTCGCGTTTCTTTTTAACATGAGCTTTCCATCGAAGCTTTGTGTCTAGCGTCATACCCAGGTACTTCGCTGTATTTACGTAGGGGATAAGTTGCCGATTTAGGTAAATCGGGTGATATTGCGGTAGCTTATTGGTGAAATCTATATGCATTGATTTAGACTCGTTAAGTTTAATTCGCCACTTTATAGTCCATTCATTGACTTTGTTTATGGCAACTTGTACTTTTTCCACTGCTTCTTCGTGACTTTCTCCAGTTCCTATTATGGCAGTATCATCAGCAAATGTTGCAATGGTATTATTTTCTAGTGCTGGAATATCACAGGTGTATAATAAGTACAGGACCGGACCTAAAACACTTCCTTGCGGTACCCCAGCTTTAATTTCCTTGAGTTCAGAATATGCATCTTCTTGACGAACTCTAAACCATCTGTTCGAAATATATGACTCAAGAATATCGGCAAATGACTTTGGTAGCATAATTCTGAGTTTATAGATAAGCCCTTCGTGCCACACTTTATCGAAAGCTTGCGCTACGTCTAAAAATACAGTAGAACACACTTTCTTATCTTCTAATGATTTCTCTATTATATTAGTAATTCTGTGGACTTGGTCTATTGTTGAGTGTTTTTCTCGGAATCCAAATTGGTGATCTGGTATTAATTTTCTGTCTTCTAGTAGGGGTTTTAGTCTCTTAAGTAACAGTTTTTCAAATAATTTTGAAATTACTGGTAATAGAGAGATCGGTCTATAAGAGGTTGTTTCATGAGGTGGTTTCCCGGGTTTAGCAATCAAGATAACTTCAGCGACTTTCCATAGCTCAGGTACATGTTTCAGTCGAAATGACGCATTTATGAGATTGGTAAGTTTCACTAAAGCTTTTCGAGGTAGATTTCTTAAGATTTCTCCGGTAATAAGATCGTATCCCGGAGATTTCTTTTTGCTTAAGTTGTACATTATGTCTTTAGATACTTCCTTTGGTGTCGCAAGTCTAATCTTTTGCAGATCATCTTGATTTTCTTCATTCTCACAGAAATCAATTGGATGACCTTCATTTGGTTGGAATATATCTTCCAGGTGTTGAGCAAATCTATTAGCTTTTTGAATGTTGTTGATGGCCCATGTTCCATTTTGCTCTTTAATAGGTGGTATATGTGTGATGGGTCTTTTTAGATTTCCAGTTACTTTCCAAAGAGAATAGTCCGTTTCTCTATCACCAGTCAAGTTTTGTAGGTAATCATTTAGTTTATATTCATTGTAATTTTCGATAGCTTTCTTGATTGTTTTGGTGAGTTTATTTAGTATTCTTTTATCTTGTGGTGACCTAGAAGCATGCCACTTTTTTCTTTGCTTTCTCTTTATTTTAATGAGGTCGATAATTTCCTTAGGATAGGTGGTACCCCGACTCCATTTTTTTGTCGGAGGCGTATTATTCCAGGCCGACTTTTGTATGTCAGTTATAAATTTAGCTAGTTCCATATTGAGTTGATCTGGATTTTTCAAGGGGACCTGTAGGTTTATAACACTGTCTAATTCTATCTTAAAGCTCTCCCAGTCTGTATTCTTATTCACTAGAGTAAGCTTAGTTTCATTGACTGCAATAGTGTGTTTATTAATTATTAACATTATCGGTGAATGGTCCGAATTCATGTCATATTTTCCTTCAATACTAAGGTATTTTGGTGAGATATTCTTAGATATAAAGAAATCTATCAGATCTGGAATTTTTCGAGGATCAGTAGGCCAGTACGTTGGCATCCCAGTACTGACTACATCGCATCTCTTTTCTTTGATCGCACTTAGCAGTTCTTTTCCTTTTGTTGTTGTTAGTCTTGAGCCCCAGAAAATATTTTTGGCGTTAAAGTCTCCACCAATTATAAATCTGTGACCATATTGTTCCAAGAATCTTAGGTATTCATGTTTTTTTAGAGAATGCCGTGGTGGGCAGTATATGGCTACGATTGTGATAGGGTATCGTTCTGTTTTGATATTTACTGCCACTGCTTGGATTTCTAACTCCTCGTATTTACTTTCTTCGTAGTGGTAAATATTCTCTTTTATTATAACAGCACTACCTCCTCTGGCTGAATTATGGGGATGTAGAGCGTGGTAAACTTTATACCCTTTGAATTTTATATAAGATTCTTTTGTAAAATGTGTTTCGGAGATTAAACATACGTCGATATTTTCGGTATCTAGGACTACTTGTAACTCATGTTGATGTTGTAGTAGCCCATTAGAATTCCATGCCAATATCTTCAATTCCTTATCCATTATTTTGTTCTGATATTTTCAAGTTTTCGCAGGCGGTCATCGAATGACGACATGAGTTTTAGAATCTCGTCTAATTTATTTAGAGTAGAATCGCTCGATTTATTAATGATGGGTACTTTATTTGATGCTACTTGTGCATATGTTACCTTTTTATTCGGATTTTCTTTAATGGTTTCGGAAAGTCGCATATTCTTGACCACTGGAGTTTGTTTTGCATTGGGCATTGCCTGGGTGTTTTGGGCAGATGGTTTTTTGCAGGTCTTGTTTCTGATGGATTGCATTTCTTTGGCTACTATGCAACCTCGATAATTACCCGGATGAGCCTCCCCACAGTGTACGCATTTGGGTTTCTGTTCAACTGGTTTTTTGCATTCAACACTAAGATGTTTTCCAGTGCATTTGACACATCTTGGCTCTCTGGAGCAATACTTCTGGGTGTGTCCATACGTTTGACATCTTTTGCACTGCGCTATGAGCTTTGATGATCTCAGAGGATGAATCTCTACTTTACACCCAAGAATCGAAGTGATTCCATAAATTTTGTTAATATCTTCTCCATTTTTAAAACTAAGCAGGAACATGTTAAGAGGTTCCTTGGTTTTCCATCTCAGCTTGTTAACGGCATTTTCGACCTTAAATCCCTTTTTCTGAAGGTCTTCTATTATTCTTTCTGGCTTGCAGGTGAAATGTAGCTTTTTAGCCATGACTTTAATAGGCCTCTCTTGCTTATTTTCAAAAGAATGCCATAGAAAGTTACCTGCGGTCAATATTTTAGTGATTGACCGATATGAGTCTTCATTATTGGTATTTATTTTAACATTGTTGCCATTCAACATTTTAATTCGAAAAGAATCTCCGGTTGGACCCTCTGTTAGCAAGTCATAGAATGACTGATAATTTGTAACGTCGTCTACGATTATTGGTGGCGGCGGCGGAACTTTCTTTGTCTTTTCTTTAGGTAGATCGGTCGTGGAATCATCATGCTGTTTGGTAGATGTGGACTGCGCAGGTGAAGTGTTCAATTTTCTTTTCTTCCGGCTTTTTGCTCTAATCCACTCCGTCTCTCTGGCTAGCTCTTCCTCATCCGTCTGATATTCAGTAGGTTGAGGTGAGCTTACCTTGGTGGTAGTGTTCTGGCTGGTATCCATTGGGTTCTGACTGGATAAGAATTTTATCTGATTTTGAAGCTCAATAATTTGTTTTTCCATGTTGCCAATGATGAGCTGAAGTTTCTCATTTTCGGCCTTTTTTTCTGCGAATGCCTTAAAAAGCATTTGCTCCGTTTCTGTTATTAATTTAATAGGCGTATCCATAGTTGCAGTATAAAGATAGTATAGCTGCGATTTATTATTTTATTGTTTTATAATAAACCTGACGCGACGAAACGCGGAACTAGGTCATTATGCCGCACGCATTCGACCGACGGCGGTCGGGACGCGGCGTCAGCAGATTGCTGCTAGTATATTATTGCGATAGACACGGTTGTTTTCGGTGAAAACTAAACACTGACTACAACAAATAATAAAAATTAAATTAAATTAAAATATTTCCATGGGTACATGGAAATATTTTTATTTAATTTTTTTTAACGGAACCCTAAAGGAGCGAGGCCCGACTCGCACTTGGCTGATTTTTTTTTATCAAACTTCGTAACTATCTGTAATTTGGTCCAACTTAAAAGATAGGATAGTTTTATCTTAATTATTGACATCAATATACCTATTTTGTTATTGCAAATTAAAATATGCTAATTAGACAACAGTCTTATAAACAGTTCGAGATTTAGGTAGCTATAGGCAATCTAAGCAACCTAAATCTCGAACGATGTTAGATTGCGGTTGTCTAGATTGTGTTATAATTTTGCATTACTGATATTATAAATGCGAAAGTGTGTTTGTTTGTTGGTTTGTCCTTCAATCACGTCGCAACAGAGCAACGGATTGATGCGATTTTTTTGTATGGGTATAGTAATGGGTGTAGTAGTGGGTCCTCAGACCGGGAGAGCTACTTTTTATCTCGGATATAATCAAAGACTTCCCGCGGGATTTTTAAAAACTAAATCCATGCGGACGAAGTCGCGGGCAACAGCTAGTTTTAAATAAATAAAAAATATCATTCGAATACCCAATTGTGTTTGCCTGCATCATCATCTCAACCCAATTAATTTCTATTTTGTTTTAACAGATTTTCATCGACAATAAGTGGGTGGACGCCGCGAGTGGGAAGACATTTGAAACTTTCAATCCCCATGACGGTGCTACTATTGCCACAGTTGCTGAAGGCGATAAGTTGAGTAATTATACTCGTCTAATAATAATTTCATAATAGGTATCTACAAGTACCTAAACATTCAACAAGTGTAAATAAAAATGTATAGGTCTCACACTCGTCATTTGGAAAGGCTTTTCTTGTATGCTATAATCGACATCCTATTAACCAAAACATTCCTGCTCCATCATCAGACAAACATAGGTAGCTAAGAACCATCACAGTTAAAAGCGCTATCAAATTATTAAAACCGAATTCAAATCGGTGCACCCGTTTGAGCTCTGCGATGTCTCACACAGACAGACAAAGCGGTGAAACGTTTATGTATGTATAACATCACCCTTTAACCATTGGGGCTTAATAAAATAAAAGTCAAGATAAAATTTATCAAAACTTTGCCTCAACTGTTTGAGCTCAGAAACCGTTCAGGTCGGTAGGTACTCCTTATGAAATTCAAATCGTATCTACAAGACGAGTATCTAGATAGATAGATAGATACATCTCTCGTCACCTTTTGTAATAGCAATTTTTAAAGTCAAAGTATTACTTTATGAAGCACAACAAGGATCTTGAATATTTTATTATGATAATAACATCAATTACAATTACATAGATGTCACAAAGTAGATTTTCTCCGTTGTAACGAAAGGAGTATCCGATTATAAAGGAGCGTGGGCTGAACAATTTTAGCCTTGATTTTTTAGCCAATTTTTATAACTTTTTAAGCTGAAGCCCGTCGGTTTACATAGTAAATATTTTTATGTTTAAAGATGTAATTAGGTACTTTTACTAATTTAGAAGTTATAAGGCTCTGACAGACGGACGGACGGACACCTGAATCCAGCGACTCCCTGCGACTCATTTGATATCGTCGGTCCACCTAGTGGGGGTCTGCCAACACTGCGCTTCCCGGTGCGGGGTCGCCACTCCAGCACCTTGGGACCCCGACGACCATCAGTTCTCGAACTATGTGCCCCGCCCATATCCACTTCGCGACTCGCTGAGCTATGTAGGTATGAGCTAGTCTATATCTATATTCTATCACGGAATAGATAAATACCACTTGTCTAATCAGTGTATTCTATACCTATCAACCTACTAATATTATAAAGAGGAAAGATGTTTTGTTTGTTTTTTTGTACCGAATAGTCTCTGTAACTAATGGACCGATTTAAACCATTTTTTCACCAAAATAAAGCTAAGTTATCAGGAAGTAACATAGCTGGCTATAATTTATTTTCAAAAAAATTAGAGGTCCTTAAGAAAATTGCAATAATGTAACCCAAAGTAGCAAAATTTTGCCTATAAAATGCATTATTTGGCGTGTGTTGAGAAAACTACGGATGATACACAAAAATTATATGTACTACATGTTTAAAGTACCTACTCATTATTTTTTACGAATTAAAATTAATTCTAAAAGTCCACGAGGGAATATTATATCTAACTATCATATTTAAGTCACAATAGTAGCTTAATTTTATGTTCTATTTAATTAAATCTAAAATTCATTTTTTTCTTCCTTACTAATACATAAATGCGAAAGTGTTTATTTGTTGGGTTGTCAATCACGCTGCAACAAATTTGCTGATTTTTTGTATAGGTATAGTTCAGAACCTGGAGGGTGACATAGGCATCCCGGAAAAATCAAAGAGTTCCCGCGGGATTTTAAAAACTAAATCCACGCGGACGAAGTCGCGGGCATCAGCTAGTATTTAATATAAAAAAATATTAACCCCAACAGAAAGACATTGACGCCGCCGTTCAATCTGCCAAGCGGGCCTTCCATCGCAACTCGGAATGGCGGTTGATGGACGCTTCGCAGCGAGGCAAGCTCCTCGACAAGTTCGCAGACCTCGTGGAGAGGGATTCAGAATACTTGGCCGACCTAGAGACTTACAACAATGGGATGGTGTCATCGATGAGTCGGAGATTTGTCGGAGGAGCTGTTTACAGCATACGCTATCATGCAAGTTTGGCGGACAAAATTCAGGGCAGCACTATACCTTCTGGTAAGAAAACACAGCACCAGCGATAAAATTGATTGGTGCTTACGTGCATAAATAGTAAAATAAAACATAGAACTAAAATTATTATTGTTTATATTATTTTATTGTATGTAATACGAGTACGTTATTAGGTACCTATTTTTTTTTGTTCAATTAGATGGTGACGTGTTTTCCTACACATTGAAACAACCTGTTGGAGTTTGCGGCCTCATCTTGCCCTGGAACGCTCCCATGCTCATGTTCATCAATAAGGTTACAACGGCGTTAACAGCAGGTGAGTCTATTATACCTGTCTAGCAGTCGCCCGCGACTTCGTCTGCGTTGAATTTATGTAATTTCCATCTCTCTTTATCCTTAGGCTCACTCTGCACTGCATCCGATTCGATTCTCGGATTCAGATCGGATGCAGTGCGGAAAGAGTAAGAGTTGTGAGAGAGTACAGAATAGATAAAAAAGTCATTAGAGCTTGCAATTTCACTTATTATTTCCAAGACGTAAGGCGTAAGCCTACCTTCTCAAGAGTGTTAGGTTACGCAAATCGACCTTAATTTATGTAAAACTAATTAATATTCTTAAACAAATTGAATGCCTTTGATAAGAGTAGGTATTAATGCCTTTGTAAGTTAATTTAGATAATGCTTTAACATATTTTCTCTACAATACAATGGAATGGATGTTAAAATAATTAAAATAGTTAAAATATAAAATGTTTTGCTAAAATGAATAAATAAATATTCCCAAAATGTTGAGATTTCAGAACGTTGAATTTTAATATTCCTAAATGACGCATTACGTCATGGCATGATGTGTCCCTTTCATCCACGTTGGTAACTATATTTCGTAACCAGCTACGAAAGAAGAACTTCGTCTTTTCGTAAACAGTTACCGGTTATATTAATCAAGAGTATTTTATCCGTGTTCGTGTCGTATTACGCTGTCAGGTCATTTTTATCAGCGGTATACGACGAAGTTTTTATGACTATCGCGTTGAGGTTTCGTTGGTTTGAAGGGTGCACGGTGGTGGTGAAGCCCGCGGAGCAGACGCCGCTTACCGCCCTAGCGCTTGCGGCGCTGCTGGCCGAGGCCGGGTTCCCGCCAGGCGTCGTCAGCGTCGTGCCGGGCTTCGGGGAGACGGCGGGTGCTGCGCTAACTCACCACCCAGACGTCGCTTTGATTTCTTTCACTGGTTCTCTGGAGGTAGGTACTGGGCAGCTAGGACTAGGTCTCAAACCATAGGTATTAAATGTTAACACGTTAAGGCTGGGATCAAAATTAACCATATTTGCTATCTTGGCCACGTGGTCACCGGTGATACGTCATGATCGAACCAAAAGTCTTGTTGGGCTGGATGCGCCACCGGGGCTCTTTCTAATGAGCCTATTATTCTATCAGTGAACTATTTTAAGGGTTCCGTACCCAAAAGGTGCCGCCCGTCTGTCCGTCTGTCAGCGGGCTGTACATCTCATGAACCATAATAAGTAGATATTTGAAATTTTCACAGTATGTGCATTTCTATTGCCGCTATAATATATAATAAAATAAAAATAAAGTTAAAAATATTATAAACTCTGCATTCCAAACCGGTGCAGTGGAAGCCAGTCTCGACGTGTCATACGAGCCACTGGCCAACATGAACTAAATTATTTTGAATTTGAATAAACTTTTGCTTTTCTTCTTCTTCTTCTTTATCAACCGATAGACGTCCACTGCTGGACAAAGGTCTCTTGCATGGACTTCCACAGGCCTCGGTCTTGCGCCGCCTGAATCCAGCGGCTCCCTGCGACTCGCTTGATGTCGTCGGTCCACCTGGTGGGGGGTCTGCCAACACTGCGCTTCCCTTTGCGGGGTCGCCACTCCAGCACCTTGGGACCCCAACGACCATCAGCTCTTCGAACTATGTGCCCCGCCCATTTCCACTTCAGTATCGCGACTCGCTGAGCTATGTCGGTGACTCTGGTTCTCCTACGGGTCTCCTCATTTCTGATTCGATCCCGCAGGGACACTCCGAGCATAGCTCTCTCCATCGCCCGCTGAGCGGTCCTGAGCCTACTTATGAGGCCCTTAGTTAGCGACCATGTCTCGGATCCGTAAGTCATCACTGGCAACACGCACTGTTCGAAGGCACTGAGGAATTTTGGACGAGAAGACATCTCGGAGCTTCCCGAACGCTGCCCAGCCGAATTGGATTCGGCGGTTGATCTCTTTCTCGAAATTGGACCTACCTAGCTGGACTGTGTGTCCCAGGTAAATATACTCGTCGACAATTTCGAGTGCAGAGTTCTCAACAATTACTGGGTGGAGCGGTGCATGAGCATTGGACATGATTTTCGTCTTGCTCATGTTCATTTTCAGGCCCACCTGTTGAGAAACCCTGCTGAGATCATTGAGCATTGTATTGAGGTCTCTCAGAGTCTCTGCCATGACTACTATGTCATCTGCAAATCGCAGGTGAGTAATGTACTCGCCGTTTATGTTGATGCCAAGCCCGTTCCAATCCAGAAGCTTAAAGACGTCCTCCAACGCAGCGGTAAAGAGCTTCGGGGAGATAACGTCTCCCTGTCGCACTCCACGCTGCAAGTGGATTGGCCTCGTAGTCTGGTCCTGTATACGTACTGACATTGTGGCGTTTTCATACAAGCACTTCAACACTTGGATATACCGGTAGTCAATCCGGCATCTCTGCAGCGACCTCAATACAGCCCAAGTTTCCACCGAATCAAAGGCTTTCTCATAGTCCACAAACGCCAAGCAAAGTGGCCGGTTATACTCTTCCGTCTTTTGTATAACCTGCCGCAGCATATGAATGTGATCTATGGTACCAAAGCCTTTTCGGAATCCGGCTTGTTCGGGAGGCTGGAAGTCGTCAAACCTACGAGCGAGACGATTCGTAATGACTCTCGAGAACAACTTGTAAACATGACTCAGCAGCGAGATGGGTCTATAATTCTTCAGCAAGGTATTATCACCCTTTTTGAAGAACAGGACCACCACGCTCCTGTGCCATGCTTCCGGCGTTATACCCTCGTGAATGACGGAATTGAACACTCGCTGAAAGATCTTAAGTACCGGTTTTCCACCCGCTTTCAGGAGTTCCGCAGTGATTCCATCATCACCTGGCGCCTTGTTGTTCTTGAGCTATTTGAGAGCCATTCTAATCTCGTATAGGCTGACGTCCGGGATATCTTCGGTATAGTGTCGGGTCAGTTTGGCTCTGGGATCTTTGGCCAAATCCTCAACAGGTTTTTGTGTCGTGGTATATAACTGCCCATAGAACTTCTTGACCTCTCCCAAAATCTCAGGTCGAGAAGAGACGAGACGACCGTCATCAGTTTTAAGCCGCGTCAGCTGGCTCTGTCCGATAGACAGATCTCTCGCGAACACTTTTGAGCCTTTGTTCCGCTCGATGGTATCTTTAATACACTTGGTATTAAAGACCCGAAGGTCGCGAGTTTGTGCCTTAGAGATCTGCCTATTAATCCGCCGGTAGGCAATCGCGTCTACCGATGACTGCAGCCTCATCTCTTGTCTCTCCTCCATGAGCTTGAGAGTATGGTCAGAGAACTTTTCGGTTCTTTTCCTGCGATGGGTCTTAAAGAACTTAGACCCCACAGTATGGACAGTTTCCACGAACCTGTTGTTTAAATCGTCCACAGAAACGCAGTCTGCTAGGCAATCGAATCGGTTCTGCAGTTCGAGTTGGAAGTTTTCGGGGTTTTGGATATGAGCACGAGAGGGTTGGAGAGTTGACTTCTTCACCAGTCTAGCCCTTTCCAGCTTCACATTAATATTCAATGTGCCTCTTACCATACGGTGATCGCTCCCGGTTTTCAGACAGACATCATTGAATATATGGCGCTTGGTCGATATAATGAAGTCAATCTCACTTCTCGTAGAACCATCGGGGCTCATCCAAGTCCATTTTCTGTGTGGCCACTTCCTGAAGAATGAGTTCGTCATAAAGAGGCCCTCCTTCTCCATGAAGTCGGCCAAAATTTGGCCCCTTTTGGTTCCTTCGCCCATACCCAAAATGCCCCACTCTCGTCTCTGCACCGCTTCGTTCGCCCAGCCTTGCATTGAAATCCCCTATCACAACACTGTAATGAGTGGTAGAGGCGTGTATGGCTTTTGATATATCCTCATACAGCGCCTCTACCTCCTCGTCAGAATGTGTCGATGTCGGTGCGTAGACCTGTATAACCTTCAGCGAATACCGTTTGGTGATTCTGAGTATAAGGTACGCTACCCTACTCCACACACTCTTGACTTGTACAATGTTGTTGACGAGGGACTTGTGGACAATGAACCCGACACCACCCTGGGACTGTTGATCGCCTTCCCGGTAGTAAAACAAGTTGCCGGAATTGAGGATTATCGAGTCCTCCCCCTCTCTTCGGACTTCAGACAATCCTATAATATTCCAACGCAACTTGCTCACTGCTTCTTCCAGCTCGATGATCTTTTCGTCGGCCCTCAACGTGCGTGCGTTATACGTCACCAGGTCCAGTCGTCGGGGTTGGCAGCGGAATCTCGTCCGGAGATTCTTAGCACCCCCTGCCCCGTCATTACCGTGACCGCTGCCAGGGTCAGGAATAGCGAGGCCGCCGGGAACTAGGGGCCATGGTCTTGTGCGAATATCCATAAAAGGTTTTGCCCATAATGACCACGCTGGGCAGGCGTGTTGGTCATCGCAGGGCTAAACTGATCGCACCCGTGTCGCTGCTGCCCGACACAGGCCTGTGCCATTTGCTCAGTTTAGCCAGTGTGAAATGGTTATACCGCCATTTGTCGGTCGTCATAGCCTCGTCAGTAGACTAGCAGGGGGCACCGCGGGCAGGTGAGGTTGACGTTTGGAGCGCTAGATGGAGGTGCGCTCCCTTACTCCCCAACTTAACTTTTTGCTACTTTTGAAACTTTTGCTTTTACTCGATTAATATTAGCTGGTGTTAAATTTTGTACGATGGTAATTGGTATGGAAGCCTTCGTGTGCGGGTTTGGCTCGCACTCTGCAGGTTTTTTCGTGTTTGTGTATTCGTGTTGATAACTACTACATAAATACTAATTTAAAAAATATTTTAAATCTTGGTTTTACTGTAGGTATTTACTAGCATAATTATTGTTGACCTATCGTTCTTTGCAGGTTGGCAAACTAATACAGCAAGCCGCCGGAACCAACAACCTGAAGCGAGTCGTGCTCGAGCTGGGTGGCAAGAGCCCGCTCGTCATCATGAACGACGCGGACTGTAAGAGCGAAAATATGGGCACGACGTTAATTAACGCTAAGTTTTGCCAACTCTTAAAACTAAAAATAATCAAATTCCCTAATATAAATTATCGTTTTGACGACAAAAGGATCAATTCTTATTTTAATACTAGATGATGCCCGCGACTTCGTCCGCGTGGATTAAGGTTTTTTTGATTCCCGCGGGAACTCTTTACTTTTCCGGGATAAATTGTAGCCTATGTGTTAATCCTGGGTATGACCTATCTCCATTCCAAATTTAAGCCAAATCCGTTCAGTACTTTTTGCGTGAAAGAGTAACAAACATACAGACAGACACACAAACTTTTGCCTTTATAATATTATGTTATTATGTGATATGATGTGATGTGATTATAAATGTGAAAGTTTGTCCTTCAATCACGCTACAACAGAGGTATTGGATTAACGTGAATTTTTGCACGGATGTAGTTGACGACCTGGAAAGTGACATAGGCTACTTTTTATCCCGGAAAATTAAAGTTCCCGCGGAATTTCAAAAACTAAATCCATCCAGACGAAGTCGTCATTCATCTTCCATATTAATCAAATCTATATCGACAACCTTTTTGTAATTTAAAATCATAATATTCCATATCATAATATATATATATATATATATATATATATATATATATATATATATATATATATATATATATATATATATATATATATATATCATAATTATAATATTTACTTGTCGTATTTTTTTTAAATATCCGCCAAATATCTTTGATTTGAAAATGGTCATTATTTTTCTAATCAGCACCCCAAGATTCCACTATAATCGCAATGGGTTAATTACGTGCTACCTGCATAGCGTTACTTCTACATATAGGTACCTTACAGGAACTCTTGTATGAAATTTATAGCATAATTAAATTCATTACACCTTGTTTCGTAAGCCACTCGGCGAACTTATCTAACCTTAGCTCGTGTAGCTACGACGCGACGTCATTTCCAAGTACTTACTTAATAAGTATTCTGAGCCTTAAGTGTAGGTAATTTATGTGTGTCATTTACTAAGGAAATTAACTTATATATATATATACAGTGTGTCCGGACACGAACTAGCGATATTTTAAACACTTATATAACAACTATTTTTAAGTACAAATACAGTCTAAACTTGGGCCCAATTCACTTCCCCTCCCTGTGGCAGCCATTTTCTTTTTTTGTTGAAATATTCTCTATACGTGTAGGAAAAAAATCATATCTCTCAAAGTTTTGGTCTTACTGAAATAAAAATGGGCTTATTCGAAGGGCAATAATACTGTCCTACCGTCTACATTACAAAAAAAGTGTTCACATTTCCATAACTTTTGAAAAAAAATATGAAACTCGAAAAAAATAATCGTAAAATTATGCAAATCAACAAATTATTGTAAATAACTGCAAAAACACCCCCGATAACCATTTTTATTTTTTTACTAAATCGAGAGATTTTGAGCTAAGCTACAATATCACATTTAATTTACAACTGTATGTCTACTACTTTAAGAGTTATTGTTGTTTGAACATAGCGCATACGCAAGCACAAAAAAGGCCTTTGTTAACATTAATAATAATAATTATGACATTCGCTGCATTCCATTCGAGAACAGGACAGAAATACTGTTTGTTACTACCGTGAGTGAGCGAGAGGGAACATATGAGTGAGAGAGTCACATTTTTAAGGACAATGATTACGTTGGGTTAGTTGTCCCTCGCCCTGCGTTGTGATCGCTACTTTAATTTACCATCCATACTGTTTACGTGCTGCTTTAGTGTTTATCTTCAAGAGTGTGATACAAATATGGCACATCGTGAATATTATTCAGCGCAACATATTGCTGACATACATTTCGTGTATGGTTTTTGCAATGGAAGCGCAAATCTGGCTGCACAAGAATATCGACGTAGGTACCCTAACAGGCCTACACCGAGTCGCCAAACTTTTGTCGACGTGCATTCAAGATTAGCGGAAAGAGGTATTCAAAGTTCTATTAATGAACGTGATCGTCTGGTATCGCCCGAAGATGAAGAAGAAGTGCTTAGACTAATAACCAATGATCCTAGACTCAGTGTTAGACGGATTGCAGTGCAACTTCAAATGTCTAGGTGGCATGTATGGAGAATTTTGAAAAGAGAAGGACTACACCCCTATCATTTTCGACGGGTCCAAGATGTGGCCGGAATAGATTTTGCTAAAAGATCTGTATTTTGTTCGTGGATCAATCGAACTGTGAGACAAAATTGGAATTTTTTGCAAAGGATACTGTGGACTGACGAAGCAAAATTCACAAGAGCTGGCATTACAAACCACAAAAACGATCGTCTCTGGTGCTCTGTAAATCCAAGGGCGGTGCGCCCAGGTTCGTTTCAACACGAATTTTCAGTAAACGTGTGGGCTGGCATAATCAACGATCGACTGATAGGGCCGTTGGAATTGCCGCCTACATTAAACGGCGCTAGGTTTCTAGAGTTCCTAGAGACAAAGATTGCGGACAGCCTCATGGATCTACCTTTATCATACCGTCGATGTATGTGGTTCCAGTTGGATGGTGCACCCGCGCATTTATCTAGAGCAGTGAGAGAATGTTTAAATAATAATCATTCGCCGTGGATCGGTCGCAGTGGTGTAGTAGCTTGGCCCCTCGCTCACCTGATTTGACACCCTTAGATAATTTTTGTGGGGTCATATGAAGCAAAAAGTATACGCCACAGTTCCAAACACCAGGGAAGAACTCGTCGCAAAAATTGCGTCAGTCGCTGAGGAAATTAGATCGGATTTCGACATGATTAGGCGTTCATCAACCCAGATGGCACAGAGAGCTGTAGCATGTCTACAAGCTGGAGGTGGCCACTTTGAGCAACTGCTTTAGATGTTATTAATTGTAATTTAATAATGAAAAACCGTTAAATAAAATCCAATATGAATGTTATGTGTTTTTACTGATTTCTTGTTCAGGGTTCTGACAAAGGCCATTTGTGCTTGCGTATGCGCTATGTTCAAACAACAATAACTCCTAAAGTATTAGACATACAGTTGTACATTAAATGTGGTATTGTAGCTTAGCTCAAAATCTCTCGATTTAGTAAAAAAATAAAAATGGTTATCGGGGGTGTTTTTGCAGTTATTTACAATAATTTGTTGATTTGCATAATTTTACGATTATTTTTTTCGAGTTTCATATTTTTTTTCAAAAGTTATGGAAATGTGAACACTTTTTTTGTAATGTAGACGGTAGAACAGTATTGTTGCCCTTCGAATAAGCCCATTTTTATTTCAGTAAGACCAAAACTTTGAGAGATATGATTTTTTTCCTACACGTATAGAGAATATTTCAACAAAAAAAGAAAATGGCTGCCACAGGGAGGGGAAGTGAATTGGGCCCAAGTTTAGAGTGTATTTGTACTTAAAAATAGTTGGTATATAAGTGTTTAAAATATCGCTAGTTCGTGTCCGGACACACTGTATATAGTAGGAGCGGCCACCGCATGTTTACTTACGTCATAAGATACCGGAACGAGATGAGTTGTGGTATTGCCCATGACTTTATTATGTAAAGCGTCTATAGTTTGCGGTATGACAAGACGTCGTAATTTCATGACAACTTCGGTACTTACTTCGGTACTAACCTAACTCTACGCAGACGAAAGTCTGGTAAAAGCTGATTACTATAAAGGTAAGAGACAGACTTACGCACAGTTTAAGTTAACTTGAAAATTTACACTAAAGCATCTGTAGTTTGCGGTGTGAAGTATCAAAAGACGTCGTAACTCGTAGCTACATGAAAACTCCGCTAAGTTAGTTTGGTGTTAGTAAATAGGCCGAGGTGCGGTTTTCCCTACATATTATTAATTAAACTCTTTGTGTGCGGCTTGCGTTTAGACGTTGAAATGTTTGCAGTGACCAAGGCAGTACCGGTCGCAGCGCATGCGGTGTTCCTTCACCAGGGCCAAGTGTGCATAGCCGCCTCCCGCTTGTTCGTGCAGTCCGGGATATATGACAAATTTGTGCAGATGGCTGTACAAGTTGCCAAGACATGGAAATTAGGGAACCCGTTCCATGAAACTTCTATGAATGGCCCACAGGTGATTATAATATTATCTTTCTTTTGGAGAAGGGACCTTCCAGTCGCTATATGGACACAAGCGACTTATGATCATTGTTCATGTAACAAACCTTATACCTATAATCTCATTTTCATACAAAAGTCTGCATAATATTCATAATTACGCCTATTTGGTAAATGCTCTAAAGTTTCGAAACGATTATAACCGTTCTTGTAATGTACTAGAAAGAGCGAATTGTTATACTACGGCCGTTCAGAGAATGCGTTCCTGACACGTCGCGATTGAACTGACGACGTAACTTTGTAATGGCGTTGCAGTTACGATAAAAATATTATTGCTGGTTGTTTACCGTTTTAACAATTGATGAGCATTAAAACAACATTATTATATCAATAATCAATTAATGTTATAATTTTGTGACAGTTGTCGTAACTAACTGACAGGTGTCAGGAACGCATTCTCTGAACGGCCGAACTTTACAGAGTTTCAACATAATAATGGCATTACTGAATTTATCAAATGTTACTATAGTTTTTGCCTGCGACTTCGTAGTTTTTTTTAATCTACTAGGATATCTATTTTTACCCGATTTCGGCAAAGCCAATAGGATGGGTCATGATTTTAGCAGTCTATGTATGTACATGTATGTATGTAACTATTTAAAAATAACACCGTAGCGACTACTGAGCCGATTTTGATGAATAATGTGTCAATCGATTCGTTATGATTGAGTTATGATTCATGGTTGTTACAGATAGACGAGACTATGATGAATAAAGTGTTGGGATACATAGAGAAAGGAAAGTCTGAGGGTGCAAAACTACTCACCGGTGGGAAGCGTGTCGGTACGACAGGGTTCTACATCGAGCCGGCCGTGTTCGCTGACGTGCAGGACGACATGACCATCGCTAAAGAAGAGGTAGGTAAACGAATCATCAGCTCACTCACATATCGACCATATGTCTACCATCGAACCGCAAGGCACCGCTCAAATCTGCACCGCTACGTGGTCGAACACTAAGCGCTATGCTTCCTCGTTTCTAATACGTACCGCTATAATTTGGAATGCCCTTCCGGCTTCCATTTTTCCGACTGGCTATAACTGGGGTACCTTTAAATCAAGAGTGAATAGGAATCTTCTAGGCAAGCGCGCTGCTATTAGGCTGCATCTTCACTTACCATCAGGTGAGATTGCAGTCAACTGCTAGTCTATACCTATATTTAAAAATATATATATCGCTAGCCCGCTACTTGGCTGGTCTCCTCTCGAATGTATAGGGTTTAGGCCATAGTCTACCTCGCTGACCAGGAGCGGATTAGCAGGCTTTAGGGAGAGGGCAGACTGGCTACTTTTAGCTGCAGCGATCGCGCGTTTTTATGGCCTTTAGCGATTTTATGGCCATTTGCTTGCATCGCGTTTCACGGGATCGCGCGATTTCGCGATTCTGCGATTGAAAGCCATAAAAACGCGAACGCGTTTGAGTCGCTATTTTCGCGATGCAGTCGCAAAAGACCATAAAAACGCACCTGAAGATGTTTTAAACGACACTTTATTGTGCATTTTATTCGTAGATATTTGGCCCCGTACAAAGTATTTTCAAGTTTGACACCTTGGAGGAGGCGATCGATCGCGCCAACGCCACTAACTACGGTCTCGCAGCGGGTATCTTCACATCTTCCATCGAAACTGCGCTGCAGTTCAGTAAATACGTGGAAGCTGGTAACGTTTGGTAAGAATCTTAAATGGTAATACTAATATAATAATTTAAGTAAGTTTTACTAAGCCTTCCCTGTCCGTTCATCCGTCCGTCTGTCAGCGGTCTGTATCTCATGAACTGTAATAGGTAGATACTTGAAATTTTCGCAGAATGTGTATTTCTTGTAATTCTATTGCCGCTATAACAAAAAATAATAAAAAATAAAGTTCAAAATTAAAGAGGGTCTCGATACAATAAACTTTTGTTTTTGATCTTGTACCTACGATGGTATACGGAACTCTTCGTGTGCGAGTCTGACTCGCACTTGGCCGGTTTTTTAAACCCTTCTTTCCCCGGCATAAAATTCTAAGCTGTTAAATAACTTACCTGTTTCAAAGTTGTTTCTTCTAATTTTAGGGTAAACACGTACTTGCATCATGGACCACAGCTTCCTTTCGGTGGCTTCAAGGAATCTGGAATCGGAAGGGAAAAGTAAGTTAAGAAAACATTATTAAAATTCCAGAGCTATTGCTACGAACTCATTGGCATTACGAATGTGCATCGAAATGTGGATATATAAAGAAAACGGACCAAATTGGCGACAGCGGGCGAAAATCTATTTTTATAGATTTATTTTGAGTTTGTAGAGTCTTATTGTAAGACTAGCTGATGCCCGCGACTTCGTCCGCGTGGAAAAAGTAATAAAAAAGAATTGTTTTATGTTAATCGTGAGGTTTTTACGATTGTACTACGCCACTATATAATATTCTGTACCTACTTGGTACCTGCAAACCTACAATATCAATTCAAAATAGAAATTTTGTAAATACCCACAATTTAGGCAGGACCAGCAGCATCAGGATTGAGGAGTTGGTAACTGGTCTTCTACTCTGGTCTGGTGGACTACAGTCCAGTGATGCAGGCGAGAATTTTCGATTGCACTACGCTTCTTTTTAGTTTATACTTGGCATCTACAGTAGCAACTGAAAACCGATATTTTCTTGAGCGAAGCGAGTGCGAAAATTTTTTGATCGCACTACGCCTCTGTGTAGCCCATACTATTTGGTATCTACAAAAGCAATCTATAATCGACATTATCGCTAGTAAAGCCAGTGCGACATTTTAAGGATTGCACTACGCCACCATAATTATAGTCCATACTTGGCACCTACATAAGCAACACAAAAGCGACGTTATCGCAAGCGAAGCAAGCGCGAAATTTTCAGAACTGCACTACTTAACTATGTACTCCATACTTGGTTTACACTCACAACAACAATTAAGAAAAGACATTTTCGCCAACGAAGCGAGCGCGAAAATTTTTAAGATTTCATTGCATCACTATGTAGTCCAAAACGGACATTTCGCAAAATTTTTAGGGCTGCACTACATAACTGTGTCATTCATACTTGGTTCTTACAGTATCAATCAAGAAAGACACTTTCGCGAGCGAAGCGAGCGCAAAAATTTTCGATTGCACTACGCTTATTTGTAGTTCATACTTGGGACTTACAGTAGCAACTGAAAACTGATATTTTCGCGAGCGAAGCGAGCGCAAAGATTTTTTGATCGCATTAAGTACGCCTCTGTGTAATCCATACTAATTGGTATAGACAAAAGCAATCTATAATCGACATTATCGCTAGTAAAGCGAGTGCGAGATTTTTTACGATTGCACTACGCCACTATGTAGTCCATACTTGGCACCTACATAAGCAACATAAAACCGACGCTGTCGCGAGCGAAGTGAGCGCGAAATTTTTTAGGAATGCACTACTTAACTATGTTCTCCATACTTGGTTTACACTCACAACAACAATGAAGAAAAGACATTTCCGCGAGCGAAGCGAGCGCGAATTTTTTTACAATTGCGTTACATCACTATGTAGTCCATACTTGGCAATCGAAAACGGACATTTTCGCAAATTTTTAGGGCTGCACTACTTAACTGTGTCCTTCATACTTGGTTCTTACAATACCAATCAAGAAAAGACACAATTTCGCGAGCAAAGCGAGCGCAAAAATTTTAGATTGCACTACGCTCCTTTTTAGTTTCTACTTGGCACCTACATTAGCTAGCGAAAACCGAAATTTTCGCGAGCGAAGCGAGCGCAAAAATATTTTGATCGCACTACGCCTCTGTGTAGTCCATACTAATTGGTATAGACAAAAGCAATCTACAATCGACATTTTCGCGAGCGAAGCGAGCGCGAAATTTTTTAGGACTTCACTACTTAACTATGTACTCCATACTTGGTTTACACTCAAAACAACAATGAAGAAAAGACATTTTCGCGAGCGAAGCAAGCGCGAAATTTTTTAGGACTGCACTACTTAACTATGTACTCCATACTTGGTTTACACTTATAACAACAATGAAGAAAAGACATTCGCGAGCGAAGCGAGCGCGAAATTTTTTACAATTACATTGCATCACTACGTAGTCCATACTTGGCAATTCAAAACGGACATTTTCGCAATTTTTTTAGGGCTGCACTACTTAACTGTGTCCTTCATACTTTGTTCTTACAATACCAATCAAGAAAAGACACAATTTCGCGAGCAAAGCGAGCGCAAAAATTTTAGATTGCACTACGCTCCTTTTTAGTTTAAACTTGGCACCTACATTAGCGAAAACCAAAATTTTCGCGAGTGAAGCGAGCGCGAAAATATTTTGATCGCACTACGCCTCTGTGTAGTCCATACTAATTGGTATAGACAAAAGCAATCTACAATCAAAAAATTTCGATTGCACTACGCATATTTGTAGTTCATATTTGGCACCTACAGTAGCAACTGAAAGCTGATATTTTCGCGAGCGAAGCGAGCATACTTGGTTTACACTCACAACAAAAATTAAGAAATTTTTGCCAATGAAGCTAGCGCGAAAATTTTTACAATTTCATTGCATCACTATGTAGTCCATACTTGGCAATCCAAAACAGACATTTCGCAAAATTCTTTAGGGCTGCACTACATAACTGTTTCCTTCATACTTGGTTCTTCTTCTTCTTCTTTTTGAGGTGCCATCTCCTACCGGAGGTTGGCTATCATATTGGCTATTCGGACCTTACACACAACTGCGCGGAATAAGGATCGAGTACTCAGTTCGAACCATGTCCGGAGATTCTTGAGCCAAGAGGTCCGTCTTCTTCCAGGCGGTCTCCTACCTTGTATCTTCCCCTGTATTATTAGTTGGAGTAACTTGTACTTATCGCCACGCATTATATGTCCCAGATATTGCAGTTTTCGTTGCTTTATTGGTTCGTTATACTTGGTTCTTACAATACCAATCAAGAAGACACATTTTAGCGAGCGAAGCGAGCGCAAAATTTTTCGATTGCACTACGCTTCTTTGTAGTTCATACTTGGCACCCGCAGTAGCAACTGAAAACCGATATTTTCGCGAGCGAAGCGAGCGCGAAGGTTTTTTTGATCGCACTACGCCTCTGTGTAGTCCATATATTAATGAGTACATAATTTAATATAATTTTTTTACAAAACAAAGTATATATTTTTTTTTCTTAATTTTTTAAAACCGCTCAACCGATTTCGGTAAAATTTAAAAACCACCTGGGAAGTACCCTTTCAAACAAAAAAGTAAGAATTTTCCAAATCAGTTCAGGCGCCTTCAAGTAATCGGTGAACATACATAAAAAAATTGAAAAAATAGATTCCGACGAATTGAGAATCTGCTCCTTTTTCGAAGTCGGTTAAAAAGAAATCTACAATCGACATTCTCGCAAACGAAGCGAGTGAGACATTTTTTACGATTGCACTATGCCACTTTGTAGTCTTCACTTGGTTGGTATCTACAATATGAATTCATTATCGACATTTTGTAAACAGCCACTATTTAGGTGGGTATTATCATCAGCAGCATCGGGATTGAGAAGTTGGTACCATTAGTAGTTGTAGCATGGGGAGGAGAAGGGAGGTGGATGATTCCTAAACCGAACCGAGCGATAATTAAATTAGCTGAATAGATTGATGCCATCTAAGAATACAAAGCTATTGTGGGAAATTTTAGTAAACGGAAAACGGAGACGCGAAATTTTTTACGGCTGCGTTATGCCACTACCCTAAGTAGTTCATACTAATTGTTACCTATCATTGGTGAGTAGTACCCAGCAGCATCAGAATTGAGTCCTCTTTTACGGCTCCACTACACTATTATATTTTAAATATTTGGCACCTACAATATCAATTCACAATCGACAGTACGTAAATATCCATGATTTAGGTGGGCAGTACACTGCACCATCAGGATTGAGGAGCTAGGGCCTGGAAGTCAGTGATATAGTCTAAAATTAGTATGTAATGAATAGCTCAGGTCAATAAGATCTATATACGTATATATCGTATGCGAGTGACCTGGAACTATCCGAGAGAAGTTTTGTCCTATATCTCCGATAATATCTAGCAGATCTTCACCAAAATTGGTCTTTGTATTTCTTGTCGTACACACTTTCAAATAAAGAAAGAATTATTAAAATCCGTTCAGATTTGACTGAGTTATGGAGTAAAATCAACAAAAAGTTTCATCCCCTATCCTGGAGTAACCTTATGTTTTATCGGGATAAAATCTATCCTATATGTTGACCCGGAGTATCAGCTACCGCTGTACTAAATTTCATTTAAATCCGTTCAGTAGTTTTCGCGTGAAGCGCGGACAGACAGACAGACAGACAGACAGACAGACAGACAGACAGACAAAAATTAAATAAAAATCTGTTTTGGGCTCAGTATCGATAGTCAAGCACCCCCCAATTAAAATTTTCAAAATATATTAAATGTACAGAAATCTTCCAGTTACAGTTTTATTATAAGTATAGATAATTGTAAAAATTTTAGTTTTACTTGGTTATTAAAAATACTACGATTTGAATTGGGGTAGCTTATTACATGTATTTCCGCCATTATAATATTTTTATTCACATTAATAGAAATTAAATTAGTTTTTTATTTATTGTTGCAGTGGCCTGGACGCAGTGAACTCATACTTAGAAGTAAAAACTGTTACTATTTCTGTGCCGAAGAAAGTTTAGTTCTATTTAAACTGTTGAACATTTCTTATTATATTAAAAATAAATATTAAATGTTCTATATCTGTGCTTTTATTTAAACACATTACATAGTTATGCAGACAACCAGTTTAATAAAAAACTTCCAAAAGTTTGGAGGTACCAGGACTGTATACTTATGTGACGTCAGTAAAATGTTTTCCAAATCATAATAGTTTCTTTGTCAAGTTTAAGGAAATGTTAAAAGTAATTGAATTCATTACAACTGAGTGTACATTAATTACGATTCATAGGTCGGTGCCCAAACGGTAGGGAACAAATTCCATAAAATAATTTCATTAGATTCGTTTAGGTAATTACTGTATATTAATTAGCAAGTACCTCCTGTTCGCTGGAAATCTCTCGCTCGATGAGGCTTCTAATGAATTTTATTATGTCTTCAACTTTGCTAGCTTTATTTTGTCCATCGTTTCTTTACGATGTTGTGCGAGTCTCATCCAAGTCTTTTCCACAGTTCATATCGTCAGGTTTCCCACATTTCTCTTCTCGTTAAGTGGTCTCCATTCTCAACAATCTAGCGTGTCCATCAGACAGCATGTCCGACTCATTTCCATTATGACTTTTTACGTTGGTGGTCGACACCCAGGAGGCCTAGCACCAACGTTAATAATTTAATATACTTAAGTAAAATTTTTTTTATTAAAAAAGCCGACTTCAAACACCCGCGCCACTACAAAGTATATAATTTTTTATTGATATTTTGAAAACTGCTCGATTGATTTCGATAAAATTTAAATGGGATTACTTGGGAAGGATATCCTTTAAAACAAAAAAGGATTTTCCAAATCGGTTCAGGCGTCTTCGAATAATCGGTGAACATACATAAAAAAAAAGATTCCGTTGAATTGAGAACCTCCTCCATTTTTAAAGTCGGTTAAAAATAGAATTATTCCCAATTATTTCAATATTGTTTCGAGATGTCATATATGTCGGAGCGGGTATCCTCGTCGGCAGCAAAGTCAGACACATTTGTTGCGCAACGAGGAAAGGTAGCGTGGAAAGATAACTTCATTACTTAGGATGTTTATTCTTCGAACAAAGTAGGTACCCTCAAAAGCCCCTCTTTTACATTTATTAGCCATGGACCAGAAGCGGGAATTATTACTCAAAACTAATCAGGCTTTAAGAGAACGCGTCTCTTAAAACGCTGAAACACTACCTAAAGCCGTCTCCACCATCCCCAATAACGGCCCCTTTCCACTCAGCTAATAACCACAGCACGACAGACAAACCACCATCTGAACGTGAGGGTAACTATCAAAATGAACAAATCAACCAATGGACAATTATTATGACTGGCGTGATCCCCATCACGATTAAGAGATGTTGACGGTATTCTCGTCCCAATAAAAGAGATCCACCCCTATAACGGCCCCTGAACCTCACATCTAATCAATTTAACCACAGCACGACAGACAAACCACCATCTGAACGTGACGGTAGTTATCAAAAATATCAAAATAATAATTAATCATTTACTTTAATCTAAGCGTATACACAATATTTATTTGATTAGGGAGCGTTTGCTATCGCAATCCCACAATCAAGTAGAACGACCTAGACGCGAAAGCAAGTACTAGTCGAATGAGTCTCTGGGCAGAGACTGTCAAAGTATAAATTAATCATTAACACTAATCTAAACGTAAAGACAATATATTTTATTCGATTAGGGAGCGATTGCTATCGCAATCCCTCAATCAAATAGAACGACCTAGACGGGAAGGCATCTACTAGTCGGATGAGTCTCTGGGCAGAGACTGCATTCGTATCGTCGAAACAGCCGTTTTATATTAATATTTCACAAGATGGCGTTCCCGCGCTGTCAAAGTCAAATGTCAACTTGATTAAACTAATTTCAATAAATAAAAGGAAACGGAAGTCGAAACAATACTTTTAAATAATTAATTTAAAATAAAAGGATACGGAAATCAAAACAATACTCCCAATTAATTCATATAAATTAAACGGAAATCAATTGCGCCCACATATACGTCCTTGTATGTTACTTCTTCTTTTTCGTTTGTTCAGTGGCTCTAAAGTTGACATTGTATGATATGTCAAAACGATATGGAAATAATTGGAAATAATACTACTAACTTTGTGTTGGTGGTAGCTAGGGCCTCTGCACACTTTCAAAACAACATTGGTCAGTCCCGTTTTTTGTGTATTGTGGATAGGTACCAAACCCGGTCAATGAGCGATATACCGATTTTTGGAACGAAGTTCCTTTTCGGATGATTTGGTGGATGGAGGCTAGCCGATAAAAAGTGTAAGAATTTTCCGTCACGACACTTGTTGCCTTCGTTTATTAACGTGTGTAACGCTGCATCATAACTTTGGTGGCGTAACGGTTTAACGAAGGAGTGAAACTATTAGTTTGGGGATTCGAATCCTGACTAGATTATTATTTTTATTTTATTTATTTTTATTATTAATTTATTATTAAAAGGAACTTCGTTCCAACCGAGTGTTCCACGACACTGAAATTTTTATAAATTGCGAAACAGGCTTGCGCTTGACGACAATCAATGATGGAAACAACTGATGAGGTCTAGGTTGGAGCGCGCTTGCATAGAAGGTGCCTATTCATTATGCCTTGAAGGTACTCAAAGGTGGCAGGAAACACGGATGCTGGTAGTGCGTTCCACACCTTAGCAGATTGTTTCAGAAACGTTGAACTGAAGCGTTTCGTGCGAGTAGGTTAGATTTAGATACATGAATATTTTGGATTCTATACTAATAGATTGAAATTTTTCTGTTAGTATATTTAGTTTTCCTATTAAATGTTATACAAACTAAGGACCACCTGTCGATAGCCAGGAATATGTAGGAACAGTTAGTTAGGTACTAAAAGATAAATAGGTTAGGGAAAATCTCATTATACTAGCGGCACGCTATGATGGCCGGTTTGACGTTTGTCCGCTCATGAAGTTCCGTATTAATTGATAACGACTTTGAAGGAAATAATTGTATTACTTTATTGACGATAGTGATGTGCAGAGATTCATAAATTTTATCGAATGTAGTTTTAGGTTTAGGACTCAAAATTTATTTATTAAATTGATTTCTAAAATGTATACAAGTGTAGAAAAATCAGTTTGCACCATTTAAGGGGTGAATGTACTTGTGAATATGAACAATTTTCACTATGTGGACAAACCTCTGAAATCGCAAAAAAATATCAGCTGTTTCATACAAAAGGTAAAATTTTTATTTTTATATGATATATACCACAACTCGGCATTTGGTTTTCTAAATTGAAAATTTTTAAAAATGGAATCTAATACGATCGTCACATAGGATCGCTGGCTAGCACAACTACTACCTCCGGCAAACTCGCGTCAATGCTCAATGCAAAACAAAGCAGTTTCGAATTGACGTTGCTTCGAAAAGTATAAACTGTCAGTGCAATGCGATTGTGATATAGTTTTGACCTGGCTTTGGATTTCAAATATTGATACTGCATTACTGTTGACCCTTGCTCGTTAATTTGGACTCTGTTCAAGCCCTTTGTTGTGGATTTCGTCGATATGACCGAACGTACGCAGAGAACTGTTCTAAATAGTCAGACACGTGAGTTCGTAATACGCCTTCGTAACTATTTCGATCGTGAAGCTCAAAATGGAGGGCCAATTTTACCTATAACGTCAGTGGTTGAACGCGTAGCTGATGCGCTTAATATTGGACAACGAACTGTTAGACGGATAACTAAAAAAAAATATGGCGAGACTGGCACAGAAGAAAATAAACTTCACACACCAAAAAAGAGAAAACGAGCAAAACCAGTCGTAGGCATCGATAGCTTTGATGCCGATGCTATCCGAAGACATGTTTACGGCTACTATTTATTCTTGGAACGATGACACAGCAGCATCTACTTCCAAAGTTCCTGTAGGAAAAGGATCGCGACTTATAATTTGTCACGCCGGAACCATCAACGGGTTTGTCGAAGGTTCTCTCATGGCTTTTGCGTCAAAAACCACTGGAGACTATCATGAAGACATGAATGGAGAAAAGTTTACTGAATGGTTTACCTCAATGTTGTGTAGCCTCCCTGAACCATCTATTATAATTATGGACAACGCCCCATACCACTCGATGCAAATTGACAAGCCACCTGCCCAATCCCAAAAGAAAGCTGATATCGTCGCATGGCTTCGTAAAAATGGCGTAGATGCAAACATGAATATGTTAAAAGCGGAATTAGTACGTCTTTTAAAAGAAAACAAACCAACCAAGATCCGATACGTCATTGACGAAATAGCATTAGAACATGGGCACAGAGTTATACGATTACCGCCTTACCATTGTGAGTATAATGCGATTGAGTTGGTGTGGGCTCAAATTAAGGGATATGCTGCAAGACACAATACAGAACCCCCATTTACCACAAAAAAAATGCTAAAATTATTAGAAGAAGCTTGTGAACATGTGACTAAAGGAGACTGGGAAAAGGTTGTGAATAGAACTGTTAAATTAATAAGGGAAGATTATGAAAGAGATGTGAAAATAGATAATATTATAGAAAACGAACATATAATTATTAATGTAGGTGATGATAGCAGTGACGACAGTGAAAATAGTAGTATGGACGAATCTGATTAATTATGGCCTTTTGTGGCACCTTTTTTGGTATCTTTTGTATTCATATGTTTCTTGTGTGCATATAAAGTATGTATATTCATTTTCATTCAAATATTCAGTTCGTTCAAATAAATTAAATAAACATATACATTTTTGTTTTATTAAACCTATTTAATCAGGTACAAAAACAAAACTTAATTGTTTTTTGTTCGAGAATAAATTGACATTCCACATCACTATTGTAATGTGTCAAACCGGCCATCATAGCGTGCCGCTAGTTTAGTCAAAGGATCATTAGGATTGAAATTACGCAGCATCTAAACTAGCGGCACGCTATGATGGCCGGTTTGACACATTACAATTTATGATTACATATGAGGCTACACAACATTGAGGTAAACCATTCAGTAAACTTTTCTCCATTCATGTCTTCATGATAGTCTCCAGTGGTTTTTGACGCAAAAGCCATGAGAGAACCTTCGACAAACCCGTTGATGGTTCCGGCGTGACAAATTATAAGTCGCGATCCTTTTCCTACAGGAACTTTGGAAGTAGATGCTGCTGTGTCATCGTTCCAAGAACGGCCTACAGTATGGTTAGCATTAAGCCATGTTTCATCCAAGAACACAACATTTTGCCAATTTTTGATTTCTTTCACTTGCCGTAAAAAAGTATACCTTGCCATCGCTATATCAAATCTTTCCATCAATATTTTGCGTTTGTTACATTTTTTGTATCGAAATCCAATGGTCTTCAAAATCTTCGTTAAAGAACTTTCCCCACCGAAGAATAATCCAGCTTCCTTCAGTGAATGCACCAACTTTTTTCTTGTTGGATACTCCTTCTGTAAATAGTAGCCGTAAACATGTCTTCGGATAGCATCGGCATCAAAGCTATCGATGCCTACGACTGGTTTTGCTCGTTTTCTCTTTTTTGGTGTGTGAAGTTTATTTTCTTCTGTGCCAGTCTCGCCATATTTTTTTTTAGTTATCCGTCTAACAGTTCGTTGTCCAATATTAAGCGCATCAGCTACGCGTTCAACCACTGACGTTATAGGTAAAATTGGCCCTCCATTTTGAGCTTCACGATCGAAATAGTTACGAAGGCGTATTACGAACTCACGTGTCTGACTATTTAGAACAGTTCTCTGCGTACGTTCGGTCATATCGACGAAATCCACAACAAAGGGCTTGAACAGAGTCCAAATTAACGAGCAAGGGTCAACAGTAATGCAGTATCAATATTTGAAATCCAAAGCCAGGTCAAAACTATATCACAATCGCATTGCACTGACAGTTTATACTTTTCGAAGCAACGTCAATTCGAAACTGCTTTGTTTTGCATTGAGCATTGACGCGAGTTTGGCGGAGGTAGTAGTTGTGCTAGCCAGCGATCCTATGTGACGATCGTATTAGATTCCATTTTTAAAAATTTTCAATTTAGAAAACCAAATGCCGAGTTGTGGTATATATCATATAAAAATAAAAATTTTACCTTTTGTATGAAACAGCTGATATTTTTTTGCGATTTCAGAGGTTTGTCCACATAGTGAAAATTGTTCATATTCACAAGTACATTCACCCCTTAAATGGTGCAAACTGATTTTTCTACACTTGTATACATTTTAGAAATCAATTTAATAAATAAATTTTGAGTCCTAAACCTAAAACTACATTCGATAAAATTTATGAATCTCTGCACATCACTATCGTCAATAAAGTAATACAATTATTTCCTTCAAAGTCGTTATCAATTAATACGGAACTTCATGAGCGGACAAACGTCAAACCGGCCATCATAGCGTGCCGCTAGTGTAGACGTTGTCAATATTCGTTAGCAATTACAACTTCAACAATTCCATGAAAACTGTTTTTTGAAATCTTGGCAGCTTGATGATTTTTTACTAAGACGACATCTACCGTAGGATTGGGGTTTTCATGCAAATCGAACTTGAATATTTATTTATTTATTTTTCAGTGAATTGTTTTGGATACCAATTTAGTAGTTTACAATTAAAATTTTACTATAAAATGAACATACAGGAGCATTAACCAACCAGAAAAAAGCTATTGTAGACACAGACGCGTTTCTGAGACGCAGAGAAAGTAACACTACATAAATTATAGTAAATGTTCTGTACATTAATTTATTATTTAATATTTTCATTGTAAAATTAGTCGGAAAGAAGTTATTGTCAAAAACTGTTTTGGGCGCCATTTTAACAATTTGGCGGCGCGAGCGGCAAAGATACGAGGTGGCAAAGTGAAAATTTAAAAAGAGTACACGTCGAAATCTATATAATCACCAATTTTCAAAACTCCCGGAAAACTTTCCAGGTAAAACTACCAAATGACTATTCACATTTATAACGTAAAATTGTTAATTTATCTATTGCTAATAATTTACTATAAAAAATTCTTTTTAAACAACCGACTTCAAACTCCCGCTTTACTACATTACACACAAACTGGTATATAATTTATTGTTGATATTTTAAGAACCGCTCGACCGATTTCGATAAAATTTATATGGTATATCCTACACGAGTATACCCTTTCAAACAAAAGTAGAATTTTCCAAAGGTTCAGGAGTCTTCGAGTAATCGGTGGACATACATAAAAAAAAAAGATTCCGACGAATTGAAAACCTCTTTTTTGAAGCCGGTTGAAAACAATAAAAAAAGCGACTTAATTTCCCCTTTGTTCCCTATTGTTATGTAGTATCACAGAGGTTTACCAAGGTTTGCAGCGCTTTGATGTTATTGTATCATTCAGTTGGACACAATGAGCTACTACGACGGGCGGGCATGCGCTACGGCGGGCGGCGTAGAACTGCATACTATTCTCCGAGCTCCCCGTAGCGAACGCGCGTACGTAAGTTCTAAAACGGTGCGCCGTGCGTAAGTTCTAAAACGAAATGTTACTTATTTATGAGATAATTATGTAGTTTGAATGAAAACTTTCTCATAATAATACTATGCTTATTTAACTAAATAGTTAAAAACTTAACAGGTTATCTATAACGAATTATTATTAAGTGTACAAAGGATAAACTTCAAAGTGTTGGAATATTTGTTGGACAATTAAAGTTTTGCTGTTAAGTTTCGTAATTGCCTGTAAATATGAACTATTACTTAGTTAAATCACCCGTAGATATGTGATAAAATTATGGTAGCTGGTTTTTGGGACAGTTCTGGAGTGTGAGATGTAAGTATTTTGTGTAAAATTTTGGCCATGAGTGTAAGTTTTAAATAAGAAAACGTGACGAGTAAGTTGACTCAATTCCTTCTCAATTCTTGTTTTTTTTTTATTCCGCTAAGCTTTCTATTAAGTAGTCTCAATTCTTGTGAAAATTAACAAAAATGACACCAATGTTAAGGCTTTATTAACACTGGTGTGACTTTTGTTAATTTTAAAACTTTTACATTATGAACCCAGCATAATGTATTTTTAGCAAGGGGACTCTTCCACACAGTCCATAATATTAAATCCATATCAAGACTTGGACACAGTCCATTATTAAGTTCGTCAACTTTGATGAAGTTCGGTTTAATTTTTATTTTTTTGTTGTTTATCGACTTGGATTTTTTGATTATAATATATCTTTATATGAACGCACTTGTTTCATAATATCTAGTTTAGAATAAATTTTATAAACACATATCAAAAATTCCGAAGCCAGCGGGATTCGAACCCACATCTCTTGGGAAACGCGCCCGAGTGTGTTAGCCACTTACACTATAGCCACGGTCGAACTACCCTTCAGCATCGAAATTAGTGATATGTATCTACTTTCTCAGTTTAAGCAACTGCTAGCGACATCTAGTAGCAACACGTTATAGTTATTGATCTACTTTCCCAGACCCCATATTACAATGGAGCTCGTTAGGAACTAGAGATGCCTCATTGCTTTTTACTATTTTTATTTTTATTAAAGTGTTTACCTACACTTAAGGAAATATCAGAATAAATTTTATAAACACATATCAAAAATTCCGAAGCCAGCGGGATTCGAACCCACATCTCTTGGGAAACGCGCCCGAGTGTGTTAGCCACTTACACTATAGCCACGGTCGAACTACCCTTCAGCATCGAAATTAGTGATATGTATCTACTTTCTCAGTTTAAGCAACTGCTAGCGACATCTAGTAGCAACACGTTATAGTTATTGATCTACTTTCCCAGACCCCATATTACAATGGAGCTCGTTAGGAACTAGAGATGCCTCATTGCTTTTTACTATTTTTATTTTTATTAAAGTGTTTACCTACACTTAAGGAAATATCAGAATAAATTTTATAAACACATATCAAAAATTCCGAAGCCAGCGGGATTCGAACCCACATCTCTTGGGAAACGCGCCCGAGTGTGTTAGCCACTTACACTATAGCCACGGTCGAACTACCCTTCAGCATCGAAATTAGTGATATGTATCTACTTTCTCAGTTTAAGCAACTGCTAGCGACATCTAGTAGCAACACGTTATAGTTATTGATCTACTTTCCCAGACCCCATATTACAATGGAGCTCGTTAGGAACTAGAGATGCCTCATTGCTTTTTACTATTTTTATTTTTATTAAAGTGTTTACCTACACTTAAGGAAATATCAGAATAAATTTTATAAACACATATCAAAAATTCCGAAGCCAGCGGGATTCGAACCCACATCTCTTGGGAAACGCGCCCGAGTGTGTTAGCCACTTACACTATAGCCACGGTCGAACTACCCTTCAGCATCGAAATTAGTGATATGTATCTACTTTCTCAGTTTAAGCAACTGCTAGCGACATCTAGTAGCAACACGTTATAGTTATTGATCTACTTTCCCAGACCCCATATTACAATGGAGCTCGTTAGGAACTAGAGATGCCTCATTGCTTTTTACTATTTTTATTTTTATTAAAGTGTTTACCTACACTTAAGGAAATATCAGAATAAATTTTATAAACACATATCAAAAATTCCGAAGCCAGCGGGATTCGAACCCACATCTCTTGGGAAACGCGCCCGAGTGTGTTAGCCACTTACACTATAGCCACGGTCGAACTACCCTTCAGCATCGAAATTAGTGATATGTATCTACTTTCTCAGTTTAAGCAACTGCTAGCGACATCTAGTAGCAACACGTTATAGTTATTGATCTACTTTCCCAGACCCCATATTACAATGGAGCTCGTTAGGAACTAGAGATGACTAAACTGAGAAAGTAGATACATATCACTAATTTCGATGCTGAAGGGTAGTTCGACCGTGGCTATAGTGTAAGTGGCTAACATACTCGGGCGCGTTTCCCAAGAGATGTGGGTTCGAATCCCGCTGGCTTCGGAATTTTTGATATGTGTTTATAAAATTTATTCTGATATTTCCTTAAGTGTAGGTAAACACTTTAATAAAAATAAAAATAGTAAAAAGCAATGAGGCATCTCTAGTTCCTAACGAGCTCCATTGTAATATGGGGTCTGGGAAAGTAGATCAATAACTATAACGTGTTGCTACTAGATGTCGCTAGCAGTTGCTTAAACTGAGAAAGTAGATACATATCACTAATTTCGATGCTGAAGGGTAGTTCGACCGTGGCTATAGTGTAAGTGGCTAACACACTCGGGCGCGTTTCCCAAGAGATGTGGGTTCGAATCCCGCTGGCTTCGGAATTTTTGATATGTGTTTATAAAATTTATTCTGATATTTCCTTAAGTGTAGGTAAACACTTTAATAAAAATAAAAATATCTAGTTTACTTTATTCTATTCTTTTGAATGGGTTAATAAAAGTAAAATTAAAAATTTTAAAAACCCCCGACACAAAAAATAATCTCTAAAAACTAACAAATAATATTTTATACCTTAGATATATAATTATTATCGTCACATATATTATGTAAGTTCAAATATTTTTATTTTCCAAGTGTCGTCGTCGCGTCGCGGGACCACTAAAGTTTATAAAGTATTTTTCCAACAGCTAATTAATTATTACGAATTACATTTAGGTACGAGCGATCTTAAGTTTCATGCATTTATAGTCTACGCTCTACGTAATGCCGCGCGCGACACGTGAGGGCAGACGACGTTGACGGTTGTGTCGATTTTGCGAATTTTTCGGAGTAAATAAATTCTTTTGTTGCAATCTGCGACTACACCTGTTTTTCTCACTTAGCGGTCCCCCGACGTGACGACGACACTTGGAAAATAAAAATATTTGAACTTACATAATATATGTGACGATAATAATTATATATAGGTATAAAATATTATTTGTTAGTTTTTAGAGATTATTTTTTGTGTCGGGGGTTTTTAAAATTTTTAATTTTACTTTTATTTAGTCCTTTTTAAAGTAGGTATAAATATTAGGAAGGTATTTATAGTGATTTGTTAGCGCAGTGGTAATTGAGCCTAATTGATCCCATTTAATTACCCACCTTCGAAATCTAAACCTTACTCTAACATGTCATATTTAAAGTCATGGTTACCTTACCATGTTCTTTCAATATCATTGAAGTAATACGTTACCTTTCGAATCGATAGGACATATGGAAGGTAGTCAGATCCCCTCATCAACTATTAAAGAGCTGATGATCTTCAAACGGCTGATCAGGTCATGGTTACCTTACCATATACTTTCAATATCATTGAAGTAACACGGTACCAAATTTCGAATCGATAGGACATAATATGGAAGGTAGTCAGATCCCCTCATCAACTATTAAAGAGCTGATGATCTTCAAAGGGCTGATCTGGTCATGGTTACCTTACCATATAATTTCAATATCATTGAAGTAACAAGGTACCAAATTTCGAATCGACAGGACATATGGAAGGTAGTCAGATACCCTCATCAACTATTAAAGAGTTGATGATCTTCAAACGGCTGATCAGGTCATGGTTACCCTACCATATACTTTCAATATCATCAATGAAGTAATACGGTACCAAATTTCGAATCGATCGGACATAAGGAAGTTAGTCAGATCCCCTAATCAACTAGAAAAGAGCTGATAATCTTCAAACGGCTGAACAGATTTTCATGAAATATGGCTAAGAACACTCGGGATAAAATTTTCTATGACACAAAAAAACTAAACGAAAATCGGTTCATCCGTTTGGCGGCTACGCTACCACAGACAGATACACAGATACACAGATACACAGATACACAGATACACAGATACACAGACAGACACGTTAACCCTCTCTTTTTGCGTCGGGGATTAAAAAGGAGGAAAAATGACCTTATAGCAGTGATGTGTCCCAACCAACCATTGGTAAAAAAATATTTTTTTTTACATTTTGTTTTTTAACTACAGGATAATATCATTATGACTTATATAAAACATTAGTTACAGCTTTGGTTTTATCCTACTAATATTATAAATTCGAAGTGTGTTTGTTTGTTAGTTTGTCCTTCAATCACGCTGTAGAGAGATAGATGCAAAAGAGTTACGAATCGACGTTATTTTTTGCATGAGTATAGTTGAAGATCTGGAGAGTGACATAGGCTACTTTTTATCCCGGATTCCGGAGTTCCCGCGGGATTTTAAAAACTAAATCCACGTGGACGAATTCGCGGGCATCATCGAGTAGTCGATAATGAGATAAACCCGGGAATAAAAATAGCAACTCAACTTTGATATAAATCAAATTGTACTTATAATATTTTTTGCTCCCATTTGCGCCTATTACCGTCTCACTCGATTATAGTTTAGTGTAGATTATAGTTTAATTACATTTTATGTAAAAGAAATTTTTAAGCTCTGACAGACAGAATCACAGTCGGACGATTATTGCAAATTCACCCAATACTCCTTCTCCCTTTAATAATGCTTACCTACTAATTTTATAAATACGAAAGTAGTTTCGTTTGTTTATTTTCCTTCAATCACGCTGTAAGACGTGATTTTCTTGCATGGGTATATTTATCAACCTGCAGAGTGTCATACGGTCTACGCAATTTCAATTCAGATTTTTTTTATCCCGGAAAAACAAAGGGTTTCCGAGGGATTTTAAGAAGCTAACTCCACATGGACGAAGTGGCCGGCAAAAACTAGTCACAATTAATAATTAATTTATGAGATCAAAATGTTGTTAAATGTACAATTGGCATCAATAAGGTATTTATGAAGTCTATCCAAAAAGACCAAGCACGCAAGTAAATAAAACTTTCTGATGATTTATTTTCCTCTGCAAATAATGAAGGCTTTTAACTCATATCAACTTTCAGTCGTTCTTTGCCAACATCAATAAACGTTCATTGGGTTCAATATGTCTGGATTTGGAACTCATTATTCTGGCAGACACAATCAACGGGTACGCTTTTCGTATTTTATTTTGTGTCGTAAAATGAAATAAAATTCAATGATTTCTACTACAGAGTTAGAGCACTTTTCTATGTTCTTATGTATATGAGTGCTCAGCTGTTGGTCTAGTGATTAGTATGCTCGACTGGGAATCACCAGGTCCCGGGTACGATTTCTGGGTCAGGCCAAATAAATGCATGGGGTTTTCATGTCCAGAATTCTTAGTAGGTACTAGCCCGGAGTTAGGAAATGGGTGGTAGCCGATGTCACCTCTCCGCCTCGGAAAACTCGTAAAGTAGGCGGTCCTGCGGATTTCGTGACAGATCGGCCCCAGCGTGTCGTGTAGTGAAGCCTTTACACATGATTTATACACTGCTGTATCACTGTTATAAGCCATGTATAAGCAGCGTGCTAATTTTATTAGTACGACTGTAAAGTTTACAACGAGTGGTAGAGATAACGTAGCTATTTTTGTTAAGGAAAGGTCAATTTTAATTTTGGTCACGCAAACTAGTGCGAACAAAGGTAGATATCCTACTTACTTTTAAAAATGATCTTTCGACAAATTCATTAGTTGAACGGTCGATCGGTCGGAACTAAACACAGAAGGTAGATTAAGATGCGACGACCAGGCTGTATAAAACATCTGGAGGAATAGAAGCATAACAAATAATACTAAATTACGCCTAGTATACACTCTTATATTTCCAATTTTACTCTACGGAGTGGAAACATGGACTTTACTCCCTAGAGAGAGGCAGAGAATTGATGCGTTCGAAATGTGGTGGTGGAGGCGAATGTTGCGGATAGCGTGGACTGCGAAGCGCACAAACGTGTCAATCCTCTAATAACAACTCAAGATCAAAACGCGTCTTTCCACCAGCTGTCTTCAGCGCATCCAAGTAGCTATTTTGTTCATATCTCACGCGGAGGGAACAAAAATATTGAGAAATTGATAGTGTTTGGGAACGTAGAGGGAAGAAGGCCAAGAGGTAGATCGCCAACCCGGTATTCTGACCAAGTCAAAAAAGTTGGTGCGCTAAATTTCTACGATGCTCTCCGTATGGCCAGCGATAGGACTCGGTGGAGGCAGATCATAGCTGTACTCTCCGTAATGGTGATCACGATCCTCAGTCATGAGGGGCCGACTAGAGAGAGAGAGAACGGTCGATCTATCGATGAAATGAAATGAATACACTTTATTGCACACCACATTAAAGAGAAATAAAACTAAAAATAAACTTAAAAAAAATAACACATGGTCGTACAAATGGCGGCCTTATCGCTAAAAAGCGATGTCTACCAGGCAACCACGTTGCAAAGGATATAAAGATCGAAGAGAAAGTGAGGGTGCACGCAAGTCGCATCGATCCATTGATCGATGCGACTTGCGTGCAAGTCGGTCAATCGATCAATGTAGGTACCTGTCGATCAAACGTTTAGTCGAGCAAAAATTGATCTCAGTTAATAATACTTAAGCTGGCACGGACTTACCCTTCTCTGAGAGGAGACCTGCGCTCAGTAGTGAGGCGTTGATGGGTTGATGATGATGATGAATTATTAAGCTATTGCATAGCTTTTATCGCGGGCTTTGAACTAGGACAAACAGTTTGAGCGCGGCGACTGAATCAAGAAATTCCGTAACGAAAATAAACCTAACACCGTCGTTCAGTAAGCGTTCAACATTTTAGAGGTTCACAAGTAGCTCTGTTTGGCGCAGTGGTTTATTATGCAAAAAAAATATTGCATAAATATTATAATTGCATAAGTTAAAAAATGCTATGTAATAGCTTTACCGCGGCAGTCCCCGAGTGGCACTTAATTTTTTTTAATTAAACTAGCGACCCGCCCAAGCTTCGCACGGGTAGTAGAGCATATTATGCCTACATGTTTTTTCTGTCGTATAGGGTCGCATCAGCTTGTTGCGTTGAATTTTATATGTGGATTTATTTTCGCGCGCGTTCATTTTTATCTTGCGATAACTCCTTATTCATTTAAATTCCTCCTAATTAATTCATTTAAATTAGGTATAGGTTAGGTAAAGAATATTTAATGTTCATGAAATTCATAAGGTAACTAACGTATTTAAGTTGAAAAGGATTAATACTGTATCCGTCTAAAAAGATTTCCAATTACCGGCATTGTACATGACCATTTTTTTAAAAGTTAAAATAGGTATAGTAAGCTATCCTTAGAAGATAGATATTATATGCCATTTTCTGTATAGACCTATCCCACCATACCACTACCACACCACCACCATACATTGTTTTGTTTTACGTATCTCAAAGGGATTAGGCAACATTTTCGATGAAAGCTCCCAGGCGGCTTACCGTTTTCCGACATTTTCAACAATTATCCTCATATCTCAATCAATTTAAACAAAACCTTAACAAATTATACACCTAAACCTTCCTCAAAAATCATCGTGTCTATTGGTGAAAACCGCATGAAAATCCGATCGATAGTTTTTAAGTTTATCGCGAACACAGACCGACAGATGCGGCTGGAGACTTTGTTTTATAATATGTAGTGACTATAGTACTTACCTATTTTATTGTGACGTAATAGTTAATGTGTACCATATCTGTACCTAAAAACATAATAAAATTCCGTAATCGGAGACCTAATATAGGCCGACATCCAGCTTTTTACATAATCATGCTGGGTCGGAGAATGTCTTGAACAACATACCTATAGACCTAGAGTTCCAGTGGTTGGGGTTGATGTATGGTATATCTCAAATTGGAAATTAGGTAGATTTCATCCAAACAACTGACTTGCAATGCTATTTATTCTCTCCGTAGCGTAGGAGAGAAATTAAGTAGCGAAAGTGACGAAATGTTAAAACAACGAAATATTCGGTCAATACTCATTTATAGGTCGACCGTTTAACTCGCGTATCGCCTGCGCGGTAAGAAGGGAGCGGAGGGAGATGTTAGAGATGTTAAAACTTAAAAATAAATACTTAATTCTTTACCAACAATGTCTATCTCGAGATAAATCTTTGGATTATTGACTCCGTGTGTAGCGTTACCCGCCCCCGCTCCCTTCTTACCGCGCAGGCGATACGCGAGTTAAACGGTCGACCTATATTTACATATTTTTAAATAGAAGACAATGATACTATGTTACAGACAGCTAGACAGATATAGGTAAAGCATAACTTTTGACATAACCACTTGTAATTTTTTTTTATTTTGATTCTAAATTTAATTTGAAACATCCCTAAATAAATCAATAATTTTAATAAAATAGGAAGCTATAATAATTCAATAAATAGTTTTTTAGGTTAAGTAGTTAAAATTAAAATTATTAATAAAAAATAGGTACGCACCTAGTTAATGTTCAAATATTCAAATATATAGATGTTCAAGACATTCTCCGACCCAGCATGATTATGTTAAAAGCTGGATGTCGGCCTATATTAGTAGATAATAAATTTTGTATAATATTAAGCAATATTAGCTACATCTATTGTAAATTGAAATTAAATAGTGCAATTTTTCGCAATAACAAGGAAGATATTAAATATATTATTATGATTATGAATCTGTATTTACATATTTAACAAAGGAGTCTTTTACATGGATGGAAAAATATTTACATTTCAAGAAATATGTTACGAGAAATTCTTTATGAAAAAAGAGCCTTTTTAATGATATTTTGATCGTTTTATGATAACCCTCCCTTTGTTTAAGCCGACCTGAAAGCTATCGAATTTCATGCTGAGAGCGTCATGCTGACAAATGATCTTCTTACAAAATGTTGAGAGTCTACCCTACAACTCTAGGGATACACTGTCATTACTTTACGTTTCAACCTGTTATCTCTAGTTCCAACCTTCTCTGAGTCGGCCCAACCAACTAACTTGACAGTCACCTAAATGAACGCGAAACCTAGTGCGTGTTTATTACCACAGACTTTTGTTTCTCCGGAATGAAAGCCTATGTGACTCTCCAGTAGTGGTATTCTCTAAAAATGATTGCATCAGTGTACCGATCACAAGAACCTCTCTCTGATTGAAAGTTGCAGTCTAAAAGGCAGACGAATAATATACAGGCAGTATGGATAATAAGTAGGGTAAAAACGGGATAGATGCCCTACTTTTTGAAATTACTATATATTATTTCTTAGTAAAAAACGCAAAATACTTACTATAATTATTGTAAAACGGATAACTATCTACTTTGGTTTATTACTTTCAAATTTATGAAAGTAAAATAAATATCTTCGATATTTGCAGAGTATTGGCGATTTTGGCGGACTTCTAAATTTTGTGACAACTATCCCATAAAGGGGATAGTTGCATAATCCATATAAATTACATTTAGGATAGATGCACTGCAGAGAAAGATGAAATTTACCCCGCAAAAACTTTGATCGCACTTTGCATCTCTATGCAATCGTACTGAGACATGCGGCACGGCCAACTTATTAGTACTGGTAGATTCTCTAGTAGTAAAATAAAATAACTTGTGATCCTTCCGGGAAACTAGAGTAATTACAATCGAGGCAACTATACCACTGGCAACTATCTTTGTTTTACCCTATGCATCAGAATCACTCAGTAATATACATATATAAGTATCTTCAACATAGTACCTAATCATTACTGAACAAGTTGTAGCATAAGACTTAAGTTGGAGTTGAATGTTAGTCCAGTGTGTAGACTTACATATTTTGAGATGTGCGGTAAAATGGGTTACTTTCTCTCGACTGTCTTTAGGGAACAACTTTTCGCTAGTTTAACACGGTTAATCAATATCGCCAAACACACATATTCAAAAATAATCATATTTTGCAACAAATAAAAACTCTAAGTGAGTCTTAGAGTTTGCTTATTAAGAAATAAACAAATCAATAAAACAAACATCTCTTTAAACTTAAGTCGATTTTAAGATATAATATTATTATTATATTTTTAATCTTTTTTTGGGATACTGATTACTGAAGTTATTCTGTCTTCAGGGGACATCACACCACCTTGCTATTCACGTATAAAAAGAACTCCAATGCGTGGACGCCACTTACATAGTGCCCGCGTACAGTCCAGAGTTAGAGGCCTGGCGCTCGAATCTGGAGACTTAAAAAAAGGGGATTCCAATACTAGGTAGTGTATTGAACCGAAAGGTGGCGGTTCTATCTTTTCCACAAACAAAAGCATTTCCAAAGATGGTTGACGTCAGGCAGGCGGCCGGTCGTAAAATGTCATAGTGAAGTCTGCTGAAACACTTACAGCATGGCTTACAAGACATGTGCCGACCTCACATAGCGTGGGACAAGGACAAGGAGATGATTATGATTTATGTGAAAGATAATACCTAATGGATACGAGAGCATTATGGATACGAGATATTATTATTTAAATTTTTACATTAAGTTTGGTTCTACCTTATAACTATCATAGCTTAGTACCTCATGCAGTGGCGTAACTATACAGGGTGGCATTTAGGCAAAATGCCACGGGCCCCATTCGGAAGGGGCCCCGGCCCGAAAAGGCCGTGAGCACATCGTAAAATAAAAAAAAATTAACTTTGGTTGAGCTTCTTTATATGGGTGGGTCGTGGGAGAGGGCCCCATCCGATTCACTTGCCACAGGTCTCTAACGGAATAGTTACGCCACTAACCTCATGCTATACCTACTTGACAAATGACTTACGTGCTATACTAATCGAGCTTGCAAGTGTTTAATACCTGTGGTAAATCCAACTGGTCACGTGCTACTTCTCAAGATAGCTTTAAGGATTATTAAACGGGTCTGCCCGCGAAATTCCAATTTAATTAATTTGTGGTAATAATTAAGGTAACTAATTTGTGAGTAACTCACGTCCAACTCGGTATTTTGATAAATTTCTTCTGGTCACTTTCAAGTAAAGATTTTTATGTAAACCTGTGAAGATGATAATTCTACTGGCGCAATTGGAATGCCATAGGCCTACTTTATCGTATTAGTTTACAAAATGGGAAAAACCAAATAAAATAAGTTTTGAACTGGAAGTCAGTATGAAATTAAATAATAGTTATTGTTGAAATTTACATGAAAGCAAGTCTATTTTAACTTGTAAATTTCTTTTATTTTAGTTTATTATGACAATTTGACTTTATACAGTATACTACATTAAACCTAAATTTACTCTAAAATTAAAACTACCTACTACATTAAAATTAAATTTATTCTAAAATTAAAACTAAAATAAAAATTAAATAAAATCTAAAACCCCATCGAAGCCACTGCAGTGTGGCATGGTACCCAAGATGCTGGCAGCATTACCCCTTTGGATGGCCAAGCTAATCCTTTGGGCAAGGTAGCTGCCAGCTCTTGGATCCCCGGTAGACTCGATCACCTTTTTAGTTAGCTCTACAAAAAGCGCTCGAGCCTCCGGGCCCCACGGCCCCAGGGTCTCTACACCAAAAGGCACAAATATGAAACCACTGTCAAGTTTTTCATATTTGCGCCTCTTAGCCTGTTCGGCGCTAGTAGCCGCTGCACCCGCCACAGAGGAGGTCGCATGGATGTGGGATGCAGCTAGAGTATCTACACAGGTGGCATCCCACACAAGCGACCTCCCTGTCCTCCAAGGAACAAGCGTCATACCATCAGGTCTCCTGCCATCACTACGTGCCAAACCAATAGGTTCTAATACAGCTGGCACGTGAGCAGTAGCAAGAGACCTGCGGATGATGTCGTTGAGGGCATTGTGGCGGGAGAAACGACCAGCGCTCTTCGAACAGGAGAGTCCGTGATGACCGTAAGCGTCGACGTGGTCACCGCAGTGGCAACGGTGAGGCTGGGTTATTTTGGCGCCGAGCCTAAGGCCAACTACCACTGCAAGAGTGGCGTGGTTTAAAAGAGTGCCTAGATTAGCAGAAGGGAGAGCATGGAGCCAGTGGCCGGATTCTTTCGCAGAGACAGCGAGAAGACGAGCACGGTCTTTAGAATTTGCTTCCATTAACATTGCGTCAAAAGTTTTTTTACAAATAATGTCATCCCACTGTCTCTGGGAAGGAAGAGAAACCGGCAATTGATTTGGGCTAATCGCTGACCATTCATTTCTTGCCTCTGCCAAGTACGACACCTCAATTGATCCCAAAGACTGGGATATAATTTTTTCAAAGAGAGTGTGTGTACTATAAACAGAGGAAAGAAATGCTGGCAGTGAGACACTTGTAAATAATTTAAAAAGCATATTCTTTAGTAAGTCGACTTTGACTTCCGACAATTGTGATGTGTCCATGTTTATTTAATCAGCTCAAGGAGTGACAAATTCATGTTTAAAATTAATTATGATTTTTAGAAATGATAAAGATATTATTATCATCCTTTTATTTATTGAAATTTGTTTAATGAAATTGTAGGTTGGCATTTTACTCAGTTGACAGCGTGGGCGCGCCATCTTGCGCGCCATCTTGAATTATTAATGTAAGAGGAAAACTACCCTTAGTTTTAATATTGGCCAGGCCTCGCTGTTCAATTCTATATAAGCCAACGAATACCGACGTCATGGGCCATTGAGCTTCTAGTTGTTACGTCATTCACGTCTCTGTTTAGGTGCTTGTGTTTATTGTTTTAATTGATTGATTATTTATTAATCAGTTGATATTTAATTGTTAAATCGGGAACTCCTTGCTTTGTGTAATCAATGCTCTTTTTGGTAAAAACAATAAGTGTCCACCTCATTAGTATAAATACGGCTAATTTAAAGTAACGCATTTAGTATCAGTTTCTGTCTCTGATTGATTCGACTAGTAGATGCTCGTGCGTCTAGGTCGTTGAAATTGATTGAGGGATTGTGATAGCAATCATACCCTAATCGAGTAGTTATTGCCCATTACCTTAGAAAGTGATATTCACTAATTAATATTTAGATAATTCTGATAGCTACTAGCCTCACGATTCAGATGGTGTTTGTCTGTCGTGCTGTGGTTTTATATTTATTAGCTGTGTGGTAAAGGGGCCGCTAGAAGGGGCTTGGACGAAGCGGTATAAGTAGAGTTTCAGCGTTTTAGGAGACATGTTCTCATGAGGCGTGAATAGTTTGTTAGAGTAATAAAAGTTATAAGTGAAGAAGGAACGGTGTTTGAACTCAAGACCAGTAAAGTTTTAATAGATGTGTGGGAATAATCGGCTTGGCACATCTTGGTTTATACGATTAAATTGGTTAGCTAGTTATTTCTAGAAAGTGAGAAAACAAAATCCATCCATCCATCCATCCATCAGCCTGTATTTATACACTGCTGGACATAGGCCTTTCCGAGAGCGCGCCACCAAACACGGTCCTCCGCTTTCCTCATCCAACCGCTTCCCGCCACCTTCTTAAGGTCATCGGTCCAGCGAGCTGGAGGGCGACCTACACTGCGCTTGCCGGTATGCGGTCTCCACTCCAGAACACGTCTGCCCCATCGGCCATCGGTTCTGCGACAGATATGACCTGCCCACTGCCACTTCAGCTTGCTAATCCTCAGAGCTATGTCGGTCACTTTTGTTCTTCTACGAATCTCCTCGTTCCGGATTTTATCCCTGAGAGAGATTCCCAACATAGCTCGCTCCATAGCGCGCTGAGCGACTTTTAATTTGTGAACGAGGCCCACCGTCAGTGTCCACGTTTCCGCTCCATACGTCATTACCGGTAGGACACACTCATTGAAAACCTTTGTCTTCAGGCTTTGCGGTATCGACGAATCGAAGACCTGACGCAACAAAACAAAATACCTGTTTGTAACTGTACGAGTAAGTCTTTTGCCTTGACCGCTGGGCGCTGACAAGAATTAATTGTTATAACGTAAATGTCCATCGTTATTTACGGTAGTTATCGTATACGACATATTTTATGATGACCGGTCGGTAATAAATCGACAGCAGCAGATTTTTATGATTAGATCGAAATAAAATGTCTACTGATCATTTAGCAAATACGTAAGTAGGTAAGTACCTACTTTAACTTTCGTAATATGTACTACAGTTCTATTGATATTCCTTTATTTGTTATATTATGAACAAAGCCAATAACTCAGAATGAATAGCTCAGAGTGGGTCTTGAGCTTTCCTTTCATAGAATATTAGATACTTACTTAGATATTAAAACTAGATGACTAACCCCGGCATCGCTTGGGGAATTACATTTAATACCTACCTAGGAATTTCATCATCAACTGCCTCGTCGGTCTAGTAGTTATCATGTTTGACTGCGAATGACGAGATTCCGGGTTCGATTCCGATTGGATTTTTCTGTCAATAAATTCTCAGTACTAGCCCGGAGTTAGGAAGTTGGCAGTGTTCCACCCCCATGCCTCGGAGAGCCGTCGGTGTTGATCCTGATATCACTCTCTCCGGTGCATCTCCATCCCATCGGACTATGAGAATGAGGGAATAGAGAGTGCACCTGTGTTTGCGCACAAACTTGTGCACTATAATATCTCCCGCGCAGATGACTAATCTCTGAGGATGTTGGCCGCCATGGCCGGATTCGGTCGTGAGGTCATTATTATTATTATTTCATCGTCAATTCAAATTAATTTTTCTATGCCAATTAGTTTTACAATGAATAAGTTCTTATTAATTGAGACCATTCTCGATTTAATTTGATGGTCTTTGAAGGAAGTTTCAATTATTACTCGGCTTGTATTAGTATTTTCCTGAATTCCCTTTTAATGGCGAGGAAAAACTTTCGTAATTATTAAGTAATATAAATATATATATTAAAGAAAAGATTTTAGATGATATTATTATATTTTTTTCGTTATTAACCACTCTGTAACACAATATCATGTATTCTAAATATCGTAGGATATATTTAAAGGATATTTAAAGTATAAGAAAGTAAGTAAGTAAAGTATTAACTTGGTACATATTCTAAATTTTTAATACCATTAAAACTTTTATTTTTTTTAAATAAGAAGACTTGAGCAACTTTTTATTTGCGCTACGGGAAATCAGTCTCACGCCACGCTCATCTAGTCTCTACGTAGCACAAACGTAGCGACGACGTAGCGTCCAAAGGTATTTCAAATCTTTATTTAAAAGAGTTTGGTGCTCTTTGGTCTTAATTTTACTCTATAGATCTTCAAAATTAGCCTACCTATAGCTACTAAAATTTCTGCTCAGACCTTATTCGACAGAGGTCGTGCCATCAGCGCTCTTACAGCCGCCTTGTTCAAATAAATGTGTATACTGGAAACTTTAAGGACAGCACATAATTCATAGAAACTTGAACACGTTTACGAAATAAAAACTAATTTATTTCAATTATTTTAGTTAATTTGTACGTTAATAAGTTTTAATGGTTGGTCATTAATCATTATGTATGGTAAGGCATTTAGGTTAACTGACTGGCTTACACACTATGTACCTATCTATGTGTCATCCTAAACTCCTAAAATATTGAATAAAATAATATACAACCCGACTCCGATATAGTATATATAGAAAAACGGGTCAGTTTTTATATATTAAACACTAGCATATTATGGTTTTCTTAAACTCCCTTTGGAGCTTTTTAATATTCCGGGATAAAAGTATCTTATGTATGTACTTGTTGAGGATGCAAGCTAGAATGTTCATTGTTCATGTTTATGATATGGATGACTTTGTAGATGCTGATTTGATTTGCACTAGTTTCAACGGTATGGCAGCCAGAGTGTTTGGTGCAGAGGTTTGGTGGTAGGTAACCACGTACGAGAATTTCAACGTGAAATAATATGCAAATAGCCACATCTGCATCGTAATTGTCGAGAAGTAATCTATCAGACCAATTAATATGTACTGAAGCAGTTTACCTGTCTATTAGTGCTATTAGGTTAATTTAATTAGCTTGAGTAGATACTCGGGATATAATAGTAAGATAGGACACCCACCTATAAAGAGATTTATCCTTAGATAATTTTTAGGGTTCCGTAGTAAACAAGGAACCCTTATAGTTTCGCCATGTCCGTCCGTCTGTCTGTCTGTCTGTCTGGCCGCCCGCGGTTTAGCTCAGAGACTATTGGTACTAGAAATCTGAAATTTGGCAAGAGTATAAATATCAATCACGCCGACAAAGTGGTGAAATAAAATTGTGAAAAATAATTTTTTTAGGGTACCTCCCCTACATGTAAAGTGGAGATGAATTTTTTATCTTATCTATCCCATAGTGTGGGGTGTCGTTGAATAGGTCTTTCAAAAATATTGTGGGTGTGGGAACACCATTATTACTCGGGTCAACATCTTGGCTACTTTTTATCCCGGAAAATCAAGGAGATCCCGAGGGACTTTAAAAACTAAATCCACGCGGACAAAGTCGCGGGCATCAGCTAGTTTTTTAATAACTAGGTTGTTCTAGGTTAAATTTTCAAAATTTCAATCAAGTAAAAGAGCAAGATCCTATGGAAATAAGTAATATAGGTACTCTGACTTATGTAACCTTTGAGTATTTCTTATTATATATGTAACCGAAAGTCAGTTGTAATTTATTAGCCAAGTTTGACCCAAGCAGTAACTTTAATCGTCTGAGGTGCAACGAACAACTGAATCATAGTCAAATTAATTTATTACTATGGAGGAATACAGTGTACCTAATAGTTGGAACATTACCTATAGAAAATGGGCAAGTAACTATCTGGCATACTTAATAATTTAGATCCTCGAAATACATACGCGAGCTAACTGAAACGTTTTAACGCATTATAAAAGCTGGTTTTTCAAGAAATAAGAAAATAAAGAGACGTTTATTGAATTTCTCACCGTCGAGTAGGCGTAGAATTGAAATGAAAATAGAAAGGCTGTAACGCAAACGTAGGGTGTTGTAGCTGAAAGCATTTGCAGAAAGTAACTGCTGGTAAAATTAATGGTTCGGATTCAACGCACAATCATTCTTCTTTACTATTATTTTTTAACCGATTTCAGAAAAAAGGAGGAGGTTATCAATTCGACCCGTGTTTTTTTCGATGTTACTCCTTATCGTAGTGATTATATTCTATGCTCCATAACTGTGTCAATTCTGAAACGATTTCAATTATTACTTTTCTATTTGAAAGGACATACCGCCAGATGGATAAGAACTTAAAATAATAACAGTTGAAAATTATTTTAAAAAAACCGACTTCACACCCCACTCACACACCCTAGGTATTTCAATTCTTTTTGACTTTTAAATATTGCTCGAACTTTGACCACGGGTTAACGCAGAAACCCTAAATTTCACGCGACGAAACCGAAAGCAATATGTAAGCTAGTTTTATTTGAAATTATTATGAAAGGATGCTTTATTTTGAACGGCAAAATATTGAAATTAATGATTCAGGAATGAAAGGTTGGTTTGAGGCTGCTCGTTATTATTTGAGATAAAGTATAAGGCCTTATTAATTACCAAAGGGAAACAGCTCGCGTCTACAGAAAAATAAATAGATGTGGCTTTGTTATTAAGTATGAGCAAATAGCAGCGACTATAAGCACCTTGGGAGTAGAGTTCGTAGAATGATCAACTGACAATTTTCTACTAGATTTCAATCGCAGCTTTGCGTGATGATTCGTATGCACAATTAACAATAATTATTTATTTCAGCTGTTCTTTTAGGTTTACTAATTCCTATTTTTTAGGCTATTGCATAGCTTATATCGCGGGCTTTGAACTAAGACAAACAGTTTGAGCGCGGCAACCGAATCAAGAAATTCCGTAACGAAAATAAACCTAACACCGTCGTTCAGTAAGCGTTCAACATTTTAGAGGTTCACAAGTAGCACTGTTTGGCGCAGTGGGCGAGCGGCCGCTTTCTTTACCGTAAGGTGTATGATGTCGCAGGTTCGAATCTCACTCGCGAAGTAGTGACAGTGCGCTTTTCTTGTTTGTTTGTTTTTTAATTATTTTTTTGCATAATTTTTATTATGCAAAAAAAAAATAATGCATAAATATTATAATAATGCATAAGTTGATAAAAAATGCTATGCAATAGCTTTACCGCGGCAGTCCCCGAGAGCCACTTAATTTTTTTTTATTAAAATAAGATATTGTATAAAATTGACAAAAATTTATTATAAGTTTGTTTTAATAGCTCGTTGCCCGCGCAAAATTATACAGTAGATACACGAGCGTGGATCCATCTGCGAAACCTGCGAGCACACCATTCGCACCGCGTGCCGACCCGACCGTGTATAGAAAAGTAGTGTAGGTACCTATCCCACACTTATCCCACTCCATGTGCTATTCCACCATTTAAAGTAGGACTTGCCTTAAAGCGGATTTAGTACTAAATAAATTCTGCCACTTTCCGCGGGAGGTGAGGTAGGTAAATACGTACAGCACACATTTACTAACTCACTACGTTTCCATGAGCGCACGCTAACTCAAAATCAAAAGCTGTCACACGTGTAGAAAATGAGCACACAAGCAAATAATTACACGTACGTCGTACATGTACAGTCGACTTCAAAAGTCCATACATAGCTTAAAGGCCAAAACCGTGCGCAAGCAATGCTGTGTATCACTCGCATTCTCACTCAAACAAATAAATATTATCTATCAATAATCAACCTTAAGTCAACAACATAAGGTTCAAACGATTTCAGTTCAATACTACAGTAAGTGTGCGAGTGACAGACTGCATGCAAGGCAACTTGTTTGCTTTTTCTATATGGACTTTTGCAGCCGACTGTACTTCGGCAGAGGGGAATTCGTGCGCTTGGCAAGTTTTCTCTCGTCCAAGGTTATTACCAACATTTTTGAGATAAAATGTAACATAGTTTAAATATCACTGTAATCGATTAGGTTACTGATTCAGAATAAACTGTTTTCAGCTCTCTCATTAACAAAAAAAAATGTTGGCGAAAATAAGAAAACAAACAAATAAGAAAACGTTATTAGCCCACTACAGTAGCCAAAAGGGAGGGTTATGATTTTAGAAGTCTATGCATGTACGTATGTATGTATATAAATGTATCTATTTACGAATGCATCTATTTATGAATGAGTCTATTTTGATGGATGAGGTGTCTATCGATTCGTTATGATGGTCCGGGTGACATATAGGCTATTTCATGCGAACGAAACTTTTAATAAATCGTTGTTTTGTTTTTTTACAGGTACCTACCTCCCAAATGGAAGTACCTAAATCCAGTAGTCAAATGAAGTTTTAAAGTCGGAGAATGTTGTACGTGAGCAATTTTACAAGCGATAACGTGGATGTCAGATACATTTGCTCGGTGGCCGATGCAAATAGCACCCAAGAACCGAACAAAACTGATGTTAATTATACCCATCCTCATGAATATGTGTGCGTTCTGGAGCCACAAGCTGAAGACTTCATTTCTTCTTATTTTTTTCATACATGTGTCTATATATTGTACGGTGTAATTTTTATAGTAGCCCTTTTGGGTAATGGATTGGTGTGTTTTGTGGTGCATTCGTCTCCGCGAATGAAGACTGTGACGAATTTTTTCATAATGAATCTAGCTGTGGGTGATATAATGATGACCTTGTTCTGTGTGCCGTTCTCGTTTGTTTCCATGTTACTGTTGAGGTACTGGCCCTTCGGAGCCGTGATGTGTAAAGTGGTGAATTATTCGCAAGCGGTGTCTGTGTTAGTGAGTGCTTACACGCTGCTCGCTATATCGATAGATCGGTACTTCGTCATAACGCGTCCACTGAAGCCCAGGCTCAGCAAGATGGCGGCTAAGATGGTGATGGGCGCGGTTTGGTGCGGAGCGTTGGCGACCGCTGCTCCAATACTGATCGTGTCGCAGCTGCAGAAACCTTCCTTGTGGCACCAAGTCTGCGAATTGTAAGAGTTGTATGCTACGTCACTGATCTATATAATTAATCTATGATTAACACTGGGTTGGCTGTCTCTTTACAAATGGCAGCTTAACTATGGGTAAAGAACTTTTGAAGCGCCATATTTGACATACGAGTGTCTCTGGAAGTAATAATATTGCTAATGGCGTACCGACCTCTATAATTAATCTTTGAAATCGTAGATAAATAACTATAGAAGTCTATGTCTATAAATAATTAATGTATGAAATAATGGTGCGCTATTTGCATTATTATTAGTTCCAGAGACATTCGTATCTGCTTACAGCGCCAAAATAGCGTCAATCAAGTAAAAAAATGGCGTCCATCAAGTAGGTCCAAAAATATGATGGCAGTACAACCAGTGTTAATCCTACGAATATTATAAATGCGAAAGTTTGTGAGGATGGATGTACGGATGGATTTATGGATGTTTGTTACTCTTTCACGCCACAACGAATGGACCGATTTGGCACATAGGCTACATATTATCCCGGAAAAGTAAAGAGTTCCCGAGGGAATTGAAAAAACCTTAATCCATGCGGACGCAGTCGCGGGCATCATTTAGTCATAGATTAAAATATATAAAATAGAGCTCAGTGATGCTACGTTCACACGCTTATGACCAACAACAAACGCGTCATGTGGAGCGAGCACGGGCCTGGCCTATGTAGGCTTGCAAGCGATTTCGATCAGATAGATTGCCTGTGGCTGAGTTTATTGTAAGTTGTTTGTCACAAACGTGTAGACGTGAAGTTAGAATTTTTTGTCTAGTTGTAGGTAGACAGATTTTTTGGGGAGCGCTAATACCTGAGCTTTGAATTAAATTGAAATTTAATCAAATTGAAACTTAATTATCTATAGGTAAGTCACGAACGAACTATAAAATATTGCGATGCTCTAGACGACTCTTTAAAAAATTAATAACCTACCTACCTATTAACTACCTAGGGACACTGGTAGAGATCTTCATAATATACCTACCTAGCGGATACAAAACTGTTTCCTTGTCTTTTTCCTTGTTTACTCTCATTAACTTACATATTAGGTGTGTAATGTTTGTTCAGGTCAAATCTTGCAAGCTGAATTAGAACCACTTCCCGGTTTCTGATTGAACAGTTTTGCATGAATATGTAAATCGGATGACAAAGCTGAATGCAATATTATTGTGATGTGGAGCTGATCTGATGATGGAGCCGAAAGGTGCCTTTGGGAAATTTGTGGTAAAACAACGTTTAATCCCGTCGAGGGCTTCGAATTTCCGCGGACGAAGTCTCGGGCATCAGCTAGTAATTTATACTACATCAGCGTAAAATTCTATTTTATGGATAGAAAAACCGTTAAACTGCTATAAAACGAAAAAGATACGTATAAATCTTCGGATAAGCAGGATACATAGACGACGTAACGTTATGGCTGCAAAGGGATATCGAATTACGAGCGAGTTACAAATAAACTAGAAGCCTTATCTTTAGATACAAACCTATTTGGTAAATGGACTCCAGCATGCAGGATGCTATTTTATTGTATTAAAAGTCCTATGTTTTTAGGGTTCCGTACCCAAAGGGTGCCAACGGGACCCTATTACTAAGCCTCCGCTGTCCGTCCGACCGTCCGTCCGTCCGTCCGTCCGTCTGTCAGCGGGCTGTATCTCATAAACCGTAATAGATAGACAGTTGAAATTTTCACATATTGTGTATGTCTATTGCCGCTATAACAAAAAATAATAAAAATAAAATAAAATTTAAAAATAAAGGGGGCTCCCATACATGGAAAAGGAGTCGAAATAAAATTTTATTTTTTTACCCTGGCATGTGGGGCGTCATTGTCTAGAGCTCATTAAGTGGAGTTCAAATATATTTTTTTTTATTTTTTAGCTACAAAAATGAAGAAATGGGGGGGCCGTCAAAGTTGTCGGTTTTAGACCAATTTTGTTAGGGGGTCTATCTCAAAAACTAAACTAGCTAGGAATTTGAAATTTTGGTATATTATGTACATGTACTATATAGTGTATTTAAACAACAAATACTAAAAACACCGATTTATAATGCGGTTTGTAAGTTGGGACCAAAACAAACGAGCATTTTTTCCCCATATGCTAATTTAACACTTTCTAAGAACTAAAGATATCTAAATAGGTATCTAGTTTGAAAAAATGATTTGGTCATATGTACGGAACCCTAAAAGTGCGAGGCCCGACTCGTACTTGACAGATTTTTTTTAAAGTCAGATGTGACATGAAAATTGGCATTTAGGTTATAAGTTTTAAATAACATAAATCTGTATTAGCTATCAGAAAACTTTGATAATTCAACGTTAGTAAATATTATTCATCCAAGTATATCAGAAAATCACCCCTTGAGGGTAGCATAAAATATAGGGGATGAAATTTTTTATGGGAAATAGGGTCGCGGTTTTTAATAGCGATAGGCACCGATGTATACAGGGGCAAGTGCTGTTCCTATGGACGCTTGTACCTGTGGACGCAATCGATTCCGTCGAAATTAGCAACCCATGGAAATAGGAATAATGTAGGAACCCTAAAATTCTAATTTGAACGCGAACTGTCAACCATGTTCATATTAGAATTTTAGGGTTGCTAGTTTCAACGGAATCGATTGTGTCCACAGGTAGATACAATCGTCCATAGGAACAGCAAGGGAACAGCACTTGCCCATACGTATATTTTTATCCGTCTAAGGCGATAGGATGTTTATCGGGAAGACTTTTGTCGATAGGTAAGTCTCCTACAGCGGTATTTCATAATCTCATAGGAAATTATACACTGTACGCGGACGAAGTCGCAGGCAACCACTATTTTATTATCAACAAGCAGATTGTGTATGAGCTCAAAATACGGTTTTCACAGCACAGCACAGTAATATTATAGGTATAATAATATACAGTGTACCTATAAGTATGGGATCGATGTTTTTGAAAGTTCATTTTCACTATCGATAAAAATATTTGTATGCAAAATCAGACTCGCGATGCTCGCTCGACTTCTACAAACGAGTCTCTCATATTGTGTTATCACAAGGCGAGCGTCGCGCATCTGTTTCATAGTTTGTATTTAGGCCCGCCCGACTTCAACAAACGTGGACAAACTAAAATTATTTTTATACTTTGTAGTGGCGTTAGAACTTAGAAGTTGGTTTTTTGAAAATAATTTTTAATTCTATATTGTCTATGACTATTCCACCAGGGACATTTGCAGCGAGAGATGGGCGAGCGCCGAGCAAAGTGCGCACTACACTTGGGCGCTATTGGTGCTGCAGTTCGCGCTGCCCCTGGGTGCCCTCATATGCACTTACGGGCGCATCGCCTTCGTGGTGTGGGGGGTCCGGCCGCCCGGGGAGGCGGAGACCGTGAGGGACTCGCGCATACAGCATTCAAAACGAAAGGTTAATCCGCGTTCAATAGGGTATTTGACTGTTGTCATAATGTTATATATTCATTGATTATTTATTATAATCGAAAATGTAACATGTCAGAATAACATTTGTAAAAAAAGAAAATAAGTCGGTCAGAAAACAAATTAGTCATCTGTTTTACTGCGAGTTGCGACTGTATCTGTCTCTTTCTAAAACGAAATTTTCTGTGCAGAGTGTGGAGCTACTTGCTTATGACGTCACAAGCAAGCAGCTGCCTGTGGCAGCCGCGCTCTCAGCAAATAAAAAAAAATATCATTCAAATGCCCTATTAGGGTGGAATCCCCTGTATACATCGGTTTTTTCTTTCAAAACCTAAGGTTTTTCTTTGGGCATTAGATTTTTCTCGAATAAAATTCCTATCAAGGGTACAAGCTATCTTCAATCAATCTTGACATTCGACACGAGCCAAAATTCGTCAAGATCGAATCAGAGGTTGAATAAATGATCCAAAGGTTAAATTGTGAAAACATTCCTACGGCTATCATACAGACCTATACTACTGAAGAAAAAAGTACTTACCTATTACTAAGTTTATGTTTTTTTCCTTTATTTTTATGGAACAAATTCACCCTCGTAGATTCATCAACAAAATATGAACATATAACTGTAATTGGAACGAAGTTCCTTTTCTGACGGTTTGGCGGATGGGGGCTCGACGAAAAACGAGCAAGAATTTTCCGTCACGACCCTTGTTGCTAGACGTAAGAATTTTCCGTCACGACCACGGCAACAAGGCCTTGGTTTACCTATCATACACGTTCTATCAAAGCTTTGGTGGTACAGCGGTTTAACGAAGGTGTGAAACTATCGGTTCGGGAGTTCGAATCTTGACTTCGTTCTTTTGTTCTTTTTTTTAATTTTTGGAACGAAGTTTTATAGAAGAGAAATTCCGAACAAAATATTTGTGGCAAAAACTAACGCCATCTATTGTGGGCAGCGTGAAATTGCTTTAATATCAGTTTTTTTACGAGATGGTTCTATCATTTGGCGAGAAATGGGGTTGATTCTGAACTTCGTTCCAGCCGAGTGTTCCACGACACTGAAATTTTTTTTATCATAATATTATCTATATTATGTTAAAAAAAAAATTTGTGTGTGTCAGCACGACGCACAACTGGAGTTTACTTCATACTCAACGTTGAAATTTCTACCCTAACGTTGAGTAAATAAGGTTGGTCTTCGCTTGAGTTGTCGAATAGCCGCGCTACGCCTTTCACAACGATGCAAATCTCCACCCCTAACGTTGAGTAAACAAGGTTGGCTTTCGTTCACATGTAGATCAGCGCCATCTTTCGGCTTATGTGTAAACTATTTGAATAGCCACGGTGTTTTACGGAGTACGGAGTACTATGTGAACGAAAACCAACCTTATTTACTCAACGTTAGGGTCTAAATTTGCATCGTTGTGAAAAACGTGACACGGGCATTCCACAACTCAAGCGAAAACCAACCTTATTTACTCAACGTTAGGGTAGAAATTTAAACGTTGTGAAAAACGCAACAAGGTCATTGATAAATTGATTTTACTGTCCGGATTTTTCTCATACCGGGCTGCTAAAATCGATTCTACTCCAAAAATTGACCGCGCCTCCTTTGAGAATGTAGTTAAATAAATAAACTGAAGTTTCAGTCTTTGATTTCGAACAGGCTCATATAAAGCTCATAATATTATGATTATTTTGAACGACAGCATAATTCAACTCAAACGTACGTTTTTTAAAATTTTGGTATACCTGTCTGTCCAGGCTAATATTTGTGAGCACTGACCCGAATTTGACGGGACGTTCATCGCTCACCAGAGGCAGACAGAGGAAATAATTATTAAGGGTCGGTTGGCGGGTTTGGCCGCATATTACGCCAGTAAGGCTAAGCGTAAGCAACCAAGGCGATAATTTCTACGCAGCCCATTCAATTTGTAATTTCAAATCACATTGTAATCACAAATCATTTTGTAATGCATGAACATGCTGAGAGCTGCGTACACTGCGGCCTTTGAGTATTAAACCAACTGCAGCGCATGCACGACGTGCAACGTAGACATGTGTGTAGAATAGAATAGAATAGAAATATTTTTTATTCAAATAAACTTTTTACAAGTGCTTTTGAATCGTCGATGAGTCCACCACTGGTTCGGAATGCCCTTCCCGCCGAGAAAAACCAGCAAGAAACTCAGTGGTTGCTCTTTCCAAAACAAGTTTAGTTAAAAACGGTGGCACTCATTCACGAACATGACGCATGACCCAGCCGTTGCTTCGCTCAACCATATTTTGGACTTGCAAGGCAGGTTACTGACTGTGCTGCCTTGCAAAATTTGTACTGTGCTGTGCTGCGCCACCTGCTTCTCAGCATACGCGCTTAGCCTTAAAGTTGTATTTCGAATTCAAATTGAAAACTATATCATGTACCTACCTAGCATATAACAGCAATCTTATGGATCAGTCAATCAAATAATTTAAAAAAAATATTTTTAAAAACCGACTTCAAACACCCGCGCCACTATCAAAGTACATATATAATTTATCGTTGATTTTTTTAATCCGCTCGACCGATTTCGATAAAATTTTAATGGGACAACCTGGGAAGTATATGTGGGCGCTATTGATTTCCGTTTAATTTATATTATTTAGTTAAGAGTATTGTTTTGACTTCCGTTTCCTTTTATTTATTAAAATTAGTTTAATCAAATTGACATTTTACTTTGACAGCGCGGGTACGTCATTTTGCGCTCCATCTTGAAATATTAGTATAAAACGGCTGTTTTGACGATACGAATTCAGTCTCTGCCCAGAGACTCATTCGACTAGTAGATGCTTCCGCGTCTAGGTCGATCTATTTGATTGAGGGTTTGCGATAGCAATCGCTCTCTGGTAAATATAGTGTATTATCTATGGCAATCGCTCCCTAATCGAATAAATATTGTCTGTACGCTTAGATCAGTGTTAATGATTAATTCATACTTTGACAGTCTCTGCCCAGAGACTCATTCGACTAGTAGATGCTTTCGCGTCTAGGTCGTTCTACTTGATTGAGGGTTTGCGATAGCAATCGCTCTCTAATCGATTAAATATTGTCTTTACGTTTAGATTAGTGTTAATGATTAATTCATACTTTGGCAGTCTCTGCCCAGAGACTCATTCGACTAGTAGATGCTTTCGCGTCTAGGTCGTTCTACTTGATTGAGGGTTTGCGATAGCAATCGCTCTCTAATCGATTAAATATTGTCTTTACGTTTAGATTAGTGTTAATGATTAATTCATACTTTGGCAGTCTCTGCCCAGAGACTCATTCGACTAGTAGATGCTTTCGCGTCTAGGTCGAGGGGTCGCGATAGTAATCGCTCCCTAATCGAATAAATATTGTCTGTACGTTTAGATTAGTGTTAATGATTAATTCATACTTTGGCAGTCTCTGCCCAGAGACTCATTCGACTAGTAGATGCTTTCGCGTCTAGGTCGTTCTACTTGATTGAGGGTTTGCGATAGCAATCGCTCTCTAATCGATTAAATATTGTCTTTACGTTTAGATTAGTGTTAATGATTAATTCATACTTTGGCAGTCTCTGCCCAGAGACTCATTCGACTAGTAGATGCTTTCGCGTCTAGGTCGTTCTACTTGATTGAGGGTTTGCGATAGCAATCGCTCTCTAATCGATTAAATATTGTCTTTACGTTTAGATTAGTGTTAATGATTAATTCATACTTTGGCAGTCTCTGCCCAGAGACTCATTCGACTAGTAGATGCTTTCGCGTCTAGGTCGAGGGGTCGCGATAGTAATCGCTCCCTAATCGAATAAATATTGTCTGTACGCTTAAATTACTGTAAATGATAAATTAATACTTTGTTAGTTTTGATAACTACCCTCATGTTTAGATATTGGTTTGATTAATTATTGTTTTGATGTTTTGATAACTACCCTCACGTTCAGATGGTGGTTTGTCTGTCGTGCTGTGGTTATTAGCTGAGTGGAAAGGGGCCGTTATTGGGGATGGTGGAGACGGCTTTAGGTAGGGTTTCAGCGTTTTAAGAGACGCGTTCTCTTAAAGCCTGATTAGTTTTGAGTAATAATTCCCGCTTCTGGTCCATTGGCTAATAAATGTAAAAGAGGGGCTTTTGAGGGTACTTTGTTCGAAGAATAAACATCCCAAGTAATGAAATGATCTTTCCACGCTACCTTTCCTCGTTGCGCAACAAATGTGTCTGACTTTGTTGCCGGAGGATACCTGCTCCGACATATACCTACTCTTATACTCTTTCAAACAAAAAAAGAATTTTCCAAATCGATTCAGGCGTCTTCGAGTAATCGGTGAACATACATAAAAATAAGATTCCGACGAATTGATAACCTCCACCTTTTTCACCAAGTCGGTTAAAAAAATTTCAAGCCTTAGATGCCACCGGTTCGGAAAGTAGATTCTGCTGAAGAAATCTTCAAGAAACTCAGTTGCTGTTTTCAAAAAAAAGTGTTAGGTACAATTTTGTGAAACAAAATATTCATCTCCTTTTTATTTTCAGATGGTGAAAATGATGATAACAGTAGTTGCCGTGTTTACTATATGCTGGCTGCCCCTCAATATATTTATAGTAAGTACCTCAAATGACTTAATTTTGGTAAAGGGCATAATCGTCTGTAATTACGCTCCTTGGAATTGGATCTAAAATTTTACGGTCAAGTCTCTGAAATATGGTACTTTAGATATAATTTTAGGTCACAAGTTCTCAACATAATAATTGCGAATAAATCCATATAAAAGCAAAATACCACTCGCTTATTAATCACGAAATCTTAGGTAGGTACTATACAGCGGAACCCCCCACCCCTGACCTACCCCTAAAGGGGTGAAATGGGGGTTGGAAGTTAATATGAAAGTCTATGTGTTTGAAGTCAAAGACATGAAAATCGGCATTTAGATGATCAATTTTAAATAATTAATTAATTGCTTATGCGCTGCAAATACTCAGTCATCTCTAAGGACTATGTTTTTGTGGCGCTTGCTTATGAGAGTCTGGGTACATAGCTTCGCATACGAAGAATTTTATAACTGTCGTGTCCCAAAAACTGATCCACGCCTCAGCTGACCAAAGAGCTGGCGCTTATTTAGCCCAAAGGCTTAGCCTCGCTGTTCAAAGAGGTATTAGCGCCAGTGTTTTGGGCACCATGCCCATTAATGATCACTTGGTCGGAGTGTATTTTTTGTAAATAAATTGACCGAGCGAAGCGAGGTCTCTGAGTCTACTAGAGTGAATTTGCACTTGTCCGTCCGTCCGTCTGTCAGAGCCTTATAACTTTTGAACTACAGAACGTAATTACTTCAAATTTAGATATAATATGTAAACTGATGGTCTTCAGCCGAATATTGCATAAAACATTATAAAAACCTTTATTTCAGGGGGGCTCTCATAGAAGTGAATGCGAAGTAAAAAAAAAAATTATCGCTTTACATAAAATTGTTACATATTATTTTAAAGATAATTTTGAACAGAATACAAAAATATTTTTTTTTTTAATTTTTCCCTTAAAATTGACGAAATGGGGGGCTTTCAAAGTGGCGATTTTATACGCTCGCTTGAAGACGCTCTCTAGCAAAATCCGCTATGTATTTTCAAGCTGATTTTATTTTTTTATTTCACCTGTATCCTGTACTTGAACAACAAATACTAAAATTATATGAATATTATAAAGAAACGAGATTATTTAATTTTTAATGGGCATCAGTAATTCATATAGCATCAACATAGCTTCACAATAATGCTAATAGATGGCGCAGTCATTAACTATTCCATGGAACTAGAAGTTACGACTACGACCTATCCAAAAACAGTTTTGCGTCGACCATTATTATTTAGTTACATAATATAATACCATATTATTCAAATAAAATTATTTTTTAGTTAAATATCAAACTTCAATAAACTATTAATTACTACATTTTGTTTATTTTCTATTCGCGTCGATAGATGACGATTTGTACAGATGCCCGTAACCCGGTTTCACTCGTTAGTACCTACATAATAATTCAATGTTTTCACTAACGTTCCCTAACCTTTACGGGCTACCTATGATAAGTTAGGTGATGATTTCTGTCAACTTATTTATCACGATCCTGTACGGGACACCTAAAAGGACATTGGGACGGATGTTAGGACTTAGGATTGTATTTAGGAGCTACCTACGTAAAGAGATTCCTACTTAGGGGATGATTTAGGTATGTTTGGTGAAAACGGGCATAATAATAATGTCACTTTTGGTTATCATGTATCGATTGAATGAATAATCATGGGATACCGTTACCGCGAGGTCTCAGTTCGGGGCGAACCACTAGTTAGTAGTAGTTTTCAATTTATTTTTCCATAATTTCTATTAGTATAAAAACTGTGTTAATTAAGAAAATTACCTCTTGAGGATGGTAAAATAGGAGATGAAAGTTTGTATGGGAGAATTTCACTTATTGTTATTATCAACTTGAAATATTTCAAGCGTAGGTTCTTTCTAGGGTGTAGGCATAATCTAAGAAAACATTTTACGAAAATCCAAATAAAGGAGATAAAATGGGGGTTGACATTTATGAATGAAATTCTTATGAAGTTTGGCCGTAGTGGTATTTTTTGATACTTAAAATCGTATAACTGAGGACCTGCAAACTGACGCTACTTTTTATCCCGAAAAAAAAAACAACAGATTCCCGCGGGATTTCAAAAAACCTAATCTACGTGGACAAAGTCGACGTAGCAACAGTTAATTACATAAAATCTCTTGTTTATCCAACTTCATTTCTCATTGGGGGAATAAACAATCCAGCAAACTAAATATACCTACGGCTTATGATCCCTCCTTTTCTCTTTTCTATAATTATCTCAGTAGTACACTGCAAATTCTCATCTGTTTGTTTGTGTTCTTGCTTCTTCTAAACTACTTTAAATATTATAAATGGGAAAGTGTGTTAGTTTGTTGATTTGCCCTTCATTCGCAAATTGCAGCAACGGAACAACGGATAAACGTATTTTTGTCTGGGTATAGTTGAGTTGAGGGCCTGGACGCAGGCTACTTTTTACGAGAAAGGACTAAGAATCCTGCTTACTCGTCAAGTATTTCTATTTTATAAAATACTTTAAAGGAGAAACATTTTATCTTCAATAGACAAGATTCTTACAAAACAAAAAGAGAAAACTAGAAAAAAAAATCAGTGCAAATTAATCCATAAACAATTCAAAATTACTTTTGTTTACATGTAGAAGCTTAGCGAAATGGCGGCCTACGGGAAATCAAGAGCAAAAAATTAATGTTCTACATTTCAGATTTATATTGCGTTCTATAAGCTTAGCAGATTGAATGTTTTTTTTTTACAGTAGCTCCTTTGCATAGTTTAAGGTTCTTTGACGTCAATCTTATAATATCCATCTACTGGTGATAAAAGGGAACATTCAATAGCCTTATAGGGAAATTGAGGGCAAACGTGAATAAACCTTTACTATCGTGGTTCGATCAATTAGGTAGCTGTTGTATACTTACCTAAATAGATTGTGGATCATTGGTCACGATAGTGTGAGCCTAAAAACTCTTCTACAAATTACTCGACATAGTTTCTTTATAAGCCTTCTCTGAGAGGAGACCTGCGCTCAGTAGTGAGCCGTTGATGGATTGCTGCTGGTGATGATGATGATAGTTTCTTTAAGTTAAGCCTAAGCAAGCTAAGCAAAGTTCGATGCTTATCAATTTGCATAACCGAAGCTGGTTGTTAGAAGGGTAGACCAAGGCAAATCTATTTTATAGCTAGGTACTTCGCAATTCGTTCCAAAACACCCTCTCCTCTCACATTGCATCTGCGAGCCGAATGTTTGCCGCCTCAAAGCATTTTAGGCTCTATCTCATAGCATATAAAATTTCAATTAATTGATCTGCTAGTGCTATGCGCTACGGCCATTTCTAGTGTACGCTGGCTTATATAAAATGTATCTCTGAAGCGTCTCACAATATCTGGCTTTTAAATCTACCCCCAACATTGACCGTCGGAACAATATCTATTGTTTTCGCTAAATACAAAACCCTTTGTACGAGTTTACATCGACAACGTTAATAAAATTTCAAGCATCGACATCGATAATCGTAATAACTTCAGACTTAAATGAACCAAATACATACATATTTCTTATTTTAAATACTATTTATTATTTATATACCCTCAATAACCTAATGGCTGTATTGTATTGTATATGTGGAGGGGACGTCTGCTAACGCCAGGCGGGTGATCAGTCCTGTGTCGGAACTATTCCACCCAATTCCCCGTGTTTGGACACAGGTTACTGGTGTTCAGGCAGCCCATCCCCCCTCAACCTAATGGTTAAAGGTGTGAACTGAAAACTGAAAGGTCGACGATTTGATCCTCACCCGGTGCACTATTATCCTATCCCAACAAAAGCTTGTCACTTATTCGGGATAGGAGAATATTACTTAAGTTGGCCAATTCTTTAAAACAAATTCATGACTAAAGTTTTTTATTTCTCAAAGCGTCCGCTTGGGGCTCTGCCTTTAGATATATGGATAAACTTTGTAAGTTAAAACAAGACGGGTAAGGTCTATGTTTCGCTACTCCCATCAATGATTTTGAGATGTATAAACTCGTACTAACCCTATAGATGCTGTGGACTGCACACGAGGATGACGAAGAGTGGGGAAAATGGCCCGGGTTGCCGTACGTGTGGTTTGTGAGCCACTGGCTGGCGATGTCACATTGCTGCTGCAATCCAATCATATACTGCTACATGAACGTGCGATACCGCAGCGGATTCAAGCAGGTACGACAGTATCTACATACGCAACGTATGCAACGCAATCAACTTTCTTTACAAACTATAAAAACATGTATGAACTGTATTTCCTGAAGGAGCTTTTGTAGCTCAATGATCGATGGATGTGTAAGTATCGGAAAGATTTCAAAATACCGTTCCAAAATATTCAAAAGAATCCATTCATTTGTTTGTGCTACGAGAATCTACGACTATTTTTGTAGCTACTCGTAGCTTCTCGTAGAATTACGCAATAATATTATACATTATCGCTCGCCTAGATCAAAAGTCGACAAATAAGGTCTGTTCCCTAGACGAAAAAAAACTTTCTGAAATCTCTTTTAGAAGTTATGAAACTCAAGTTTATTTTAGGTCACATACACATAATTTTATTTATGACATAAAATAAAATTGAGTTCTTATTATTACTGCCTTGCAAGCAGTGATAGCCTAGTGGTTAGTTCTGCGGTCTCCTATTCGGGGAGTCGCAGCTGCAGGTTCGATCCAAGCCCCTGACTTTTCTAAGTTAAGTAAGTGCGTTTAAGAAATTAAACATCACAAGATTCAACGGTGAAGGAAAACATCGTGAGGAAACCTGCACAGCTGAGAGTTTTCCATAATGTTCTCAAATGTGTGTGAAGTACGCCAATTTGCATTGGGCTAGCATTGCCTATATCCCTTCTCTGAGAGGAGACCTGCGCTCAGCAGTGAGCCGTTGATGGGTTGCTGATAATGATGATATTGACTGACTTTGTCTAGGGAACAGAGACCGTTTTTGAGTTGTCTGACTTTTGATCTAGATATGCGATATATAATATTATACAACTCCTTCCATATTATGGTAGACCGAAAAAAAAATAGATTTTTTACTAACCCTATAATGGTTTTTGTGGTATATTAGAGTAGGAGACGGGTTTCAGTTTTCTAACTAAAAATATTATCTACCCAAGGGGAGTTCATTACTTTTCTAGAGCACTCTACATAATATTATGTCTCCGTCAACATACTCTCAGCAAAAGTGGAACTAATATACCCACGCGTTATACTACCGTCGGCTATTTAATAAATAATTTAATTTGAACGTGCACTTATATTAAACAGAAAGTATTTTGAAATTATTAATCATAATTAATTTTGGTTTTACATAGACAGAACACTCGTATATACGCAGTATGCTGTTATTTCTGTATGACAGTATGATGTGCTTCATACGGTTCTCTCTGTTCAGCGTAGTGTCCTACCTAGATTCATAATTTTTTTTTGCATTGGGTTGAGTGGTCTAAGGATTTCTGTTTCAGCCGCAGCGAGTCTTAATAATTTAAATCGATTGCCACTCTAAATATGCTACTGCTACGTGTGTATCTGTGTGTCTGTTCCCTCGTAGTTCCCCAAAAATGGGACCGGAAGATTATGATGCAGTTTTTCTGTTTGAAAACTAACGCGATCGTGATGGTTCTCAGCTATAATTTATGAAGATCTGCTCAGACATGTGAAGGTCTTCAGCTCATTTCCTACTTGATTAAAGGTCTTACAACTTTCACTGGTGGGATTGATTTGTTTAGTGTACTGTTACTTCGGATTATTTCCAAGACTTGGTAACCTTGAGCTGATGCTGCAGCATCAAGTAGTCTGCAACTTTCAGCAGATATAGTAGCTCATAAAAATGGTCTCGATGATTGAAGATTAAGGAGATCTAATGATGGAATAGAAAACTGGCAACAGATGTCGGGTATAACTTACATAACCCGACTAAATTTGTTGTTTTAAATTTTTAATTTTCACTTATCATAAACTGGTTGCCTCTCGCAGGTGCTCGGGAAAATACTGCGCCTAAATTATAATGAAGCAAGCCGATCCCACCATCGATCAAGTGTTTGTGAGGGAGTGCCCTTGTCAGGTGAGAGATTCAATTATTTTCGTATTAAATAGAAAGTCATCGAAGGGTTATAATGGGCCCGCTTCACACCTCACTCAAGGCATGTAATCGCGAGAAATAAACGCGAATGTGCGTTGTGCAATGTGTAAGGGCTCTTGTGCACTTCCTCGTATTCGATTCGTTTACGTGATTCGTGAAAACACGATTCGTAGTGGTCTACATACAAAATGTACGTGCGCTTGTGCACTCATTCGATTCGTATTCGTATTTTATTATTTAGTTTTTTATGACGGCCACCTCGAATCGCACCTTCACGAACACGATCACGAATCGAACACGAGGAAGTGCACAAGAGCAGCATCCTAAGTGTTGATGGCCCATTCGACGGGTACTTAATTCTTTATTTATTATTATTATATGTCCGATTATCATTTACTTACCCGAATTCAATAGAACTACTCGAAGAAATGATTGATGATTTTATAAAAATGTTTTATTTCGATCCTATATGCCTAGATAGTATAGATATATAAGGCGGATCTTACACTGCGACGCGCTCCGCTCCGGGACGCGGGCCTGCGTGTTGGAGGTTGTTCGTAATTACCTCAGTTTGTATACAAAACACGCATGGTGTTCACACGCACACACTAACAACGCATCCCCGCGCGTGGAATCGCTCAGAATCACGCGCGCGTCGTAGACCGCAGTGTGGCATTCGCCTAAATGTGACGAACAAGAACAATAAAATACGATGTTTCGTCGATTTCAACAATAAAACATAACTTGCAATTAATTAATAACGCCATCCAGGATCATTTACGCTGTAGGTACGCATCAAATCAGTTTTTCGATGCGTACACGAGTCTATGAAAAATGACAGTTTTGTATTAAAATGAGAATCGATGTGCACAGACGTGGTTCCAGCCTAAAACATTGCAGCTAAGTGAACATTGCCGTGGAATCAAATTGAAAACTCGTTACAAACTTCAGTTAGGTTTACCATTATAAGCTTGTAAGTAGCAATGTGAGTGGATAAGTTTAAACAAGATTGCGAAGTGGAGATTTGAGTTTTGAAAGAGAAACTTTTGTTGACTATTATGAGGTGCTCGTACATAATTATTATAAAGTTTCATCGTAACATGTTCTACAGTTCTAATAACACTAGGTACCTACTACCGCATAGAATCTTTTCTTAATTGATTAATAAGATACCTGATCCTGATCTTCTTTTGCGAATCAAGTGCTTCTCAGCCTTACAAAGAATATCTCTACTGTAACACGAAAATATGATACTGTTAAAACATTAATACATATGAGATTGTGTTCAAAGATAATTGATTCATTTATGTTTGCAGAAATGGTGGGCGTCAACGATTCAACGAGACAAAGGAGTCTTACGAGATGCAGATGCAACTTTCACGGTACCTTCAGCAATATGGATGGTAGCAGGAAATGCACATTGGGCATTTCAGCAAGACCACAGAAATCCACTTTTAGGGCCGTTCCACCGAGAGCTTTGTCAGTTCGCTCAGATTTCGAATAGTTTGTTTTACATGAGTTCAAAGCATGGGATGTTGCGCTCGACGCACATATTGTTCTCGCCCAATGGGCATTAGGCAAGTTTACAAGTTAGTCAACTGTGCGAAATCTATGATGTAATATGGACGGTAAAGAGAAGGAAATACTTTGCATCCCTTCCCCGTCGATGCCAACTGACAGCTTGAAAACTTACACTAGAGTCTATACTTTATTTTAATACCATAATTTATTTTGATCGTTTTTTGTAATTTATTGAGGTCAATATTTTTTGTGTAAAGAATATAATAAGATCATAATAATACAAACATCAAAAGTGTCTAGGGATCAACATATATTTTTGCAATAACTTTTCTCCTGATTGATATTAATTAAAATTTTCTTTAAGGATTCATCAAATAAAGTGTTTTCGTTTGTCACAGTAACGATAAACCAAGTCACCTTTGCATTAATAAAGAAATTTGCCATTTTCCTAATAAAGGGATTTTTGACATTTGAACCACTAACATTAAAGTTCGAAAAAAAGACTGAAATAACAGTTTTCTTTAAAATTTTATTGGGTAACTTAAACAATTAATAATCCGTGTTTCTACCGCGAACACTAACAACACAAGAACATTGGTTTGGCATACTCAAAATGAGTTCATCCAAATCACGCTGTGGAATGGCCGCCCATGTTCGTTGCAACAACAAAAAAAGGTCTTCTTGCCACTGGATACCCTCCATATTCGGCAGAGCTCTTCTCTGTAGCATATCCCATGCATGCTCAATCGGGTTCAAGTCTGGCGACTGAGCAGGCCAGGGCAGGACATTGATGTTAGCTGCGGCGAGAGTCTGTCTTACAACTCTTGCGGTGTGCGGTCGTGCATTATCATGCATTAACTGAAATAAGGGACCGATTTGCACTTGTAGAGGAACGATGACGTCTGATAAAATCGTCTCAGCATAAATTTGAGCGTTGAGGTTGCCTCTGATCCAAATCAACTCAGTTCTTCCGCCGATCCAAATACCCGCCCATACCATGATGGTTCCACCACTATAAGGATGGACTTCCTGGCAGGATTTTAATCGCTGATTATGAAATTATGAAATGCACCAAAAAGGATCCATATAAATTTATAAAATCATAAATTTATTACAAAGCCACATCTCAATCTCAAGAAATCCGCATAAAAATGCTTGATCCCTAGACACTTTTGATGTGTGTATTTAATTTTATCAATAGACTGAATATTATTTTTGTTAATAAAAATAGATTTTCCTGGATTATCAATGATTGATGATCATGAATTTATTTTTGTGATTTATTTATTGCAGTGTGTGTAAATAGTTTTTGTATTAATAGTGACACATAATTTTTCTGTCAGTGTACTATTTATTATTACTATTAAATAGCATGTGGACGGCGATGGCCGGGGATACCTACCCACAAAAATGTAGTAAGTAATTAATATAATACTATGTTTATGGGATACCCCAAGCAGGAAATATTTTCTCGCCGACCATTCGTCTAGTGCAGCAACTCTTTTTATTTAGTCTATACCGAATACAGGAAGTTATATTATAAATACATAGTAGCAGTTATATAGCGATAAATTTAAAATAAATAATCATTATCATACTAGTTTGTTGGTTTGTCCTTTAATCACGCCGCAACAGAGCTACGGATTGACGTGATTTTTTTGCATGGGTAGGTATAGTTGAGGACCTGGAGAGTGACATAGTTTTATTCCGGAAAACCAAAGAGTTGCCGAGTGATTTTAAAAACTAAATCCACGCTGACGAAGTCGCGGGTATCAGCTAGTTAAAATATAATACCTAATTAAAATATATAAAATAAAAATCTCATCTAAAATGCGTGAATTATTTTGTACATAAGCATGCGTAGAATATGAAGGTATAGTTAACTATTTAATATATTAAATAATAATTATTATTAAATGTATAAAAATGAATTGTATCATAATTGTTATACCTAAATGGAAAGTTATTTTTAATTAGAGAGATAAATATTTAATTATAATTATAGAGTATTCTCTGTAAGTTGTTACCCCGTAGGTACTTACTGAGTTTACCAGATATCTAAGAATTCCAAATAAATAATAAAGAAAATATTAAAGCACTTGTTTCATTGGAGAAGTACCACGGTATTATTATTATTTATAATTAAGATTAAGATTTTTAATAAAGGCTAATAGCCTTTATTAACAATCTTACATTTAATACAATATTTACAAAATTATTTATAATATACTAAAATTTAAGACACCAGTAATGTTCGATTGTTTTGCCCGTCAGCATAGGTCTCCCCCAGATACTTCCATGTTTTACGGTCATACGTTTTCCTCCTCCATAAAACTCCTGCTGTGGCCCGTAGGTCATCTTCAGTACCACGGTATACCCATCAATAAATAATATTAAGTTATCTTAACAAATGAAATTCAAATACATTAGTGGACACATTTTTGAAATCCGTCACATAGGTAGCCAAAAATAAAATTAAACATAAACAAAATTAATAAAAATTATACATATAATAACATATTGCATGTGCACATATAAAATATACATAATATAATATTAGCTGATATTCTGAGATAAAAAGAATCCCTAACTTTTTTCGAAATCGGTTCAGTGGTTTAGGCGTCAAAAGTTTACAAACAGACAGACAGAGTTACTTTCGCGTTTTCTATTTTAAGGATAGGATAGAAACTGTCAACTTTCTCCGAGGAGAAATCCAATTAACTAACTATTTGGGTCCAACTTATGTAGCTACGATGAATGATGAATGTGAGTCGACCGACAACTGTTTAACATTTGAAACTTTTTAATTTTGTTAAGTCATGAATTTTAATTGTAAAACTTCGCTTGAGCAATAATAATTTATGAAAGAGCAACTATAGTTACATGGTACCTAACCTACATACGCGTATAGTCATATTTTAAATCAGACTGTAAACTTATTGGAGCCTACTATGTCAAGTTTAAAATTAATTTGGCCATCTAGAATAACTGATTAAGTATCTATTAATTATTCTTCAGTACTTTCAGTGGCTTAGGGACTTTACAACATCCAATACTGTGAAATATCTACAGTTAGCGTGCTTGCTGACAGGCAAAGACGTTTTGCACAACGTGACAAAATATTATATTATGAAATGGAAAAAAGAAAGGCGGAATTCCTAAGTGATTTTATTAATTATTTTCTATGGTAGCGTAGGTATTTGCGCTTGCAATAGATATTCCTTTAGAAAAAAATATGTATGTTATACACAAGTTATACATGGTTAAGTCTCTTTTGCAACCTTTTTGGCAGTCGCTCTTCTAAATTGACACATAACCACCGGATTCCGAAAATCATGACGATCGCGAGTAATATACATAATATTATAACTCTGGTCAGGTGCTGGTCTGCCATGACTGACTGTAGCTTCATTGTAAGACTGTCAACCTCGGGTTTTTCGCCATCTTGTATCTGGTATTCTTGATGGATGCTTGTTATCCCCATGCTGGTTATGATGACAGATTCGAATTGTGTTATCCAGAGACGCGGTGAGTCGGAAATTGTGGTATTCTTTCGGCTATTGTGACTGATGCCACTAGGTAGGTCTGTGCCGGAATCGAATTGATCGTTCGTAACTGCATGCGCCTGCACCGAAACCTATTAAGTGTTGATGTTGGACGAACCAGATTCAGAGTTCAGGGGAAAAAATCGCGATAAGTAACTCACAATAATTATATTGGTAGATTCACAAGCTCACGTCCGTCGGGGTCACCACTGTTGGGTTATACTTATAATATCGCGACTGCGGGATAACTTGCGTGTTCGGTACAGGATAAATAAGGTACACGACTTCTATCGTAGAAACGTCTTTTTATTATATAGTGACATCAATGTACTTTACAACATCTTATATACTCTTTGTTGGTTTAATACTCAAAGTATATATATACTATATGAAATATCTACGGCATGCGTGCTTGCTGACACGTAAAGATTCGTTTTGCATTCGTGATAAAATGCTATTTGATTTGATGATGAACATCATACAGAAACATCTATGAAAGCGTATTTAAGCGTGTTATAATGATCCTTTTGTCATTATAATAAAATTCAAAAATTCAAAATTATTAGGGTTCCGTAGTAAACAAGGAACCCTTATAGTTTCGCCATGTCCGTCCGTCTGTCTGTCTGTCTGTCTGTCCGCGGTTTAGCTCAGAGACTATTGGTACTAGAAATCTGTAATTTGACAAGGGTATAAATATCAATCACGCCGACAAAGTGGTGAAATAAAATTTTGAAAAATAATTTTTGTTAGGGTACCTCCCCTACATGTAAAGTGGGGATGAATTTTTTTTCTCGACTATCCCATGGTGTGGGGTGTCGTTGAATAGGTCTTTCAAATATATTGTGGGTGTGGGAACACCATTTTTCAATTCAAGGATCCGTTTGTGAAATATGATATTTTAAAGTGCTAAATTTTATTAGAGTCAAGTGTCCCCCCCCCCCCCCCCCCTCTGCCAGCTAAATGGTTGTATATAGGATACAAGAAAAAATTCACAGCAGTAGTATATAATATAATGAATTTTAAAGGAAAACTATCACGGCTAAGTAGGGTTAATTAGTTAAGGAGTTGTACCTGTTTTTTCTAAGTTAGGTATTACACATAGTGTAAGTTGCATATTTTGTAGTATATTATAGTATTTAATCCATGGAACTCAAAATGTATTCAATATTAATTAATAAAATTATTAATAAAAGCACTATCCTAGGTCAGCAATAATATTTGAGACTTTCAACTACGGAACCCTAAACTGCGCGTGGCCCGACACGCACTTGGCCGGTTTTTATATTTCACGTAGGCCAACCTGTGGATCTTATGACAGACACGTCATGACTCTACCACCGGTTCGGAAAGCGGAGTCTGCTGAGAAGAGCCGGCAAGAAACTCAGCCGTTGCTCTTTTCAAAATATTCATTTTAAAATATTATTATGTAGCTACCTATTTAAATTATAATAATAGTAGTGTACAGTACAAATCAAATGGGCTACGCCAGAAGACTCGCACCGTCGCCTCTTCATTTAATTAGCGATTCACTCTAGTTTTTTAAATATTATTTATAGTTCAATGGCAAAAGACAAATAATACAAAAATATTCTTACTGATATTATAAATCGTAAAAACATAGGGTTTCCGGAAACCTAACTCCACGCGGACAAAGTGTCAGGAAAAATCTACTAAAAATAGAAAATGTGAATGCAAAACTAACATCCATCCGATTGCTCCGTTGCTGTGTGATTGAAGGACAAACCAACAAAAAACTTTTTTGCGTTTATAATATTGGGAGCTTTTATTACAAGCAGTTTAATTTTAATGATCGGCAGACCGATTATGTAAAAGCTGTATCAATAATTGTTACAGGGGTGATTGGCTGAACTGCAACAAACATTATCAACAAACAACAAACAAATATCGAGAGACGACTAGCCAATTAGAGAGGTGATTGCGATCGTCACATTGATGCAATCATTTATTGGAACTTCCTCTCATTGGGGAAATATTATATTTTATTCTAACAAAGTTGCATAGGTTAAATCGGCTTGGCATCCAGCTACCCACAAGATGGTATAAAAACTTATTACAATGTAATAGCTTCATAATAATATTGTAAAATGAAAAGAGCAGCTGCTGAGATACTTGCCGGCTCTTCTCAGCAGAATCCGCTTCCCGAACCGGTGGTCGAGTCATGACTTGTCATAAGAGCCACAGGTTGGCTTACCTGAAATAAATAATTTTGAATTTGAATTTGAATATGACAATCCCACAGCAGGTTGCGAGCAACGGTTTGGCAAGCGCTGGTTTTCCTACTCGCATAGTCATTGGGGGAAACTCGTCAATGTTCGCCCGAGGACAAAGTTGAAGAACTTACAATCGTGAATCGGCCGGAAGCGGAAGGCGCGTTTCGCGATCTCGCAAGTTCGGCAGCTGCGCGCGCGCCGTCAGCTGTTGCTGCATCTAATGGCTTGTTTCCGCTTCGCGTGCTCCGTTTGCCGTAAGTATTGTATTTAGGAGGCTTTAGTTCATAACTGTCGTGTTGAAGCCTTAATTTGATCATCGGTTGGAAGACCAGCTGATTAAAGAAAAGGAATTTTATTTTTTTTGACGTTATAACGTCTTATAAATCGATGAACACCGGTTGCACGCACGAAAAAGTGTCACGTTCCGCCTGAGCTTGAGGGTGCAAGCGAGAGCGCGGAACAAGCGATAGAGAGGCACGATCGGCCTAAGCGTTGGCTTCGACGCTTGGTTTTCACGTAAAAAGTAAAATTAAAAATTTTAAAAACCCCCCGACACAAAAAATAATCTCTAAAAACTAACAAATAATATTTTATACCTATATATAATTATTATCGTCACATATATTATGTAAGTTCAAATATTTTTATTTTCCAAGTTTCGTCGTCGCGTCGCGGGACCACTAAAGTTTATAAAGTATTTTTCCAACAGCTAATTAATTATATTATAGATAGAAAATTTCATATATACAATACTATAAACCTAAATTTAATTCTAAAATTAAAACTAAAATAAAAACTAATTAAAATCTAAAACCCCATCCAAGCCACCGCAGTGTGGCATAGTACCCAAGATGCTGGCAGCATTACCTCTTTGGATGGCCAGGCTAATCCTTTGGCCAAGGTAGCTGCCAGCTCTTGGATCCCCGGTAGACTCGATCACCTTTTTTGATATCTCTAAAAAAAGTGCGCGAGCCTCCGGGCCCCACGGCCCCAGGGTCTCTACACCAAAAGGCGCAAATATGAAACCACTGTCAAGTTTCTCATATTTGCGCCTCTTAACCTGTTCGGCGCTAGTAGCCGCTGCACCCGCCACAGAGGAGGTCGCATGGATGTGGGAAGCAGCTAGAGTATCTACACAGGTGGCATCCCACACAAGCGACCTCCCTGTCCTCCAAGGAACAAGCGTCATACCATCAGGTCTCTTGCCATCACTACGTGCCAAACCAATAGGTTCTAATACAGCTGGCACGTGAGCAGTAGCAAGAGACCTGCGGATGATGTCGTTGAGGGCATTGTGGCGGGAGAAACGACCAGCGCTCTTCGAACAGGATAGCCCGTGATGACCGTAAGCGTCGACGTGGTCACCGCAGTGGCAACGGTGAGGCTGGGTTATTTTGGCGCCAAGCCTAAGACCAACTACCACTGCAAGAGTGGCGTGGTTTAAAAGAGTGCCCAGATTAGCAGAAGGGATAGCATGGAGCCAGTGTCCGGATTCTTTCGCAGAGACAGCGAGAAGACGAGCACGGTCTTTGGAATTTGCTTGCATTAACATTGCGTCAAAAGTTTTTTTACAAATAATGTCATCCCACTGTCTCTGGGAAGGAAGAGAAACCGGCAATTGATTTGGGCTAATCGCTGACCAACCATTTCTTGCCTCTGCCAAGTACGACACCTCAATTGATCCCAAAGACTGGGATATAATTTTTTCAAAGAGAGTGTGTGTACTATAAGCAGAGGAAAGAAAAGCTGGCAGAGAGACACTAGAAATTTTGCGGATTCCCAGACCTCCATACCTGATCGGAAGAGAAGCCTGGGCCCATACTTGATCATCTATCGGACAATTTAAGATTTCAGATAGAATATTTTGTATAAAATTATCCAAATTTTCCAATAAATTATTAAATTTCCAAAGAGGTGAACATCTAACGAAATAAGTAAATTTTGGAACAAATAAGCAGAATCGAATGATGGTCATTGCCATATGAGGATTAATATCTCACAGATGATGGGAAGTGTTTTTGAATTTAGAAATTAAGTCAGTAAAAAATTGAGGAACTGAGGCCTCTAAAACAGGTGCTCCTAAGAGGCGAAGTGACTCATCGTTTAAAATTTTAATACCCGGAGCTAAAATATTGATTTTATTTAATATGTACAGTTTGGATTCGGCCGAAAAAGAATTTGGAATATAAATTTCACATTTATCAAAATTAAGTTCCAAGCCAATAGTTTTAAATTTTGATATAATTATTTCTAAATCCTTCAAAACCGAACTCACTTCGCCGCCCAAGGTTCCATCATCCAAATACCAAACATTGAATTTGGAATTTAGAACCGAAATTATAGGGTGTATGGCTAAACTAAAAATAACTGGTCCAAGCGGATCCCCCTGCTGACAGCCGACAGCGGAGCTCAGAACATTCTTTTTGTGTACGAGCTTTGAAGGTTCCCGGTAGCACTGCGCCAAGTATGGGAAAAACTGTGGAAATTTATTTTTTACTTCTGAGAGGAGGACCCCCCGATCCACTGAATTGAAGGCATTCTTCACATCAATTTTAAGGAGTACCTCCTCCCGGGAGTTAAGGAGGAATGTGCGAGCAGCGTGAACAGCTGCTTCGCATCCCCCCTTTACCCCAAAGCCTAACTGAATTGGGACAAAATTAGAAGATTTAATATCTTCTAATTTTGTCCCAATTCAGTAAGAATTTTTTTACAGCAAATTTTGGAAACGACGCGCCGAATCGTTGAACCCACTGCTATGGGACGAATACCACCATCCTTTTTTTTTAGGGCACATAAATTTGCTCCATATAAGGTTTTAGTTATTTCATGGGGTACTCGTCCAGATAGCATCAGGTTCACCAGATCAGTGATCGATTTCAGAAGGGTACCACCTACGTCAACGTTTGCACCACAAACTAAGTCTTTAAAGTGCTGTGGTGACAAACCATCGAGCCCTGCAGCGGAACCACGTCTGAAAGACATCAGAGCTCCCATCACGTCATTAGTAGTGGCCTGAAAAATAAAATCGCTATTTGTCGGTGGGTCTGGAAAAGAGGAATCAGGAGAAGGGGATGGGTGTTTAGAACGCTGTGCTTCCAGAGTTTCCGCTGTATCAGGGACAATTGTGTCACTGGAGAATAAAAGTCGAGCCGCTCCCTTAAGGTCGCCGTCGCTTATTTTGTTTTCAATAATTTTTTTTTTATCATAATTGTGTTTCAAATATGGATGAGATTGTGTATGTGTCGCGTGTAGTGGATTTAACTGTATGGTAGTATTATAAATGTTGCTTTCATTTAATGTGCAGTTATTTTTTATTTTCTGTGTAAGGGAGAGGTTTTGACTCTTATCCGCGTGTAGCGTGCGGTACGCGAAAGTGAGCAGCAGCTCCCAGCTTCGATAGGTGTTATGAGTGATGACATTATCTATGGTTTTTTTTAACGAACATGAAACTGAATGGCGTGATCCTCGAGGAATGCGTCTGATTAATGGGATGGAATTAATTATTACGAATTACATTTAGGTACGAGCGATCTTAAGTTTCATGCATGTATAGTCTACGCTCTACGTAATGCCGCGCGCGACACGTGAGGGCAAACGACGTTGACGGTTGTGTCGATTTTGAGTAACCTGTTTTTCTCACTTAGCGGTCCCCCGACGCGACGACGACACTTGGAAAATAAAAATATTTGAACTTGTAAGTTTTATTATGTATTATGTATAATATACTAGCTGATGCCCGCGACTTCGTCCGCGTGGAAAAAGTAATAAAAAAGAATTGTTTTATGTTAATCGTGAGGTTTTTACGATTGTACTACGCCACTATATAATATTCTGTAGCTACTTGGTACCTGCAAACCTACAATATCAATTCAAAATGGAAATTTTGTAATACCACACTTTGGTAGGATATGCGCATTTTAAATTGTATATTATAACATCTTGACTGCACCATATTCACAAATTAATAAATGAATTATGAATTATGAATTATGAACCCACAATTTAGGCAGGACCAGCAGCATCAGGATTGAGGAGTTGATAACTGGTCTTCAATGATGGATTAGCAACTGGTCTTCATTCTCGCCTGCATCACTGGACTGTAGTCCAGTGATGCAGGCGAGAATTTTCGATTGCACTACGCTTCTTTTTAGTTTATACTTGGCATCTACAGTAGCAACTGAAAACCGAAATTTTCGTGAGCGAAGCGAGTGCGAAAATATTTTGATCGCACTACGCCTCTGTGTAGTCCATACTAATTGGTATAGACAAAAGCAATCTACAACCGACATTTTCGCGAGCGAAGCGAGCGCAAAATTTTTCGATTGCCCTACGCTTATTTGTAGTTCATATTTGGCACCTACAGTAGCAACAAAAAACTGATATTTTCGCGAGCGAAGCGAGCGCGAAATTTTTTAGGACTGCACTACTTAACTATGTACTCCATAATTGGTTTACACTCAAAACAACAATGAAGAAAAGACATTTTCGCGAGCGAAGCGAGCGCGAAATTTTTTAAGACTGCACTACTTAACTATGTACTCCATACTTGGTTTACACTCACAACAACAATGAAGAAAAGACATATTCGCGAGCGAAGCGAGCGCCTAATTTTTTACAATTACATTGCATCACTATGTAGTCCATACTTAGCAATCGAAAACGGACATTTTCGCAAATTTTTTAGGGCTGCACTACTTAACTGTATCCTTTATACTTGGTTCTTACAATACCAATCAAGAAAAGACACAATTTCGCGAGCAAAGCGAGCGCAAAAATTTTAGATTGCACTACGCTCCTTTTTAGTTTCTACTTGGCACCTACATTAGCAAGCGAAAACCAAAATTTTCGCGAGTGAAGCGAGCGCGAAAATATTTTGATCGCACTACGCCTCTGTGTAGTCCATACTTATTGGTATAGACAAAAGCAATCTACAATCAAAAAATTTCGATTGCTCTACGCATAGTTGTAGTTCATACTTGGCACCTACAGTTACAACTGAAAACTGATATTTTCGCGAGCGAAGCGAGCATACTTGGTTTACACTCACAACAACAATTAAGAAATTTTCGCCAATGAAGCTAGCGCGAAAATTTTTACAATTTCATTGCTTCACTATGTAGTCCATACTTGGCAATCCAAAACAGACATTTCGCAAAATTCTTTAGGGCTGCACTACATAACTGTTTCCTTCATACTTGGTTCTTCTTCTTCTTATTCTTGAGGTGCCATCTCCTACCGGAGGTTGGCTATCATATTGGCTATTCGGACCTTACACACAACTGCGCGGAATAAGGATCGAGTACTCAGTCCGAACCATGTCCGGAGATTCTTGAGCCAAGAGGTCCGTCTTCTTCCAGGGGGTCTCCTACCTTGTATCTTCCCCTGTATTATTAGTTGGAGCAACTTGTACTTATCGCCACGCATTATATGTCCCAAATATTGCAGTTTTCGTTGCTTTATTGGTTCGTTATACTTGGTTCTTACAATACCAATCAAGAAGACACATTTAGCGAGCGAAGCGAGCGCGAAAATTTTCGATTGCACTACGCTTCTTCATACTTGTAGTTCATACTTGGCACCCGCAGTAGCAACTGAAAACTGATATTTTCGCGAGCGAAGCAATCGCGAAGGTTTTTTTGATCGCACTACGCCTCTGCGTAGTCCATATACTAATGAGTACATAATTTAATATAATTTTTTTACAAAACAAAGTATATATGTTTTTTTCTTAATTTTTTAAAACCGCTCAACCGATTTCGGTAAAATTTAAAAACCACCTGGGAAGTACCCTTTCAAACAAAAAAGTAAGAATTTTCCAAATCAGTTCAGGCGCCTTCAAGTAATCGGTGAACATACATAAAAAAATTGAAAAAATAGATTCCGACGAATTGAGAATCTGCTCCTTTTTCGAAGTCGGTTAAAAAGAAATCTACAATCGACATTCTCGCAAACGAAGCGAGTGAGACATTTTTTACGATTGCACTATGCCACTTTGTAGTCTTCACTTGGTTGGTACCTACAATATGAATTCATTATCGACATTTTGTAAACACCCACTATTTAGGTGGGTATTATCATCAGCAGCATCGGGATTGAGAAGTTGGTACCATTAGTAGTTGTAGCATGGGGAGGAGAAGGGAGGTGGATGATTCCTAAACCGAACCGAGCGATAATTAAATTAGCTGAATAGAATGATGCCATCTAAGAATACAAAGCTACTGTGGGAAATTTTAGTAAACGGAAAACGGAGACGCGAAATTTTTTACGGCTGCGTTATGCCACTACCCTAAGTAGTTCATACTAATTGTTACCTATCATTGATGAGCAGTACCCAGCAGCATCAGAATTGAGTCCTCTTTTACGGCTCCACTACACTATTATATTTTAAATATTTGGCACCTACAATATCAATTCACAATCGACAGTTCGTAAATATCCATGATTTAGGTGGGCAGTACACTGCACCATCAGGATTGAGGAGCTAGGGCCTGGAGGTCAGTGATATAGTCTAAAATTAGTATGTAATGAATAGCTCAGGTCAAGATATGGCTATGGTATGAATGTAATAAGATCCATATACGTATATATAGTATGCGAGTGACCTGGAACTATCCGAGAGTAGTTTTTTCCTCTATCTCCGATAATATCTAGCAAATCTTCACCAAAATTTGTCATTGTATTTCTTGTCGTACACACTTTCAAATAAAGAAAGAATTATTAAAATCCGTTCAGATTTGACTGAGTTATGGAGTAAAATCAACAAAAAAGTTTCATCCCCTATCCTGGAGTAACCTTATGTTTTATCGGGATAAAAACTATCCTATATGTTGACCCGGAGTATCAGCTACCGCTGTACTAAATTTCATTTAAATCCGTTTAGTAGTTTTCGCGTGAAGCGCGGACAGACAGACAGACAGACAGACAGACAGACAGACAGACAGACAAAAATTAAATAAAAATCTGTTTTGGGCTCAGTATCGATAGTCAAGCATCCCCCAATTAAAATTTTCAAAATATATTAAATGTACAGAAATCTTCCAGTTACAGTTTTATTATAAGTATAGATGTGACGATAATAATTATATATAGGTATAAAATATTATTTGTTAGTTTTTAGAGATTATTTTTTGTGTCGGGGGGTTTTTAAAATTTTTAATTTTACTTTTATTTAGTCCTTTTTAAAGTAGGTATAAATATTAGGAAGGTATTTATAGTGATTTGTTAGCGCAGTGGTAATTGAGCCTAATTGATCCCATTTAATTACCCACCTTTGAAATCTAAACCTTACTCTAACATGTCATATTTAAAGTCATGGTTACCTTACCATGTTCTTTCAATATCATTGAAGTAATACGGTACCTTTCGAATCGATAGGACATATGGAAGGTAGTCAGATCACCTCATCAACTATTACAGAGCTGATGATCTTCAAACGGCTGATCACTTCATGGTTACCTTACCATATACTTTCAATATCATTGAAATAACACGGTACCAAATTTCGAATCGATAGGACATATGGAAGGTAGTCAGATACCCTCATCAACTATTAAAGAGCTGATGATGTTCAAAGGGCTGATCAGGTCATGGTTACCTTACCATATACTTTCAATATCATTGAAGTAACAAGGTACCAAATTTCGAATCGACAGGACATATGGAAGGTAGTCAGATCCCCTCATCAACTACTAAAGAGTTGATGATCTTCAAACGGCTGATGAGGTCATGGTTACCTTACCATATACTTTCAATATCATTGAAGTAACACGGTACCAAATTTCGAATCGATAGGACATATGAAAGGTAGTCAGATCCCCTCATCAACTATTAAAGAGTTGATGATCTTCAAACGGCTGATCAGGTCATGGTTACCTTACCATATACTTTCAATGTCATTGAAGTAACACGGTACCAAATTTCGAATCGATCGGACATAAGGAAGTTAGTCAGATCCCCTAATCAACTAGAAAAGAGCTGATAATCTTCAAACGGCTGAACAGATTTTCATGAAACATGGCTAAGAACACTCGGGATAAAATTATCTATGACACAAAAAAAACTAAACGAAAATCGGTTCATCCGTTTGGCAGCTACGCTACCACAGACAGATACACAGATACACAGATACACAGACACGTTAAACTTATAACACCCCTCTCTTTTTGCGTCGGGGGTTAAAACTATCGTCCGTAAACCGACTTTACAGACAACCAATTTTTTTACCGATTGTATAGCTATACTGCTCGGGCTCGGGATGTGACTGGATTTGGAAGAGGCAGGCTGAGGACCTATATAATAGTCTAGTATCTATATAGTCTATACCCAACGTCTTGTAATGGCATATAGCTGCCCACAGGTTGCAATGATGATGAATGAAGCCTTGATAAATCCAAATGATTCTAATCACAAGGCTATAATCCTGCAATTAATTAAGCAAAATAAGATTACAAATAATAAAAAACTTGAGAGGTGAAGGGACACCCGGATGGAACGTAGTTCCTTTCGATTACATTGTGTTCGGTATTTTCGCGGTACAACATTGAGTCTCCGTAGCCTAGTGGCTCCGGATACCCAATGTTGTATCGCGAAAATACCGAACACAATGCAAAATTCACATTCAACAAAAAAGTGTCGGATTCAAAAATATGTCGAGTGTCGGTTCCTTAATTTTTTCCGTCTAGTCCCCTTCCGTACCGCGCGATAAGGAACTTACGTTCCAATAAACACAATTTCGCATTTATAATATTAGTAAGGACTAGTAAGGATTACCTACATAAGGTATAGTAGCCAAATAATATACAGCGGTAAGTGTATGTATATTTAAATAACATCCCCAGATGGCACGGGCCGTGCGGAGTGTTCACAATAATTATTAACATGACTTCCAAACATTTTTTATCGCTCATCGCGTGCATCTGTCACAGAGTATATTTAGCCCAAATTAAAATAGTTATGATATAAAAAAGGCATGGCGTATGTAACTAAGTATTCTTAAAAGCGCGAGGGAGAATAAAAAACAAAAGACGAAATCCCGTTATCCCGTTGTTGGAGAAATTTTCCACAATAATATAGAGTTTTAAAGAGTTTTTACATACCTATTGCCTCGCTTTACATATTGCCCACAAGACGTATTGCCTCGTTGGTTTGGTGGTAAATTTTCCACAATAATAGAGTTTTAAAGAGTTTTTACATATTGCCTCGCTTTACATAATATTGCCCACAAGTATTGTCTCGTCTGTTTGGTGGTAAGTTTCTTCGTCTGCGGATTATTAGGCATGAGGTTCAATTTTCGCGTCGGTTCTTTATTGGGTTTTCTGTCAAAAAGTTCTCATAAGCTCCCCTGAGTTTTTTTTTTAATTATAAACATACCTTCGACCCATTTTAAAATTTCTATGCTTCGACCATATAGCTAGCGAGAAAATATAGGAGATATAACTATGGTAACGTTTTGCCACAACTAAATCATACAAAATGATTGCCGCTATAAACACGGAACACGTAATAGTACAGGTATAAGTCCAGATTTCCTTACTTGAGTATTCGAGTAAACAATAATGGCCGAATGTTAACCAAAGACAATTTATAGGGTTGGGAAGTTATCGCATGAGCGATTAAACGAACGTGAAAGCATTATACAATTGAATGATTTTCATCCCAACTGCGATGGTCATAGATGTGTACCATTACTACAAATTTGACTTAAAAAGTAACTAAACAATATCTTTTTCGTAATTATATTAAAAAGAGGAATTTACAAGAAAAAATTAACGAAGATTTATTACTAATCAGATTTTTTGACCTATTCTAAAGTATCCCCCATTTGTGGGTAACATTGTGATATGAACAATTTTCTTAAAAAAACAGTATTGTATTTATATTTACCTGTTTTCTTCAGTAAATAATAATGGCGGAATGATAACGAGACCAATGAATAGGTTTGGCAATTTATTACATCAACGACTTCATCAACAGACAACAACAACTCAACATCGTCAACGTATGTAACTCAATAATTATAGTATTTATAATGTTAAAAATAACGTTGATGTAACGTTAAAAATAATTTTAACGTTATCACCAACGTTATTGGCACATTTATTGTATTTTTTATCAATATCCATTATATTTCACGTTTCTAAAGTTACTCACCTCTACTGTAACGATGATTCAATCATTGAAATAGGAAGACTAGTCGTAATTCCTAGTTCCATGGATTCAATCCATTCTTAAAGTCACTCATTCGCCTGTCCCCACCTCAACGATTCATAGACAATCTAGGGCTACGAAATGTCACTTTCTCCTAATCTGTGCAAATGAGTTCTACAAATATTTCGTTTTTGAGAAAATAAATATCTTATAATGGTAAATTCGAAGCAATTTTTGTTGTAAATCGTAACTAATGTGCTTGATGAACAGATCTAGACAGTTATAAATAGTTCAAAATGTGTGATTAGTGTGTAAATAAGTGATATTCATATCAAGAGGTGTTTGTTTACTCGAATACTCAAGTAAGGAAATCTGCACTGTAGCTTCACCTACTTAACCTTCGGTTCGCTACAGGGGTCGCCGGCTCGCTTCGCTCGCTACCTTTCTCCTTCGCACCACGGCCTCGTAGGCTCGCTTCATTCAGGAATCTCCTTCGCAGGCTTCTGGCACCACGCTATAAAAAAACATTCTAGGGGTAGGACAGACAAAACTGCGTGGAGTCGAGGCGTTAGCATTTCGTTTTTAGGAAACAAACACGTGATTACCAAAAAAAACAAAGAAAATGTTTCCCGACTGAATTTGCGGTGCGTCGTCGGCCCGTCCGCGTCAGGCCGATGATTGGAGACTGTGACTAGCCAACTATGTCGGAGATATTATAGTGCACAAGTATGTGCGTGAATACAAGTGCTTTCTCTACCCTTTCTGTATCCTGTATGCAAGGATATACTTTTTGTACCAGTAAAACTAAGGATAAGATTTAAAAAAAATCACGGGAATACCTGCTAGAAGGCGCTACTTTCTCGGTATAAAGCGTTATTAGGGCCACATGCCCAACAATATTGTGCCTGCTACCTTCTATGCTAACATAGCATCCGATTTCACTATGACTACTACGTCCACATTCTGGACATCACAGTAAACATAATATACAGTCACACCATAAAGCTCTCTACACTAGCGGCACGCTATGATGGCCGGTTTGACGTTTGTCCGCTCATGAAGTTCCGTATTAATTGATAACGACTTTGAAGGAAATAATTGTATTACTTTATTGACGATAGTGATGTGCAGAGATTCATAAATTTTATCGAATGTAGTTTTAGGTTTAGGACTCAAAATTTATTTATTAAATTGATTTCTAAAATGTATACAAGTGTAGAAAAATCAGTTTGCACCATTTAAGGGGTGAATGTACTTGTGAATATGAACAATTGTCACTATGTGGACAAACCTCTGAAATCGCAAAAAAATATCAGCTGTTTCATACAAAAGGTAAAATTTTTATTTTTATATGATATATACCACAACTCGGCATTTGGTTTTCTAAATTGAAAATTTTTAAAAATGGAATCTAATACGATCGTCACATAGGATCGCTGGCTAGCACAACTACTACCTCCGGCAAACTCGCGTCAATGCTCAATGCAAAACAAAGCAGTTTCGAATTGACGTTGCTTCGAAAAGTATAAACTGTCAGTGCAATGCGATTGTGATATAGTTTTGACCTGGCTTTGGATTTCAAATATTGATACTGCATTACTGTTGACCCTTGCTCGTGATAGCAGTGACGACAGTGAAAATAGTAGTATGGACGAATCTGATTAATTATGGCCTTTTGTGGCACCTTTTTTGGTATCTTTTGTATTCATATGTTTCTTGTGTGCATATAAAGTATGTATATTCATTTTCATTCAAATATTCAGTTCGTTCAAATAAATTAAATAAACATATACATTTTTGTTTTATTAAACCTATTTAATCAGGTACAAAAACAAAACTTAATTGTTTTTTGTTCGAGAATAAATTGACATTCCACATCACTATTGTAATGTGTCAAACCGGCCATCATAGCGTGCCGCTAGTTTAATTAGTTTTTGGATACCCTCTCCAGGGATAAAGAATATGGTTGCCATAAACTAGCAATATGTAGTAAGCGTTTCGATATGCTTTACGACGCAGTTACTACAGTTATTAGCGTGGACGAACGGTTTCATATCGGTATGAAATAGTAAACATATGGACGATTAATTTGTTAAAAAATTAAGTTTTTGAACCCAACTTAATGTTATTTTAAAAACAAATCATTTACTCTGCATTGTTATCCTCATTACTGAAAGTCAAGATTCAAGCACGGATCACGGTCTCATGTACCATGTTTTGAGATGAGAGAGGGAGTGCGAGAGATGGGTTGAGATGAATGAATTAATGAAAAACCGATTAATGGATTAGTTAGGTAATATTTATGGTATGGGTTTAATAAAGCTGCTACGTCTTCCGTTTTCAGATAGATCTTACACTGCTTAAGCCATAAAGATAGCATTCCTTCCTACCGTAGTACCTATAAGGAATACCTACTATGTTTATGGTTAAGTCACTTACCTACCATCTGTATGATATTGCAAAAGCTAACTTTCTATTGAATAAAAAAAAATCTGTTTCATGAAGTCTAAAGGAAATTAGGTACCTATAAAAAGAATAGTTATTTGTGTTATATGGGGCCAAAGGAATTTTTTGTTCCCCGAGGGCGTTATTTTGAATTCAGAGCGAAGTGAAGGATTCTATAGTAGACTCCCGAGCGCAGCGAGGGATTCTAAAGTAGAATCCTGAGCGTAGCGAGGAATTCAATATACGCCGCCCGAGAACAAAAAATTTTGGCCCCGAATGACACATACTATTTTTCATCATTACCTATGAGAAAAAGCTAGGAGTATCAACCTACTATGTATAGAGTATAGACATTACCAATACGTATATTGAAAGTTTAAATAAAACACAAATAAATTTTTATGAAATCCTAATTAAATATTAATATTTTTGTTGGAACTATGGGCGTATACATCTAATCGACATATTTGATCATGTGACTTATCGAAGACAACCGCTTCTCAAACATTTTTGAATTCTCTCTTCTGATTGGTCCGCGTTAGTGCGGACGCGGAACGCGGTCCAATCAGAAGAGAGAAATGAAAAGTCCCATGGGGTTAAAATTAAATTTTGCTCCCGCTATCCTCTGAAGCCAATATTCGTTTTTCGAATAGGTATGATGAAAAAACTTTTTTCGACCTTTAAACTCGTTCTTTGAAAGGCTTAAATGGGCTGAAATGTCGAACAGGCGACGTCCAACCTTTGGGGAAAATTATTTTGTGTTCAGAGCGAAACGGAGTAACTTAACAAACTTTCTCTAATTTTGACCTCTTCAAGGCATTTAAGTTTCATCATGAAGCTTGAATTTCAAATCAAATTGTTAATCAAGTATTGGCATGAATTTGCCAGCTCACCTATAAATTAATTTTTTTATTTCGATCTCAGTAAGTCGTAGCTATTTAACTTACTATTGGTGCATTTCGGGCGGGTTCCTAATATAGGGGTTTATTGGTTTGACCTTCAGTCACGCAGAAACGGAGCAAATGAGCGATGTGAAGGGCATGGATACGTAGTATTATCGACCGAGCGAAGCGAAGGTCTCTGAGTTTACTAGAGCGATTTGCACTTGTCCGTCCGTCCGTCTGTCACAGCCTTATAACTTCTGAATTACTGAACGTAATTACTTCAATTTTAGATATGATATGTAAACCGATGGCCTCCAGCCGAAAATGGCTTAAAAAGTTATAAAAATCTTTATTTCAGGGGGGCTCCCATACGAAATGGGGGGCTTTCAAAGTGGAGATTGTATTCGAGGCTAGATTTCTAAAACCACTTTGTTTTAAAACTTGAAACTTACACATAATTTGAGTTATATTCTGTACTTGAACAACAAATACTAAGATTAGATAAATATTATAAAGAAACGAAATTATTTGAGTTTTAATAGGCATCAATGTTTTTAACAAAACTTCACTATACTGTTACTAGATGGCGCTGTCTTTAATATTGTAAATATGCATCCCATCCACGAAAGCAGATGACGATTGACGTCATCAGATTCGGCGCGTTTTAATTACAATATAATATAGTTAAAACTACCTTATGGGAATTATGGGATACCGCGAGGTCTCAGTTCGGGGCGAACCACTAGTTATAATATATTCTATGGCCTGCAGAGTAACATAGGATACTTTTAATCCCGGAAGACCAGAGGGCTCCCGAAGAATGTTTAAACTCCACGCAGATGAAGTCGCGGGCAAAAGCTAGTAACCTACGAGTATAATATCGTCAAGATGCATCATGCAATTAAAATAGATCTTGAAGGAAAAAGAGCGCATCTAAAAAAAATTTAATGATCATTAGTCGCCATTTTTTCACGCGTGGAATCATACAAAAACCGTCTCGGCATTTTGAAAGCACAATATTTCGCCCTCGTTAGGAAGGCAAATATAATAAAAATAACTCAACAAACATTAAAGCATTACTTTTGGGTCGGCAAATTCCTATAATAATATTATCATGTAGGGAAAAAAGGACATGGGCTGACAAAAAGTTTTCAATACCCTGCCGAGTGAACCCTAAAAGTTATCCTGTTGTTTTATAAAATATGTTGTGGGATCGCAAATTATGACAGATTACCTTGCAAACAGGATCAAAAATAAAATTTTACTGAAGTTTGCAAAAGTTGCTTTTATATTTCTTGCTTTCGAAAGAAATCTATATATATAAAAGAAAGTGGTGTTAGTTACACTATTTATAACTCAAGAACGAATGAACCGATTTGGCTGAAAATTGGTGGAGAGGTAGCTTAGAACCAGGAGACGGACATAGGATACTTTTTATCCCGTTCGACCGCGTTTCCGTCAAGTCACTATAAAACGTGGTACAACAAAAACGCATCTGATATGGAATAACAAAACGCAAATGACAGTGGAATAACAAAACGTAAATGACAGCTAAACGTAATTTTGTCTTTGGTTAAGTATGGTAAAAAATTTGACAATTATAAAAACTGTTATATTAAAGCATTACTGATATTATAATGCGAAAGTGTTTGTTTGTTGGTTTGTCCTTCAATCACGTCGCAACAGAACAGCGGATTGATGCGATTTTTTGCATGGGTATAGTAATGGATGTAGTAGTGGTTCCTCAGACCGGGAGAGCTACTTTTTATCTCGGATAATGAAAGAGTTCCCGCGGGATTTTTAAAAACTAAATCCATGCGGACGAAGTCGCGGGCATCAGCTAGTATCTTATAAGCACAACAAACTCTGAATTTGCGTTTTTCTGTGTATTCTCTTACTCTGAAACTTCTAAGTGGATAGTGACAGTTAAATAACCGCCCTTTAGAACATTTCTTATCTATGGAATAATATATCATAGTGATTATAATACAGTGGAAACTCGATTAACCGGACTAATTGTTGTCGTTAGGGATTCGGATAATCGAAAATCCGGATAATCGAATGTATGAAGAAAAGCAGGTTTCGTGCATATGTAGTACATACATAATGTTATATGTTTTTAAAAACAACCACTACATATCCACGAAAATCAATGCTCATTAAGAAATTATTAAGAGACAGCTACATTTTCCAACAGGTAAAAGGTCATATAAGGTAGGTACTTCTTTATTTTTAATCAAGAGCAAAAATACCAAGTTTCATAAACATAACTTGAAAAATGAAGGTCTATAATACAAACATTCAACCCCTATTTAACCCCTTTTGGGGGTAGAATTTTCATAAACTGTGAAAGTCGTACTTCTTTGGTTTTAATTGAAAGCCCAAGTACAAAGTTTCATAGATGAAACTTAAAAAATGATGGAATTTCATACAAACTATCAACCTCTATTTTACTGCTTCGGGGGTAGAATTTTGAAAAAATATAAAATACGTACTTCTCTTTTTTTAATCAAGAGCCAAAAATACCAAGTTTCGTGGATATAACTTGAACAATGAAAGACTATCGTACAAACATTCAACCCCTATTTAACCCCTTTTGGGGGTAGAATTATCAAAAATGGTGAAACCTGTGATTCTTTATTTTTATTTTAAGGCCCAAATACCGAGTTTCATGGGTATGACTTGAAAAATGAGAGACTATCGTACAAACATTCAACCCCTATTTAACCCCTTTGGGGGTAAAATTTTCAAAATTGTGAAACACGTGATTCTTTATTTTTATTTTCAGGCCCAAATACCGAGTTTCATGGGTATAACTTGAAAAATTACGAACTTTCATACAAACTTTGAACCCCCATTTAACCTCCTTGGGGGTGGGATTTCAAAAAATCCTTTTTAGTGCTTGCGTACGTCATAAAAGGAACCTACTCTCAAAATTTCAATTTTCTAGCTTCAGGTAGGCAGGTTCAGTGACTTAGGCTGTGCGTTGATAGATCATTCAGTCTGTCAGAAGATTGGTTGTGGTTAGTAGTCCGGATAATCGCGAATCCGTATAACTGAGGGCCGGATAATCGAGTTTCTACTGTATTATGATCTTCTTTAAAATAAATATTAGGCTGGGTCGAGTCATGCTCGAAGGTAGGTCATTTATATGATTAAAATGACGGTGCAAAAGCAAAAACCCGAAACCCATAATCATCCATTTAGATGTTATTATTGGCAGTCTATACGTTTTACTTGGGTACCTACCTAATCTTCAAAACGGTTATTTAAACTATTTTGTCAGTCCATACGTTTCACTTACTTAATCTTCGAAACGGTTGTTTAAACAATTTTGCCCCAAACGACAAAACGTACCTAAGTTCTAGACGAAATTATCTAAACAACTGCTGCTAATATCTAAAACAGATACCTATTCCACGCGGATGAAGTCACCTTCACAAATAGGTAAAAAAAACTATTCACAAATTAGGTATAAAACATATTCTTTTGGAACGTAGTTCCTTATCACGCGGTACGGAAGGGGGCTAGACGGAAAAAATTAAGGAACCGACACTCGACACATTTTTGAAACCGACACTTTTTTGTTGAATGTGAATTTTGCATTGTATTCGGTATTTTCGCCATACAACACGGCGTCTGCATGGTCTAGTGGATCGGGCAGTCGTCTAAAAGTTCAACGCCGATGGTTCGAATCCCAGCTCGACAGACTGAATTTTCTATTTTCAATTTTATTTTAAATAATTTCTACATGTGGAATTTTTCCCTAATTTTTTATTGTATAAATTGTATAAAATGTTATTGTACTACTAACGCCATCTGTTAAAAAACCAGAGTAACTCTTTGGTTTTGTAACAGAGCTGCAATAGAAATAAACTAAATATAATTTCGTCATCATCGTAGTTAATCAATTTAATACTAGATGACACCACTAGTTTATTACAATTCCTTCACTAAAATTAATCGAAAGGAACTACGTTCAATCCGGGTGTCCCTTGACACCTCTCAAGTTTTTTTTTTAATTTTTTGGGGTTCAAAACATATTCTTAAATATCGTAATTAAATTGGTAGTAGGCCTTATCGATAATATTAAGATAACGGTAATAGGTATACAAATTAACGTTAAGCATAAGTAGTAGACACCGCTAGTAGTATAAAAATTAAAGTTGGTTAACAATATCTACCTATTTTGTTATTTTCTTTAACAAGCCCTGGGTAGGTACATGTCTTAATTTATTAAAGTAACCTCAGGTAAGTTTTGAATACCTACACTCAACCTCATTGTCGCGTCACTAACGACATCATTTGGGTCGACATGCTTCGTATCTAATTTGATAAATGGATACTATTACCTTACGAAAAGCTTATTAGCTAATTAGCTGCTACAAAGCCCTGTGAATATTTATGTCATAAAAAGTATTTATAAATTATATTATTATATAATTATATTATTTTTAAAATAGTAAATAAATTATTTAATTATTTACGCTATATCGTCATTATTAAAATAATAATCTAGCTTTTACTCATAATAAGTAAATGTACCTACGAGATCGTTTTTAGGGTTCCGTACCCAAAGGGTACCAACGGGACCCTATTACTAAGCCTACGCTGTCCGTCCGTCCGTCCGTCCGTCCGTCTGTCAGCGGGCTGTATCTCGTAAACCGTAATAGATAGACAGATGAAATTTTCACATATTTTGTATTTCTATTGCCGCTATAACAACAAATAATAAAAATTAAATTAAATTAAAAAAATTAAATTAAAATGGGTAGGTGGGTAGATGGAAATCTTTTAATTTAATTTTTTTAACGGAACCCTAAAAGAGCGAGGCCCGACTCGCACTTGGCCGATTTTATTTAGCGCTAAGGCCACCTATTATACTCTATTTTGTTTATTAACTTTTTATATAGGCTGTATGATGTTGTTTTTATTTTTCATATCGTCTTGGTGTACTATAATTTAATATAAAAAAATATTTTAAATAATAAAACCGGCCAAGTGCGTGTCGGGCCACGCGCAGTGTAAGGTTCCGTAGTTGAAAGTCTCAAATATTATTGCTGACCTAGGATAGTGTTTTTACTATATTTATGAATATTGAATACATTTTGAGTTCCATGGTTTAAATACTATAATAAACTACAAAATATGCAACTTAGACTACGTGTAAAACTTAGAAGAAACAGATATAACTCCTTAACTAATGAACCCTTCTTAGCCGTGATAGTTTTCCTTTAAAATTTATTATATATACTACTGCTGTGAATTTTTTCTTGAATCCTAAATACAACAATTTTGCTGGCATAGGGGGGGGACACTTGACTCTAATAAAATTTAGCACTTTAAAATATCATATTTCACAAACGGAACCCTGAATTGAAAAATGGTGTTTAAGACCTATTTAACGACACCCCACACTATGGGATAGACGAGAAAAAAAAATTCATCCCCACTTTACATGTAGGGGAGGTACCCTAAAAAAAATATTTTTCACAATGTTATTTCACCACTTTGTCGGCGTGATTGATATTTATACCCTTGTCAAATTACAGATTTCTAGTACCAATAGTCTCCGAGCTAAACCGCGGACAGACAGACAGACAGACAGACAGACGGACGGACATGGCGAAACTATAAGGGTTCCTTGTTTACTACGGAACCCTAAAAACCGACATCAAACGCCCGCGCCACTACAAAGTATATAATTTATTGTTTATATTTTAATAACCGCTCGACCGATTTCGATAAAATTTAAATGGGACCACCTGGAAAGTATACCCTTTCAAACAAAAAAAGAGTTTTCCAAATCGGTTCAGACGTCTTCCAGTAATCGGTGAACATACATAAAAAAATAAAAAATAAAAGATTCTGGCGAATTGAGAACCTCCTCCTTTTTTGGAGTCGGTTAATAAAGAATATATTAAATTCAAATTGTCTGCAAAGGTCTCATAATATGAGCATAATATCCGTCTAAAACAATCGCGTTATACCCAAGAGTCATTCTAGATTCGGATAGATTCGGGTTAGGGTTTCGGATAGATTCGGACCTGCTGCAGTGATATGGGCTACTAAAGTGCCAAGTTTATCCGAGGAATAAATTGGACGTTCTGACAGTTTTTGTAACGAAAATCAATCAAAATGCATTCAAAAATAAATATGTAACAAACCACTAATTATTACTGGGTTAAGTTTTATCGACTATGGTGAACTTGGCACTAAATCTAAATATTGTAGCTGTCACTTTTACAAAGGTTTGCGCCGATGAACTATCCAGGACAAGTCTTGGCACATGTAATAAAGGAATGGAAAGTAGATTTTATCATAGCTTTATCATTTGGCCTCGCCTTTTAGCCTACCCCATTTCTTTACGTAACCTATTTATGCAGGTTTCCACTTCACTTCCTTTACAGTATCGAGACAAACGAAAAAAGATTGTGGAAAGAAGAAAATGTATTAAAAAGGCTGCGTGTTACCGTATAAGACACGCGACTGAAGTCTCTTTTCGGGTCTCAGACGCGATATTCGAGTTAAACACTTCTTGGAACATAGTCAAAAACTTATTATGACTTTTTTATTGCAGCTTGATGACAATGAATGATTGACAGCACTGGTGAGGTCTAGGTTGAAGCGCGCTTGCCTAGAAGGCGTCTATTCACTCTTACATTGAAGACAAAAAGGTGTTCTATAGATCCTACTTCCTACTATCCTAATTCCTATCGTTCTATTTTATCACTTCACTAATATCCTACTTCCTACTTTCCTACTATGTATAATATTATAAATGCGAAAGTTTGTGAGCATGTATGGTTGGATGCATGGATGGATGGATGTTTGTTACTCTTTTATGCCACAACGATTTGGCTGAAATTTGGAATGGAGATAGCTCATGCCCAGGATAAACACATAGGCTACTTTTATCCCGGAAAATTACAGAGTTCCCGCGGGAATTAAAATACCTTAATCCACGCGGACGGAGTCGCGGGCATCATCTACAAGTAAATTTTTACTCGTATTAGGATTTGTAAAAACGACTAGCATTTACCTGCGAACTTGTTAGATATGTGACTTCAGTTTACCCGTAGCGTAGGGGTAAAATTAAAAGTATTCGAAATCCACCTTTAAAGTTCCAAGTTAGCTCGTATCTTGTATTGCATCTTGGCTTACCTTTTGGCTTACAGGTTAGGTTACAATCAAGGGTCATCATGTCATTAATAAAACAACACTTCTTTCGATGTTGTGTATTCTGTGAAAGATCATTCAAAACCGGTTCAGCCGTCTCGAAGATCAGCGCGGCCGAGCAGACTTTAAGACTGTTTCCACGGCGCGGTTCATGGCCCGCGCCCGCAGCGGTTTCGGGCCCGCGACCTCCGTAGAACGCAGATTTGTATGGAAAATGAAGTTTCAATTCTCGCCGTGGAAACCCATTCTTCCTCACACAAACGCGTGTTTGAGTTTTATTTACGGGTGTCAATAGAGCTTAATAAAAGATTGTTTATTTCGAAATCAATTTTATTTATCACCTATTTATTTGTATATAACGTAATATTATAAATATGACGCAAGTGATCGAGATTTACTGCATATTTGGTAAAAAAATTAATTATTAAATTATAAGTACATACATTCGATAATTATACAGTATCAATTACGGTAGTAAATATCATTCGTCTATGACAGTACCTAATTAAAATTTTACTCGTATAGTATCAATTAATTAATACAAAACAGAGCGCGGAAATTATTTAATTTTTGGTAGCTAAAACTAATAATAATTCAACTGTTCAAACAACTCAATTCAACAATTCAAAAATTTGTGTGCGCGGCACAGAGAGCGTGTGCATGAAAATATCATATATTTGCACCTATTCAAATGTACACACAGTCATTGTGTCAGTAAAAAATAAATTAAGTGGCACTCGGGGACTGCCGCGGTAAAGCTATTGCATAGCATTTTTTATCAACTTATGCAATTATAATATTTATGCAATATTTTTTTGAATAATAAAAATTATGCAAAAAATTAATAAAAAACAAACAAACAAGAAAAGCGCACTGTCACTACTTCGCGAGTGAGATTCGAACCTGCGACATCATACACCATACGGTAAAGAAAGCGGCCGCTCGCCCACTGCAGTAAACAGAGCTACTTGTGAACCTCTAAAATGTTGAACGCTTACTGAACGACGGTGTTGGGTTTATTTTATATATTTTATATATTATAGATAAAAGCTATGTAATAGCTTAAAATTTCAAACACACAGCTACGCGCACAAGGACGAGTATAGTACTGTGTAGTTGAACTATCTATAACACTTCTACTTTATCAACCGTTAGCCGTCCACTGTTAGACTTCCACATGCATCGGTCTTGCGCTATCTATATCCTGGCCCAAAACACTTGTACAAAGTAAATCACAAGTAGGTGCCTACAACTAAAACAACGTAGGTAACGTACGTAACATAAGTGTATAACTACATTTTTTGCAGTGGCACGAAAGTTTTGGTAGATTTACTGAATTTTTTACACTTAGGCCAGACGCTCATTGTAACTTTTTGTCGCCGTGACTTTTTATCGCCCCAGTGGAGTGCCTTGAAGATATATTATGGAAGTGCGCTCACTGTAGAGACGAGACAATACGGCGACAAATAGTTCCAGACGACTGACCGTTTTGTCGCCCAGCGACATGCGGCTGGCCTAAAACAGTGGGCGCATCGTAGGCGACAGTAGGTGACAGCGACAAAAAGTTATAAACTATATACCCTGGCCTTAACCGTCGTAAAATAATAAAGCAAAATTGTTGACAACAAGTAAAAGAAGATTCGCCGCCAATTTACTGCAAAGTACACGACTGATGTAAGTACCTTGTTAGTCAGTTTTGCGTTGGCACTGTTGGCTAGGGTGAGGCGTTTTTGCGGAACGTCACTGACTCTAGTAATATGACACTCTCTGACCATACATCAAAATAAATACACTTCGAATATTTATAAAATAAAATATTTTGAATGTAATGTTGGAGATGATTTATTGCCCCAATTTTTATTTTGATCTTCAAACTATGCAAGGACGCAAGTATTTATAGGATTGTAATACTGGAAAATACCCAACACTGTTTTTCTTTAACTTTCATCTCAATATATTTTATTGATCAATAAGTACGTAGGTACGTAAAGTATTGATTTATCGACCGAGCGAAGCGAAGGTCTCTGAGTTTACTAGAGCGATTTGCACTTGTCCGTCCGTCCGTCTGTCACAGCCTTATAACTTCTGAATTACTGAACGTAATTACTTCAATTTTAGATATGATATGTAAATCGATGGCCTCCAGCCGAAAATGGCTTAAAAAGTTATAAAAATCTTTATTTCAGGGGGGCTCCCATACGAAATGGGGGGCTTTCAAAGTGGAGATTGTATTCGAGGCTAGATTTCTAAAACCACTTTGTTTTAAAACTTGAAACTTACACATAATTTGAGTTATATTCTGTACTTGAACAACAAATACTAAGATTAGATAAATATTATAAAGAAACGAAATTATTTGAGTTTTAATGGGCATCAATGTTTTTAACAAAACTTCACTATACTGTTACTAGATGGCGCTGTCTTTAATATTGTAAATATGCATCCCATCCACGAAAGCAGATGACGATTGACGTCATCAGATTCGGCGCGTTTTAATTACAATATAATATAGTTAAAACTACCTTATGGGAATTATGGGATACCGCGAGGTCTCAGTTCGGGGCGAACCATTAGTAATAATATGAGTATATTCAATCATGTGAAGTGAATAATTCAGTATTTAAGACGATATACATAAATAGGTACGTGTATAGTGATAAGGGTAAGAATTACTAGTCTGAAAGTTATCTGTTCAAAAAGATTTCAAAAGAATTTATTCAAAAGATGGTTGTAGAATTTGTTTGCCTTCTGACCGAGGATTATAAACGCAAACCATAAACAGTTCTTTATTGAGACACAGAATACGTCATTCGACACGAGTTAAAAATTGACAAATTTTGAAGTCTGATGATGTAGATTGAAGACATACATAATCATTAAACTGTGATTGAAGACCAGGGTTAGATAACAAATTAATGATTATTAGATGATGGAGAAAGTAGGTACTTGGGTAGGTATTCACAGAATCTCAGCTCTACTAAGTGTAGTTCAACTCGTACTGTTTCTACTCGTTTGGTTGGTCTTGACTAGTAGTTGATAGACAAAATGTTTAGTATCAGGTGATGGAGCCAGAAGGTAGAAAATGAAGCTAGTGAAATCGTGACCGTAAAGAAAGTGCTCGCACGGGCGCGGTCGGCTGCGTCAGCGACAGAAGCTGCGGTGCGGTCGCGGCTGCGAGGCGCGCGGACGACGCGCGAGCTGCGTATCCGCGACGCGTCACCGTCGAGGTCGTCGACGAGCTCGTCGGAGCTCGATGCAGGCGACTGCCGCAACAGCTGCTGGTGGTCCCCCGCCGTACGATACCGTTGACGCCGACCAGTTCTATGTAATAAACAGTTCAAAATTATTAAGCCAACCTGTAGCATTTAAAGAGCTAGAGGATGCCCTACAAGACTCTTTGACCGGTTCAGAACGCAGATTCTGCTGGGAAGAGCCGGAAAGAAACTCCGCAGTAGTTACTTTTTTCAAAATAAAATGTTACAAAGCCAATTATACCCATAAATTAACGGCACAGCAGTGGGAATATCAGAGAGGGACATCGCGTCGCGGTAGAAAAATCGTTAACATGGTATCGTAACAATCGTTATGACAGACACTTTATAGTTATAGATTAAAAATAAAAGCCTTGCGTGTGTGTGTTGTATGCTTAGCATAAAAGAGATGCACCAACTGTTTCACCATTTCTTGTTATGAGATTTGAATCGACAATTAGAATTTGACTGACTATCGAAAGATGAGGAGATTCTCGAATCGGTGCTCAGTGTTTGGGAATTTGTATAAACCTTAAAGCAATAAAAAACAACAACAAAAGTACGAGCAAAGAATATAAAATATATCTTTTACACATACGTACGTACACATTTGCATTCACTAGTCTACGCAAAGAGGATAAAAATTTACTCATAATTGATCAATTCCGTGATTTTTTTGTAGGACAGGGTCAAAATTAGAAATAAACAGTTTTCAATTATTTATTTATTATACTGAACGAGTTTCGTATACTAACTACTACGTAATATCCGAATCGTTAGAGTGCCAAATGATGTGTAAAGATAAAAAATAATATACGTCAACATTTATTTTGAAAATAGCAGTAGAACGCACCTTTTAAAACGTTACTTTTAAACTTGAACCTAACAATAACGATTATATTATAACGGCTAGTCTTCGTTAAAGGGAAGGGTGTATCAGCCGAAATTATAATTTCAAAATATCTCCCATTTTATTATTCTAATAATTGAAACTGCGTAAAATATAATGTCATAGGTACAATATGCTACTTTAACATTAGGGAAATGCATATTCAAAAATGTAGGTACCCCTCCATGCAATTAAGCTGTTTTAATCATCATCATCTTCTTCTTCTATATCAACCGATAGACGTCCACAGCTGGAAAAAGGTCTCTTGCATGGACTTCCACAGGTCTCGGTCTGGCGCCTCCTGAATCCAGCGGCTCCCTCCCAGTTTTAATCATCAGATAATATTAATATCTATATAATATTTCACATGCCGACTGAGCGAACATAAAACAGTTTTACGACACTGAATTAGCAGTTTTTACGAGTTACCGTGACGTTAATCTTATAAACATTTTTCTGAGTTTTATTTATGTGCCGACAACTTGCTAACTATAACTAAAATATAATATGAAATGTATTTACATATTTTGACAAACTACGTCCGTGTTCACGTCAGGTGCCACGCGGGAGTGACGCGGATGTGTAAGTACACATTCGCGAAATGTCCGATATATTAGCTTCACTTCAGTATACCAATTGGCCCAATGCATTCAGCAAGGGTGGCCTATGAGTAAAAAGCTCTTGCGCTATGGTAGTTTGATGTTTGTTGAAAGATTTAAGAAATGTATTAGCTACCTTACTATTTAGGCTTTTATGCCTCCATGCAAGTGATAAAGAAAATCATTATAAATACCACTTAATATCGATCATCGAGTAAACAAAATAATACAGAAATTGCGTTTGCGTTGAACGCGGCGGCGTATGTGACGGGCACCGCGGCGTTCAACGCAAACGCTTCTGTTGGCTTCTGTTGAACGCTCTCATACTTAGCCATAATAAATCATGTTTTAGTTTAACGCGCGACACGACGCACCACGCGCCCTACCCTAAGATGCAGTGCGCTGCAGTAGGTATAAATGCCTGTTCACTCTTGATTTGAAGCTACATAAAGAAACTGACCTGACATAGGAATACCATCACATAAGCTGGAGCGTCGTTGAGATCGCGATGGATGATCTCGGATGGGCAGCACAGTTTTCAATACCTTTGAATAAAATATACGAGTTAGCACTCATCCTTTACTATAATACTGTTCTTTAATCATTATTATGCTATTCACTGCAAAAAAGTTCGTCATCGGATGTAGTGCGTAAAGAGCTTATCTTTACTTTGAATCCGAGAAAATTCAGTTACAGAAAACTCGAATGCAAAGGTAAACCCTTCATAGAAATAGTATAGGTAGTAGTAGTTACTACTACTACTAGTCCTACTGGACTACCTCGGAATTCAGATTTGTATCGGATGCTGTGCGTAATTGACTAACTACGTAGGTACATTATTATTTGTACTTTTTTTTTGATTAAGAGAAAATTAAAAACTAACAATTTGGCCATCCTCATGAAACTTGAGAGTTGAGTGTTTATGCGAGGATGGCGAGTTCGCTTAATCTAATAACATAAATATAATAAACAAAACCTTAATATATAATATACTAGCTGATGCCCACGACTTCGTCCGCGTGGATCAGGAACTCTTTGAAGTTCCGAGATAAAAGTAGTAATACCTAGTCTTTATGTCACTCTCCAGGTCCTTAACTATACCCATGCAAAAAATCAAGTCAATCCGTTGCTCTGTTGCGACGTGATTGAAGGACAGACCAACGAACAAACACACTTGCGCATTTATAATATTAGTAAGGATTAGTAAGATAAGTAGGTACTCTATTTGGGTTAAGACTATCTCGCAATCTAACATCATTCGAGATTTAGGTTGCCTAGCAACATAATAATACTCATAATAACATCGTTCGACATTTAGGTTGCTAGGTTGCCTAGCAACCTAAATCTCGAACTGTATATATATGACTGTCATGTAATTAACATATTTTAATTTGCAATAACAAATATTGATGTCAATAATTAAGATAAAAACTATCCTTTAAATTGGACCAAATTACAGATAGTTACGAAGTTTGATCAAAATCGGTTCAGTAGTTTTAGAGTTTATCCCGAACATTCATCGTGACACGAGATTTTTATATATTATACAGATAGTACCTTATTATACATATACCTAATACCTAGTTAAATGATCAAAAAAGCCAGTAAGTATGTAATATCTATTGTAAATCTTAATCTTAATCTTAATCTTTCTTAATATATATAAATTACGTGTCACGTTGTTTGTCCGCGATGGACTCCTAAACTACTGAACCGTTTTTTATCAAACTTCGTAACTATCTGTAATTTGGTCCAACTTAAAAGATAGGATAGTTTTTTTTTATCGGGATAGTTTATTTGTTTTATTTATATAGATAAGTTGGCGGTACGAAGTTCGCTGGGTCAGCTAGTAGGTATATATAAATTACGTGTCACGTTGTTTGTCCGCGATGGACTCCTAAACTACTTACCCGATTTTAATCAAACTTCGTAACTATCTGTAATTTGGTCCAACTTAAAAGATAGGATAGTTTTTTTTGGATTGGGTTAGTTTATTTATTTTATTTATATAGATAAGTTGGCGGTACGAAGTTCGCTGGGCCAGCTAGTTGTACATAAAATATTGCCGAGAAAAATAAATCAGTCTAACCATTTACAATATCTGTCATTAATTGAACGTTAAACCCACGAGTAAGAAGCTTCTTCTTCATACTTACTAGAAAATACCGCCACGAACAGCAGTATCCATTACCTGTTTAAAACCCCTTCGATACCTAGTGTTCATGTAACAGTATATAATTGGGTTGTAGCAGCAATGGGACATGGCCAGCCAGTGACTCACAAACCACACATAAGGCATGCCCGGCCACCTAGCCCAGTCTTCGTCTTGTTCGTGGATTGTCCATAGAATCTAAACGGAATAGAAGAACTCTGTAAGAACATTGCTATTTAAAAAATACCTCTACCTACTTTTTAAGTCTTAGTCGTCGTGATAGTCTCATTGACTTCACCTGTTGTTGTAGAGATGGGCGAAAGATAATTATTCAATTGAATAGCTTGTTATTCAAATTATTCGATTGTAAAATCGAAATACTAATAAATTGTTTGAAAATAATAGGTCGACGATCATTCGAGAGAATCTTATGTTTTATTGTGTCAGTGCTCAGTCAGTTTAAGAGAGAGGTTCGATTGTTTGAGACGAAAATGTTAAAATGAAAAATCATTTGAATTTTCATTTATATTTCAATAGCAGGTGATGCACACATTAGCACCGCAACCCATAAATATAAATAATATTGTTAACTGCCCTGATTCTAATAAAATACATATTAGCGAGCAATAATTATACACGCAAATTATAATGAAATACATAATATAATATAGATACTTGCGATAAATATATTGAGTGGGAGCCAGCATACAGTAAAAACTACCACCACCGTCACCATCATCTTAATCATCTGAAAACAAGCCAGAATTGGTTAAATTATACTTAGTATAAACGCACGCGCATGCACGCACGCGCACGCACACACACTATCTCGTGGACAGCTGAAGCAAAGCCGATTTTTCAAAGCAACTTTTCGCACTTGCTGCTAAGCTTTGCTGGGCTATACCGTGGTGCTGCTTTGCATACTTTTTGCATTGTATTGCCTTGCATACTTATTACTGTTTTAAATATGAACTTTGTCATTATGAAATTCATCAAAGGTTCATTAACTTCTACTTAATAAATGTGTCTTTACACAATATTGTTTTTTGTATAATGGTAAATCTACAAATTTTTTCGGAATGAACTAGAATCGAAAACGGATAAATAGAAAGAACGGTGAATAGAACTAAAAGAATCTTCGGAAAGAACAAGAATCGTTAAGTTATCGGTGTAAGTAAATACTTTATTGTTCAACAGATGTAGCAATTACGTGTAGCTGCTAATTATAATTTGCGAATAAATATTGAACAGCAATCAATTATCCTCATCGACGTTTGTCGGAGTTTGAATGTGTTCAGTTAATTAACGGGCCAAGTCATGGAAATCTAAAAGTGTTGACAAAGTTATCCAATTCCTTCTATTTACTACTAGCTGTTGACCGCGACTTCGTCTGCGTGTTAATTACACGCAGACGAAGTCGCGGTTTTAAAATCTTGGCTTTAAAATCTCTCAGGAACCCTTTGTTACTCTGGGATTAATTCCCGGATAACATAAGGTTCCTGAGGGATTCCTCCACTCTCCAGTGGAGGAACTACTATACTTATGCAAAAAATCACAACGAACCGTTGCTCGGTAGCTGTGTGATTGGAGGACAAATCAACTAACAAACACATTTTTGCATTTATAATATTAGTAACGTTAAGATAGTAAAACTGAATAACCGTCCATGGTTAGTCTCAATCAATTTGACATCATTAATAATTATTAAGTAATTATAATTATATTAATTATTATTACACCGAATTATACCTAATATACAAAATTACAGACCTATGTCTGTCCAGTTTTCCCAACAATGTGATAACTCGGTCAGGGACCTCAAAAAGATTTTAAATCGATAACTTTACTAAAATATACTTCAGTGTATTTTTATATGTTGCCTTGGCACAAAGCTTGGCACATTTCTATTTGCCATGGCAACCAAAACTGGCAACATTCCGGATTCCATTGCGTTGGACCTACGGTAGTAAATATAATAAGTCTATGCGTTGGACGGACGAAGTCGCATTGGAGCCAAAAGAACTAAGTAGGTACCTAGGTTTTATCTAGATCTAAATTTTCTACAAGCTTTTGGGCCACGTAGTGAGATTATTCTACAGAGCGAAGAGATACATTATGTTGTTATTCCGTGAAATTATAGGACAACATGAATACCGAGTTCTTATTAAAAAACTTACTTATGAATTTACAAGTAGTCTAATATAGTACATACCAGTCAATATGATAATTCTATGATAATACATAAATAATATTATAATTTATAATATTGTTGCTGTTGCAGAAGATATTCCTCATAAAATATTATTGACTTTTCTTTAGAGATTGGAATTGCTTTTGGGAGTTGCGCAATAAAGTGAAATTATTATTGTATAAAATTCAATATATTGCCGAAGTAAATAATATTGGAATTTTGTTTATGTATTCCGATGCTCTGAATTCCGTATCAAAGTAAGGAATCGATCAAACTGACAGCCCGAAACATCGTAAGATCACGTTGCGCGGTGCTCTACAGCAAACAACAGTCCGACCGGAGTTGTTTATTTTCGTAACCCTTCGTTATAAAGTTAACAAAAATTCACGTCATTCTAATCATCGTAGTTTCCATTTGAAAAACCAAAAAGTTATTTCAAAAACAAAAATCCTTATCCTAAATCGTCATTAAAAAGAAAACTTTTTAAGAAACTTGCTGGTAAAATCGGATCGGACAGAGAAAACATCATAATTGTCATAATAGCCATTAAATTATTGTTGCTATAATAATGTACTTATACACAGTGGCATATTCTTATGATTTTTAGATTTGGCGCCCTGTTGGCCGTCCCGCATTTAAAATAACCAGAAATAAAAACACAGCTACAGAAACTTTTTGATAGCGGCGTAAAAATAGCTGTCCCTAGCCTATGTCTTTCCTCAGGGGGCAAGTTCTTTGCCAAATTTTGTAGAAAATGGTAACACGAATTTGTAGTAAGTGGTAAGTTGTAGTAAGTATTTGTATTTGTGGTAACTTAATTAGATATGTACCATAAAAGTTATTATAATATGTAAGTCGGATTGTCCTGGATGAGGCCCCTGGTCTATTTTTATGTTTCTTTTCATGCATCTGTCTGGAGAGTGAGAAAAATGTAGAGAATTTACTCTGTTACGAAATGCAATTTGCTCCAATGGCTTTAGGGTAAATCCGTTACTGCCTATACGATACTTTACTCAGAGTTAATCACTAGTTACTAGTTCACTTCACAAGTCAGCAGTGAGGCGCAACTGACATAGCTGAATCGAGTAAACTCTGTAATGTATTACCACTCTCATTGAGACGTCATCATCTCATCGCATTAATTGTTCCATTTGCGATGGAGACTCTGAAGCAAGTCTTAGTGCAAAGTAATTCCTACGAGATGTTTCACTGTAATTAATTGTCTGTTGTAATCAGCCTGGCTGTTTGGCGCGGTAATACTTACAGCCATTATTTTTGGCATCATTCCACGCAGGCATGATTTGTATAACTTAATTAGATTAGGCTAGCTATAAGTTTCATTGTGACAAAAATATAATATATTTAAACCGGTGACAGACTTAGTGATTAAGACTTGGGCCTCAGTTTCGGGGGTCCTAGGTTCGAATCCCAGGAATGAACCACACACTTTTCTGAGTTATGTTTTAAAATAACATCACTTGCTGAAAACATCGTGAGAAAATCTGCATGCCTGAGAGTTCTCCATAACATTCTCAAAAGTGTATGAAATCTGCCAATCCGGCTTGATGGACTGTTGACGCGCTCTTACTCGCCCGTTCAGCAGAATGCATGTATCATGACCTTTTTAAAATTACGGCAGTACGTAAATGGGTATAGTGATGTGTATTCACAGTAATAAATAATCTTATTGTTGAGATTGAGGTCTAAATTGTCGTTTTGATAATATTAAATATTTTGACGTTTTGATTGTTAATATTAAATAAATAGAATGCATAATTATATAATATTATATGTGAAAGCTAATGGGTATGGAAATGAAGTGCAGTTTCTAGTTTCTGCATTCCCACAAGGATCGCGAAGATAATTAATAATAACATACTTATACCTATCTAGATTTAGATATTCGTACCTATCTGTAAAACAAACATACTTTGTCAACAGGTATGTAGGTATTTGCTTAGGTACTTGGTAACAAATGAGAGATTAATTAATTTCCCTGTAGCATTCCCCTAAATCATAATAATTATTATGAATTATGCTAGATAACTCGGTAGTTTTTACTATATTATATTGTTATTAAACCGCGCCGAATCTGATGACGTCAATCGTCATCTGCTTTCGTGGATGGGATGCGTATTTACAATATTAAAGACAGCGCCATCTATTAACAGTATAGTGAAGCTTTGTTAAAAACATTGATGCCCATTAAAACTTAAATAATTTCGTTTCTTTATAATATTTATCTAATCTTAGTATTTGTTGTTCAAGTACAGAATATAACTCAAATTATGTGTAAGTTTCAAGTTTTAAAATAAAGTGGTTTTAGAGATCTAGCCTCAAATACAATCTCCAATTTGAAAGCCCCCCATTTCGTCAATTTTAAGAAAAAAAATAATAAAAAAATACTTTTGTACTCTTTTCCAAATTATCTTTAAAATGAGGTACTTCAATCCTATGAAATGCAAAAAAATATATTTTACTTCGCATTCGCTTCTATGAGAGCCCCCCTGAAATAAAGTTTTTTATAAATTTTTAAGCCATTTTCGGCTGGATGCCATCGGTTTACATATCATATCTAAAATTGAAGTAATTACGTTCAGTAATTCAGAAGTTATAAGGCTCTGACAGACGGACGGACGGACGGACGGACAAGTGCAAATTCACTCAAGTAAACTCAGAGACCTTCGCTTCGCTCGGTCGATTAAAATAAATGAAGCACGAATAAATTAGGTAGGTACCTATTAAAAATCCACTGTTTATAAGCATTTTCTACCCGTGTACAAATGGAACGAAATATCGAACAATTTTAAAACCTCTTACAACCAATACCTGGGGATTTGCCCAACAACTACCGTAAGTAACTATAAAAACCTTTCGTTTCGAATGCTGGATCCGCATGTCTCGAGCGGTCTGAGCTTCGCCAGGAGGACGTCCGCCCCAGACGACGTGAGCTATGCGCGCGTAAGTGTACACAAGTGCGGCCAGTGGCAGGCCGAACTGCAGCGCCATCAGTGCACAGGAATACTGGTGACTCTGTTCCGGCTGGCCCCACTGCTCCAGGCAAATGTCCCTGCACACACAAACATCCCCAACATTTTTGAAGTGAAAACTTCTTTAGGCGCGTTGAGCACTTTTTTGGGTGAACGCTTTTCATGAGCATAATACACTTATTATTTAATATTATTATTATGTACTTATTTTCACTTCTATCGGCAGTCTGACTGCCAATTTTCTTTTTTTTAATACATTGTAGGCACACGCTTGACCTCTATCACAACTGATGGAAAGTGATGATGTGGCCTAATGTGGAACGCGTATTTATTATTTACAAGCTTTTGCCCGCGGCTTCGCTCACGTTAAGTTCGATTTTTCCAATCCCTATTTTACCCCCTCAGGGGTTCAGTTTTCAAAAATCCTTTCTTAGCGGATGCCTACGTCATAAAGCTATCTGTATGCCAAACAGCTCGATCCGTCCAGTGGTTTAAGCTGTGCGTTGATAGATCAGTCAGTCAGTCAGTCACCTTTTCCTTTTACATATTTCGATTTAAAGATTTAAGTATTAATGCCATAATGATATTTTATCCTCACTAATCTATCTACATAAAAATTAATTGCTGTTCGTTAGTCTGGCTAAAACTCAAAAACCGCGTTACCGATTTGATTTTTTTTTATTATTATTCGCTCTAATACAGGGGTTTGAAAAAATATAATATAAAGAAAATGCAAAAGAATACCTGAAAAGTTGTATAGAAATCACCACTTAGGATTGGGTACTTTTAATAGATGGTGGGAGCGAAGCCGCGATATTACATGTGTATGGCTGCCTCTCTGTCAGTCTCCTATCTTTTCACGACTCATCCGCTGAATCAATCATGACCACTGACGAAAGGCACGTAGATAACTTGCGATGAGACTAGCATGGGCTATTTTTAACCCGGAAAAATAATTTTTACATCTCAACAGGAAATAGAAACATAAAAATGAAATATATCATCATCATCATCACATCATCAATCTTAAGAAAAAACTATCGCAACAGTAAATTCCACTTATATTAGTTTATCTTTAGAAACAGAAAATACATAACGATTTAATACTATTATTATGTCAGCTGTCAGTTACTATTTAAATGTAAGAAGTAACAACTCATCTACAAAGTAATAAATTAGTTGGTCTGACGTAGATTAGGTACAAGAACGGAATATTGATGAGAACGTTGGATGCATATTATATTGTTAACTTTACACATAGTTCGAAGAGGTGATGGTCGTTGGGGTCTCAAGGTGCTAGAGTGGCGACCCCGCACCGGGAGACGCAGTGTTGACAGACCCCCCACTAGGTGGACCGACGACATCCAACGAGTCGCAAGGAGCCGCTGGATTCAGGCGGCGCAGGGCCGAGGCCTGTGGAAGCAGCAGTGGACGTCTGGCGATTGACAAAAAAGAAGAAGAAGATTGTTAACTTTTATAAAAAAAAAAGTTCTGATACGGAAGTCGGTATGAAATAAATATCTACTAGCACATTTTAATCTTTATTTGTAATTTTAAAAACAAAGTATAGATTTTGATTTTAGTATTTATTTATGTCTCTGACTTGCGATAGTTGTGATGATGTAATTTTTAGGGTTCCATACCAAAATGGTAAAAATTGAACCCTTATGGTGAGACTTTCTCCGTCCGTCTGTCCGTCCGTCTGTCCGTCCGTCTGTCACAGTCGATTATTTCAGTAACTATTAAAGCTATCGACATGAAATTTGGCATAGTTGTGTATAATAGTGGTCCAAAATCATTGGAATAAAGAAAAATCGAAAATTATTTTTAGTTTTACTAAAAAAGGGGGGGAAATCGGGGGTTTGAAATTTCAAAGTAAAATAACTATATCGAGTGGGGTATCATATGAAAGGCCTTTACTTGTGCATTCTAAAACAGTTTTTTATTTATTTCTATATATAATAGTTTTTGATAAATCGGCCAAAATGTCGAAAAAAATACCGTTCCCTCCCCCTTATCTCCGAAGTTTACCAATCGAAAAATCTGAAATAATTATGGTCAACGGAGGTTTATGTATATTTTACAGGAAAAATAAAAGCAACGCGAAAATTATTTTAGTTTGATTAAAAAAGGGGGAAAATCAGGGGTTTGAAATTTCAAAGTAAGATAACTATACCGAGTGGGGTATCATATAAAAGGCCTTCACTTGTGCATTCTAAAACAGTTTTTTATTTATTTCTATATATAATAGTTATTGAGTAATCGGCCAAAATGTCGAAAAAAATACCGTTCCCCCCCCCTTATCTCCGAAGTTTACCAATTGAAAAATCTGAAATAATTAGGGTCAATAGAGGTTTATGTATATTTTACAGGAAAAATAAAATCAACGCGAAAATTATTTTAGTTTAATTAAAAAAGGGGGAAAATCAGGGGTTTGAAATTTCAAAGTAAGATAATTATACCGAGTGGGGTATCATATGAAAGGCCTTTACTTGTTTTTTATTTATTTCTAGATATAATAGTTTTTGAGTAATCGGCTAAAATGTCGAAAAAAATACCGTCCCCCCCCCCCCCCCTTATCTCCGAAGTTTACCAATCGAAAAATCTGAAATAATTATGGTCAATAGAGGTTTATGTATATTTTACAGAAAAATAAAACCAACGCTCTAACTAGCATAGTTTTTTTTATATTAACAATAAACCTCTACAAACAAAGTTAACGATAAATAAGCAAATTTATATAATATTATCGTTTTACTTTTACTTTTGGAGTATGGAACCCTCGGTGCGCGAGTCCGACTCGCACTTGGCCGGCTTTTTTTTTATTAATCAAGTTGTGGAGGTAGGTAGGAGGTACCTAATCGGAGGGATTTTTCATTATTTTGTTTCGATAAAAAGGGAGTAAGGCGTCCTTAAGCTACGAATGCTACGAAGCAAGTTAGTGATCAATGCGATTTATGTTACACTTATAAAGCTGTGTAGCGGGACTTACCAATATCATCATACTAATATTATAAATGCGAAAGTGTGTTAAATCCACGCGTGAAAACCAAATCCACGCGGACGAAGTCGCGGGCATCAGCTAGTAACCAATATACAAATTAATAAAGTTGTAAGTATTAAAGAATCGTTTGAAAATAAAAATATTTGAAGAAAAGTTTAATGTATCTCAAGACCAGTAAATGTTTATAACAATATGAATTTTCTAGATGATGCCCGCGACTTCATCCGCGTGGATTAAGGTTTTTTTGATTCCCGCAGGAATTCTTTACTTTTCCGGGATAAAATGTAGCCTATGTACTAATCCTGGGTATGAGCTATCGGATCGGTTAGTTGAGGACATGGAGAATGGCACAGACTGCTGAAAGTTCCCTCGGGATTTTCAAAACAACTCCTAGTGGAAAACAATATAATTATCGACCGAGCGAAGCGAAGGTCTTTGAGTCTACTTGAGTGAATTTGCACTTGTCCGTCCGTCCGTCCGTCCGTCCATCCGTCCGTCTGTCAGAGCCTTATAACTTCTGAATTACTGAACGAAATTACTTCAATTTTAGATATAATATGTAAACCGATGGCCTCCAGCCGAAAATGGCTTAAAAAGTTATAAAAATCTTTATTTCAGGGGGGCTCTCATAGAAGCGAATGCGAAGAAAAAAAAAATTTTGCGTTTCATAGGTTTACAGTACCTCATTTTAAAGATAATTTGGAACAGAGTACAAAAGTATTTTTTTTTAAATTTTTTTCCTAAAATTGACGAAATGGGGGGCTTTCAAAGTGGAGATTATATTTGACCTCAGAACGGAATAACCATTGAAAGCTGGGGCTTGAAAGTTTTACAATTTTAGCGTAATATCATGTACTTGAACAACAAATACTAAAATTAGATAAATGTAATAAGGAAACTAAATTATTTAACTTTTAATGAGCAGCAACAACAGAACTTCACAATGATGTCAATAGATGGCGCTCTCATCTCATATAGCAAATGCAGCTTTATGTAACATACCTATTATTCAATTAAGATTATTATTTAGTCATTTAGCAAACATCAATAAAACTTCACGTTGCAGTTTGTTTTTACATATTTCTGATCGTGTCAATAGTTGACGCTGTGTACAAGTAATTTAATTTGAATGTTCCAAAAAACTATACCTAAGTTTGATTGAGGCCTTGAGGATTTCACTATAACAGTTCCCTAACCTTTACGGGCTACCTATGTTAAGTTAGTTGACACTTTCTGTCAACTTTGTTATTACGAACCTCTACGGGACAACTAAAGGTGAAAATGACATTGGGATGTTAGAATTGTATTTAGGGGCTACCTATGTAAAGAGACTTCTACAAATGGGATGATTTAGGTATGGTTGGTGAAAACGGGCATAATAATAATGTCAATTTTGATCGTCAATTATGGGAAACCGTTACCGCGAGGTCTCAGTTCGGGGCGAACCACTAGTTATACTTACGCTTTGCAATACTTATGCCATTCAGTAGGCCTTTCAATCTGGGACACGATAAATATTGGCCCAGCTGTCGAGAGCGCCCCGCCCCATACTGCAGCCACTACTATTTTGGCCGCTGTTTTACCTAATCTGGGTTTAAGTGGCCTCATGATGGCCATATAGCGGTCAATAGAAATGGCTAGTAACGTATATGCGCTCACTAACACCGAAACAGCTTGCGAATAGTTCACAACTTTACACATAACAATACCAAATGGCCAGTACCTCAACACTAACATTGACACGAAAGAAAACGGTACACAGAATATAGTCATCAGAATGTCACCAATCGCTAGATTCATTATAAAATAGTTCGTCACTGTTTTCATACGTGGTGAACTTTGGACAACGAAACATACCAATCCATTTCCGACAAGAGCCACTATGAATACTGTAGAGTACATGAACAAGACGGAAAACTGAAATGTTGTCGTTGAAAGGAAACTGTCAGGTGATGCTGGAGCGCAGATTGTGTCGTCTTCCCATGTTGTGTTACCAAAGACACTTTTGTTACCGTAGTCTGCAGTGCTTAGAGTATAATTATCGTAGAAGCTGTTGTGTGTACTCGATTCATAATTCTCAAACTTCTCATAAGGATCCAACATCATGTGTCACATTTTCCTGTCGATGATATTCTATGTTCTTTTCTTCTGCCACTCGTATGTGATAATAGCATGATAACTGTAACAACGGGAAACATTTTTTTAGATAGCATCATCATTAGCAACCCATCAACGGCTCACTACTGAGCGCAGGTCTCCTTTCAGAGAAGGGTTATAGGCCATAGTCCACTACGCTGGCCCAATGCGAATTGGCAGACTTCACACACCTTCAAGAACATTATGAAGAACTCTCAGGTGTACAGGTTTCCTCACGATGTTTTCCTTCACCGTTGAAGCAAATGATATTTAATTGCTTAAACGCACTTGACTCCGAAAAGTCAGAGGTGCGTACCCGGGATCGAACCTGCGACCCCCCGAATTGGAGACTACAGTCCTAACCACGAGGCTATCACTGCTTTTAGATAATAACCTAATCAATTTCAAAATTACGATTAAAGAATTCGACTCACTATTTTTTTTATTCATGGCAAGCCCTTGACTACGATTTATGGTAAATGCCGATGCAGTCTACCATTTTGGTAGCGGGCTAACTTTGAAGGGAAAAATTCGTTTAATTAAACCCATAGGCACCCCTAATCGGTTTCTACACGCCATCGTATCGGAACTCTTAATTGCTTAGCGTCACGTCTAACGGTAGGGTGGTCTAGCCTCGGCCAAATCCCCCCACCAGAAAAATGTTCAGGATAACAGAGACTTAATATCTCATCAAAAAATCGAAACACTTCGATACTCCGCCGCCGCCGAGCGCTAGTAAGTGTTTCGATTTTTTTGATGAGAAGCGTACCTCTTAATAAATAATATTGATTCATGGAAAATCAAGAAGTGATTTATGATGATAGCGTATATGAATATATTTCGCACTTAGGATATTGGTACTCCTATCAAAACAAGCGGAGTGAAACGGTCGTAATGCCAGCTAGTTATGGCGACAAGGAATAGCACTCTCAAACACACCATACTCGTACCTCGTCATGTACCACGTTTTGTTTTCCAGTGATATGGGGGTTTTGGGGGTTATAAATTAATTACGGATACATTATGATTCGAGTTTTGATAATTTTAGCCGGCAATTGGGTCCAATTTGTTTACCGAAACTCTCGAAATGAAATTAATCTCGGTTAATTTTATAACATAATATAACGAACACGTAATAAAAACAAGCAAGTCACTAAAAACCCCCGAATGAAGCAGAAAATATCACCTGAATATTCAAAATGAAATGGAAATTCGATATTTTTTGCGGATACCATGCATTAGTTAAATTTTTTATACTCTCTCATTCATTTAATTCTTTAAAAAAAATTAAAATCCGTCCAACCGTGAGTATTGCAGAAAGTACCAAAAATTTACATACATAGGTAAGGAGGATGGCGAATTTTGACCCAGTACTTTTAAAAACTGTTCAGAATCAGAAATTATTTCATTTTAATATTTTTCAAAGTATTTTTCTCTGTAGCTGTAAACCCCATATTTTTAGAAGTTGGAGATCAAACATAATTATTCAAAATTACATATTATAAATAACCTTTCTAATGGCTTAAGTCTCAATAGCCCAACGGTTAAAGGTGTGGACTGAAAACTGAAAGGTCGCAGTTTCGAATCCCACCCGTTGCACTATTGTCGTACCCACTCCTGACACAAGCTTTCCCCTTATGTGGAGGGGAGAGGAGAATATTAGTCAAGTTCAACTTGGTTGATATTCTTTTTAAAAAAAAAATACCACCGCGCTATGCTGCTAAGAACCGACTCGAGTCAGCTCGGGTTGCAACTCGAGTCAGTGTCCATACCAACTCTAGTAACTCGAGTCAAAAAAATCCAACTATATTTTTTATGTGTGAACATAATATATTTTTAATATTTTCTGCTATCACTGGCCTATTTTTGAATAGTATTATTAGGCGCTAGAACAGCCGCTGTGTTAAGATAGCTGTACTATGTAGGTATTCAGTGATCAGTCAGTAGTCACCATTATACAGCACATACATATATATATAGAACAGCATGACAATCACCATCATACCATTGGCCGCATTACATGGCAGTACTATTCGAATTACACCTTAGGTGAGGTAGGTATAGCTGTTTTAACTTATATCTTTTTTCTCCCAACTTTATTTGATTGACTTTGATTAACTTTTTTGTTAGTCTGGTTTACTAGAACAAGTATCAGAAGTTTGATTCGTGAACGTAGGCCTCAAGTCTGGATCAGAAACTCTATGGGAGCTTGCCAATCTCCTTTATATACATGCACTCGTAAAACAAAATAGATCTCTTTCTGCAGTTGAGTAAAAAGCAATAACATAGTTCACTTTAGTTAGGAAGGCCGTAAAACAGAAATAAGAGAAACTTGTAAAGCTCTGTGTAATGACTAATGAGCAAAAGTAATAGAGATTAAACAAAGAGATATTTTTATAGTTCTTTTCGTGTTTTGATACCATCTTTTATTAAGCGACTTCAAAAAAGGAGGAGGTTATCAATTCGTCTGAATCTTTTTTAGGGTTCCGTACCAAAATGGTAAAAATGGAACCCTTATGGTGAGACTTTCTCCGTCCGTCCGTCCGTCCGTCCGTGTGTCACAGTCGATTATTTCAGTAACTATTAAAGCTATCGACATGAAATTTGGCATACTTGTGTATAATGGTGGCCCAACATCATTGGAATAAAGAAAAATCGAAAATTATTTTTAGTTTTATTGAAAAAGGGGGAAAATCGGGGGTTTGAAATTTCAAAGTAAAATAACTATACCGAGTGGGATATCATAATATGAAAGGCCTTTACTTGTGCATTCTAAAACAGTTTTTTATTTATTTCTAGATATAATAGTTTTTGATTAATCGGCCAAAATGTCGAAAAAAATACCGTCCCCCCCCCCCCCCTTATCTCCGAAGTTTACCAATCGAAAAATCTGAAATAATTATGGTCAATAGAAGTTTATGTATATTTTACAGGAAAAATAAAACCAACGCTCTAACTAGCATAGTTTTTTTATATTAACAATAAGCCTCTACAAACAAAGTTAACGATAAAAAAGCAAATTAATATAATATTATCGTTTTACTTTTACTTTTGGAGTACGGAACCCTCGGTGCGCGAGTCCGACTCGCACTTGGCCGGCTTTTTTTATGTACGTCCACTGATTACTCGAAGACGCCTGAACCGATTTGGGAAATTCTTTTTTGTTTGAAAGGGTATACACTATACACCCCAGGTAGTCCCATATAAATTTTATCGAAATCGGTCGAGCGGTTTTTAAAATATCAACATCTAGCTGATGATCGCGACTTCGGCCGCGTGGATTTATTTTTTAAAATCCCGCGGGAACTCTTTGATTTTCCGGCATGCCTATGTCACCCTCCGGGTTCTCAACTATAAATATCCAGAAATCACGTCAATCCGTAACTTTGTTGCAGCGTGATTGAAGGACAAACCAACAAACAAACAAACTTTCGCATTTATAATTAGTATTAGCAAGGCAGAATTAATACTACGATAATAAAGGCGAACTAATTAAATTTTAAAACACAAAATCTACTATTGTGGGGACTTTTTTGTAGAAAATTATGCGTACTTTAATCACGTAGTACATAATTTTTATGTATCATCAATAGTTTTCTCAGCACACACCACATAATGCATTTTCCAGGAAAAATTTTGCTACTTTGGGTTACATTATTGCGATTTTCTTAAGGATCTCTAATTTTTTTGAAAATAAATTATAGCCTATGTTACTTCCTGATAACTTAGCTTTCTATTGTGAAAAAATGGTTAAAATCGGTCCAGTAGTTACAGAGCCTATACGGTACAAACAAACAAACAAACAAACATACATACAAACAAACAAACAAAAACAAACGAACAAACAAATCTGTCCTCTTTGTAATATTAGTATAGCAAGAAAAGGTTAGAATTATTTTGCTATAATCCGCCAACAGAAAAAATCTGTATAATTTTTACACTACTCTCGACGCACGTTTCGCCCCGACACCGGAGCATCCTCAGGAGATGTTGACTCTACAACGATGCATTGTCTAGTGACGCTCGTGTCAATTGCGCGGTATTATATACTGTATTCCTACCCCCACTACTGTTGCCCCGCCCGATACCCCCCCTTCAAACAAACGAAGCAGTGGTGAACTTGAGACGTTCACTTGTTCATTAAGTAATTTAAACTGAGTATTATTGTTATGTTTTATTATTTCTAATTGTTCCAACATGCTCAGTCGAAGCCCTTTATCACAGGTGTGTAAGATTTTGTATGAATGATCGGATGATAATTTGTGTCCACTATCAAGGAGATGTTTAGCAAAGTGAGACTTTTGGGGTTGGTTGTTCCTAACCGCGGTCATATGTTCTTTGTAGCGTGTTTCAAATTTACGACCCGTTTGACCAATATAAGTGGCTTTACAGTCTGAACATTCGAGTTTATAAATGCCCGATTTTTGTTTGTTGTTTAATTTATCTTTACCGTTGTAAATATTTTTAAGTGTATTATTTGTCCTAAATGCAACATGTATATCATGTGCTTTAAGTCTCTTCGCGATACGCTCCGACACTGTTCCAAAGTAAGTTAAACTGGATTTGTATTTATTTATTTTATCAGGTGATGATGAATATAAATCCTTTTTTATCCGCATCAATTGTTGCTTTTTTATTATATTATTAACAATATTATTGTTGTAACCATTTGCCTGTGCCATGTGGTAAATTACTTTTAATTCTTTTAAGTAGTTTTCTTTTGTGAGTGGAATAGACAGCAACCTATGCACGTAACTGTGGAACGCTGCGAGTTTATGCTGCCACGGATGACAGGATGAAGCGGGTATGGTTGTGTCTGTGTATGTGAGTTTCCGGAAAATTCCAAACTGATGTTTATTATTAGCACGAGTTATAGTTAGATCGAGGAAGCTTATAGAGTTATCTTGTTCTAATTCTGATTTGAATTTAATTTTCGGGTGTATATTGTTCAAAAGCCGATAAGGGTAATGCGATTGTTATCCTAAAGAGGATCTACTACCAAAATAAGGTCAATGAGGTTATCTCCGGAGAAGAATTCTCTAAGTTATCCTCTGACCCAACTAATAAATACGCAGCAGAAGTTAGGCTAGCCGTTAATAAATCAAAACACATTTTTCCAAAAAATACATCAAAACACAACGTCATTCAAATGAACACTAATGCTCCTACATTATACGGCTTACCAAAAATCCACAAAAATAATACTCCAATCCGTTCCGTGGTCTCATATATTGGCGCACCTGCATATCTATTAGCAAAAGAGCTAAACAAAGTTATTAAATCAAAAACATCCTTCAATCAGTCTTATTCATTAAAAAATAGTATCCAACTAGTCAATAAAATTAAAGATTTGACATTACCGGACCATTGTAAATTAATATCATTAGATGTGGACAGTCTGTTCACCAATGTCCCAGTTAACGAAACCCTAAACATCCTAACCAAATTGTTGGAAAATAATCATACAAATGTCAACGAAATAACAGAAACAGAATTAATAGAATTAACCAAAATATGCATGAAACAGAACTACTTCAAATTCAATGACCAATTTTATCAACAAAAGGAGGGGTTAGCTATGGGCTCACCACTAAGTCCCCTAATGGCTGATATCTTCATGGATGATTTTGAAAATAAACATATTGTCAAAAATAACAAAATTCTGTATTACTACACTAGCGGCACGCTATGATGGCCGGTTTGACGTTTGTCCGCTCATGAAGTTCCGTATTAATTGATAACGACTTTGAAGGAAATAATTGTATTACTTTATTGACGATAGTGATGTGCAGAGATTCATAAATTTTATCGAATGTAGTTTTAGGTTTAGGACTCAAAATTTATTTATTAAATTGATTTCTAAAATGTATACAAGTGTAGAAAAATCAGTTTGCACCATTTAAGGGGTGAATGTACTTGTGAATATGAACAATTTTCACTATGTGGACAAACCTCTGAAATCGCAAAAAAATATCAGCTGTTTCATACAAAAGGTAAAATTTTTATTTTTATATGATATATACCACAACTCGGCATTTGGTTTTCTAAATTGAAAATTTTTAAAAATGGAATCTAATACGATCGTCACATAGGATCGCTGGCTAGCACAACTACTACCTCCGGCAAACTCGCGTCAATGCTCAATGCAAAACAAAGCAGTTTCGAATTGACGTTGCTTCGAAAAGTATAAACTGTCAGTGCAATGCGATTGTGATATAGTTTTGACCTGGCTTTGGATTTCAAATATTGATACTGCATTACTGTTGACCCTTGCTCGTTAATTTGGACTCTGTTCAAGCCCTTTGTTGTGGATTTCGTCGATATGACCGAACGTACGCAGAGAACTGTTCTAAATAGTCAGACACGTGAGTTCGTAATACGCCTTCGTAACTATTTCGATCGTGAAGCTCAAAATGGAGGGCCAATTTTACCTATAACGTCAGTGGTTGAACGCGTAGCTGATGCGCTTAATATTGGACAACGAACTGTTAGACGGATAACTAAAAAAAAATATGGCGAGACTGGCACAGAAGAAAATAAACTTCACACACCAAAAAAGAGAAAACGAGCAAAACCAGTCGTAGGCATCGATAGCTTTGATGCCGATGCTATCCGAAGACATGTTTACGGCTACTATTTACAGAAGGAGTATCCAACAAGAAAAAAGTTGGTGCATTCACTGAAGGAAGCTGGATTATTCTTCGGTGGGGAAAGTTCTTTAACGAAGATTTTGAAGACCATTGGATTTCGATACAAAAAATGTAACAAACGCAAAATATTGATGGAAAGATTTGATATAGCGATGGCAAGGTATACTTTTTTACGGCAAGTGAAAGAAATCAAAAATTGGCAAAATGTTGTGTTCTTGGATGAAACATGGCTTAATGCTAACCATACTGTAGGCCGTTCTTGGAACGATGACACAGCAGCATCTACTTCCAAAGTTCCTGTAGGAAAAGGATCGCGACTTATAATTTGTCACGCCGGAACCATCAACGGGTTTGTCGAAGGTTCTCTCATGGCTTTTGCGTCAAAAACCACTGGAGACTATCATGAAGACATGAATGGAGAAAAGTTTACTGAATGGTTTACCTCAATGTTGTGTAGCCTCCCTGAACCATCTATTATAATTATGGACAACGCCCCATACCACTCGATGCAAATTGACAAGCCACCTGCCCAATCCCAAAAGAAAGCTGATATCGTCGCATGGCTTCGTAAAAATGGCGTAGATGCAAACATGAATATGTTAAAAGCGGAATTAGTACGTCTTTTAAAAGAAAACAAACCAACCAAGATCCGATACGTCATTGACGAAATAGCATTAGAACATGGGCACAGAGTTATACGGTTACCGCCTTACCATTGTGAGTATAATGCGATTGAGTTGGTGTGGGCTCAAATTAAGGGATATGCTGCAAGACACAATACAGAACCCCCATTTACCACAAAAAAAATGCTAAAATTATTAGAAGAAGCTTGTGAACATGTGACTAAAGGAGACTGGGAAAAGGTTGTGAATAGAACTGTTAAATTAATAAGGGAAGATTATGAAAGAGATGTGAAAATAGATAATATTATAGAAAACGAACATATAATTATTAATGTAGGTGATGATAGCAGTGACGACAGTGAAAATAGTAGTATGGACGAATCTGATTAATTATGGCCTTTTGTGGCACCTTTTTTGGTATCTTTTGTATTCATATGTTTCTTGTGTGCATATAAAGTATGTATATTCATTTTCATTCAAATATTCAGTTCGTTCAAATAAATTAAATAAACATATACATTTTTGTTTTATTAAACCTATTTAATCAGGTACAAAAACAAAACTTAATTGTTTTTTGTTCGAGAATAAATTGACATTCCACATCACTATTGTAATGTGTCAAACCGGCCATCATAGCGTGCCGCTAGTGTATAGATATGTAGATGATATAATTATATGTTGGACTGGGACAGACAGACAACTTGACACATTTGTCAAAAATCTAAACAATATACACCCGAAAATTAAATTCAAATCAGAGTTAGAACAAGATTACTCTATAAGCTTCCTCGATCTAACTATAACTCGTGCTAATAATAAACATCAGTTTGGAATTTTCCGGAAACCCACATACACAGACACAACCATACCCGCTTCATCCTGTCATCCGTGGCAGCATAAACTCGCAGCGTTCCACAGTTACGTGCATAGGTTGCTGTCTATTCCACTCACAAAAGAAAACTACTTAAAAGAATTAAAAGTAATTTACCACATGGCACAGGCAAATGGTTACAACAATAATATTGTTAATAATATAATAAAAAAGCAACAATTGATGCGGATAAAAAAGGATTTATATTCATCATCACCTGATAAAATAAATAAATACAAATCCAGTTTAACTTATTTTGGAACAGTGTCGGAGCGTATCGCGAAGAGACTTAAAGCACATGATATACATGTTGCATTTAGGACAAATAATACACTTAAAAATATTTGCAACGGTAAAGATAAATTAAACAACAAACAAAAATCGGGCATTTATAAACTCGAATGTTCAGACTGTAAAGCCACTTATATTGGTCAAACGGGTCGTAAATTTGAAACACGCTACAAAGAACATATGGCCGCGGTTAGGAACAACCAACCCCAAAAGTCTCACTTTGCTAAACATCTCCTTGATTGACACAAATTATCATCCGATCATTCATACAAAATCTTACACACCTGTGATAAAGGGCTTCGACTGAGCATGTTGGAACAATTAGAAATAATAAAACATAACAATAATACTCAGTTTAAATTACTTAATGAACAAGTGAACGTCTCAAGTTCACCACTGCTTCGTTTGTTTGAAGGGGGGGTAGTGGGCGGGGCAACAGTAGTGGGGGTAGGAATACAGTATATAATACCGCGCAATTGACACGAGCGTCACTAGACAATGCATCGTTGTAGAGTCAACATCTCCTGAGGATGCTCCGGTGTCGGGGCGAAACGTGCGTCGAGAGTAGTGTAAAAATTATACAGATTTTTTCTGTTGGCGGATTATAGCAAAATAATTCTAACCTTTTCTTGCTAATCATGGACTTCCGCAAAGTAACGCCTGCTTCTATCCAATATTAGTATAGATAAATACTTTGTATAGTGTGTGTGTGTGTAATGTAGTAAAGCGGGCGTTTGAAGTCGGTTGTTTAAAAAGATTTTTTATATTAAATTATATTAAATCATAATTTGGTCAATGGCTCAGTTGATTGGCAGTAGGTACCTAAAGAAAAGTTACTAGTAGGGATAGAATTAAGATAGGTGTAGTATCAGGAATATGAATAAGAAGTTGAAGCGTGTGATATTTCATTTCTTAAACGCACTTACGTAACTCCGAAATGTCGCACGTCAAACCCGCGAGCCCTCCGAATTGGAGACAGCAGTCCTAACCACTAGGCTATCGCTGTTCATTTAATCAATTTAATAATTAATCAGTAAGAAATAATTTATTTTGAAATAAGCAACATCCCAATTGCTAGATTCACTGACCCTACACCACACATTAGGCCTCGGTCCAGGTGCGAGCGGGTGCGGGCAGCGGAGCGATCGCCGTGTACAAGAAATTGGAAGGAAGACGTGCGGACGTGTCCTAAATCCTAATCGAAGGCGGCTGCCGAGCGGCATGAACACTAGAAGGACGCTCCCGCTACCCGCTCCCGCTCGCACCTAGGTTGAACATTAGGGCGGTACGCCCGAGTTGTAACCTAATTTTATGGGACCCTTTCGTGAACTTTTTTGTATTGTAAGTAATTGTTTACCGATGTAGTGTATACCACCTCCATCTTTTTTGAATTAAGTAACATAAAAAAAACCGGCCGAGTGCGTGTCGGGCACCGCGCAGTGTAGGGTTCCATAGTTGAAAGTCTCAAATATTATTGCTGACCTAGGATAGTGCTTTTATTTTATTTATGAATATTTAATATATTTTGAGTTCCATGGTTTAAATACTATATATGGTTTATATACTACAAAATATGCAACTTACACTACGTGTAATAACTAACTTGGAAAAAACAGATATAACTCCTTAACTAATGAACCCTACTTAGCCGTGATAGTTTTCCTTTAAAATTCATTATATAATATACTACTGCTGTGAATTTTTTCTTGTATCCTATATACAACCATTTAGCTGGCATAGGGGGGGGGGGGGGGGACACTTGACTCTAATAAAATTTAGCACTTTCAAATATCATATTTCCCAAACGGATCCCTGAACTGAAAAATGGTGTTTCCACACCCACAATATTTTTGAAAGACCTATTCAACGACACCCCACACTATGGGATAGACGAGAAAAAAAAAATCATCCCCACTTTACATGTAGGGGAGGTACCCTAAAAAAATATTTTCACAATTTTATTTCACCACTTTGTCGGCGTGATTGATATTTATACCTTTGTCAAATTTCAGATTTCCAGTACCAATAGTCTCTGAGCTAAACCGCGGACAGACAGACAGACAGAGGGACGGACATGGCGAAAATATAAGGGTTCCTTGTTTACTACGGTACCCTAAAAAATTGTATTAGGTATAGTATTACTAATGAGTAATGGTCTAAAAGATATAGGTACATTAGCTAATGCCCAAGAAATAGCTTAGTAGGCCCCAGACCTCATATTATTTGATGTCAGCGAGTAAACAAGAAACAAAAATGTGATTCGTCGAAACAAAATACCTACTACTGTCGCAGAAATAGACTGAACTTGCTTTGGATCGGGGTTCAGAGTGATGAATTGAGTAAGCCCTGAGACAAATTGATTATTTATTTATCTCCTAAGTAATTAGTACCTACCTATACTATTTTTTATTCAGTACTAGTTGAGGATTGTGACTTAGTCCGCAAGGATTTAGATTTTTAACATTCCGTGGGAACATGAGCAGCTTTGTATTAAGATTGGACATTTAAAAAAATATTTTTGAGTCTCGCTAAAAGTTTGCACTTACATACTTTTAAAATAAAGTCTGATAACTGTATTTTCATATACAAAAATAATATTATTTGGGTTAGGTACATTTTGTTTTTTTGAGTCCAACTGAATAGGTAATTACGGGTCTGCCCGCGAAATTCAAATTTAATTTGGTTCTTCACAATTTGTCAACTAAACTAGCGGCACGCTATGATGGCCGGTTTGACGTTTGTCCGCTCATGAAGTTCCGTATTAATTGATAACGACTTTGAAGGAAATAATTGTATTACTTTATTGACGATAGTGATGTGCAGAGATTCATAAATTTTATCGAATGTAGTTTTAGGTTTAGGACTCAAAATTTATTTATTAAATTGATTTCTAAAATGTATACAAGTGTAGAAAAATCAGTTTGCACCATTTAAGGGGTGAATGTACTTGTGAATATGAACAATTTTCACTATGTGGACAAACCTCTGAAATCGCAAAAAAATATCAGCTGTTTCATACAAAAGGTAAAATTTTTATTTTTATATGATATATACCACAACTCGGCATTTGGTTTTCTAAATTGAAAATTTTTAAAAATGGAATCTAATACGATCGTCACATAGGATCGCTGGCTAGCACAACTACTACCTCCGGCAAACTCGCGTCAATGCTCAATGCAAAACAAAGCAGTTTCGAATTGACGTTGCTTCGAAAAGTATAAACTGTCAGTGCAATGCGATTGTGATATAGTTTTGACCTGGCTTTGGATTTCAAATATTGATACTGCATTACTGTTGACCCTTGCTCGTTAATTTGGACTCTGTTCAAGCCCTTTGTTGTGGATTTCGTCGATATGACCGAACGTACGCAGAGAACTGTTCTAAATAGTCAGACACGGAGTTCGTAATACGCCTTCGTAACTATTTCGATCGTGAAGCTCAAAATGGAGGGCCAATTTTACCTATAACGTCAGTGGTTGAACGCGTAGCTGATGCGCTTAATATTGGACAACGAACTGTTAGACGGATAACTAAAAAAAAATATGGCGAGACTGGCACAGAAGAAAATAAACTTCACACACCAAAAAAGAGAAAACGAGCAAAACCAGTCGTAGGCATCGATAGCTTTGATGCCGATGCTATCCGAAGACATGTTTACGGCTACTATTTACAGAAGGAGTATCCAACAAGAAAAAAGTTGGTGCATTCACTGAAGGAAGCTGGATTATTCTTCGGTGGGGAAAGTTCTTTAACGAAGATTTTGAAGACCATTGGATTTCGATACAAAAAATGTAACAAACGCAAAATATTGATGGAAAGATTTGATATAGCGATGGCAAGGTATACTTTTTTACGGCAAGTGAAAGAAATCAAAAATTGGCAAAATGTTGTGTTTTTGGATGAAACATGGCTTAATGCTAACCATACTGTAGGCCGTTCTTGGAACGATGACACAGCAGCATCTACCTAAAGTTCCTGTAGGAAAAGGATCGCGACTTATAATTTGTCACGCCGGAACCATCAACGGGTTTGTCGAAGGTTCTCTCATGGCTTTTGCGTCAAAAACCACTGGAGACTATCATGAAGACATGAATGGAGAAAAGTTTACTGAATGGTTTACCTCAATGTTGTGTAGCCTCCCTGAACCATCTATTATAATTATGGACAACGCCCCATACCACTCGATGCAAATTGACAAGCCACCTGCCCAATCCCAAAAGAAAGCTGATATCGTCGCATGGCTTCGTAAAAATGGCGTAGATGCAAACATGAATATGTTAAAAGCGGAATTAGTACGTCTTTTAAAAGAAAACAAACCAACCAAGATCCGATACGTCATTGACGAAATAGCATTAGAACATGGGCACAGAGTTATACGGTTACCGCCTTACCATTGTGAGTATAATGCGATTGAGTTGGTGTGGGCTCAAATTAAGGGATATGCTGCAAGACACAATACAGAACCCCCATTTACCACAAAAAAAATGCTAAAATTATTAGAAGAAGCTTGTGAACATGTGACTAAAGGAGACTGGGAAAAGGTTGTGAATAGAACTGTTAAATTAATAAGGGAAGATTATGAAAGAGATGTGAAAATAGATAATATTATAGAAAACGAACATATAATTATTAATGTAGGTGATGATAGCAGTGACGACAGTGAAAATAGTAGTATGGACGAATCTGATTAATTATGGCCTTTTGTGGCACCTTTTTTGGTATCTTTTGTATTCATATGTTTCTTGTGTGCATATAAAGTATGTATATTCATTTTCATTCAAATATTCAGTTCGTTCAAATAAATTAAATAAACATATACATTTTTGTTTTATTAAACCTATTTAATCAGGTACAAAAACAAAACTTAATTGTTTTTTGTTCGAGAATAAATTGACATTCCACATCACTATTGTAATGTGTCAAACCGGCCATCATAGCGTGCCGCTAGTGTAATAATACGACAAATTAGGCTTATGGCATTCTAATTGCGCCAATGCAATGGCAGTATCATCTTCACAGCTTTAATAAAAATCTTTACTTGAAAGTGTCCAGTTTAAGAAATCAGTCAGAATATCGAGTTGGACGTGAGTTACTCACAAATTAGTCTTATCCGAACGTAAATTCCGAACGTGAGCGCTTAGTCTGCCCCCAACTTGATATTTTCATGCATATTAAAGTGACAGAGAAAATAAAATTGTAGCATAGATTGTAAATAGTAAGTTCTAGCACTTTGTTTTTCAAAATGATTTTTTCAAAACTCGATCTAGTTATTTATAAAGACTATATTATAATGGGCTTTCGCTCTAAAACTTATTATGTAAGTACCTAGTTCGCCCTTTCGAAGTTCATCAATCATTTCACCCTTCGAGGGCACCTAATGCTAAATAGTATCTAATATAATAGGTATGTAGTAGGTACGTCTATATTATTTATGGAATATACCAATTTCAAATTATAATTTGGTTTTTCAATTATTTGTATTGAAACTTTGAGTCTTAAAAAGCTTTCGGAAGGAAAACTGCTTGCCAAATGTGTATATATAAGTAGTACCTACTATGGCCTATCTATAACTACTTTTTGTCACCTTTTAATTTCTCTATTGATATAATATGTGTTATAAATAAATTCCTATAGTGGAAGGTTGGATTGGAAACAATTAGGTAACCATTATTATTATTATTGATGGTAATAATGAGGTATATTTCGCAGTAATATCAATATCACTAACTAGAGAATGGCCACACTACATACCTACCGAATTTCAGCTTTCTAGGACTTCAGGAAGTATCCTAAGAATTTTGTTGGTCATCACTCATCAGTGAGTGAGTCAGTATTCAGTGACGAAATCGGGGTTTTTTAGATATCAATAAAATCTGAAGTAGGTATAAGAGCTATGCAATTGAAACTTTATATGTTTTGTAAGTCTACTATTGACATCATATCCCGAGAATTTTGTTTATCTGGTATAATCCAAACCCAAGTTATTCGGGTTCTAAAAATCGGCCAAGTGCAAGTCGGGCCTCGCTCTTTTAGGGTTCCGTACATATGACCAAATAACTTTTTTAAACTAGATACATACCGATTTAGATATATTAGTTCTTAGATAGTACTAAATTAGCATATTATGGGGAAAAAATGCTCGTTTGTTTTGGTCACAATTTTGATGACCCCCCCATTTCTTCAAACTGCAACGCTAGATCGACTTTAACATATTACCTGTAACAAGTACTATTATATTCTGTGCCTGGACCTACAAACTAAAATTTTGGCTAGCGTCGCGCATTCGTTTCATCGTTTCTATTGAGGCTTGCTCGACTTCAACATACGTGTACAAACTGAAATTATTTTATACTTTTCAGTGCCCTTTGAAGTCGGTTTTTTTTAAAGAAATTTTATCCTATTATTATTAAATGTTTGCACTTTGAATCAAGTGTCTCCTTCGATGTTATTGTGTACTCGACATTTTTGTTTCTACAACCAAATGTAAATCTATACTTATAATAAAACTGTAACTGGAAGATTTCTGTACATTTAATATATTTTGAAAATTTTAATTGGGGGATGCTTGACTATCGATACTGAGCCCAAAACAGATTTTTATTTAATTTTTGTCTGTCTGTCTGTCTGTCTGTCTGTCTGTCTGTCTGTCTGTCCGCGCTTCACGCGAAAACTACTGAACGGATTTAAATGAAATTTAGTACAGCGGTAGCTGATACTCCGGGTCAACATATAGGATAGTTTTTATCCCGATAAAACATAAGGTTACTCCGAGATAGGGGATGAAACTTTTTGTTTATTTTACTCCATAACTCAGTCAAATCTGAACGGATTTTAATAATTCTTTATTTATTTGAAAGTGTGTACGACAAGAAATACAATGACCAATTTTGGTGAAGATCTGCTAGATATTATCGGAGATAGAGGACAAAACTTCTCTCGGATAGTTCCAGGTCACTCGCATACGATATATACGTATATAGATCTTATTACATTCATACCATAACCATATCTTGACCTGAGCTATTCATTACATACTAATTTTAGACTATATCACTGACCTCCAGGCCCTAGCTCCTCAATCCTGATGGTGCAGTGTACTGCCCACCTAAATCATGGATATTTACGAACTGTCGATTGTGAATTGATATTGTAGGTGCCAAATATTTAAAATATAATAGTGTAGTGGAGCCGTAAAAGAGGACTCAATTCTGATGCTGCTGGGTACTGCTCACCAATGATAGGTAACAATTAGTATGAACTACTTAGGGCATAACGCAGCCGTAAAAAATTTCGCGTCTCCGTTTTCCGTTTACTAAAATTTCCCACAGTAGCTTTGTATTCTTAGATGGCATCAATCTATTCAGCTAATTTAATTATCGCTCGGTTCGGTTTAGGAATCATCCACCTCCCTTCTCCTCCCCATGCTACAACTACTAATGGTACCAACTTCTCAATCCCGATGCTGCTGATGATAATTATACCCACCTAAATAGTGGGTGTTTACAAAATGTCGATAATGAATTCTTATTGTAGGTACCAAACAAGTGAAGACTACAAAGTGGCATAGTGCAATCGTAAAAAATGTCTCACTCGCTTCGTTTGCGAGAATGTCGATTGTAAATTTCTTTTTAACCGACTTCGAAAAAGGAGCAGGTTCTCAATTCGTCGGAATCAATTTTTTCAATTTTTTTATGTATGTTCACCGATTACTTGAAGGCGCCTGAACTGATTTGGAAAATTCTTACTTTTTTGTTTGAAAGGGTACTTCCCAGGTGGTTTTTAAATTTTACCGAAATCGGTTGAGCGGTTTTAAAAAATTAAGAAAAAAAAATATATACTTTGTTTTGTAAAAAAATTATATTAAATTATGTACTCATTAGTATATAGACTACACAGAGGCGTAGTGCGATCAAAAAAACCTTCGCGCTCGCTTCGCTCGCGAAAATATCAGTTTTCAGTTGCTACTGCGGGTGCCAAGTATGAACTACAAAGAAGCGTAGTGCAATCGAAAATTTTCGCGCTCGCTTCGCTCGCTAAAATGTGTCTTCTTGATTGGTATTGTAAGAACCAAGTATAACGAACCAATAAAGCAACGAAAACTGCAATATCTGGGACATATAATGCGTGGCGATAAGTACAAGTTGCTCCAACTAATAATACAGGGGATGATACAAGGTAGGAGACCCCCTGGAAGAAGACGGACCTCTTGGCTCAAAAATATCCGGACATGGTTCGGACTGAGTACTCGATCCTTATTCCGCGCAGTTGTGTGTAAGGTCCGAATAGCCAATATGATAGCCGACCTCCGGTAGGAGATGGCACCTCAAGAAGAAGAAGAAGAAGAACCAAGTATGAAGGAAACAGTTATGTAGTGCAGCCCTAAAGAATTTTGCGAAATGTCTGATTTGGATTGCCAAGTATGGACTACATAGTGATGCAATGAAATTGTAAAAATTTTCGCGCTAGCTTCATTGGCGAAAATTTCTTAATTGTTGTCGTGAGTGTAAACCAAGTATGCTCGCTTCGCTCGCGAAAATATCAGTTTTCAGTTGCTACTGTAGGTGCCAAGTATGAACTACAAATATGCGTAGTGCAATCGAAATTTTTTGATTGTAGATTGCTTTTGTCTATACCAATTAGTATGGACTACACAGAGGCGTATTGCGATCAAAATATTTATTTTCGCGCTCGCTTCACTCGCGAAAATTTTGGTTTTCGCTAATGTAGGTGCCAAGTTTAAACTAAAAAGGAGCGTAGTGCAATCTAAAATTTTTGCGCTCGCTTTGCTCGCGAAATTGTGTCTTTTCTTGATTGGTATTGTAAGAACAAATTATGAAGGACACAGTTAAGTAGTGCAGCCCTAAAAAAATTGCGAAAATGTCCGTTTTCCATTGCCAAGTATGGACTACATAGTGATGCAATCTAATTGTAAAAAATTAGGCGCTTTTTTCATTTTTGTTGTAAGTGTAAAAAATTGACTTTTCTTCATTTTTGTTGTAAGTGTAAACCAAGTATGGAGTACATAGTTAAGTAGTGCAGTCCTAAAAAATTTCGCGCTCGCTTCGCTCGCGAAAATGTCTTTTCTTCATTGTTGTTTTGGGTGTAAACCAAGTATGGAGTACATAGTTAAGTAGTGCAGTCCTAAAAAATTTCGCACTCGCTTCGCTCGCGAAAATATCAGTTTTTAGTTGCTACTGTAGGTGCCAAATATGAACTACAAATAAGCGTAGGGCAATCGAAAATTTTTGCGCTCGCTTCGCTCGCGAAAATCTCGATTTTAGATTGCTTTTGTCTATACCAAGAAGTATGGACTACACAGAGGCGTAGTGCGATCAAAACATTTTCGCGCTCGCTTCGCTCGCGAAAATTTCGGTTTTCGCTTTCCTAATGTAGGTGCCAAGTAGAAATTAAAAAGGAGCGTAGTGCAATCTAAAATTTTTGCGCTCGCTTTGCTCGCGAAATTTTGTCTTTTCTTGATTGGTATTGTAAGAACCAAGTATGAAGGACACAGTTAAGTAGTGCAGCCCTAAAAAATTTGCGAAAATGTCCGTTTTCGATTGCCAAGTATGGACTACATAGTGATGCAATGTAATTGTAAAAAATTAGGCACTCGCTTCGCTAGCGAATATGTCTTTTCTTCATTGTTGTTGTAAGTGTAAACCAAGTATGGAGTACATAGTTAAGTAGTGTAGTCCTAAAAAATTTCGCGCTCGCTTCGTATGGCACGTACGAGACGTGACCATAGGGCACCTCATAGCATATTTTAATTCCGCGATAAAAACCTTGTAATTTATTTCAACAAACTTATAATAATATTAGTTCAGCAACTTTTGCACGTACGTAATATCCAAGCACATCTTTCCCCACCTTTATTTATAAAATTAATTAGTATATAAGATCTTTTGTAAATACGTAATATATGCCACTACCATTAGACACTGCCGTCTGTGTTTCTTTATTCCTTACCTCATCTCTCTGCAAGAACACGCTGTTACACTGCAGCCGGTGTAACGCAACAGTGGTGACCCCGACCGTGAAAAAACCTCAACGTGATTCTGCTCTCCGACGTACGAGGCAGTGATCCTCAACCGAGTCATCCGACGCGTTCATCCGACGAGATCGTACCCAACGTGTCCAACCAACCAACGAGATCGGCCAACACATCAAGACATCCTCATCATTGTGAGTCACATTTTTTCGTCATCATGGCTCGTCAAACACCTGTCAAAGGTTTCGGCGCTGGCAACTCTACAGACGAACAACTCAACGGCAGCACAGACTTAGTGGCATCAGTCTCAATAGCAGAGAGGATTCCGCAGTTCTGGACGGATTCACCGCGACTTTGGTTCTCTCAATTTGACGCGATTGTGGCTCCGCAGAAGCAAGGCGATGAATACAAGTTCAACGCGGTCGTATCAAAATTACCAAAGGACGTCATCCATCAAGTCAGCGACATTTTAACGAGTCCGCCTTCAGAGAACAAATACCACTGCATCCGGGAACGACTCATCAGCTGTTATGAAGAAAGCGAACATCGGCGATTCCATAAGCTTTTGTCTGAGATGGACCTGGGAGATCAAAAGCCATCTCAACTATTAAGAAGAATGAAAGAAGCTGGCTGCGGCAAGATTAATGACGACACGCTACGCTTATTATGGATGAGACAACTTCCTCCATCCGTAACCTCCGTGTTAGCGATCTACGAAAATTTGGCACTGGACAAGCTAAGCGAAATGGCTGATCGCATCTACGAGAACAGTCGCTGCAATACGAACATATCGTCTTCGGCATCAGCTGACATAAATTTAATCACCCAACTGACGTCACAAATTGCAACGATGCAATTAGAAATTGCAGCGCTACGCAATGACCGCTCGCGAACAATGCATCGACGCAGCAGTTTTAGTCAACCTCGGTACAATAGACTAGGTCAAGTTCACGCCTGCATTCACGATCGAAACAACGAAGCAATTTTTGTTACTATCATAAAAACTTTAAAGAAAAAGCTCGAAAGTGTGAAAAACCCTGTTCTTGGGTAAACAAACATTCGGAAAACTAGATTCAGCACAGCGTGCGGCGAGACTCTGTGCTATTCTTCCCTCAAATCGCCTAACGATTATCGACTCTAACAGTGGTTATCGATTCCTCGTGGATACTGGGGCGAACATTTCAGTCATTTCAAAGCCATCACAGAGCTCAAAAAAGGCAAGCGAGTTGAAATTATTTGCCGCCAACGGAACCATTATCAATACATATGGAGAAAAAACCCTAACCTTAAATTTGGGGTTACGCCGCCCATTCATCTGGACCTTTGTTATTGCCGACGTCAAGATGCCTATATTAGGAGCTGATTTCCTAGACCACTACCAACTTTTGGTAGACATACACGGGAAAACCTTAATCGACAAAACGACTGAAATCAAGAAACCAATGAATTCTATACGAGTAAATATTCCGTCCGTCCGCTCTGTGGGGGGACTGACGTAAGCCGGAACAAGCAAGCCGCCTGCGCGCGGTGTGATAGGGAGTGGGTCGGCGACACCCAACTCCGGCGGTCCTTTCGCTAGTAATATTTGAATGTAATATGGTAGAGTCAGATGCTATTGTGAAGCTCGTGTAGGCTATGTTAAAATAAATATATGTGACCGTCGTGAAAGGAAGTTTTAATTGAAGCTCGAGGCAGAGTCCCAACAGTGGTGACCCCGCAACTGAACAAAGTGCAACCCGATCGACGAAAGGAGACCCCAACATAATGAACCCGCCAGGTTCGCCACATAAAGGTACACCGCAGGGCATGAAAATGGAAGAAGGGATGGCGAGTATCACCGTGTCGGCAAGGATACCCGAATTTTGGAAGGAGATGCCCAGACTGTGGTTCGCTCAATTTGAGGCGACATTAGCCCCCCAGAAGCAGGGAGATGAGTGCCGGTCTCAGTTGGTTTTATCAAAATTAGGGCGCGAAGCGCTCCAACAGGTAGCCGATATAATTTACAGTCCACCAGAAGCCAATAAATATCAAGCCTTGAAGGAGCGACTTTTACAAGTTTACGAAGAGTCACCGGAGCGACAGTTCCAGAGGCTAGTGAGCGAATTAGAGTTAGGCACCCAAAAACCATCGCAACTCCTGCGCAGAATGAAGGAGCTGGCAAGGAACAGCAAGGCTAGTGATGAAACCGTAAGGAATCTGTGGATAACAAGACTGCCGATACCCGTGAAGACAGTGCTCGCAGCTAGCCAGGACCAACAAGTGGACAACTTGGCCGCCATCGCGGATAAAGTGATGGAAAATATGCAGCCAATAACAGGAGAGACGGCAGCGGTGAGTAGCCAGGCACCGGAACCGCCGGGCAGTGAGGTGATGCAACAAATGAGTAAATTAATGGTAGAGATAGCGGCACTACGTGAGGAAGTTGGCAGGAGCAGAGGTCATCGGAGATTCCCTAGAGGGCGATCCAGCTCAAGAGGCAGAGCGGCCAGGGCAAGCTCGCCAAGGCGCAGCCCAGCAAGCCCGGATTGGCTATGCCATTTCCACTACCGATTCGGAGCCAGAGCAAATAAGTGTGAGCAGCCGTGCAGTTGGAAAGGCAAGGCGGAAAACTAGGTGCGGCAGATTCAGGTGAGACGCAGAAGTCTGTCGCCGTGTTGGACAATCATCGTCTCAGTGTATTTGATGTGAAAAATGCGTTGCGTTTTCTGGTGGACACAGGGGCCAACATTAGTGTGATTCCAGCCTCAAAAGTGAGTAAACAGCATATTAAAGTCAATGAGGTGTATAAGTTATTTGCCGCAAACGGTTCAGAGATAAAAACATTTGGGACAATAACATTAGAGTTAAATTTGTGTTTAAGGAGAGCATTTAGGTGGAACTTTGTAATCGCAAACGTAAGTCAACCGATATTGGGTGCAGATTTCTTGAGCCATTTTAAGCTTATTGTAGACCTTAGCTCAAAGAAATTGATAGACAAAGTCACAGGTTTAACGGTAGCAGGACCGCTAGTTAAGTACAGCGACGCTTCAATTAGTACGTTTAACAGTACTATGCTATATCACGATATTCTGTCCGGTTTCCCCAATATCACTAAACCACTTAATTTTAAGGAAAACCTAGACCAGTCGGAGCATAATGTGTATCATTACATAGAGACCTCCGGCCCACCTGTTTATGCTAAAGCAAGACCGTTGCCCCCAGATAGATATAGGTTAGTCAAAGAGGAATTTAGAAAAATGCAGGAATTAGGTATATGCCGACCATCAAAGAGCGAGTGGGCCAGTCCGTTACATGTGGTCCTAAAGAAAGACGGACAAATCCGTCCTTGCGGCGACTACAGGCGCCTCAACGCGATAACGAAACCGGACCGCTACCCAGTGCCAAGACTACAGGACTTCACGTATTGCTTAACAGGTAAAAAATTTTTTTCTAAAATCGATGTTAATAGGGCCTACCATAATATTTTAGTTAATCCGGAAGACGTCGAGAAAACCGCGATTTCAGTACCTTTCGGTTTGTACGAATTTTCCAGGATGGCTTTCGGGCTTAGAAACGCAGCTCAGACCTTCCAACGGTTCATGGACAACACGGTACTGCGGGGGATAGAAAACATAGGCGACAAAATAGATAACGAGTACGAGTCATCTCTATTTTGTTATATTGACGATATAATCATAGCTTCGAAAAATGACGCCATACATAGAGAACATGTCAGACTAATTTGTGATCGTTTTGATAAAGTAGGTATTACAATAAACGTGAGTAAGTGTTCGTTTGGTCGCAGCGAAATAGAGTTCTTAGGATACGCGGTAACCCGAGAAGGCATCAGTCCGTTGCCCGATAAAATTAAGGTGATCACAGACTACCCTAAGCCCGAGAACGTCGAACAACTCCGACGATTTCTAGGGATGGTAAACTTCTATAGGTCCCATTTACCTAAAGCAGCTCAACACCACGCGCATCTTAATAGTTTCCTGCACAACTCAAAAAAGCGTGATAAGACGAAAATCGAGTGGAACAGCGAGGCAGAGAAAGCATTCGAACAATGTAAGGTAAGCCTTAAAAGCGCTGTTACATTGTCGCACCCAATGTCTAACGTTCCTTTAGCGCTTATGACAGACGCCTCAGATACGTGTGTAGGCGCGGTGTTGCAGCAGAAAGTCGGCAGTGTGTGGAAGCCCTTAGGCTATTTTTCCAAGAAGCTGTCTGATACACAACGTAAGTATAGCACGTATGATCGAGAGTTGTTAGCGATCTACATGGCCATCACGCATTTTAAGAACATGATCGAGGGACGGTTACTAACAGTATTTACGGATCATAAACCGTTAACTTTCGCGTTAACTAAGGTAAGTTCAGAGAAAGAGACCCCAAGGAGAGTCAGGCAATTGTTGTATATCAGCGAATTTACCAGCGACATACAACATATCACCGGAAATCAGAACCCGGTCGCGGACGCACTATCGAGAATAGAGGCCATTGTTTTCCCAACGGCAATCGACTACGAGAAATTAGCTAGGGATCAAGAGGTAAGCGATGAGGTCATGCGGTTACGAAACGACTACAATGTAAGCAGTCTTAGGTTGAAACGCGTTAGTATACCTAACGTTAGTAAAGGCATCTATTGTGACGTAACAGGGGATCGTATTAGGCCGTACTTAACAGAAAAATTCAGGAAGCGTGTTTTTGAAGCGGTCCATAATATAAGTCATCCCGGGGTTAAGTCAACCCTTAAGATGGTAGCACAACGGGTCGTGTGGAAAGGGATGAATAGCGATGTCAGGTCGTGGGCAAAAGCGTGCATTGACTGCCAGAGAGTTAAAGTCAGTCGACACACGGTTTCAAAATTAGAGTCTTTTCCACCATGCCAAAGGTTTGACCATATACACGTCGATATAGTAGGGCCTCTACCGACGTCGCAAGAAGGATACAGGTACCTGCTAACTATTGTCGATAGGTACACGCGATGGCCGGAAGCGTTTCCCATCAAAGACATTACAGCGGAAACGGTAGCCGAGGGTGTGTATACAGGGTGGTGCTGCAGGTATGGATTAGTAAAATCGCTGACCACGGACCAGGGGAGGCAATTCGAGTCAGATTTGTTCCAGAACCTAATGAAATTAATGGGGGTGCAACGTAATAGAACAACCCCGTACCATCCACAAAGCAATGGGTTGGTTGAGAGGTGGCATAGGACCCTCAAGACGGCGATTGCAGCGAGATTAATTCGCAGTGGATGTTGGGTACAAGAGTTACCGACAGTCCTGTTAGGCCTCCGAGCAGCATGCAGGAGTGACTCAGGGGTAAGCGCGGCGCAGATGGTGTTCGGGCACGATATTAGGTTACCCGGCGATTTTTTTATAGAAAGTTCGTCGTACAAAGCAAACGACCCGTACACATTCGTGGACAGATTACGCAAGATATTACACAGTTTTAACCCTGTAACTCGGGAAGGCACCGATCCTAAAAAGACGTTTTTCCACCCCGAGTTATATAAGTGCACGCATGTGTTTGTAAGGAATGACGCGGTACGGAAACCATTGACACCCACGTACCAAGGTCCGTTCCAGGTTATCAAGAGGGACAAAAAATGTTTCCTAGTTCAGCTACCTAATAGGACGTTATATGTATCAGTAGATAGGCTGAAACCTGCATTCATGCTGAACGACGAGGTTGACGAGCGATGTGAGTACAAGGAACCAACTATAGTTCCAAGCGATAAGGTAGAGAATTGTATACCACCAAAGACCTCGCGTAGCGGCCGTAGGATAATTAGGCCAGTGCGGTTTGCTGAGTAGTATAGTTAGGCAATAACTCAGATTGAGTAGGTACGTTAATTGTAGTGTACATTTTTTTTTCGCTTAGTAACACAAAGCAAATTTAGCACGGTAACTAGGTTGAACGTGAGTCGAGCAGGTAATAGATGGTATATATTAAGTAATTAAATAAGATAGTAACTATTTGTCAAGTATTAACGGCATAAGTAATACTAAGACTAACAATGGGCTACGGGCAAAGTAAAGAGGAAAGGAATCAAAACAACGTGGCCATCGAGCAGACTGTATCGAATAACGGAAGCTTAGAGTCAAAAGTAAACTTGCTGTTTGTATTGCTGGTTACCGTAACAATATTTTTAGTCCTAATTTATTGCTACGGCGTAAGGAACCAAGTCAAGAAGAAGATTGGGAAATGGTTACGTAAAGAAGCTGCGAGTGTCGGATTGGAAGCCCAGACAGTAAGGGTCCAATCCACTCAACAAGGTGCCACCCAAAACCAAGTGTATTAATGTACTGTGTAATAAGTAGGAATGTAAGGTAAAATATAGAGCGTAGTATGTAATGTGTCTGTCAAAAGTGTGTGTATCTCAAAACTTTCAGTTTTTATTGCTAAGTACCTAGTACTCGTGTTTTGTAATATGTTGTAGTATGTAGTAATGTGTGTAAATGTAAAACTCTAGCATGCCATTTACAGGTATGTATCTAGAAAATAAAAGAAAGTTAGAAGTTTAAAAAAATTTATTGTTATACATAAATACATGGTAAGGCAACAGTGCTACAAGTTTGATAGGCGTTGCGTAACGTCAGTCCCACATCAGGTGACCGTAATTTGAAACCCGTGTTTACAGCAACGGTGACCTACATTTTCGAGTATGCGTAGTTATCAAAAGAGAGACCTGTGAGCACAGTAGTAATATCACTATATAAAAAATTTTTTTGTTTGTTGCAAAAACTAACTTAAAAATTTTTTTTCTTTCCCCATAGGGGGGGATGAGTGTGGGGGGACTGACGTAAGCCGGAACAAGCAAGCCGCCTGCGCGCGGTGTGATAGGGAGTGGGTCGGCGACACCCAACTCCGGCGGTCCTTTCGCTAGTAATATTTGAATGTAATATGGTAGAGTCAGATGCTATTGTGAAGCTCGTGTAGGCTATGTTAAAATAAATATATGTGACCGTCGTGAAAGGAAGTTTTAATTGAAGCTCCAGGCAGAGTCCCAACAGCTCCATCGACTACAACTTATCCGCTCCTCTCAAACAATTACTGGAAAAGTACGAAAGTATTACAAGGCCAACATCGATGAAAGGACCTACGCAACACAATGTTCAACATCACATGATCACGGAAGGATTTCCAGTATGCGCCAAAGCTCGTCCACTTCCTCCTGACAAGTACAAAATCGCCAAAAAGGAATTTCAAGAGATGATGGAGATGGGAATTTGCAGACCATCCAGTAGCCCATGGGCCAGTCCATTGCACATGGTAAAAAAGAAGAATGGTGAATGGAGACCTTGCGGTGACTACCGCGCCCTTAACAAGATTACTGTTCCAGACAGATACCCGTTGCCAAGGTTACTGGATTTTACATATATCGCAAATGGAAAAAACATATTCAGCAAAATCGACATTAGGAAGGCTGTAGGCAAAATTCTATACCAGTAGCGGAACCCGAGAAAACCGCGATCGTTTCACCGATCGGTTTATACGAATTTTTAAAAATGCCTTCCGGTTTACGTAACGCAGGACAGACCTTCCAGAGATTCATGGATTCAATATTCCGAGATTTGGACTACGTTTTCATTTTTGTCGACGACATATTAATCGCAAGCAAGTCCGAAGAACAACACTACAATCATTTGGAAACAGTTTTCAAGAGATTGCAACAAAATGGTATTACAATTAACATGAGCAAATGCGAGTTCGCCAAACAAGAACTAGATTTTCTTGGTTATCATATAACGAGCCAAGGAATGAAACCAACACAAGAAAAAAATTCAAGCAATCATCGATTATCCCAAACCCAAAACTGTGAAGGAACTTCGTCGTTTCCTGGGCATGGTCAACTTTCACAGACATGCAATCAAGCAATCCGCCAATCATCAAGCTCCACTCAACATATTTTTAATAAATTCAAGAAAAAGCGATAATACGCTGATTAAGTGGAACGCAGAGGCCGAGCGTGCTTTTCAACAATGCAAGCAAGATTTACGTGACATTGCAACGATAGCATTTCCTGATGAAAACGCACCGATCGCAATAATGACCGACGCTAGTTTAAAATGCGTCGGCGCAGTTTTACAACAAAAGGTCAAGCAAAAATGGATACTTATTGCATATTTTTCAAAATCCTTATCAGATACGCAAGTCAAGTATTCAACTTACGATCGAGAGCTACTCGGAATTTATATGGCGGTAAAACATTTCCGACGACTGATACAAGGTCGCATTTTTACAATTTACACCGACCACAAACTATTGGTGCACGCCTTCGACAAGAAGCCGTCACTAGATGACACTCCGAGGAGAATAAGATATTTGGATTTTATATCACAATTTAGCACCGATATACAGCACGTAAGCGGGAATCACAACGTAGTGGCTGACGCCTTATCTCGAGTTGTGGAAACTATCACGTTACCCACCGTTATCGATTATTCTGAGCTAGAAAAATACCAAGAGGGTGACATCGGGCTACAGCGACTCAAACAAAATAGGTCATTATACATGACGCGAGTAGCAGTACCCAATACAAATAGCAAGATTTATTGCGACATTTCTACCGGAATTACGCGACCATACATTCCGAAGCAACTTAGAAGAACTATTTTTGACAGCTATCACAACTTCAGCCATCCGGGCAAAAATACGACAAGGAAATTAATCGGAAGAAATTACATTTGGCCTAGCATGAACACAGAAATAAATCAGTGGTGCGATTCGTGCATACCATGCCAACTATCAAAAGTGCATAGGCACACAAGTCTCGCGAAATTAATGGGAATTGAGAAGATCCGGACCACACCTTACCACCCACAATCAAACGCGAAAGTTGAAAGATTGCACAGGACAATAAAAACAGCATTAAGGGCTCGTGCAAACACAGCGAATTGGACAAAAGAATTGCCATCAGTTCTATTAGGCATACGTTCCAGTTATCGACAAGATACTGGCTATAGCGCCGCAGAACTCGTTTATGGCACAGCTGTTCGGTTACCGGCAAGTTTTTTCGGCGACAAGACAGAGACCACATACCCCGAATTCGTTCAAGATATCAAAGAAAACATAAGTCGAGCCACGAACATTCCGCAAAGAGAGAGTTCAAATCGAAACGTTTTCGTCCACCCGCGCCTGTCAGACTGTACGCACGTATTCCTGAGGTGCGATAGACTACGTCCATCTTTAACTCCTCCGTATGAGGGACCCTTCCGTGTAATCAGACGAAACGATAAAGTCTTCACCATTGAACGAGACGGCAAAGAATACAACGTATCAATAGACCGGATCAAGCCAGCATTTCTGATGAACGAAGAGATCGACGAGCGTAACAGCAGCAACCAACGCGACATAGCAACAGATCATAGAGAGATTCAACAGCAGAAGGTCACGCGTTCAGGACGCATATCTCGTCCTACAGTCGTTTTCAACAATGTTAATTAGTAGTAGTTTTTCTTTCCTTTTGATGTATACGTCATTTTTTCCCTAAAGGGGGGAATATCTATGGCACGTACGAGACGTGACCATAGGGCACCTCATAGCATATTTTAATTCCGCGATAAAAACCTTGTAATTTATTTCAACAAACTTATAATAATATTAGTTCAGCAACTTTTGCACGTACGTAATATCCAAGCACATCTCTCCCCACCTTTAATATATTATATATAGCTGTTCGTGCTGATTCACTGATTCACTGACTGATTGATCACCTCTCCTGTAAAATTTTGTATGAAAAAAATTTTTTTCACTGATTGTTTCGTACAGAAGACAAAAATTCATTCGGAGGAAAATTATGGAGAGAGCTGATGATTGAGGATTTCGGAGACGGGTGAAGGGCACGGCCAGGGTATCGAAGATGGGTGGGGGGTGCTCGAACAAATATCACTCGAAACCTCATCCAATTCGCAGCGAGCTGAAAAAAAATTCAAAATGGCGGAAAAAAGATGGCCGCCATACAAATTTCTTCGGTGTCTATCTCGGGGAGTATAAAAGATGGAAGAGAGGTTTCTTGGTAAAAGATGATCAGGACCCAAAGGTCTATTTGATGAATAGAAAAAAAATCCAAGATGGCGGAATTTTCTTTTCTTCATACAAAATATATGGCGAATATTGAAGAGACTAGAAGTTGGGAACTATTCAAGACTTTGATACGGTTTCATTTCGAAATTTGTTTTTATAGAAGAATTTTCATTGTGACAAATGATGAGAGAAGATGATTGAGGGTTTGGAAGGTGGGTGAGGAGCACGGCCAGGGTATTGAAGATAGGTTGGGTGTGCTCAAACAAAAGTCACTCGAAACCTCATCCAATTAGGAGTGAGCTGAAAAAAAAACTCCAAAATGGCGGATTCAAGATGGCGGCCATACAAATTTCGTCATGGTCTATCTCGGAGAATATAAAAGATGGAAGAGTGGTTTTTTGATAGAAAATGATCAAGACCTAAAAGTCTACTTGCCGAGTAGAAAAACCGCGGTCCGCTTGCGGGCCGCGCACCCACGCGCCCTACTAGTTAATATATATATAGCTGTTCGTGCTGATTCACTGATTCACTGACTGATTGATCACCTCTCCTGTAAAATTTTGTATGAAAAAATTTTTTTTCACTGATTGTTTCGTACAGAAGACAAAAATTCATTCGCAGGAAAATTATGGAGAGAGCTGATGATTGAGGATTTCGGAGACGGGTGAAGAGCACGGCCAGGGTATCGAAGATAGGTGGGGGGTGCTCGAACAAATATCACTCGAAACCTCATCCAATTCGCAGCGAGCTGAAAAAAAATTCAAAATGGCGGAAAAAAGATGGCCGCCATACAAATTTCTTCGGTGTCTATCTCGGGGAGTATAAAAGATGGAAGAGGGGTTTCTTGGCAAAAGATGATCAGGGCCTAAAGGTCTATTTGATGAATAGAAAAAAAATCCAAGATGGCGGAATTTTTTTTTCTTCATACAAAATATATGGCGAATATTGAAGAGACTATAAGCCGGGAATCATGCAAGACTTTGATACGGTTCCTTTTCAAGATTTGTTTTTATTGAAGAATTTTCATTATGACAAATGATGATATATGATGATCGAGGGTTAGGAAGGTGGGTGAGGAGCACGGCCATGGTAATGAAGATAGGTGGGGGTGCTCGAAAAAAAGTCACTCGAAACCTCATCCAATTGGCCGTGAGCTGAAAAAAAATCAAAATGGCGGAAAAAAGATGGCGACCATACAAACTTCGTCGGTGTCTATCTCGAAGAGGATAAAAGATGGAAGAGTCGTTTCTGGGCAAAATATGATCAGGACCTAAAGGTCTACTCGATGAATAGAAAAAAATTCAAGATGGCGGATTTTTTTTTCCATACAAAATATATGGCGAATATTGAAGAGGCTAGAAGCTGAGAACTATGCAAGACTTTGATACGGTTCCTTTTCAAAATTTGTTTTTATAAAAGAATTCTCAATCTGACAAATGATGAGATATGATGATCGAGGGTTTGGAAGGTGGGTGAGGAGCACGGCCAGGGTATTGAAGATAGGTTGGGGGTGCTAGAACAAAAGTCACTCCAAACGTCATGCAATTGGCAGTGAGCTGAAAAAAAATTCAAAATGGCGGATTCAAGATGGCTGCCATACAAATTTCAAAGGCGTCTATCTCGGAGAGTATAAAAGATGAAAGAGTGGTGTTTGGGTAAAAAATGATCAAGACCTGAAAGTCCACTTGACGATAGAAAAACCGCGGTCCGCTTGCGGGCCGCGCACCCACGCGCCCTACTAGTTATTTATAAAATTAATTAGTATATAAGATCTTTTGTAAATACGTAATATATGCCACTACCATTAGACACTGCCGTCTGTGTTTCTTTATTCCTTACCTCATCTCTCTGCAAGAACACGCTGTTACACTGCAGCCGCGGTGTAACGCAACACTTCGCTCGCGAAAATGTCTTTTCTTCATTGTTGTTTTGAGTGTAAACCAAGTATGGAGTACATAGTTAAGTAGTGCAGTCCTAAAAAATTTCGAAAATATCTGAACTACAAATAAGCGTAGGGCAATCGAAAATTTTTGCGCTCGCTTCGCTCGCGAAAATGTCGGTTGTAGATTGCTTTTGTCTATACCAATTAGTATGGACTACACAGAGACACACACTCTACTACACAGAGGCGTAGTGCGATCAAAATATTTTTGCGCTCGCTTCGCTCGCGAAAATTTCGGTTTTCGCTTGCTAATGTAGGTGCCAAGTAGAAACTAAAAAGGAGCGTGGTGCAATCTAAAATTTTTGCGCTCGCTTTGCTCGCGAAATTGGGTCTTTTCTTGATTGGTATTGTAAGAACCAAGTATGAAGGACATAGTTAAGTAGTGCAGCCCTAAAAATTTGCGAAAATGACCGTTTTCGATTGCCAAGTATGGACTACATAGTGATGCAACGTAATTGTAAAAAAAAATCGGAAATGTCTTTTATTAATTGTTGTTGTAAGTGTAAACCAAGTATGGAGTACATAGTTAAGTAGTGCATTCCTAAAAAAATTCGCGCTCGCTTCGCTCGCGACAGCGTCGGTTTTGTGTTGCTTATGTGGGTGCCAAGTATGGACTACATAGTGGCGTAGTGCAATCGCAAAAAATGTCGCACTCGCTTTACTAGCGATAATGTCGATTATCGATTGCTTTTGTCTATATCAATTAGTATGGATTACACAGAGGCGTACTTAATGCGATCAAAAAATCTTTGCGCTCGCTTCCCTCGCAAAAATATCAGTTTTCAGTTGCTACTGTAGGTGCCAAGTATAAACTTCAAATAAGCGTAATGCAATCGAAAATTTTTGCGCTCGCTTCGCTCGCGAAATGTGTCTTTCTTGCTTGATACTGTAAGAACCAAGTATGAATGACACAGTTATGTAGTGCAGCCCTAAAAATTTTGCGAAATGTCCGTTTTGGACTACATAGTGATGCAATGAAATCTTAAAAATTTTCGCGCTCGCTTCGTTGGCAAAAATGTCTTTTCTTAATTGTTGTTGTGAGTATAAACCAAGTATGGAGTACATAGTTAAGTAGTGCAGTTCTGAAAATTTCGCGCTTGCTTCGCTCGCGATAACGTCGCTTTTGTGTTGCTTATGTAGGTGCCAAGTATGGACTATATGGTGGCGTAGTGCAATCCTAAAAATGACGCACTGGCTTTACTAGCGATAATGTCGATTATAGATTGCTTTTGTAGATACCAATTAGTATGGGCTACACAGAGGCGTAGTGCGATCAAAAAATTTTCGCACTCGCTTCGCTCACGAAAATATCGGTTTTCAGTTGCTACTGTAGATGCTAAGTATAAACTAAAAAGAAGCGTAGTGCAATCGAAAATTCTCGCCTGCGTCACTAGACTACAGTCCAGTGATGCAGGCGAGAATGAAGACCAGTTGCCAATCCATCATTGAAGACCAGTTACCAACTCCTCAATCCTGATGCTGCTGGTCCTGCCTAAATTGTGGGTATTTACAAAATTTCCATTTTGAATTGATATTGTAGGTTTGCAGGTACCAAGTAGGTACAGAATATTATATAGTGGCGTAGTACAATCGTAAAAACCTCACGATTAACATAAAACAATTCTTTTTTATTACTTTTTCCACGCGGACGAAGTCGCGGGCATCAGCTAGTGTGAATAAATAAGTAAGTAAGTAGGTAACTCATCTGAGATAGAAATAGAAATTTAATATTCCTATTTACTTTCCATAACTAATAAAACATCACTTAGCTACCTTCAATATACCTAGTATTATAAGATACAGTATACTAGATACTACAAGATAAAGTACACTATAATAAATACAAAAGTAATAAAATTTATTGGAAAATATACAAACCAACTTTGCCTTTCCTTTTCTTAATAGGTAGGTATCCTTTATATACGTCTAGGGAATCACAAAGAGAGAATAAAGCCTATTTTCAGAGTTTATTTTCTATAGTATTAATATAATATTCACAATTATTCACTTTATGTTGAAAATTGACTACTGAGGGTTTCATGAATATTTAGTAGATTATTCGACATGGGGGTAATGCGATGTTTTACGTTACGGTCGCCGGGATAAATCCTAAGCGAACGAGGGATTTTAAAGTAACGCCCGAGCGTAAGCGAGGGTGTTGCATCTAGAATCCTGAGTGAAGCGCGGGGCTTAGAGGCGCCCAAGACGAATACAGCATTACCCCTCCGTTGAATACTCTACTTTTCACACCTCGCAAGGCAATAAAACCATGGCTGATACAATAAATTTAATATAAACAATATTAAATATAAATATACAATTTACTAGTTCCTAGTTCAATATACTAAGTAGGTAGTTTCAATGTAATGATAGTTCTTGAAAGTAAACTAGCAATACGGCCTCTGAAATCGGGCAATTGGCACCTTTTGTTGCTTTCTATTTGCAGAAATTTTCGTATGCTTTTAAATATTATTTCTCTTTAGACGTTTCTGGCAGCAAATTTATTTATTTATTTATTGAAAAGGTACACAAAACAGGGTGCAACCAAATTTAAACGTAATACAATAACATCAGATTTGGGTTCCAGGTAACAACCCTTAATATGTGTACACAGTGGTTATAAAATGTATGCATAGAATCTATAGAGATTATAGTTAGTATTACACAGTTAGTAAAGACTAGTGGTTCGCCCCGAACTGAGACCTCGCGGTAACGGTTTCCCATAATTACTTATTAGTCTACTCGATAAGTTGAAAATGGTACAAAATAGAGATACTACTCTTAAAATTATGTGCGATAGCTCATTGGATCCGGAACATTTTTTTTCACTTACAATTAAGACGGAAGTTCGAGAAAATTTTGTTAGTTAACAATTGTTTGACTTGTTGAAAAATTAACTTTAAGTAAAATTTCCAACAAGAATAAATTAGTTATAGTGTTCAGAATACACCATAATTTTTTCAAATTAAAAAAAATATTCAATACCTTAAATAAATTAATTAATGTGCCGTACTCGCTTTTGACGCCGCGCGCGCAATCTAAAAATGTCGCGCGCAGACCTATTTTCAGCGTTAAATTAAAATTATAAATAATAGAGATAGAGTTCCGGGAGTGAAGAGTTTTTTTTTGGAAATTTCCTCTTTCAGAATCTTTTTTTGAAATTTCTTAAATATTAATTTATGAAATATTGGCAAAAAACGAAATGCCATTTTTTTTTTCATCTTTAATTGTTCATAACTTTTGCAATTTTTTATGTGCTAATACACGCTTTTGGCACATTTTTCTAGACGTCATTCCGGATCCAATGAGCTATCGCACATAATTTTAAGAGTAGTAACTATCTCTATTTTGTACCATTTTCAACTTATCGAGTAGACTATATTCATTCAATAGATATATGACGATCAAAATTGACATTATTATGACCATTTTCACCAACTATACCTAAATCATCCCCTCTGTAGAAGTCTCTTTACGTAGGTAGCTCCTAAATACAATCCTAACATCCCAATGTCATTTTCACCTTTAGTTGTCCCGTAGAGGTTCGTAATAACAAAGTTGACAGAAAGTGTCAACTAACTTAACATAGGTAGCCCGTAAAGGTTAGCGAACTGTTATAGTGAAATCCTCAAGGCCTCAATCAAACTTAGGTATAGTTTTTTGGAACATTCAAATTAAATTATTTGTACACAGCGTCATCTATCGACACGATCAGAAAACATGTAAAAACAGACTGCAACGTGAAGTTTTATTGATGTTTGTTAAATAACTAAATAATAATTTTACTTGTCATACAAAATAATAATAATTTACATATTATATTTCTTTGCTTCATCCTTCAATATAATTATTACAAAGGTAGTCACTCCAGTCGCCAGAGATAAGTCCGCGTATTTTATAGTTATACCCTATTTTAAAAATAAATCACCTTGGCAGCACCGTCTTAAGTTTGCTCATTACTTTTTCGCGCGAGATAAGGACCGCACGCGCTCAGCGCGCCGCACTTAATAATTTAACCAGAAGTGCAGAAGATCGAGTGATATTGTAGGACAGTGTGATTGCAGTATTGTTCACGAGGTATCAGAGAAAACGTAAATATTCTGAATTAAATATTACTTTACCTACTCTGCAAATACTTGCGGAAGTGTTTTATTATGAAAATTAATAAAAATTAAAACACAACTATAACGATTATTACGGTAACACTATTGTTACAACTTGTCATCAATCACGATTGAATTAACTTAGTATCTACCCCCCAAGTGTCTCGGATTTATTTAGGTAATTTATCATTATTATTTCTACATATCATATTATACATTCGAAAAATGTAATAAAATTCACGAATTCACTCAACTATGCTCGTAAAATTCGCTCAACGGGGCTTTAGTAGCTTGCCCAGCCGTTAACTATATTCGAGTACCTACTTGTAAACAAAAATATAATATTATTTATCTGGAGAGACGGTAGTGTCCCTGCCAAGACGAGCCAAGCGAAGCGTAAGGGAACGAACTACCCACCTTTTCTTCGATTTATCTGAAAACACTAATTGTTACGAAACACGTAAAATTAAAAGCAATGGTAGATGAACAAGCAGAGCAAGTAGATGAACAAGCAGAGCAAGTAGCATATTATTAGATATTATAGAAGATATTAAATATTTGGAAGAAATAATGGCCATTTTCTTCGGTTTGAAAGTCTTGCTCGTAACTTAAACAACTGTGCAATGTTCGTGTCGACACTACGACGGTAATGAGTTATATTAATTGAAAGAGAGGCATTCAATGCCGACGCCGAGTCTAGTACAGTTAATCCAGATACTGAATGGTCATTTTGACAAAGGGTTCAAAGTTACTTTATAAAAGGTCGGTCAACTCGAAATTGACTCAAAATTACACTCGGCGCTTGGGAAATCGACGCATGTTTCCCCGAAGTATGGTGAAAATATTCATGCCAACCATATGGCTCTTTATATTAAAAAAGGGGATGCGACAAAGACTACTCGTCCTGAGTATTACGGCCGTTAGTAAAGGAATGGGCCTACTATTAAAAGAGAGTGAAAACAGGGTGTAGGCCATGAAACACCTAAGCAGGAAGATGGCTGCAGGATCCTATGTGATTCAAACTTCGGAATCACTCAAAGCAGCATTAAACTCTTAATGCCTCAACTCAACAAGAAGTGCTATAAGTTTCGGAAGGAGACAAAACTTTATTTGGATTGGCTTTATCCGAGAAACTAAAAAACAACAAACAGGGATTGACTGCGAACCAATTGCAATAACATGGTTAACTGCGAGCTAATCATCAGTCATATACTAAAGCCATGACTCCACAAACAAATTGGAATTGGCTGCGAGTCAATTGCGATAATATAACTAGCTGCGAGCCACTCATGAGTCATATTCTAAAGCTGTGACTCCACAAACAAATCAGGATTGACTGCGAGTCAATTACGATAACATAACCAGCTGCGAGCGAGCTACTCATGAGTCAAAACCTAAAGCTGTGACTCCACAAAAAAAAAATCGGGATTGACTGCGAGTCAATTGCGATAACATAACTAGCTGCGAGCTACTTATGGTTCATATCCTAAAGATGTGACTTCCTAACTGCGAGCTACTCATGAGTCAAATCCTACAGCTGTGACTCTACAAACAAATCGGGGTTGACTGCGAGTCAATTGCGATAACATAACTAGCTGCGAGCTACTTATGGTTCATATCCTAAAGATGTGACTTCCTAGCTGCGTGCTACTCATGAGTCAAATCCTACAGCTGTGACTCCTCAAACAAATCGGGATTGACTGCGAGTCAATTGCGATAACATAACTAGCTGCGAGCTACTTATGGTTCATATCCTAAAGATGTGACTTCTTAGCTGCGAGCTACTCATGAGTCAAATCCTAAAGCTGTAACACCACAATAAAAAGGGATTAACTGCGAATCAATTGCGATAACATAACTTGCTGCGAGCTATTCATAAATCACATACTAAAGCTGTGATTCCTTAAACAAATCGGTATTGACTGCGAGTCGATTGCGATTACATAACTAGCTGCGAGCTACTCATGAGCCATATCCTAAAGCTGCTAAAGCTGTAACTCCACAAAAGGAAATTGGTAATTGTGATAACCTTACTAGCTGCGAGCTAGTTATGAGCCATATCCTTATGACAATTGTGTAGAAAATGTGTAATCGTGTATATATATGTACATTAGCTACAAATTATTGTCTGCGAGACAATATACGTTATGTTCTTACCTAACTATATATGGGTACTCGACCAGCCGGCAACCAGGAAAACTGGCAAGCGCCTCGTCGGTACTCGTCATGAACTGGGGGGGGGACAGCTTACCAACTTAATATGTGGGTTGTTATTAATAATAATTTATTACAAATAGGAGCTATTAGTTCCGAGTTTTATTTTCTTGATGCCTAAACCTAATGTTAGGCTGTTCGTCTTATCAGTGACTCCAGGTGTTTTAATCAAGGTCATAAAAGAAGTGATAACCTATTTGAGATACCTAGGCTTTAAGTCCGTTTTTGCTTGAATAACAATACTAAATTTAAAAAATCCGTGCCTTGACAACAAGATCCGGACGCTTTATCTGTCGATGCATTTACGTTATGTGGGGCTTTTATATTTTTCTATGATTTTTGTTTCCTCCTTTTTCTTTAATTTTAAAGTGTCTGAGGAAAATCATTGATAACGAGGCAAACGGAATCCTAGTTTTTTCAAATTGGTTACTACAAGCGTGGTACTCTCTCCTACAAAGCTTGGTAGTTTCGGATATTACTTAATGTTAATCCTCATTAATACTTATGGCAATCTCATTTCACCATTCCTTGCACAAGTAACTTACCCTGGGTGTCGCGAGACTCTCCGGACTCTCTCTCTCTCTCTCTCTCTCCCTTAAAACAAGGCGCCGACCCAGACTCAGCGTCACTAATGTTAACATCATTCTCTGACAGTATTTTAAAACAATATAATACCACACTCAAGTTTCGGTGGCAGTTGTGTAAATTAAATAATAAAAATGTATTTAAACCGTCAAAGACCAGCATTAGGTATCTTCTTTTACAGCGTCTGTTACGGAGTTTGAACCCTTATCGAATTGCAATATAATTTATGCTAAGAAACAGCATTGTTTCTGGAGCGAGCGTAAAACGTCTCCTCGAAGGTGTCTATAAGTTAAGATCAACCAAACGCTATTACTCCCGTACTTGGGTCCCTCAACTTGTTTTAAACTATATTAAAAATTGGTTCCCTTATAGTCACTCATCTTTAGAAAAAATCACTAAGAAACTTTTCAGTATACTAGCAATTTGCACTGCTCATAGACTACAAACTCTTCCATCAATTAAATTGGAAAACAATATTACTTTCGAAATCGGGGTTTAAATTAGAATAACGGTAAATTAAAAAAAAAAAAAAAAAAAAAAAAAAAAAACATACGCTGCGGCAGATACCAAGCCTATTCTCTCCCTCTCTTCCTACCTTACTTTCAAGAAAATCTGAGCATCAGCTCTGCTACACCCCTCCACACACTATATTTCCAGAACTAAAAATATAAGATCTGAGGGGACAAATAACCTGCTATTTACCTACAAGAAGCCTTACAAAAAGGCCGAACCTCAATCGATCAGCAGGTGGATCAAGTAAACGCTATCAGGGAGCAGCGTTGACACAAGCGCACAGCACCTCACGCTCAGGCGAGCGTTGAGGCAATTAGAAAAACGGCAGGCTGGACTAACACATCGAACTCATTCGCTGCTTAGATGTTAGATCCATGGCGGATGAGGGAGATTATGCCAGACCCTGCCAAGACAGGTCTCAATAATAATTGCGTTAACACATCTAATAGTGAATCAATTTATGAATTATACCTAATCATAAAAATAAATATATTCTAACTTATAGTATTAAATAATATTATAATAATAATATCATAAATAAATTTTAATATTGTTAAAGTGTATGCAAGCAAATTAATTAGTCTTTCCGTAAGAAAGTGATTAAAAATACACGATTTACAAAATTTGTATTGCGTACATGTTTATCAAAACTTTTTACTCTAAACAACTACCTTTGTAATAATTATATTGAAGGATGAAGCAAAGAAATATAATAAGTGATCAAACGAACTTACCTGAAGTGAAGTTCGATCATTATTATATGAGTTGCTTCATCCGAAGATATAATTACCCACCCTCCCTGACTGCCCAAATAAAAAAGTTTTGAACCGTATACATCTCTAAAAATAATGAGCAAACTTAAGACGGTGCTGCCAAGGTGATTTATTTTTAAAATAGGGTATAACTATAAAATACGCGGACTTATCTCTGGCGACTGGAGTGACTACCTTTGTAATAATTATATCTTCGGATGAAGCAACTCATATAATAATGATCGAACTTCACTTCAGGTAAGTTCGTTTGATCACTTATTATAGCTGCGTTTGCAATATGAGATGAGAGCGCCATCTATTGACATCATTGTGAAGTTCTGTTAAAAATACTGCAACTCATTAAAAATTAAATAATTTAGTTTCCTTATTGAATTTATGTAATTTTAGTATTATTGTTGTTCAAGTACATGACATAACGCTAATAATTATAAAATTTTCAAGTCCGGGGTTCAATGGTTAATTCGTTCTGAGGTTAAATATAATTTTACACATTACTCCCTTAAGGTTTAATGGATTTCAGTACAATATTAAACCGCTAAAGGGTAATGAATTTCAGTAGGAATGTAATGACGTAGTTTACCTTTCTTTAATAGGTCTTGTAATAAGGCATTGTCGAGCGAGTGGTGTGAAAGTCTATTAAATTCTTCACTTGCTCAACTCATTATAATATTATGTACCTACTGTATACTACCTACGATGTGCAAATTGCAATTACTAATTTAATACTCAAAGACAATTCGTATGATATATTTCTCTTTTATTTTCAAAAGGCAATGATAATATACATCCTTGATAAAAAATCATCTACTTATGACAATTTGAACCCAACGCTTTGAGTAATAAACCAACACAGGAGAGGACTTGACCCCTAATTTATTCGCAAAAAAGTCTGTCAATTACGGTGGGGGGCGAGGTAGCACACATGAAAACTTGCTTACTACAGTTGCATTTTTTCATCACGTCGCTATGCACGCACACAATATAATTAGCAAACACTACCTTAAAGTATATGCACACTATCACATTCACACACAGGGACGCTCTATCATTACATGAAACAATCGCATCATTTGTGTAAGCATTTTAGGGATTTGACACTATCGATTATCGACTTTCGATAAGTTTTTCTAATAATTATTTACAACAGAGTTACTTTATTCGAGAGTAAATTTTTTTGTTCGAGATCTTTAACATGGTAGGTATATAGAAGCGCTAGGAAACGAGGTTCTTGCCGTTATTTTAGTCATATGTAGGCTTTTAGTACTTGCGTAAAGATACAGCTAGAAACTTTGGACTATATTGACGCTGGAAAGCGATCTAGCTTATTACGAAAAATAACAAAATGACTTTTTATATATTTGGAAGAAAAAGATACTGCGTCGGATTGTCGGATTTTCGTTTTCCTATGACATTATTTTTCTAAGATACTATGTTGACCTTCTCTACATGTTTATATTATATTTTTTGTTATTCATATTTTTCAACGTACTCAAAAATGCTGTAAATACTAAGACACCATCTATTTTTCAATATTATACAGATACTTCAAAAAAGTTATCAATACTTTTTAGCAGTGCAGTGCACTTAGGTGTACCTACTGTAAGGACTTAGGATTATCTGATTATTAACAGATTTTGTAGATACCAAGGTATTTACTCCGTCACTATACTCTCAATCTCATGCTGAAAGCATGCTGTAGGTACCACAGTATATCACCTTAGAGCAGCTGTTTAGTTATGATTTAAGGTTATAAGCCACCAGGGAGTGCTGTACTTTGTCATAGATTTTTAATAATATTGTTTATTAAGTTGAGAGACATTTAATTTTTATTTGAATACGTAGTGGGTATTAATATTGAACACATTGATTTTTTAAGTAATCTTGTTTAAATAAACATACAGCATTTTTAATGAAACATCATTTGTTTTATTTATGTTTAAAGCGAAATTTACGATGTATCTATTTCTAAAAAGTATATTAAGTACAAACTGTTAGGACTACATCATGTTTCCTTAAAAATAAATACAGCATAATTAGCATTTCAGAGTTTAGAGTTATTTCGTGGTTTCATATGTATCAAATACCAAGTTAAAGCAACATTGCTTCTTGAAATTGAAAAACTATTAGTCGAAATTGATATAAAACTAATGTATAAAACTAAAGTAATTCTACTTTAGAATTATATAATTAGTATCATCTGATGTGTTACATTAAAAAATATGCTTTTTGAAAAAAATCTGCTCCTGATAGCTTATTATGAGCTGTTATGATTTTTTAAAACGTTATTGGCTCTGGTTTAAAGTTCACTTTTTCGATTTACAAGATCGTTTTCCAGCGTTGAATAATATTCTCTCAGTCCATTATGGAGGAAACATAAAAAGGAAAAACTGAACCCTAAAAAAAAAATTTATTTAAAGTTATGATTGGTAAGTTAAAACTTGTACCTACATACTTTACCTGGAAGGCTTATTTTTTTCATCTACTTCATCTGAACGAAGTGTATATTTGTTTGTAATGCTAGGCTGCCGCCATGGCTATAGTGGCCACCCCATCTGTAATAAAACACCGCCAAGCTATTTAGCTTTCCGGTAAACCTAGCGGGATGAATAAGAAGTATGGGTACTTTAATTCAATTGCCAAGTTTTAATGAACCAAATATGTATAGAATTTAAATATTTTTTTTCGTCAATGAACCATTAGTAAGACGATAAAAATATCTCGGTATAAATAATTTATACAATCCCCCCACCAATATCGACATATGAAATCTTGCTGTCCAGCCCTAATTTTATTGCGGTGTGGCCGACTTCATAAAATTAAAGTCCTAATTTTCGAGTAAGAAAGACTTACGTAGAACTTATCATTATTATTAAACAATTTTTTAGTCTCGTTTTCATTATTTTTTGTATTATATTTGTAAAAATCCTTTCTTAGCGGATGCCTACGTCATAGTAGATATGCGTTGATAAATCAGTGAGTCAGTCACCTTTTCATTTTATATATTTAGAAAATCATATCACACTGGCTATATGGAAATATATACCTATAAATTTTGAAATAATTGAGTAAAAAAACTAATTTTATGAATTCGCTGAGTTTATGGAGCTCTAGCTGCATCAATGCATTTTAAACAATAGTGGGAGAGTACCAGCCAATCAGACACCATTGCGATCGTTATAATAATGCAATCATTTTAACCGACTTCAAAAAAGGAGGAGGTTCTCAATTTGAATTTTTTGTATATTTGTTACCCAATTATTCCGCCAAATAATGAATGGAATTTGATAATTTTTTTTTTGTTTAGTAGGGCATACTTCAGAGGTGGTTCCCATATAAATTGTTGTTGATATAATGTTAGATGTTACTCCATAACTACGTCAAATCTGAACCGATTTCAATTTTTTTTGAAAGAAAGCATAATAAGGTTGGGCCTATTTAAAAGGTGAAGAGAAGATGATTCATATCTTCGGTGATGGAGGAAGGAACTCAATGATTAAGAGCAAATTGCTCGCGATCAGAGATATACACAAAAAAGCTTAAAATAATAATGTAAAAAAAATATCTTTAAAAAACCGACTTCATACGCCGATCGGGCAAAGTTGGGCTAGCGTCGCGCATTAGTTTCATCATTTATATTTAGGCCCGCCCGACTTTAACATACATGTACAAATTAAAATTGTTTTATACTTTGTAGTGGCGTTTAAAGTCGGTTTTATAGAAAGAATTTTTTATCATTATTTGATAATCCCACAGACGATCAAAGTTCGTATTTATATATCTAGTCATATTTTACTTAAATCTTATAAATTAGTCGTTCACCCCTTCCTATTCTATCGTGATTTTAATTCTATGGGATCAATTTATAATGCAGTTCAAGATAAAGGTCTCTAAACGAATAGGAAGTAGAAAGATTAATTTTCAATATTTTCCCCAAATTATTTAATGTACGATTAAGTAGCAACATTTTCAGATCGACAGTTTTCTTAAGTTTTCTGCATAAGTATTGCATTATTTGGATAAAATAATACATCAGAAGTAAATAAATGTTATCCTTTAGTAAACTGGATGTTTTAAATATTTTTTTAGAAGAAAATACTCTCATATTCGGCATTTATAGCGGAGCTCATTCCCCGCTAACCATACGTAGTTGACAGGCGCGTGACTCGAGTCAAACAGTTTTATATAACGAGTAGGACCACTGCTCATACCCAACTTACAGAGGGGTACGCGCGTCAATTCTTCTCCTGTGTTGGTTTATTACTCAAAGACCCAACGTCATTTAGACTACGTAAATATGATAAAAGGGATTATTATCTTTACCAAAAGCATCTGCCATGCATTGAGATAACAGATTTTTCATTAGCATGAAGATAGGAATACATAGAGATATCCTTAACCATTAAGTAAAAACAATCTTACCTAGCTACCTAGATTTAAGAACATACCTACATATTATTTAACTAGCTTTTGCCCGCGGCTTCGCTCACGTTAAGTTCGATTTTTCAAACCCTTATTTTACCCCCTTAGAGGTTGAATTTTCAAAAATGGTTTCTTAGCGGTTGGTTAGCTCACGTTAAGTTAGACTTTTATTGGTAAAAGCTTTTGCCCGCGGCTTCGCTCACATTAAGTTGGATTTTTCAAACCCCTATTTTACCCCCTTAGAGGTTGAATTTTCAAAAATGGTTTCTTAGCGGTTGGTTAGCTCACGTTAAGTTAGATTTTTATCAGCAATTAAAATCCAACCTAAGGCGATTCGTATCTCCTGGACCGGGAGCCAGGTACAAATTCGGTCAATTATTTCCTCTCGAGCGAAACTTCGTGAAACGCATTAGGGATTTATATTATGAATATTCGCGACCTTCAGCTGCGACTCCGTGGGTGGGGCGGGCAGTGGCAGCCTCCAACGCATGGAGAAAAAAAAAGTTTTTTAGTCATTTCCTCCCATTTGAAAATTTGTCAGATTATAGTTTACCTAATATTTTGAAGGAAAAATAAATTCAGCTGACCATAACATGGTGGATTATACTTCAGCTGGCTGCTTGAACATGCAAAAAAAATTATATTTTCAATGATTTCCTCTCAACTAAAAATTTACCTGGTGATAGTTTATATGCTACTATGAATGAAAATTAATTTCAGCTTGCTGTATCGCGGTGGAAAGTTTGTCAGCTGGTACCTTGAAAGGTGTGACGTAGCAGCATCTATCACCTACTGAATCTTATCAGCTGACGACTTTTCCCTTGACTTACAGCTAGCTGATTTTTTTCATTATTTACTAATGCATGTTAACAATCCTCTTATAAATTTTCATCCAGGAGGAAATCACTTTTCTTAAGTTATTCTCTTTCTTTTTACAGATTGAGGCTATACATAAGCATGGAGGGAAAAAAAAAGTTTTTTAGTCATTTCCTCCCATTTGAAAATTTGTCAGACTATAGTTTACCTAATATTTTGAAGGAAAAATAAAGTCAGCTGACCATAACATGGTGGATTATACGTCAGCTGGCTGCTTGGACATGAAAAAAAAAATTATATATTCAATGATTTCCTCTCAACTAAAAATTTACCTGGTGATCGTTTATATGCTACTATGAATGAAAATTAATTTCAGCTTGCTGTATCGCGGTGGAAAGTTTATCAGCTGGTTCCTTGAAAGGTGTGACGTAGCAGCATCTATCACCTACTGAATCTTATCAGCTGACGACTTTTCCCTTGACTTACAGCTAGCTGATTTTTTTCGTTATTTACTAATGCATGTTAACAATCCTCTTATAAATTTCAATCCTCTTATAAATTTTCATACAGGAGAAAATCACTTTTCTTAAGTTATTCTCTTTCTTTTTACAGATTGAGGCTATACATAAGCCCTTTCTATATTGCAGCTAGATTGTGGATTAAAATTACCTTCTCCAGATGCTATGCTATAGCAGAGCATAGAATGCTAAAGGTCCACTTGGAGGGGGTAAGTTTTACCCATGACTACGTACAAAGGCCCTTTATTGTGTATAGTGCACATGCAGATTTTTGGTAGAAATAAATTGGTCGTCTGTAAACTCGGTTTACAGACGGTAGTTTTCCGTGATAACGTCTCATAGAAACACTAGCTGATGCCCGCGACTTTGTCCGCGTGGATTTAGTTTTTAAAGTCCCTCGGGAACTCCTTGATTTTCCGGGATAAAAAGTAGCCTAGATGTTGACCCGAGTAATAAGCTACCACGGTATAAAATTTTGTAGAAATCTGTGCGGTAGTTTTTACGTAAAAGAAGGCTTATGTATAGCCTCAATCTGTAAAAAGAAAGAGAATAACTTAAGAAAAGTGATTTCCTCCTGGATGAAAATTTATAAGAGGATTTTTAACATGCATTAGTAAATAATGGAAAACTCAGCTAGCTGTAAGTCAAGGGAAAAGTCGTCAGCTGATAAGATTCAGTAGGCGATAGATGCTGCTGCGTCACACCTTACAAGGTACCAGCTGACAAACTTTCCACTGCGATACAGCAAGCTGAAATTAATTTTCATTCATAGTAGCATATAAACGATCACCAGGTAAATTTTTAGTTGAGAGGAAATCATTGAATTTATAATTTTTTTTTCATGTTCAAGCAGCCAGCTGACGTATAATCCACCATGTTATGGTCAGCTGACTTTATTTTTCCTTCAAAATATTAGGTAAACTATAATCTGACAAATTTTCAAATGGGAGGAAATGACTAAAAAACTCTTTTTTTCCTCCATGCTTATGTATAGCCTCAATCTGTAAAAAGAAAGAGAATAACTTAAGAAAAGTAATTTCCTCCTGGATGAAAATTTATAAGAGGATTGTTAACATGCATTAGTAAATAATGAAAAAAATCAGCTAGCTGTAAGTCAAGGGAAAAGTCGTCAGCTGTTAAGATTCAGTAGGTGATAGATGCTGCTACGTCACACCTTTCAAGGTACCAGCTGAAAAACTTTCCACCGCGATACAGCAAGCTGAAATTAATTTTCATTCATAGTAGCATATAAACGATCACCAGGTAAATTTTTAGTTGAGAGGAAATCATTGAAAATATAATTTTTTTTTTCATGTTCAAGCAGCCAGCTGAAGTATAATCCACCATGTTATGGTCAGCTGAATTTATTTTTCCTTCAAAATATTAGGTAAACTATAATCTGACAAATTTTCAAATGGGAGGAAATGACTAAAAACCTTTTTTTTTTCTCCATGCGTTAGAGGCTGCCACTGCCCGCCCCACCCACGGAGTCGCAGCTGAAGGTCGCGAATATTCATAATATAAATCCCTAATGCATTTCACGAAGTTTTGATTGGGAGGGACTTGGTCATGAAAATCTGTCACTGGCTCCCGGACCATCCGTAAAAAGCCAACATACCAAGTTTCATGGATATTACTTGAAAACTAAATTTTTTCCCTAATTTTTTATAACTTATAAGTTATAAAAATTAGGAAAAGGTTCCACATGTAGAAATTGTTTAAAATAAAATTGAAAATGGAAAATTCGGTCTGTCGAGCTGGGATTCGAACCATCGACCTTTGGCTGTTAGGCGACTGCAGAAGCCACAAGGCTACGGAGACCCATTATTGTACCGCGAAAATACCGAACACAATGCCAAATTAATTAATCGAAAGGAACTACGTTCCATCCGGGTGTCCCTTGACACCTCTCAAGTTTTTTATACAAATTTTCATCCCCTATTTGAAGTGTTTGGGGGGGTGGAATTTTCAAAATTTGCGAAACACGTATTTCTTATTTTTTTATCGAAAGCCCAAAAATTAAAGTTTCATGGATAATACATGAAAAATAATTTGATAAATGACGGACTTTTATACAAACTTTCAACCCCCATTTAACCCTCTTGGGGTTGGAATTTTCAAAATCCTTTCTTAGCGGACGTCTACGTCATAATAACTATCTGTGTGCAAAATTTCAGCCCGATCCGTCCAGTGGTTAGAGCTGTGCGTTGATAGACCAGTCAGTCAGTCAGTCAGTCAGTCAGTCACCTTTGCCTTTTATATATTTAGATAAATGGAGAGTATTATTTTACAAGAAGTAATTAGATCAGCGGTTAATTCGCGAAAAGCTAACAGACAGCTGAGGTGCGATTGTCTAACGTTATTCCATTGATCGTAATCGTATTCGATGACATTGGCGTTATAGTAAAATAAACCATAACGCATTGAATTAGAGCTCAATTTCGTGTATGCATTCTTATACGCTCCATGTTAGAATCGGTTGTACCTACTGAATTTGTGACTTCAAATCAATACAATTTAACTAACCATCAATTAGCTAGCTATTAATTAATTATTGTTCGAATAAAAGAGACAAGTTTTTGTCCTCACAGACTTGGAATTTCGATCCAGCTGAGCAATTAAGAAGCAAATTAAGTCTCTCCTATTAACCTTACCTATAATAAATAAGAATTAATTAATTACTCAGTCGACAACAACTTTGCATTTTTTATCTACTGCATTGTACCAATCCAGCAAACTAACACAAATCAAAGGACGATGCTTAAATATGTATAGGGACTAGGTATATAATTTACGTTATATCTATTATACACCCTATACTATAGGCTGTATAAGAGATATAACGCAAATTGGAGACATATTATGGCCGTTTATGTTATATTATTATACTATTATTATGTAGGTACGTTTATGGCCGTTGATCCTTTCAAATCCAGTATTACAAAATAAAGGCTTTTGACCCCAAATTATTAAGGACTGAGTTAGTGATTTTTAAGCCCACCTTTAGGTACGTACAGTTACATGAAATATATTCCATTTCATCATACACCTACCTAGATTTCACCAAGGTCTTCAGCAACTTCTCAACCCATCGACAACCTATAACTTGACACGAATCTCTTTACAGAAAGGGTTTTGCAGTGTTAAGAACATTATGGAGAACTCTCAACTCTCAAGCATGCTGGATGCAGGTTTCCCCTTCAACCACCAGCATGCTTGAGACCGAAGGCTTCAAAGTTATAGCAAGTGTTTAATCGCAAACGCACATATTATACTCGTAAATACGAAAAGTTAGAGGCATACCTGATTCGAACCCCAGACACCTGAAATGGAGGTCGAACAACCTGGCTATCACATCTGTTCACCAAAGTACGTACCGCTAATCTTGTTTCTATCACTATGACCCGTTTTATTGGCTTTCTACGAACAGTGTAACAGGGCGCAATAAAAGTTTAACGGCCACATTCGAGTAATTAATGAGTACTCTTCGGCATTCACGGATCTTTTACAGCTTCCAGGTGGTAATTCTATACGAATGGTACTTTTAAAGTTTAAAAGTCCCATTCCCATGGGTACAATAAGAATACATACTGATACAAACGTCTTATACCCTAGAGTAGCATTCAGAAAGTACCTAACTACTTTCTAAAGGCTACTCTAGGCATAAGATGTATTAAGTAATGCTATGTTTATAGTTCCGCCCAATAATGAAAATCCCGCGGGAATCCATTATTGTTCCAGAATAAAAATGTAGCCAATCTCAATCTCCAGATCCTCAACTATACCCATGCAAAAAATCATGTCGATCCGTGGCTCAATTAGGACGAATCAATGAACAAAAAGCAAATAATTTCACATGCTTCAACGGCGAAGGAAAACATCGTGAGGAAACCTGCGCGCCTGAGAGTTATCCATAATGTTTTCAAAGATGTGTAAAGTCTACCAATTCTCTTTGGGCCAGCGTGGTGGACTATGGCCCATAACCCATCTCTGAGAGGAGACCTGCGCTCAGTAGGGGTTGTGCATGATGATGATGATGATGATGATGAATAAAAAAACTTAGACGTTTTATACGTTGCATCCTCAACATAAACGTAAAGTTTCTTAGAGGATGACAGATAATATATATGTTAAAATGTATTTGTTACAGAGCTTGATCAATGAAAAAAAAAAAAAAAAAAAAAAAAAAAAAAATAATAATATCAGTAGGGATTACCTACTTCAACGTGAAACTTGGAGACAACAAAGAGCTTGCGATATAAGTATGAAATAATATAATAATTATGTTAGGTACTGCTTCTATTCACCTACTTACAATTTTATTTTAATATAATTCTTCGCCGTAGGTATCATGTTCCAGGCATTTTAGAAGGGCCTGTTTAATATTCTACAGCGATATGACAGACTAAACCACGGTGACTATGCCATATTCTGATCCCCGAAACCGGCTGAGAATAACTGAGTAGCTAATGTTAAAATAAGTAACGATGACCGGTACCGAATCCTCACTCGAGTGAATCCAGTAGTTATTAAGGTTAAAGTTGCTCAACTATCAACAACTGCAGTAATTGCAGCCACCAAACAGACCACACCACCTTAAAACTAGGTACCTAATCATGCAGCATTATAGTGCAGATTACTCCATGGAGCATGAGCAAATTAATGTTTAGAGCACGGGAACAGTCAAGCATAATATAACAGTAGGTACATCATTACGAGAACAAACCACATCAAGGAGAGCAAGCTTTTAGACAAAGGAATTTGTCAACGTGGATCTTTGCGTAAATTTAAGTAGGTGTAATCTTAAACGCTGTGGGGGACTAAGGGGGAGGGATCAAGAGGGCCTCCAATCCTTACGAACCTACTCTTTTGTCAAATCCTAAAAAGGTCGTAATCTTCTATTTAATATATTATATAAAAATCGGCCAAGTGCGAGTCGGGCCTCACTCTATTAGTGTTCCGTTAAAAAAATTAAATAAAAATATTTCCATGTACCCATGGAAGAATTTTAATTTAATTTTTTTGATTTAATTTAATTTTTATTATTTGTTGTTATAGCGGCAATAGAAATACATAATATGTGAAAATTTCATCTGTCTATCTATTACGGTTTACGAGATACAGCCCGCTGACAGACGGACGGACGGACGGACGGACAGCGTAGGCTTAGTAATAGGGTCCCGTTGGTACCCTTTGGGTACGGAACCCTAAAAATGAATTGACGTTTGTTAGTCTCACAAAAACTCGAGAGCGGCTGAACCGATTCGCCTAATTTTGATTCGCGGGCGCCAGCTAGTATAATTATAAAATAATCATTATACATAATTTAATTTGGAGTTGGAGGCCCGTACGAGTGAAAACACTATGACATTTTTCAGTAAAATGTCGGTGCTTGGCTTCGCTCGCGCTCATAATCAAAGGTTAAAATAATTATTTTACGTTCGTTTCAGGATTTATCCTATAAAAAGTATAAAAAAACTGTGCTGTGCGTAAAAAATGTTTAAAAACTTTGCCGGAAATAAACCGAGAGAACTCATACTTATAAGGGAAGTAGTCATTTCTGTAAAAAAATAAAAAAACTCGCTCGCTTAGCTTGCACTGCATACAATATTCTATGATATAATTATTATTTTCTGAGCATTCTCGAACATTGAGCCTCTACAAATTCATTAATTCTTTAAATATCATATCACGCTTGCTTATGTCACGTTTGTATGCTCTGCATGAGTTTAGTGAGCGTGTATTTAGCTAAACGCCTACCCTCCAGATCCAGCAAATGCTTCATAAAAATGTCAGGGAGTCTCGTCTATATGCTGCTCCGGGCCTGCAATAGCTTAGTCCGCCACTGCTATAAGGTAAGTACCTACCTGCTTACTCGCTCGTAACACCTCGTTAAATTTCTTCATGTCTGAAGTACTCTTGACAATTCTTTGAGCACACCACCCCAAAATACTACAAGTATTCGTTAAATTTAGTAAACATAGATATTTTTTTAATCTCTTTGATCCAACAAGGAGTTTTTAATATCTTTGATTTCAATAAAACGTTCATCTTCATTTGGAAATATCTTGGAAATATATATTAAAACAACAAAAAAATGTATATCCGGTATTGCAGATGTTACAGATTCGATGTGATCAAATATTTTGAAATTAAAGAGCGGGAAAGACACTGCCTTCTCTAAAAAAGATGTAAGTACATATTCCATATCTTTTTAGTAGTTTATTATTAATTAAAGAAGCAATTTATTTTTGGAATTTTGACGAAACAAAAACGCCCACGCTCGAATCATTTGAGGTGAAAATGTTATAACGATTCGGGATAGGGATAGGCTTATAATTAAGTAACTAAAACATAAACTAGGTAATATTAGGTAGATTGTAGATTTTCGTAGGTGTCGTAGACCGTGCCCCGTAGGTAATTTATAGGTACAACGTCTAAATGTACAAGTAAAAATCAATAATATACCTCCTTATTTATAAATAAAACTTGTTCCGTTTTTTTCATAAGCCTAAATCGAGCGGGCCGCAGCTGGTATGAAAATATATTACCTTCGCGGTCGTAATTTTTTTACATTGGGGTCTTAGTTTTTGAATATCCATGCCATTTTAAATCATGAACCTTGTTCCTACTTCCATGTTACTAACAGTAATAAGAAGCTTATTCAGCAAATAGTTCATCGAAACTGAGTTATAATAATACATGTCAGAAACGGCTCTATAAAGCTATAAAGTATAAACTTTTATGTGGCATATAAATTGCAAGATGAGCACTTCAAAATGTATCGTATCACAAAATTATTAGTTGTTATACTCGATTTAGATGGCTTAAATCAATTTTGATATTTATATTGGCATCTGGTTTATGGTTTTTGTAATTCAATTTAATTTTTAAGATAAGTTATAATTGAACACTAAGGCCTCTAAGGGCCACCACCTTCTGATAAGTGTCGGATAGCTTATTCGCATATTTTGTCTTTGTCACTTGACATAAAGTAAGAAAGTGACAAAATTTACGGTTAGGCTATCTGACACTTATTAGAAGGTGGTAATACAGGCCCTAAGGGTTTCACCATCTCCAAGTTAACTTTATCCGATGATTAAATTTGACAAAGCAAAGAAATTTATAAATGAAATCCAAACAGCCCGACTCCACGTAGTCATGATTGATGGATTTCACTTTTCACTATGAATAATTCGCGTGATTTTCCACGTCAAAGGGTGAAGGACCAGAAGTACACCCCGGGACAGTAGGGTCTGTGACGTCGCCAGTCGCAATTCGTCAACAATTCGCCACTAAGCTACATTACGGTTAGCTAGGGTCCGGCACCGATTGTATCTATCTGTAGTAATCTTTCTGTATGATGTACTACTTCTTTTACTTCTAAGTCTTCAGAATTTCGTGCGAAGGTTTTCTGAATAACTTGATCAGCACTTAATGTCATCAGATCGGTCACAAAACTGGCTGCTCGCCAAAATATGTGTGTTCAATTACTTATTAGAATCACAATAAAAATATTCAAATTAACAAAAATTAAAATAAAAGCAATTGAATTACTTACTAAGCCTAAAACAGATTGCAATAATAATATCTTTATGGGGAATCATGAATGCCCTCCAGATATAGATTACATTTCCTAGTCTGTGTCTCAGTCTGCCTGGTGTTTATCTCTACCCTGCCACATAGAAACCAAGTTTGAAGACTTTGTTTGTCAGATTTCCGTTAAAATATGTTGTTTCTATGATGAGAGACGGGCTAAAATAGTTGAATTAACATATTTTAACTCTTTCTATGAAATCAAACTAAGTTGGTATGGGGTAAGATTTTATTTGTACAATACAAATAAAATAAAATCTTACCCCATTTATATTACAAAAAAGAAGTAGGGAAAATTATAGAGTAGACAGGTATCTATAGGTAATATAATAAAACTGTAACAGGTGCAATTCTGTACACTGAAGATATTTTGAAAATTTTTGTTAGAGGGCACTCTATAATCGATACTGAAGCCAAAACAATTTTTTTTTTTAATTTTTTGTCTGTCTGTCTGTCTGTCTGTATCTTGGCCGCGCATTACGCCGAAACTACTGGATGGATTTAAATGAAACTTGGCATGATTTAAGTTCATACTACGAAGTATAATATAGAATACTTTTTATCCCGAAATTCAGCACGATTCCCTTGGGAGAGGGGATGAAAGTCAAAATGTGTATTTAGTTGTAATTCATTAACGCGTATTCCGATTTCATTCTTCTTTTTTTGTTAGAAAGCAGGTGCTTTAAAGATTGTCCTGTAATTATTTTAACGTCGTCGGTTTAGTAGTTCAGAAATTATAGTCATCACAATCCTCAGTATAAGGTCCAAAAAACTTGAACCCCGGAATGCATAAGAAACTTTGAATGTACGGGTCATCTTAAGCTGGCAAGTACACTTTATCATATAGCGCATCATGGATAGGCCTATTTTGTCAAAGTTAAACTACTCCAAAGTAGTCCAAAGGCGTCGGTAGCCAAACGATCATTATACATAGTAGGTATGGATGTAAATTGTAATACATCGTATGGACTTAATACAGTATTTTCCTATGCAATTTAATACTAATCATACCTACTAATACTATAAATGCGAAAATGTGTTTGTTGGTTTGTCCTTCAATCACGCCGCAACAGAACCACGGATCGTCGTGATTTTTTGAATGGGTATAGTTGAGGACCTGGAGAGTGACATAGGGTACTTTTTATCCCGGAAAATCAAAGTGTTCCTAAGGGATTTTAAAAACTAAATCCACGCGGACGAAGTTGCGGGCATCAGCTAGTACCAAATATAAGAATATTAAATTTTAACTTCCTAATCCAATGGAGACCCTTACCTCTCCAACTAAGTATGACATAGCTAGTGCTAAAAGTAGGTAGGTTAATGAAATGGGATGTGGTTTGAACCCGCGTCGATCTTTCATTTTTCGGTTCGCTGCCCTGACTACGCACTGATGGGCTAATGAAATAAGATATTCAAGAAATAAAAGATCATTTATCAATATACTTAGGTAAAAAGTGAATTTTATTACACTTAATTTCATTGAGGATTTTAGAAAGAACGTGGGCGGCCATTCCTCAAAGTGATTTTGATGAACTAATTTTAAGCATGTCAAATCTGAGTAATTCGTGTCAATGGTGGAAACACAGATCATATTTTTTTTATCCTATCAATAATTTTTTTAAATCCAAAGTTGCCTTTTTTGCCATTAAATTGAACTTGACAACTTAGGTTAATTTCCTACAATTTGCAAAAATTGCAATTTTTCTTAATTTTTACCAAATATAAGTTGTTATTAAACAAAGGTGTTTGCTGGTTTGTCCTTCAATCACGCAGCAACGGAGCAACGGATCAATGTGATTTTTTGAATGGGTATAGACTATAGTTGAGGACGGAGAATGATATACTACTACTTTTCATCCCGAAAAATAAAGGGTTCCCGAGGGATTTTCAAAAGCTAACACGGACAAAGTCGCGAGAAAAGTTAGTTTATTATGAGCCGCTATTATTGACCGAGCGAAGCGAGGTCTCTGAGTTAACTAGAGCGATTTGCACTTGTCCGTCCGTCCGTCCGTCCGTCTGTCAGAGCCTTATAACTTTTGAATTACTGAACGTAATTACTTCAAATTTAGATATAATATGTAAACCGATGGCCTCCAGCCGAAAATGGCTTAAAAAGTTATAAAAATCTTTATTTCAGGGGGGCTCTCATAGTAGCGAATGCGAAGTAAAAAAAAAAATATCGCGTTACATAAAATTGTTACGTATCATTTTAAAGATAATTTTGAACTGAGTACAAAAATATTTTTATTTTAATTTTTCCCTTAAAATTGACGAAATGGGGGGCTTTCAAAGTGGCGATTTTATACGCTCGCTTGAAGACGCTCTCTAGGAAAATCCGCTATGGATTTTCAAACTGATTTTATGTTTTTAGGTCACTTATATCCTGTACTTGAACAACAAATACTAAAATTATATGAATATTATAAAGAAACGAGATTATTTAATTTTTAATGTACATCAGTAATTCATATAGCATCAACATAGCTTCACAATAATGCTAATAGATGGCGCAGTCAGTAACTATTCCCATGGAACTACGAGTTACGACTAACGACCTATCTCAAAAACAGTTTTGCGTCGACCATTATTATTTAGTTACTTATTATAATACAATAATTGTATTGTAATTATTTTTGTACCATATTATTCAATTAAAATTATTTTTTAGTTAAATTTTAGTTAAATATTGTATATTTTCTATTCGCGTCGATAGATGACGATTTGTACAGATGCCCGTAACCCGGTTTCACTCGTTAGTACCTACATAATAATTCAATGTTTTCACTAACGTTCCCTAACCTTTACGGGCTACCTATAAGTTAGGTGATTGATGTTTTCTGTCAACTTATTTATCACGATCCTGTACGAGACACCTAAAAGGATATTGGGACGGATGTTAGGACTTAGGATTGTATTTAGGAGCTACCTACGTTAAGAGACTCCTACTTAGGGGATGATTTAGGTATGTTTGGTGAAAACGGGCATAATAATAATGTCAGTTTTGGTTATCATGTATCGATTGAATGAATAATCATGGGATACCGTTACCGCGAGGTCTCAGTTCGGGGCGAACCACTAGTTATGACCTTCTTCAAATACCAACGTTCAAATTTTGAAAAGCAAAGATCTTTTTCAAAAATAAAGTAACGAGTAGCATGTTAATATCTATTTAGGTACTCAAGGAACGAAAAAATTAACTAAAATCTAGCAAGGAAATCATTTCCTCGTGGCTACTACAATGCAAATGAACTGAAGAGTTAATCTTATGCTAATAACTGCTATCTTATATATCGGGATTAGCGTACACAATCCAATATACAAGCACACGTAACCAACTAACCACCCACACACTTAGGTACACACATTTTATGGCTTTTAGAGCAACAATGAAAATTAAATGCGAAACTGTGATTGTTTGTTGGTTTGTCCTTCAATCACACCGCAAAAGCGCTACGGATCGACGTGATTTTTTTGCTTGGGTATAGTTGAGGAAATGGAGAGTGAGATACTAGCTACTATTTTTTGCCTATCCCGGAAAATAAAACAGTTCCCGAGGTATATTTTTAAAAACTAAATCTACGCGCAGGAGGTCGCGGGCATAAGCTAGTAGGTAAATGTGATTTACACAATAAAAAGTAGGGTACACATAAATCATAAATATAAGTATACACATTACTCACACAAACAATAAATAACTGCATATCATTACATACCTTAAAATATGTTTACAATAAAATTGTGTAATAAAGACTTTCAGCACATTTTTATGTGAAGTACTAAAAACTTTTACCTACAGAGTTACCTAGGTACATAGCCTCTGACGCACACTCACATAATATGTACGGAGTATAAAAGTGTTTTTTCCATAATTTGAAACTTCTGGAGTTTCAATAAACGGAAAGGCGTGCGAACACTGCGCGGTCGGGAGAAGACTCACATTTTCGCGCCATCAACTACGCCAGGACGCGGTGCGCAAAGCTTTTCGTTTTCACATTTTTAAGTTTATTATAACCCCCGACTCAAGAGAGATGTTATTCAACTGAATGACAAACATTATGACAAACAGTAGACATAAATTTAGGATCGATAGCATAGTCGCCACTAGATACCGCACTTCCTACAAATAACAGCTCCATAAATGCGGTAACGTAATATCATAGTTTGTTTGAAAACGTCAAACATTCGTCAAACATTCGTCAAACATTGGTTGTCACGAGATTATTGGGTACGCCAGTTCAGGTACAATGAATTGCCGCAATTTACTCGTACACCGACGGTATCTAGTAACTGCGAAGCGACTCGACTACCAATCCCAAATCTATGACAGTAGACATGTTTTCAATTTCAATGTTATTTTTAACCGAGCGAAATTAGATCTCTGAGTCTACGTGGGTGAATTTGCACTTGTCGGTCTGTCTGTCTGAATGTCTGTTAGAGCCTTATAACTCTTGACTTAATAAACATTAGTTAATCTTTAAAAGCGAATAATTCAAAGTCTATAGCCCAAAGCCAAAAATAATATGAAAAGCATAGGTTAAAGAGATAACTGAAGATGAGTCTTCATGATGAAGTATAATATTATACTAACTACTTCTTTTTTCTTTTCTTTCTGTACGTTGTTTCTTATAAACTTTTGTCTTGCTGTGCAGTCACTTAGAGTTACAATTAGATATAGAACATGTAAGTAAGATAAGATTTAATTATAAGCTAATTGTAATTTGTTATGATTGCCAAATAAATAAATTATGTAAGTGTATGTATCTCCTAGACAATGGATGTTATGTTTGAAGGAATATGAAAAATTGATATTGCTGTGAAAAGTTAAAAAAAACCGGCGAAGTGCAAGTCGGACTCGCGCACCGAGGGTTCCGTACTCTAGAAGTAAGAGTAAAACGATAACATTATATTAATTTGCTTATTTATCGTTAACTTTGTTTGTAGAGGTTTATTGTTAATATAAAAAAAAACTATGCTAGTTAGAGCATTGGTTTTATTTTTCCTGTAAAATAAACGTAAACCTCTATTGGTCATAATTATTTCTGATTTTTAGATTGGTAAACTTCGGAGATAAGGGGGGAACTGTATTTTTTTCGACATTTTGCCCGATTAATCAAAAACTATTATATTTAAAAATAAATAAAAATCTGCTTTAAAATGTACAGGTAAAGCCCTTTCATATGATATTCCGGGATAGTTATCTCACTTTGAAATTTCAAACTCCCGATTTTCCCCCTTTTTTAATTAAACTAAAAATAATTTTTGAATTTCTTTAATTCCAATTAGGTTGGGCCACTAACACAACTATTCCAAATTTCATGTCGATAGCTTTCATAGTTACTAAAATAATCGACTGTGACAGACGGACGGACGGACGGACGGACGGAGAAAGTCTCACCATAAGGGTTCTATTTTTACCATTTTGGTACGGAACCCTAAAAACTATTAATGTATAGATGTTAATTATATTGCGCTTAAGCAATTATTTATAATAAATGCTTCAACGATGAATGAAAACGTGATGAAACCTGCTTGCATGAGAATTCTCCTTCATGTTCTCAACTTCTCAAAGGTGTGTGAACTCTACCAATTCGCACTGGGTCAGCGCGGTGAACTATGGCCTCTATTAGACCTGCACTCTACATTGGTGAGACATTTGGGTTGCACGTGATGATGACGATCATAGATCCGAATTTATAGACCTATCTGTGCTCCATAGGCAAAACCGCAAGTTTTATCATGGAATATTTTATAAAAGAGATTTCTGTTTATTTAGCAGATTCGTAACGGTGATGATGCATAACCACTTCAAAGTAAAATTTTTCGATTTAAAGTAGGTTGGTATTACAGACGATTTCAGATCTGCTCGGCAGACTGTTGCTGGCGAAAAGGAAAACTTACTTTTTTTGCCGTAAGATAATTATTATTCATTATGGACAAATTATTTATTATTCTAATTAAATTGGAGCTTGGTCATTCATTAGGTACATAGGCATATAAATCACAAGTAGATGATGAAATCAGTCTTTAGATCAAAATCTTACAAAGTTAATCAAAAACTGGATATGGTGATAAACCCGTGACTCAACTTTATAGTAATACTGAACAGATCCAGCTTTTCCTCAAAACCGGGATTTGTTAAGAGTTATGATAACATAGGAGAACCTATGATAACATAAAAAAAAGTTACCGACATATTACCTACCTACTCACTCACTCACTTCGCGACTCAGTCTCGAAGCTGAAGTGGAAATGGGAGGGGCGTTCTCTTTAAAGTTGATGGGCGTTGGAGTGCACCTAGAGTACTGGAGTGGCGAGCAGAAAGCACTTTGTTGGTACACCCCCCACTTGGTGGTACATCAGACGAGTCAAAGGGAGACGCAGGATTCAGGCAGCACAAGACTTGTGGAAGTCCATGTAAGAGACCTTTGCTCAGCAATGGAATTCTATCAGTTATATCAGATGCAATGCAAATAAACGTGTAAAATATTATAGATTTATATTTTTCAATTATGAAAGGTCGCAGGTTCAATCTCCACCCGTTGCACTATTGTAGTACCAACTCCTAACACAAGTTTTCCGCATATTTGGAGGGGAGAGAAGAATATAAGTCAAGTTGGCTAATAATGCTTTCTAAAAAGTAAAAAATAAAATAAATAAATATATAAATAAAATATTAACATCTTTTTACGTACAATGTTTCTTGCAAATAAATACATTTCAAATATATTTAAAAAAAAATCATAACTAGGTATTTAGAAAAATTACAATCCTATTAGGTACACTCGAGTGGTGCTTAAGCTTTCCTTTTCTCAGTCTTAATTAATTTCGAAAGAAATTCATGGCAATTAATTTTTACTTCTTTCTTAAAAAAAGTTCTAATTTGTCTACCCTGTGGCGTGGTAATTTTCTTATTAAAACTTTGTGGATTTAAAATTAAGCCACAGAAGCATGTCCTACATTTTGAAGAGCTCCCTGATGGCGCATTGTTTATTTTGTAGTCTTAAATTAAAAGTGGGAGATTTCGGCTTCGATTTCTGGCGGGGGCAAATTGGGAATTTATGATTTCTAAATTATTTCTTGTGGAAGCCTTCGGCCCTGGCTAGCTACCTGCAAAGGCTGCAACAAAGTGATTTGACGTTCTGTTACGATCCTGCGTGAAACCAGCACTACCTATCAGCACATCCCAGCCCAAAAGCAGCTAGGAAAGTAGTAAATCTAACTCGTTCCGTTTATTTCTTAACAAATTACTTCAATTTACTATGTTTCTAAATGAATGATGATTTGCAAATAAATGATTTGATATTTTCTTTAAAAATAAATACCTATCGCTACCTCATTACGACAAAGCCAAAAGAATGCGGTTATGATGCAGGCTATGTATATAAGTATGTTTGTATATATGTATGTGACTATTTACTTATGTTCCGCCGTATAGCGCCTAAACTACTGAGCCAATTTTAATGAATCCATAGCAAGAGGTATCAATCGATTCTTTAATAAGGTCGTTATTATATATGTCGGCGAAGTGGTCTCGCCAGTGTTTTTAAGAGGAGCAGAATCGTTGACCTCACATGGGTCACCGATTCTGCCGTCACTATCCATTTTAACGAAAGTCAATATCTGAAGCGAAAGCTAATTCAAAATAGGAAATCAAAGTTAATTATCCTAATATTTAAATCCATAATAATAAAATAAGTAGGTAGTTTTAAAATTACAACTTGTCTCGACTTGGCTCGATACCCACAAAAGGAACTAAAAGAAACACCACGCTATTTTTAGGCGTTGATTATAATTTGAACGAAAACACCGTAAGTTCACTTATCACGATCTGTTTTTATTACAATAGTTTAAGCTAGGAAAATTCCACAATGAATTTACAAGTTAGTTTTTAATAATTAAATCGTCTTATCCAAAAATATTGCAAGTAACAATTTCAACTCAAAAGCACTGAAAACTAAACTACAAAATGAAGCCTAGGTATAACCTAGACTTCTGATTTTATTGAATACTCAAATCGACAAGAGTTTCCCCTTACAACCTATCGCTGGCAAGTGCCCAAAAATTAATGTGAAAAATACGCCATCTTAATCGAATGCAAGCTGCGTGAGCCCTTCCACGTGCTTTGCTCCTATTGGTCGGGCGGCATTGCATTCGATTGGATGGTAACAGTCATGTTAAATGCTTACTTATTTAATAGACGAGTAAATAATAGTTTAAACACATAGAAATTACTTCTAAAATCATTCTAATAATTAAACATTGATTTTACAACAATTCGGATAGCAAAATCTTTACATGAAAATAATTAGGAAACAAACAAGACGCAATCATGACAAATTGCTTACTTATTTAATGGACGAGTAAATAATAGTTTAAACACATAAAAATGACTTCTAAAATCATCATAATAATTAAGCATTAATTTTACAGCAATTTGGATAGCAAAATCTTTACATGAAGATAATTAGGAAACAAACAAGTACTTACACCAAAAACTCGTCCTTTTTAAAGTAAATTAACTATTCCTTCACTTGTTTTGCACAATTTGGATATTAATAATAAGATTAAATTTAAACTTAATTAATTAATAATAAAAATCGGGGAGAATGGTTTAAAGGTTGAAGCCCGTCTAGCCTCCGCGGCGACACGGCCATACTGCATGCGATGCGTGCCCTGCAGCGCCTCGTTATACAGGTTAAGTTCTGTAGACAAAGAAATTAGCTTTGAGGCAAGGGCACTTCCACAGTGAACCTAAGCCTATAGATTCCAAGGGACTTTTTTGTAAGTAAGGAAAATCCAAGGCAATAAAGCATTGAAGCATATGTCATGGTTAAATTTGAAAATTTTTGCATATTGACACAGCTCGCTACAAGCGACGGCAGAGTAAAATAAAAACAATTTTGTAACTGTTCACTCTACATGAACACAGTTAAATAAATAAACTATTTGCACATACCACATGACATTAAAGATAAGTAAATAAGTCATTTTCATGCAATGTGTAACTGCTCATTCCACATGACAACAGTTAATTAAGTGACTTCATATATTGTGTAACTGCTCATTCCACATGACAACAGTCAAATCAGTAAATCATTATCAGTATAACTGCTCATTCCACATGACAACAGTCAAATCAGTAAATCATTATCAGTATAACTGCTCATTCCACATGACAACAGTCAAATCAGTAAATCATTATCAGTCTAACTGCTCATTCCACATGACAACAGTCAAATTATTATTATTATTGTTTTTTTTTTTATTGTTTTTTTTTTTTATTATTTTTTTTTTTATTTTTTTTTTATTTTTTATTTTTTTTGTTTAACACACAAGACACTGCTCATAATTTTCATATGAATACAGTTATATGTAGTGTTAAAGGGTAGGATGTGAGGGGGACAGGTCCACGAAGAAGGCTCTAAAAGAAGGAAGAAAGGCTGGGGAGTTGGGAAGGTCGATGCTGTGCTCTAAGCGGTCCTGAACGCCGTGGTACACAGGGGACATTTTATTCTTTTCGGATAGGGTTAACTATTGAACGGCTCCACACGTCAATAGTTATTTTTAATAAGTTGGTCGTTGATCGGCTCCACACGTCAACGTACATCTTTTGTTTATTATTATTATTATTATTATTATTATTATTTTTTTTTTTAACAGTCACAGTCAAAGTAAAGTCAGAGTTATAGTCAAAAATATCAAGTTAATAGTAATAATTAAAATTATGTCATGTGCTATGTGTTTTAATAATTAATTGCTGTTTGAAAAGAAAGTAATACGCTCACCGAGTGTAAGATCCAGATGACTTAAGCAGTCTGCTCAGCAGCAGCCGCAGGTGATGCAGCCAAGGGATGCGAGACCGTAGCAATCCCGGAAGGCCCAGGCTGCTGATCATTTTGAGGCGACACGGCCGCCTGAAGGGTTGCGCCTGGTTGTGGGGCGCGTCGTAATTGATCATGGGCAACTTTGCGGGGGCGCCCATGGTGTCCGACGACCTTCTTCACCAAGTATCGGTCGTTCTCAAGCACTTTGAAAACTTCATAAGGCTCGCTAAATCTGAGATCGAGCGAGGTTTGGTTTCTGGGATTGTTTTTAATCAACACAAAGTCCCCTCGTTGGAAATTATGGATTCTTGCCCGCCCTTTATCAAACCTTGCTTTATCTTTGGCAGACGCTTCGGTCATCCTCCGCTGAACGTGAGCATGTAATGCTTCCATATCTATGGAGACGTTATCAAAGTTGACCAGGTTTAGGAGTTCCGGTGGTACACAGTTTTGACGACGTGTAAGGAGTGTAAGTGGGGCTGTGCCAGTCGTTCTATGAACAGTGCAATTAAAAGCCAATTGTAAACTTTCTAAAGCTGTGTGCCATTCCGGAGTCTCATAGTTTTTGATCATGATTAAGCCGTTTTTCAGTGTCGCCATTACTCGCTCCACTTGACCATTTGCTCTACTCACACCAGGGGCTATAACGTGAAGTTCAATACCAAAACTGTCGCAGTATTTCTTGTATTCCCCTAGGAACTCGCGTCCTCCGTCCACTATGATCTGCCTTGGGGCTCCGAATAGATGAATGACCTGCTTCAAGGCAGCCAGAGAGCTGTGTTGGCTTTTATCATTAGTATAACGTAAGAGTACATACTTTGTATATGCGTCGATTGTCACAACGACGTATTCCTGGTCTTCAGGGCTGCCAAGCTTCCCGGTGATGTCCATGTGGATGACTTCAAATGCGACCGTTGGTTTCATTATGGGATGAAGCGTTACCTGTGTGGCTCCTGAAGTTTGTTTTGATGTTTTGCACACCACACAGTTGTCCACAAATTCTCGAACTACGGAGTTCATCTTATCAAAATGGTATGTCTCTTTAATTTTATGAAGAGTCTTCTCCCAGCCCGGATGTTTGAGAGCATTATGGTAAGTATTGATCAGGCTCCACTGAAAAGACTTTGGCACAACTATTAATTTTTGCATCCCCAGGATCGGGTCTGCATTTTTGTACTTAAGGACATTACCTTCGAGCAGATACCCCTGGATATCCTCTCCATTATAAAGAGAGTCGATGATAGGGCGAAGTTGAGCATCGCGACGCTGTTCGACGTTGATCCACTCGACATTCCTCGTCATGACGTTAACAGTTATGGGTCTTGGGTTTCTGCTAAAGAAGTCTGCATGCTGCATACGCTCGCCCTTCCTGTATTCAATGTCAAAGTCGAAATTCTGTAGGTACGCCCACCATCGATGAATGCGGGGTAACAAATCCTGTTTGTGCTTTGAAGCCTTCAGTGCATTGCAATCAGTTATTACTGTGAACTTCCGCCCGTAGAGAAAATGCCGGAAGTGTTTGATTGCACGCACAACAGCTAGCGTTTCGAGCTCGTAGGAGTGATACCTGCTTTCAGCGTCCGTAGTGCGCATGCTGAAGTATGCAATCGCATGCTGACGACCATTGATGATCTGGATTAACACAGCCCCGAGGCCAAGGCTGCTGGCGTCGGTGTATAATTCAATCGGCTCACCTTCTTGAAATATTGTGAGGACTGGTGCGGAGGAAAGATGGTGGATTACCTTTTGACGTGCTTCTTCGTGTTCGTGAGTCCACTGCCATTTAACACCCTTCTTAGTCAAATTGTACAGGGGAATCATTATTCGTGCGAAGTCAGGAATAAATCTTCGGAAAAATCCGGCTAAACCGTTAAACTGACGGAGTTGTTTAACCGTAGTCGGAGCAGGGGCTTTTAGTAGAGCTTCAACCTTTTTGGGACTAGGACGAACTTGTCCATCCTCTATTACATTGCCAAGGTACTCAATCGATCTTTTAAAGAACATACATTTATCGATGTTAATTGAAAACCCTGAATCGCGTAGGGCGATCAAGATTCTTTCTACATTTGAAAGGCCATTCGAGAAATTTTTACATTTACTTATTACATCGTCAATATAGACCTGAGCTACGCTACTATGAGGATCATTATTGGCACTTCCGATATTTAAAAGGGGCCCTAATGCACGATTTATGCACCTCTGATACACAGCAGGTGCATTACAGAGGCCGAAAGGCATCGTGAGGTATTCGTATAACCCATCTGGGGTAACAAAGGCGGTGTTCTCAACAGAGGAAGCAGAGATCGGGATTTGGTGGAATCCTGATGCCATATCAAGTGTAGTAAAATATTTCCCCCCAGCTAGTTGGTTGATCTGATCCCCGATCAAAGGAATAGGGTAATGATCGCGGATTGTATTTGAGTTTAATTCGCGATAATCCACGCACATGCGATCATTTCCGTCTTTCTTTTTCACTAGGATAATCGGACTGGAATATGGGGATTTACTTTCCCGAACGATGTTATTTTCGATTAACTCATTAACAATCTCCTTAACCTTTTCACGCTCAACTGGACTCAACCGATAAGGCCTTCGTTCAACATATTTATCCGGGTTTTTTAAACGAATTTCTAATTCACCGGTGTTAACGCGAGATTTTGAAAAACCACGAGTGAAAAGATGGGCATAATTATTTAGCAAGCTTAATAATTGATTAACCTCAAATTCGTCAATAAGATCATGATTTAGGTTTTCAAAAATCGGACTATTATTTCTTAATTGCATAACACGACGTTGAGGTATCAAAGTTGCGCTATTTTGTGTAACGATTACACTTAGACCAGTTTCAAACAACAAATTTGCCCCGATTAGTACATCGGATGTCATTTCATAATCAGCCAGAACATGGAATAGGATTTCTACGTTAACATTATCAATGACACAAATTGCCGTTAAAGTACTCATGGAAATAACCGGAAATGAACCTATTCCTTGTAAACAATTAACCGTTTCATTTCTACGACCGGGTAGTTTGCTAGCAACGGAGTCGCGCATCAAAGAGCATTCAGCGCCACTATCAAACACAGTGTTCAAAACCATATTACCAATTCTAATGTGCATGGTATTTAAATTTGATTTAGCTTTAAACACCGTGTTAACGTTAGAGTTAATCTGTCTTTCGCGACGGAAACAGGTCTCAAAACTATGTCCCGGCCTGTTACAAAATGAGCAGAATTTATTACTGTTGTTGTTCGGCGTAACTGGTGATGATGACGTTGGAAGTGGTTTACTGATTGAACTACTTGACGCGGTTTTGAATCGGCATTTGAATGAATCGTGTCCCGGCTTTTTACAAAATTCACAGAAAGAATTGTTTCGATTATCAAGTGAAAATTTCGAACGCTTATTTGGGGGCTGGTTTAAACTATTTGACTGGTTAGGCCGTTTAGCGCGAATAGAGGAAGCAACAGAAATTAATTCTGGCACCGAAGTAGCGCGCACATTCATTAAATCAATTCTTAAGTGCTCATCACTCACCGTTCCGATGACTGCTTCGACGGCATCGCTGTTATCAAGTTTATCCTTAGTGATCCGTCGCCAAAGAAGCCAGGAACGCGTCAGGAACTCCGCTATATCTTTGGAGGAATTATAAACATGCTCTCTAAACCTGAGTATGTCCCGCGAGTAGCGAGTTTCCGGCTCGAACGTAGTGATGATGACTTGACGCAGCTCCTCCCACGTAGATGTAGTAACTAGCCAGTTGTCTGCCCAGATATTAGCACGCCCTTTTAGTAAGCTAGTCACTTTCATACGAATATCGTAATCACTAAGCTGATAATTATTTTTAGCTGTAGAAATATGATCACACCACTCACGTACTCCCACGTTACCGTCCGGGTCGTAGGAAGGCAGGAAAACGTCCGTTATCTTCACTTTGTCACCTGGTTGCCGCAGCAGTCGCTCGCTCATGCTCTGCATCATGGTCACCATGTGTGTGAAGAACTCGGGCGGGATGGCGCCCGCCTGCAGCGGCTGCGGCGGCAGGGCTGCACTTGTGCTCTGCATCGTCTGCGCTGGTACACTTGGGCCAGGCGCGCAATCGGACGGCGCCCCTGGGTCCACATCGTTGGGGCCAGGATCTGAAACATACTGAGCGGCAGAAAGGGATCGCTGGAGCGATCCCACTTCTGATGTCGGCGAAGTGGTCTCGCCAGTGTTTTTAAGAGGAGCAGAATCGTTGACCTCACATGGGTCACCGATTCTGCCGTCACTATCCATTTTAACGAAAGTCAATATCTGAAGCGAAAGCTAATTCAAAATAGGAAATCAAATTTAATTATCCTAATATTTAAATCCATAATAATAAAATAAGTAGGTAGTTTTAAAATTACAACTTGTCTCGACTTGGCTCGATACCCACAAAAGGAACTAAAAGAAACACCACGCTATTTTTAGGCGTTGATTATAATTTGAACGAAAACACCGTAAGTTCACTTATCACGATCTGTTTTTATTACAATAGTTTAAGCTAGGAAAATTCCACAATGAATTTACAAGTTAGTTTTTAATAATTAAATCGTCTTATCCAAAAATATTGCAAGTAACAATTTCAACTCAAAAGCACTGAAAACTAAACTACAAAATGAAGCCTAGGTATAACCTAGACTTCTGATTTTATTGAATACTCAAATCGACAAGAGTTTCCCCTTACAACCTATCGCTGGCAAGTGCCCAAAAATTAATGTGAAAAATACGCCATCTTAATCGAATGCAAGCTGCGTGAGCCCTTCCACGTGCTTTGCTCCTATTGGTCGGGCGGCATTGCATTCGATTGGATGGTAACAGTCATGTTAAATGCTTACTTATTTAATAGACGAGTAAATAATAGTTTAAACACATAGAAATTACTTCTAAAATCATTCTAATAATTAAACATTGATTTTACAACAATTCGGATAGCAAAATCTTTACATGAAAATAATTAGGAAACAAACAAGACGCAATCATGACAAATTGCTTACTTATTTAATGGACGAGTAAATAATAGTTTAAACACATAAAAATGACTTCTAAAATCATCATAATAATTAAGCATTAATTTTACAGCAATTTGGATAGCAAAATCTTTACATGAAGATAATTAGGAAACAAACAAGTACTTACACCAAAAACTCGTCCTTTTTAAAGTAAATTAACTATTCCTTCACTTGTTTTGCACAATTTGGATATTAATAATAAGATTAAATTTAAACTTAATTAATTAATAATAAAAATCGGGGAGAATGGTTTAAAGGTTGAAGCCCGTCTAGCCTCCGCGGCGACATATATATATCGTTATTATACATAGGCTACATTTTATACGAACAATAAATATGAACATAAATACACAATAACGAGTGTTAGGTACATTTCCAATTTTCTTTAGTCGGGTTACTTATTTTTTCTTGTATCTCGATCTATTCTATCGATTGCCAAATTAAAAACAATCGATTTTTTTTAAACTAATCACAGGTTTTTGAAAATATTTGAATGAAGTTTTTATTTTATAAAATTGACACTAACTAGTTTCCTGACCAAATCCAGCTTTCACTGAAAGCTTTCCCCTCACAGACCACTCTAAATAAAACTCTGTATACAGATAACCTTTTAGATTAACTTTTTACTTATTTTTCACTCTACAGGTATTATAGACCTAGTATCTCCCAATCGGGCAACGAATTTTGTATTTTAGAAGTAGTGCATTAATTTCAACATAATAATAAATAATATAGATAATTAACAAGTTGTCTTTAGTCCTTCTATATTGAATCTATCTTACATAGATATCTGATGCCCTATAGTTTTACTTCAAATCAAGAGTTAATAGACATCTTCTAGGCTAACGCGCTTCATGTTACACTGCATCGTCACTTACCATCGGATGAAATCGTAGTCAAGCGCTAGTCTATAATATACCTACTTACACTAGCGGCACGCTATGATGGCCGGTTTGACGTTTGTCCGCTCATGAAGTTCCGTATTAATTGATAACGACTTTGAAGGAAATAATTGTATTACTTTATTGACGATAGTGATGTGCAGAGATTCATAAATTTTATCGAATGTAGTTTTAGGTTTAGGACTCAAAATTTATTTATTAAATTGATTTCTAAAATGTATACAAGTGTAGAAAAATCAGTTTGCACCATTTAAGGGGTGAATGTACTTGTGAATATGAACAATTTTCACTATGTGGACAAACCTCTGAAATCGCAAAAAAATATCAGCTGTTTCATACAAAAGGTAAAATTTTTATTTTTATATGATATATACCACAACTCGGCATTTGGTTTTCTAAATTGAAAATTTTTAAAAATGGAATCTAATACGATCGTCACATAGGATCGCTGGCTAGCACAACTACTACCTCCGGCAAACTCGCGTCAATGCTCAATGCAAAACAAAGCAGTTTCGAATTGACGTTGCTTCGAAAAGTATAAACTGTCAGTGCAATGCGATTGTGATATAGTTTTGACCTGGCTTTGGATTTCAAATATTGATACTGCATTACTGTTGACCCTTGCTCGTTAATTTGGACTCTGTTCAAGCCCTTTGTTGTGGATTTCGTCGATATGACCGAACGTACGCAGAGAACTGTTCTAAATAGTCAGACACGTGAGTTCGTAATACGCCTTCGTAACTATTTCGATCGTGAAGCTCGAAATGGAGGGCCAATTTTACCTATAACGTCAGTGGTTGAACGCGTAGCTGATGCGCTTAATATTGGACAACGAACTGTTAGACGGATAACTAAAAAAAAATATGGCGAGACTGGCACAGAAGAAAATAAACTTCACACACCAAAAAAGAGAAAACGAGCAAAACCAGTCGTAGGCATCGATAGCTTTGATGCCGATGCTATCCGAAGACATGTTTACGGCTACTATTTACAGAAGGAGTATCCAACAAGAAAAAAGTTGGTGCATTCACTGAAGGAAGCTGGATTATTCTTCGGTGGGGAAAGTTCTTTAACGAAGATTTTGAAGACCATTGGATTTCGATACAAAAAATGTAACAAACGCAAAATATTGATGGAAAGATTTGATATAGCGATGGCAAGGTATACTTTTTTACGGCAAGTGAAAGAAATCAAAAATTGGCAAAATGTTGTGTTCTTGGATGAAACATGGCTTAATGCTAACCATACTGTAGGCCGTTCTTGGAACGATGACACAGCAGCATCTACTTCCAAAGTTCCTGTAGGAAAAGGATCGCGACTTATAATTTGTCACGCCGGAACCATCAACGGGTTTGTCGAAGGTTCTCTCATGGCTTTTGCGTCAAAAACCACTGGAGACTATCATGAAGACATGAATGGAGAAAAGTTTACTGAATGGTTTACCTCAATGTTGTGTAGCCTCCCTGAACCATCTATTATAATTATGGACAACGCCCCATACCACTCGATGCAAATTGACAAGCCACCTGCCCAATCCCAAAAGAAAGCTGATATCGTCGCATGGCTTCGTAAAAATGGCGTAGATGCAAACATGAATATGTTAAAAGCGGAATTAGTACGTCTTTTAAAAGAAAACAAACCAACCAAGATCCGATACGTCATTGACGAAATAGCATTAGAACATGGGCACAGAGTTATACGGTTACCGCCTTACCATTGTGAGTATAATGCGATTGAGTTGGTGTGGGCTCAAATTAAGGGATATGCTGCAAGACACAATACAGAACCCCCATTTACCACAAAAAAAATGCTAAAATTATTAGAAGAAGCTTGTGAACATGTGACTAAAGGAGACTGGGAAAAGGTTGTGAATAGAACTGTTAAATTAATAAGGGAAGATTATGAAAGAGATGTGAAAATAGATAATATTATAGAAAACGAACATATAATTATTAATGTAGGTGATGATAGCAGTGACGACAGTGAAAATAGTAGTATGGACGAATCTGATTAATTATGGCCTTTTGTGGCACCTTTTTTGGTATCTTTTGTATTCATATGTTTCTTGTGTGCATATAAAGTATGTATATTCATTTTCATTCAAATATTCAGTTCGTTCAAATAAATTAAATAAACATATACATTTTTGTTTTATTAAACCTATTTAATCAGGTACAAAAACAAAACTTAATTGTTTTTTGTTCGAGAATAAATTGACATTCCACATCACTATTGTAATGTGTCAAACCGGCCATCATAGCGTGCCGCTAGTGTAATAAATAAACTAGTTGTAAATCTGTCAATTACTATGGACGGAAAAGGGATGTAAAAAATTTCCGTCGCTTTCTTGTCCATGTTTTACTTGAAATAATTGTATATAATTTGTGTTATATGGGGCCAAAGAAATTTTTTGTTCCGCGAGGGCGTTATTTTGAATTCAGAGCGAAGTGAAGGATTCTAAAGTTTTCCTGAGCGTGGCGAGGAATTCAATATACGCCGCCCGAGAACAAAATATTTTGGCCCCGACTGACACACACTATTTTTCATCATTACCTATGAGAAAAAGCTAGGAGTATCAACCTACTATGTATAGACATTACCTATACGAAAAAAATACCTATATTGAAAGTTTAAATAAAACACTAATAAATTATTATGAAATAATTAAACATAATATTTATGTTGGATACAGTATTTGGAAATATCTTCCTAATAATTCCTAATTTATTTATGGCTTTTGTCAATAGTTTGAACAATGAAGTATTTCTCTCTTGTGCTTCTCCTAAATAACTAATAGCCGAAGACGTTTTAACTTGTTTGTTTCCTATTGCTTCATTGCGTTTTTCAATATTAGATTTATCAACTTGGAAATTTCAGAAGTTAAAAAATGTTCATTTAGCTACTTAAGCTGTTCCATTGTTGACCCATCGTGGTCCAATGTTGTAATCTAATAGCCAAATCTTTTTTGTCATAGATGTAATATTTGGATAAAAATGATTTTATCTGACTATTGATAACATCAGATAGAACCAACTATGGTTCTATATCAAGAATATCTTTTAACTCACTGTCAAGTCCAAAGTTTTCTGCTGTAGGTATTCCAATAGGCTCCGGAGAAAGTTTCGGCGCAGCTCCCTGATTATATAGAACTGCATTCGGTGTACCGCATACCGGGGTTTGAATTTGGGTTCAGTTTCGGCTCCTGTTGTTCTGAATCTCCGTCTGAGATAGCCATGACGTCATCATTGGTCAAATGTGGAAACTGAATAACCTCCTATTCGATTAACGTACAAAATTATCATTACGAAGGAGGATCTGGGTGTCACACAGTTCTCTGACAAATATTTTTATACCAGTAAAAAGAGCTATTTTCAAATAATTATTATGTCATTTATTTTCATCGTCACTCCATTAGCTCTCTGATTTCCACAGGCAATATCCCTAACCAGTCGTTGAGACATCAAAGAGAATTTCCAGGCCATAGTTATCAATTATTATAATAATTTTATATACCTACTGGCTGGTCAATAGTACGAACCCACCATTCAAACTAAAGTTTCAATGGATTTCGTATGAAATTTTCGTAATTATTAAAATTTTTAAACTAAGATTATTAGTACAAGACACCTTTCAGAAAGTTTTGTATAAAAACAACTGTACTCAACAGCAGGCCAGGCAGATACCAATAAAACAACAAATCTGGCTAACATTCTAATTTAGCGTCGTTTAATTTTCGACATTCATAATTTAACTGTCCGAAATCAACATGTAAAATACATGTGAAAAATAGAATTCAGAAAAAAGGGTAAGTAAACAATAAACGATGAGCTGATTTTAATACTTCTCATACTCCGGATACTGTGTCTCATAGTCAAAACAGACTTTCCTTAAGTTAATCATATATCTGTGGTAAGAAGCAGTCCCAATACAATAGCAATTACTGCCTACAAACTGACTAATAAACAGTAAGAAACAGCCCCAATACAAAAAGTAAGAACTGTCCACAGACTGTGTGTTTCGCAAGAAAACACTTTCAATAAGGTTTATTCGCTATCACGAGTTTAATAAACAGTAAGAAACAGCCCCAATGCAAAAACACGAACTGTCCACAATACCGTGTGTTTTATAAGAAAACACTTTCACACAGGTTTATTCGTTATCACGAGTTTAATAAACAGCCAGAAACAGCCCCAATGCAAAAGCACGAACTGTCCACAATACTGTGTGTTTTATAATAAAACACTTTCACTCGGGTTTATTCGCTATCACGAGTTTAATAAACAGTAAGAAACAGCCCCAATGCAAAAGCACGAACTGTCCAAAATACTGTGTGTTTTATAAGAAAACACTTTCACTCAGGTATATTCGCTATAACGAGTTTAATAAACAGTAAGAAACAGCCCCAATGCAAAAGCACGAACTGTCCACAATACTGTGTGTTTTATAAGAAAACACTTTCACTCAGGTATATTCGCTATAACGAGTTTAATAAACAGTAAGAAACAGCCCCAATGCAAAAGCACGAACTGTCCACAATACTGTGTGTTTTATAAGAAAACACTTTCACTCAGGTTTATTAGCTATCACGAGTATAATAAACAGTAAGAAACAGCCCTAATGCAAAAGCACGAACTGTCCACAATACTGTGTCCCTACATTAGGGTTAATAATATCGTGTAATAGCCAACTCGTATAGTGAAGAAACAATCCCAATGTACAATACCCAAGACACTAATTTCTCGAGCACCAATAAACCATAGCACAATTATTATTACTTAATAATCAATCTTACCTTGATAACCCAACGGTGCATTTTGGCATTTATGTGGAATCGACGTTGTGTCAGAATCATCCGACTGATTGTAATTTCATTTCAAACTTCTTAATTTTTGCTTTAAATACATTCACATTTATCACCCTTAGGTTTGGGCATTATAAAAATATTATTTGTTTACTTTTTCACGTTTTAAATATCACTTTAAATAACACTTTAAAATTAAATTAGGCGAGGGCGTGGTGGAACGGTAGCGCACTAAAAAGCGAATGAGGTACCTAGCTGTACGGCGCAGGGACGATATTATATCAACCTACCCTATTTTAAAAAAAATATATCTAAATCTCAATAAAGTGAACGGTAACCACTACGTATGCGTATACTACCAAGTCTATAACCTTGAGTACGAAGCCATGAAGTATAATCATGGGATACCGTTACCGCCAGGTCTCAGTTCGGGGCGAACCACTAGTATATTATGTTATGTATTGTATTATGTATGTATGTTACAGTATGGGCGTATATCCGATCGACAAATTGATCACGTGACTAATCGAAGACAACAGCTTCTCAAACATATTTGAATTTCGACTTATACTAAAGCACGAACGCGGACTAATCAGAAGAGAGAAATGAAAAGTCCCATGGGGTTAAAATTAAATTTTGCTCCCGCTATCCTCTGAAGCCAATATTCGTTTTTCGAATAGGTATGATGAAAAAGATATTTTAGACCCCAATGGATCTGAATCTGGTTTGGTCTGATAATATACTCGTAGATTGCGTTCGCTACAAAGCTAATAAATCCAAAATCGTTTTTCACATACTAAGCCTGAAGTCCGAATTCGACCTTGAACTGAGTGTCCATAAATGAGAGTCAACAATTTTATTTTAATTGCCTTGTAGGTAGCTACTCACTCATTGGGGCGTAATTTTCCATTAGATTTGATAAACAGGCACGGCCTATACCTACCTAATTAAGATTACTAGGTAGTAGGTATACATAGGTTTTCTCATTAGTAGACAACTACGTTAGTAGGTATATTCATAGTACGTTATACCTACAGGCAAAGACAGGAGTGCCGGAGTGCTTTCTTTTTTTGGGATTGAACCAAGTGTCAACCTTATTAATGCAAATTCTCATTGCTTCAAGAGCTTACTCTCTTTGGACCAGTACGTAGGTTTTGACCACCTGGGACTTTTATTAGGTATGAAAATAATAGGTATCTATCTACCTACGCTTTGTAAATTATTATCTTCTAAACTAGGAATTCTATATATATAAAACCGAAAAAATTACTACTAATTATCTTTACAAAAAATACACGCCGTCCAAGTGATCGCTAATGGGCATGGTGCCCAAAACACTGGCGCTATTACCTCTCTGAATAGCGAGGCTAAGCCTTTGGGCTAAATAAGCGCTGAGCTCTTTGGTCACCAGAGGCGTGGATCAATTTTTGGGACACGACATTTACAAAATTTTTCGTGTCCGATGACCATGGACCCAGAGTCTCAAAAGCAAGCGCCGCAAAAATATAATCCTTAGAAATGGCAGAGTATTTGCGGCGCTTAAGCAACTGAGCGGAATCGGCAGCTGCACCCGCCTTTTGGCATGAGCCCGGTCGCGGTAGGTGGGACGCAGCCAACGTATCAACGCAGGTCACGTCCCACACCAGTGCGCGACCCATCTAGGAATTTGAATTTTTCTATAGCAATAACCTACCTACCTACAATAATTGCTATACATCAATCGTTTCTGAGAAAATAGGCCTTGATACAGGAGCAGAATACTTGTAAGTATAGGTAGGTATAGGTACTATAGGTAGATAATTATTGATCCTAAAATTAACAGTTTTTCTAACGTGAGCGGCGAGGTATGTACGTAAACTAGCGGCACGCTATGATGGCCGGTTTGACACATTACAATAGTGATGTGGAATGTCAATTTATTCTCGAACAAAAAACAATTAAGTTTTGTTTTTGTACCTGATTAAATAGGTTTAATAAAACAAAAATGTATATGTTTATTTAATTTATTTGAACGAACTGAATATTTGAATGAAAATGAATATACATACTTTATATGCACACAAGAAACATATGAATACAAAAGATACCAAAAAAGGTGCCACAAAAGGCCATAATTAATCAGATTCGTCCATACTACTATTTTCACTGTCGTCACTGCTATCATCACCTACATTAATAATTATATGTTCGTTTTCTATAATATTATCTATTTTCACATCTCTTTCATAATCTTCCCTTATTAATTTAACAGTTCTATTCACAACCTTTTCCCAGTCTCCTTTAGTCACATGTTCACAAGCTTCTTCTAATAATTTTAACATTTTTTTTGTGGTAAATGGGGGTTCTGTATTGTGTCTTGCAGCATATCCCTTAATTTGAGCCCACACCAACTCAATCGCATTATACTCACAATGGTAAGGCGGTAACCGTATAACTCTGTGCCCATGTTCTAATGCTATTTCGTCAATGACGTATCGGATCTTGGTTGGTTTGTTTTCTTTTAAAAGACGTACTAATTCCGCTTTTAACATATTCATGTTTGCATCTACGCCATTTTTACGAAGCCATGCGACGATATCAGCTTTCTTTTGGGATTGGGCAGGTGGCTTGTCAATTTGCATCGAGTGGTATGGGGCGTTGTCCATAATTATAATAGATGGTTCAGGGAGGCTACACAACATTGAGGTAAACCATTCAGTAAACTTTTCTCCATTCATGTCTTCATGATAGTCTCCAGTGGTTTTTGACGCAAAAGCCATGAGAGAACCTTCGACAAACCCGTTGATGGTTCCGGCGTGACAAATTATAAGTCGCGATCCTTTTCCTACAGGAACTTTGGAAGTAGATGCTGCTGTGTCATCGTTCCAAGAACGGCCTACATTATGGTTAGCATTAAGCCATGTTTCATCCAAGAACACAACATTTTGCCAATTTTTGATTTCTTTCACTTGCCGTAAAAAAGTATACCTTGCCATCGCTATATCAAATCTTTCCATCAATATTTTGCGTTTGTTACATTTTTTGTATCGAAATCCAATGGTCTTCAAAATCTTCGTTAAAGAACTTTCCCCACCGAAGAATAATCCAGCTTCCTTCAGTGAATGCACCAACTTTTTTCTTGTTGGATACTCCTTCTGTAAATAGTAGCCGTAAACATGTCTTCGGATAGCATCGGCATCAAAGCTATCGATGCCTACGACTGGTTTTGCTCGTTTTCTCTTTTTTGGTGTGTGAAGTTTATTTTCTTCTGTGCCAGTCTCGCCATATTTTTTTTTAGTTATCCGTCTAACAGTTCGTTGTCCAATATTAAGCGCATCAGCTACGCGTTCAACCACTGACGTTATAGGTAAAATTGGCCCTCCATTTTGAGCTTCACGATCGAAATAGTTACGAAGGCGTATTACGAACTCACGTGTCTGACTATTTAGAACAGTTCTCTGCGTACGTTCGGTCATATCGACGAAATCCACAACAAAGGGCTTGAACAGAGTCCAAATTAACGAGCAAGGGTCAACAGTAATGCAGTATCAATATTTGAAATCCAAAGCCAGGTCAAAACTATATCACAATCGCATTGCACTGACAGTTTATACTTTTCGAAGCAACGTCAATTCGAAACTGCTTTGTTTTGCATTGAGCATTGACGCGAGTTTGCCGGAGGTAGTAGTTGTGCTAGCCAGCGATCCTATGTGACGATCGTATTAGATTCCATTTTTAAAAATTTTCAATTTAGAAAACCAAATGCCGAGTTGTGGTATATATCATATAAAAATAAAAATTTTACCTTTTGTATGAAACAGCTGATATTTTTTTGCGATTTCAGAGGTTTGTCCACATAGTGAAAATTGTTCATATTCACAAGTACATTCACCCCTTAAATGGTGCAAACTGATTTTTCTACACTTGTATACATTTTAGAAATCAATTTAATAAATAAATTTTGAGTCCTAAACCTAAAACTACATTCGATAAAATTTATGAATCTCTGCACATCACTATCGTCAATAAAGTAATACAATTATTTCCTTCAAAGTCGTTATCAATTAATACGGAACTTCATGAGCGGACAAACGTCAAACCGGCCATCATAGCGTGCCGCTAGTGTAGTTAGTAATTAATACCTACTAACTGTAGGTATTAATTAAAAAAATTGTTATTAAGTACCTACCTATTGTAACCTGAAAAATTATGCAGCGCACTTCATAAAATTTCCTTCGAATAGACCTATCACAGGGAAATCCCATACAGAATTTTCTCGTTGGTTAATTTTGAGGATTAAATTAATATCTCTGCTTGTACCTATTGTAATTTCATAATGGTCTTTTTTGGAACGTAGTTCCTTATCGCGCGGTGCGGAAGGGGGCTAGACGGAAAAAATTAAGACAAAATTGAACCGACACTTTTTTGAATGTGAATTTGGCATTGTGTTCATTATTTTCAATACAACAGTACAATATAAGATCTCAGTAGCCTTGTGGTTTCCACAGTCGCCAAACAGCGAAAGGTCGATGGTTTCCCTTTCCTTAATTTTTTATAACTTAAAAATAAGTTATAAAAAATTAGGGAAAAATTCCACATGTACAAATTATTTAAAATAAAATTGAAAATGGAAAATTCGGTCTGTCGAGCTGGGATTCGAACCATCGACCTTTGGCTGTTTGGCGACTGTGGAAACCACAAGGCTACGGAAATCTAATATTGTAGTGTGAAAATGTTGAACACAACGCCAAATTAATTAATCGAAAGGAACTTCGTTCCATCCGGGTGTCCCTTGACACCTCTCAAGTTTTTTTTTACATAATCTACTATACCTACGTCTTCCTACCTAGTGTAGAATGCACTCGTATATTTTGTGTTAACAAATTGTAATAATTAATTAATTATTAAAAACCAACCAATACCAATAAATTCATTAATTTATTAGTAGAAAGCAAGAGTTACTGACATTCAATTTTAAGATTATTACACAATAAGCGTTAGTAACATTAAAATCGGTATATAAACTATCATGTTCTTAGTTGTAAACTTATACGATGACAATGAACAGAAGCAATCTTTTATTACGGCATCACTATAGTACACTTTCAAATCTTCTACGACGTCTTTTACGAATTTTTCTCTATCTAAAACTTGTAAGTAGCCGTCATGTAATTCATCTAACTCTGGCTTTGAGTTTTCTTCTTTAACATCGAAAAAATATACAGTTGTTACTTTCTCAGGCCTCTTTGTTTTACCTTTCTCATTTTTATTTTTCGGAAATTTTGTTTTTTTAGATTTGTTTTCATCTGAATTTTCATACTCTAAATATTCTTTTCCATCATATTGACTGTCATCACTTTCGAAGTATAAGTTTTCAGCAAAAGGTTTTTTAGTTTGCGAATATTTGTGTTTGGGATACTTTAGTTCATTCATTACATCCGGGTGATAATAAATCATCGAAGAGTCCGTTGTTACTCCTAAGAACAATGTTGAATATACATAGTAAGGATAGTATGTAAAAGGCACCACATTTCTTGTACATTGAGGAACAACAAAGGTATCGCTCTGTGTGCAGGTTTTCTTTCTGTATTCTGAGCATCGAGAACTGCATGTTGAACGTGAATTCGTTCTCATACAAGTACAATGACGTTTAGTACATTGATGACCGATTATCCTTTCAGGGCCTCCAGAGAAACTTCTCACTTCAAGAATTTTGCTTCGTGTACTATCATTTAATTTATGAATATCATCGTAATCATTATTATCCATTTTAAGTGTAGCTAAGTCAGTTTGTTCATTAGTAGTACAATCATGTGATTCTTTATAATTTACTTTTTCATGTTTATTTACTGTCTTTGATACAGGTTTATCAATGAGCCATCGCTGTTTCAACTCCAGTGTCGGTGTAGCTATGCTATTTTTAAAAGTTATGTAAATTGGTGACAAGTTGGTTTCATTTTTTTCGTATAGCTGGTGCTTTATAGAAAACATTTCATTAGACAACATCTTATCAAATATGTTAGACTTTAAGTTTGGTGCATCATTTGGATTTTGAATAACATGTAATTTTGATTTGTGCTTCGACATAACTGATCCGCTTTCTGTCACAATATTATGAGAATCTATAATAGAACCAAGTTATTTATATACTGTCAAACATATATTAAATTAGAATTACTCGAGTCTTATGGTAAAAACTTATAAACTTCACACTTATACTTTACCATTATAACTAGAATTTCCTTCAATAACATTCAAAGCTTCATTCTTCAACCTAAAACCATTGACTTCCAAAATATATACATAAGAAGAAACTATAATGTAAAAAATACATAACATAACCACTATTACTTATTCCATCCATTTTCACTAACTTTTGCGATCGTCCATTATGCGTCAGATTCAATGCAATCGAATGGGCCATGCTTTGTTTATTTTATAATAATTGTCATTCCAAGTCCTCGATTTAAGTTACGGTTTACTATGGTAAAAATCAAATTTTTAGTTTTAGTGGTATATTTTTCATATAATTTTGCCTTTCCATCAAAATATTGTAAAATATGTCCAGATCATACGCTTTGTAGATACGTGGTAAGTTACTCTAACCACTATGAATTCAAATTCGTTACCTCAAAGATACGACAAAAAATATTGAAAGCTACTTTAAGCCAGTAAATGTACTTAGTTGCTAAAACTCTGTCTATATGCAAAGTGACAACAGTAATTCGCTGAACAAAACAGCTTATCCGTTTCCGCGCCAATATTAACTGACGGTGGCGGTGTGTCATGATCGATAAATAATTGTATTTCATGTATCAATGTAAGGATATTATGTTAAATGGAACTCTCTGACTAGTATGGAGGAAGAAAACAAATTTATTAGCCCTCAAGACAACAACCATTTTCTTAATTGGCGTACATTTACCTACTAATTCCAGGAGATGCTTGATACCTATCGTTGGATATCCAGTCTACTAAAACACAAATTGTTACTAACACAATTTAGAAAATAGGAATTATGGATTGTTTGTGTGAAATAAAAGATTATTGAAACGTAGTTCCTTATCGCGCGGTACGGAAGGGGGCTAGACGGAAAAAATTAAGGAACCGACACTCGACCTCGACACATTTTTGAAACCGACACTTTTTTGAATGTGAATTTGGCATTGTGTTTTTTGTTGAATGTGAATTTTGCATTGTATTCGGTATTTTCGCCTTAGAACACGGCGTCTGCATGGCCTAGTTGTTAGGGCAGTCGCCTATAAATTCAATGTCGATGGTTCAAATCCCAGCTCGACAGACTGAATTTTCTATTTTCAATTTTATTTTAAATAATTTCTACATGTGGAATTTTTCCCTAATTTTTTATTGTATAAATTGGATAAAATGCTAACGCCATCTGTGAAAGAACAGTAACTCCACCAGAGTAACTCTTTGGTTTTGTAACAGTGCAATAGAAATAAACAAAATAATATAATTCATCGTAGTTAATCAATTTAATACTAGATGACGCCACTAGTTTATTACAATTCCTTCACTATTCGGAAAGAGCTACGTTCCATCCGGGTGTCCTTTGACACCTCTCAAGTTTTTTTTATTTATCTATTAATAATCTATGCAAAAACTTCAACAGGTGCCGGGTCCAAGTCCTCAATGTGTAGGATATGACACGAACGCACTACTTTCAGAAGATGATAGAAATGCTGTTCTTGATAAAATCAATGAGCGAAGAAACTTCATTGCGATTGGACGATCAAGATTATTTCCCGAAGCAGCTAACATGAAAAAGCTTGTAAGTTTTTCTATTCGAACGAAATTAAAGGTTTTGATCAAAAACAATATTGATATATATTGAATTGACAAACGTGTTTCCATTTTTTCTCTAATTAACCATAGAGCCTGTAAGGAGAAGTAGGAACCTACCTACGACAAAAATATTTTATTTTAAAATATGTAAAGACAACATCCTTAAATATTATAAATGCGAAAGTGTGTTTGTTTGTTGGTTTGTTGGTTTGTCCTTCAATCACGCAGCAACAGGGCTACGGATCGACGTGTTTTTTGCATGGGTATAGTTGAGGACCTGGAGAGTGACATAGGCTACTTTTTATCCCGGAAAATCCCGAGTTCCCGAGGGATTTTAAAAACTAAATCCACGCAGACGAAGTCGCGGGCATCAGCTAGTACACTATATTATGTTAACTATATTTTATGTTGTAGTTATAACTTCAACCTACGTAATTTCTTGTTGAAACAGATTTAATTAAAAAATTGGTTTTCTGTAAAGTCGGTTTACGGACGATAGTTTTAAGTGATAACGTCATACAGAAACATTGACGATGACTGGCGGGCGCTCTATAAGCCAACGCTTGGGCCGATAGTGCCTCTCTATCGCTTGTTCCGCGCTAGCGCTTGCACGCTCAGGCTCAGGCGGAACGTGGCACTTTTTCGTGCGTGCAGCCGGTGTTCATCGATTTATAAGGCATTATCACGTCAAAAATCAGCAGGATCAGATGAACTTAAAGTCAGAGTTGTTTAATTATATCTGTCACTTGCTTACCAATTCCATTTTTGCGAAGGCAGCTTTAGTCTTGGATTATTAAATGTTTTCTTCTCTGAAAACATTCATATAATTGGTTAGTTGAAATATTGTAAGTTAAATCGCGATTGTGCATTATAAATCAGTTGCGGCAGGCTGACTTTACACTTCGTTATAACAATGCCTACCTATTCAAATAATACTTAAGTCATTCGTTACATTTTAATGATTTAAGTAAGTATCACTACTTAATGCGCTGCGAAACTTTACCTACAAGAGACCTTAAAGTCATTCTAAAATTCCCACTCAATGGCTACTCGAGGGAGTACCTACTTGATTTGTTTTTCCCACAGTCACTAGCCAGGGTATACGGTATTTTTTATTGGAGTAGGTAGGGGCAAGTGCTGTACCTATGGACGCTTGTACCTGTGGACATAATCGATTCCGTTGAAACTAGCTACCCTAAAATTCTAATTTGAACGCGACCGTAAAGCTTTGTTTATGGTTGACAGTTCGCGTTCAAATTAGAAATTTAGGGTTGCTAGTTTCTACGGAATCGATTGTGTCCACAGGTACAGGCGTCCATAGGAACAGCACTTGCCCCTACAAATACAACTACTTATAATTATTATCTATTTTAACTTTGAAACTTTCCCTATGTAATTTCTGAATAGAGTAACTTTGGACTGCGCATCACTCTCAGCCTCAGGGTTCATTATTTTACTATTATAATAAAGAATTTATTCATTCTATTAGGTGTGGTCTGAAGAGCTCGCTACATTTGCTCAGCGGTGGGTTGACCAATGCGACCAGTCTCTAAGACCTGACAAAAAGGACAAATGTCGTGATTTGGGTAAGAACAAAGTTTATAGTCAGACTGATAAATCCAACACAAACCGAGCCATACATCAAAGTCAATCCGCACGTAAAACGGAGCCAAAAGAAGGAAGAAAGTTTCTCTGAGGTGTCATGAACAGAATGGTTGTTATAACCAATTGAGTTCACGTGGAGAAACGTTCAAATAATACTTAGCTCTCTTGTGGGGATTACCGCATTTTTTTTATAAATTGTAAGTATACATATATATAGGGTTGTAACTGATTTCAGATAACGTAGAGGTGGGGCAAAGCATCGCGACAATAACAGGCTCATCGAGTTACAACGTTAAAAGCTTCGTGGAAATGTGGTATATGGAATCCATGGACTACACGGGCAGTGTCACATATTATAACCAGTTCGTACTTATGAAATACCTTTACTATTATTTCTATTCATTGCCTGTTTATTAACGGGTTTCTAGAGTCTAGTGGTTTTCTCGTGATGTGGGTAACCGGTCTAGTGTACCGTGTAATTAACCGGTAAAGTTTCACCTTCATAGGTCTAGTGACTAGAACTAGACCTATGAAGGTGAAACTTTTGCAGTGTAAATACCTATGCGTACATAATTTTCAGACTAAGGTCACTCTATTCCCGCGACTCCATACAAAAATTTTCTTATAAGTCTTATCTTAAAGATAGATAGGCATATTAGAAATATTATTATTTTTCTAGATCTAAAGCTAAGTCGAATTTAATAGATAATAATTATTGTCTTTTCATAATCAACGCATTACCGCAAAGATTAGTAAAATTGTGTAGGTAGGTATATCTGCTTCGGAAGTTATGATCCATCAAATATCTCTATTTTATTCTACTAGAAACATAAATTATGTACACAAATATCAAGTAGATATTTTAAGGAAACGTGAGTAAATAAACTAGGATAACAAAATACCAATTTGCAAATCAAACGACGAGTTAAGGCATACTTAAGGTGGATTATACGAGTCTGCCCGCGAAATTCAGAAAAATACCGAGTTGGAAGTGAGTTACTTACAAATTAGTCAGTATTTTGATTAATTTCTTAAACTGGTCACTTTCAAGTAAAGATTTTTATGTAAACCTGTGAAGATGATAATTCTACTGGCGCAATTAGAATGCCATTAGCCTAGTTTGTCGTATTAGTTTACAAATTGCGCAAAACCAAATTAAATTTGAATTTCGCGGGCAGACCCGTATAATCATCCTTAACTTAATTATAATTTGAAATGCTCAAATCTTACTAATATTATAAATGCGAAAGTTTGTTTGTTCGTTGGTTTGTCCTTTCACGCTGAAACAAAGTTACGGATCGACGTAATTTTTTGTGTAGACATAGGTATTTGAGGTCTGGAGAGTGATAAAGTGATATAGGCTACGTTTATCCCAGAAAAGCAGGAAAGGGGAGTTTCCGCGGGATTCCACGAGCATCAGCTAGTATTACATATAATATACGAATGATATTATGAGGGGTGATAAAAGGGTTTAAATTACATTTAAAAAAATTACCTACCTATTGCTTACTTGTGTGAAATGTACCTAAGTAATTAAAATGTATTTAATTTTCTTACATTGTAGGTCTCGAGATCACAAGACTAATTACTTCACGCAATTAATTTGGGCTGACACAGAAAGAGTGGGTTGTGGCAAAGCGAAGTTTTTTGTGAGCATTATTAATTGACATCTTATTCCTTTTTACCTAGCATAAGACGTAAGACATTATTAGGGTTCCATACCCAAAGGGTGCCAACGGGACCCTATTACTAAGCCTCCACTGTCCGTCCATCCGTCCGTCCGTCCGTCCATCCATCCGTCCGTCCGTCTGTCAGCTAGCTGTATCTAGTAAACCGTAATAGATAGACAATTGAAGTTTTCACATATTGTGTATTTCTATTGCCACTATAACAACAAATAATAAAAATAAAATTAATTTAATAAATAAAGGGGGCTCCCATACATGGAAAAGGAGTCGAAATAAAATTTTATTTTTTTACCCTGGCATGTGGGGTGTCATTGTCTAAAGCTCATTAAGTGGAGTTGTGTGAGAGTGTACGTTGTGACCAAAACAAACGAGCATTTTTTTCCCATATGCTGATTTAGGACTTTCTACGAACTTATCTAAATATGTATCTAGTTTTAAAAAATGATTTGGTCATATGTACGGAACCCTAAAAGAGCAAGGCCTGACTCGCACTTGGCCGATTTTTTTGTGAATAGAGAAGCTGAAACACGTATGTATCTAAAATAATATGTTCATTCTGAAAATCTGTAATTTTTCAAAATATTTTTTTAATTTCAAAATTCAAATATAATTTTGAAACCTCGCTGTCCGCGCAAAATAGATACTTAAATATTAAATATTCACCGAGCGTGGAACTGCGCGCGCGCTAATATTTTACTTTAATACCTACTCTGTGCGTAATTAATAGGCACTGCGCGCTGACCGTGTACCTACACTGGTATGTGTTATTTCATTTTTGGTATAAAAAATAAAATTTATAAAAAATCGATCGAAACAGATCGATCAGATTAGCGATTCACCTTCCCTGAGGTTGAGATTCTGACTCTCCACGTCGTAATCCCCATTGTTGAGGGTATGTCCCGTTTCCAATAATCATATTGGAATAGTAATCTATATTATGAGTATTCTTTAGCCAATAAAGCGAATGTCTCATGGGATTCAAAAATTTAGGATTAACTATTATCATTACTTAATAGGTATCTACTCTCTGAGACACTAAGAAATCAAAAAGGTCAAATCGGAAATCCCCTAAATCCTCTTAAAATTTAATCCTCCTTCCCTCCTTCGACTTCCTGAAATAAAATATATATCCATTGTATCCTTAAATAAGGTTGAAACTAATAAAACAACATCGCACAAAGAAGGTTTCATAATTATATTTTTTAACTCTTGGAAAAACCCTGGGTAACTGAACAAAGGCTGAACAAACTATTGAACGCGCTTTATTTAGATTTTCGATTTCAGGTGAAAAATATAAAACCTGTCGTAGTCAACAGACTTGTTTGCAATTTTGCACCGAAGGCAAATATACACGAAAGACCTGTCTATACTATAGGATATGCTGCTACACAGTGTGGTAATGGAATGAGCCCCGACGTAACGTTTCCTGGATTATGCAGCCGTCGATTGAAGCAAAAAGGTAGAGTTAAAAGTACCTACTTAAGTAATAATTAATTATTATTTATCGACCTAGCAAGTTCCTAAAACAGTTGGCTTGGGATGAGTTTGCACATCTCAGTATCGTATTATGTACGTCGTCGTATAGGATTCGAGTATCGAAGCAGTTTAGTTAGCGGCAAAGGGCGCAAAAATCCATGTTTTTGGCATGCCATGCTCAAAAGCCTAGAATTCTTATTTTCTAGCCTAAGTTTATTATAAAGAATTTAACAATTTGGAAATAAGAAAATTTTTAATTTATATTAAAATGCTATTTGGGATTCGCTGAAATAGAAATTTTTACAATTTTTCTTTTTTTTAGAAAATATATTAGAAACAGTTTGTCAATTAAAAAATTATTCCATTCACTGCTCTTAGTCAAAATCTTAGTTTCAATTGGAAACGGTAATTAATGTTATAAGTATTTTTTATTTGTGTGAACAAAAAAAAATTTATAAAAGTTTAAAATTGTTCAAAATCATATAAGTATTTTGATATATTATTATTATAAAGAAAACTTCTCTGCATGAAATTCCTCTTATTTCTTGACAAATAGGTAGTAGGTACCCCCACAAATAAAAATAAACTTCTTAAGTATTCATTTGATAATTCATTTACAAATATATATTTTATATATTGAGTAACGTAACCTTTTAATTTAAAAAAGCCGGCCAAGTGCGAGTCAGACTCGCGCACCGAGGGTTCCGTACTCCAAAAGTAAAAGTAAAACGATAATTGACCGAGCGAAGCGAGGTCTCTGAGTTAACTAGAGCGATTTGCACTTGTCCGTCCGTCCGTCCGTCCGTCTGTCAGAGCCTTATAACTTTTGAATTACTGAACGTAATTACTTCAAATTTAGATATAATATGTAAACCGATGGCCTCCAGCCGAAAATGGCTTAAAAAGTTATAAAAATCTTTATTTCAGGGGGGCTCTCATAGAAGCGAATGCGAAGTAAAAAAAAAAATATCGCGTTACATAAAATTGTTACGTATCATTTTAAAGATAATTTTTAACTGAGTACAAAAATATTTTTTTTTTAATTTTTCCCTTAAAATTGACGAAATGGGGGGCTTTCAAAGTGGCGATTTTATACGCTCGCTTGAAGACGCTCTCTAGGAAAATCCGCTATGGATTTTCAAACTGATTTTATGTTTTTAGGTCACTTATATCCTGTACTTGAACAACAAATACTAAAATTATATGAATATTATAAAGAAACGAGATTATTTAATTTTTAATGTACATCAGTAATTCATATAGCATCAACATAGCTTCACAATAATGCTAATAGATGGCGCAGTCAGTAACTATTCCCATGGAACTACGAGTTACGACTAACGACCTATCCCAAAAACAGTTTTGCGTCGACCATTATTATTTAGTTACTTATTATAATACAATAATTGTATTGTAATTTTTTTTGTGCCATATTATTCAATTAAAATTATTTTTTAGTTAAATTTTAGTTAAATATTGTATATTTTCTATTCGCGTCGATAGATGACGATTTGTACAGATGCCCGTAACCCGGTTTCACTCGTTAGTACCTACATAATAATTCAATGTTTTCACTAACGTTCCCTAACCTTTACGGGCTACCTATAAGTTAGGTGATTGATGTTTTCTGTCAACTTATTTATCACGATCCTGTACGGGACACCTAAAAGGATATTGGGACGGATGTTAGGACTTAGGATTGTATTTAGGAGCTACCTACGTTAAGAGACTCCTACTTAGGGGATGATTTAGGTATGTTTGGTGAAAACGGGCATAATAATAATGTCAGTTTTGTCGACCGAGCGAAGCGAAGGTCTTTGAGTTAACTAGGGCGATTTGCACTTGTCCGTCCGTCCGTCCGTCCGTCCGTCCGTCTGTCAGAGCCTTATAACTTTTGAATTACTGAACGTAATTACTTCAAATTTAGATATAATATGTAAACCGATGGCCTCCAGCCGAAAATGGCTTAAAAAGTTATAAAAATCTTTATTTCAGGGGGGCTCTCATAGAAGCGAATGCGAAGTAAAAAAAAAAATCGCGTTACATAAAATTGTTACGTATCATTTTAAAGATAATTTTGAACTGAGTACAAAAATATTTTTTTTTTAATTTTTCCCTTAAAATTGACGAAATGGGGGGCTTTCAAAGTGGCGATTTTATACGCTCGCTTGAAGACGCTCTCTAGAAAAATCCGCTATGGATTTTCAAACTGATTTTATGTTTTTAGGTCACTTATATCCTGTACTTGAACAACAAATACTAAAATTATATGAATATTATAAAGAAACGAGATTATTTAATTTTTAATGGGCGTCAGTAATTCATATAGCATCAACATAGCTTCACAATAATGCTAATAGATGGCGCAGTCAGTAACTATTCCCATGGAACTACGAGTTAAATTCAATGTTTGATAAATAATTCAATGTTTTCACTAACGTTCCCTAACCTTTACGGGCTACCTATAAGTTAGGTGATTGATGTTTTCTGTCAACTTATTTATCACGATCCTGTACGGGACACCTAAAAGGATATTGGGACGGATGTTAGGACTTAGGATTGTATTTAGGAGCTACCTACGTTAAGAGACTCCTACTTAGGGGATGATTTAGGTATGTTTGGTGAAAACGGGCATAATAATAATGTCAGTTTTGGTTATCATGTATCGATTGAATGAATAATCATGGGATACCGTTACCGCGAGGTCTCAGTTCGGGGCGAACCACTAGTTATCATGTATCGATTGAATGAATAATCATGGGATACTGTTACCGCGAGGTCTCAGTTCGGGGCGAACCACTAGTATTATATTAATTTGCTTATTTATCGTTAACTTTGTTTGTAGAGGTTTATTGTTAATATAAAAAAACTATGCTAGTTGGAGCGTTGGTTTTATTTTTCCTGTAAAATATACATAAACTTCTATTGACCATAATTATTTCAGATGTTTCGATTGGTAAACTTCGGAGATATGGGGGGGGACGGTATTTTTTTCCACATTTTGGCCGATTACTCAAAAACTATTATATATAGAAATAAATCAAAAACTGTTTTAGAATGCACAAAACGTAAAGGCCTTTCATATGATACCCCACTCGGTATAGTTATCTTACTTTGAAATTTCAAACCCCCGATTTTCCCCCTTTTTTAATCAAACTAAAATAATTTTCGCGTTGATTTTATTTTTCCTGTAAAATATACATAAACCTCTATTGACCATAATTATTTCAGATTTTTCGATTGGTAAAATTCGGAGATAAGGACGGGGGAACGGTATTTTTTTCGACATTTTGGCCGATTAATCAAAAACTATTATATATAGAAATAAATAAAAAACTGTTTTAGAATGCACAAGTAAAGGCCTTTCATATGATACCCCACTCGGTATAGTTATTTTACTTTGAAATTTCAAACCCCCGATTTTCCCCCTTTTTTAATAAAACTAAAAATAATTTTCGATTTTTCTTTATTCACATGATGTTGGGCCATTATTATACACAATTATGCCAAATTTCATGTCGATAGCTTTAATAGTTACTGAAATAATCGACTGTGACAGACGGACGGACGGACGGAGAAAGTCTCACCATAAGGGTTCCATTTTTACCATTTTGGTACGGAACCCTAAAAACAACTAGAGGTCCCAATTTGGCCTGTAAGTTCCCCCCAGCCGTCGAGTTAGTCGCTTTAGTACTACCTAGTTAAGTTTATTATCACTAACATATTTTGATACATATTTGGTAACGTATCTGAGTAGATACGTCTGAGTAGACGAGCCGAAAAAATGACTAGACTACTCTCAAGTCTCATAAAAAGAGGATCCCATCGCATTTATATCTCAAGAAAACCCAAACCATTAAGTGATAAACAAACCCAGAGAGTAATGGAATGTGTACGTACCTACCCGTATTTACTTTCAGGTACATTGCCATCAACGAATCCACCAGCCTCGAGTACTAGCTTTCTAAGGATTCGTAATTTGTTTACCAATGACTCAGCAAGACAAGAAATTGATCCTATTTATAACAATTTAAAGCAAATGAAGAAAGACTTAAATTTAATTGGTAATCATAGTAATGAAAATCCAATGCGAGTTTTAAATGTAAATAATTCATATGGTAAGCATTACATATTATGTTAAGCACAGCGATGTGATTGTTTAAAATAAATAAAATATAGTTCTTTATATTTAAATTATAGATATAGTGCGTGATTTCTTTCTTTCTCTAAAATAAAAAAGTTTATAAAAGAGCAGCTTTTTAGTTGGTTCAATCTCAATGTTTATAAAACATTTGCAGATGCTGTTAAACGCAGTTATCCCTTTAAGAATGAAGAGATCTGGAATAATCAGCGACTGAATAATTCAACGTATTATAATAGAGATTATTCACAAAAGCGGGAAAAGGGTCATTCTAGAGTTTATCATGGCCATAATCATAGAAATGAATTCGATTATTTACACCCTGAAACATTAAATCAAGATTCTCGAAGGTATGACTATCCAACAACTTCAATCCATGCCAACATTGAGCAAGATTACAGGAAACATAATATTGATCATCAGTGTACTCGTAAGTCCGAAAGGAAACTAATGACATTGTATGAAAACTCGGAATGTGCTCCTTGCAGACAAAAAATGAACAAATGTACGAGAGGCCAAAATAACAATTGCCGCCAGAATGATTGTCAAATGACAACACATAGATGTGATGACCAAGAATTTAAAACTACTACGCAACCGTATTCACGTGAATTTTGCGTATGTAATTCACTTTCGACTGCTAACCAACCGAACTCTTATCGATGTGCACATAATAGCAATTGCGATTGTGTTAACGTAAATTGTCCTACTAAACCATGTGGACACATGCTCAGAACCCTTAGAGATACACCTGATGAAAAATTTGAAAAGCAGAGTGATTTTCAATATTACGATGTATTGTCGGACATTGTTCAGCAGAGCACAAGAAGATCGATTTTAAAAGACTCGCTCAGTGATATTGTTTCAGATGAAAATCCTTGGTTACCAAACAATAAACACCTGAAAAGCTTGGATAGACGAAAACAACTTAACCGAAAATACAGGCAGGTAATTTAGTAAACTCTCAGGAAATTTTAAGTGCAAAAATGATCTATTATTAATATGAAAATTATTTTAGTGAAAGAAAAAGAAGAGTGGCAGAAGAAGACGAAAACTTTAAGCCATTTTGGCAGATGGATGAATACGTAAACAAAAATCAACCACAGTTAAAATCCATTCGATTTACAACATTGCCCAATAAAAATAATCCGAAAAATAAACGAACAAGAAAACGCCCTAAAACAACTATGAAAACTGAATCCATAACAGTAGTGTATAAAGAACGTAGTAACAATGGCAAGCGAATTACTGAAAAATATTTATCATTTGACGAACTTATGTATCTCAGGAAGCATAATAATAACAGTGAGGATTTAGATGGGCGCCGTTTAAATGAAAATATACAAATATTAAGAGAATCTAATACGTCAGCCACTGTTAGCGAAACAACAGAAGTTACACAAGAGTATACTTTCAATACGCCCTTTAACCGTTTGAAATACTGCACCCGTAAATTAACTTGTACTTGGACTGCTGTATCGTTAACTGATAGTGCGGGTAGTATTATTCCAGGAGGAGGGGGCATTGCCATCGGTGGTTCTAGGACTCCACCTGGCTATGTTGAAGGCTGTACACGTACTTCTACGTGTACTCGTGATTATATGAACAGAAATAAGATGGCAACATTACCTATAGAAACATTAAGCCCGGAACCGGAACCCGGTGATGATGAGGACTATTGTGAACGTCGTTCCCTAAACAGGCGTTCCAATAATAATTCAAATCAAGTCAACCAAACTAATTATTTTTTTGAAGAAGTATCAAAACTTAACAAATCTTTATTAGAATCGTTCAACAATTGCATTTGTTACGATAAAAATCTCAGGAGTAAAAGGCAAAATTATATTTATAATAATGATTCAATGTCAAGATATTACACAAATCTGAAAAGAGAAAGTAAAAACCACGTTGAACATGAAACTAATTTATTATCATACGGCGATTTATACTATTATGTAGTAAGAAAAATAATTGAAATGTGGAAAATTGCAAAGAGTTCTTATAGTCCTGAGAAATGCCTTTGTAACGGTGTTAACAAAATAACGTATTGTAATTTATTCTTAGTAATTTGTTTATTATATTTCATTATATTTTTGTAAGTTTTATGTACAGTTCATAATTTTATACAAATTATAATAATATTAGTTATTTAAAATAAAATATAAAGTGTATATTTAACGGTAGTAGAGTATTAATTACAAAAATCTTTTTTTCTGCAGAGTTTATTGTGGTAGAACTACAGTGAAATTTTTCGTTCAGTTTTAAGATCCGTAAGTCAGCTGCAAGCCTTTTTAACAAATCTTTGTATTTCACACAATTGCCATGATGATCTTCTTCCGTCTCACTATCATAGTATAATCTTCTTTTAATCCTATTCATTTTCTCATTGTAATAATTTGGAGTCTTACTCAGAATATCGAGATGGGTTTCTATTTTGGAAACATTAGTCACTGAAATTATTTAACACAATTAAATTTTATTAATAACACGTTGTCTTATCTTAAGAAATAAGTGTACCGTTGTTATTATTCAAAACAAGTGGATCCCTTATCACACTTTCTGTCATGAAGTCTGAATCCAGAATTTCTTCTAAAAAATCTTTTGTTTCTCTATTTTTCTTGAAATTGTCAATTTCTAATGATATTTCTGAAATATGTGAGTTTTCTAAGTCGTCATAAATTTCTGTAGTTTCAGGTTGCGTTATTTCTTCTTCCTCTGGGAAAAAATAATGGCCAGTAAATTCGGTGTTAGCCTGGACTTCGGCAAGCTCCGCTTGAATTTTAATGGGAATAACGTTCGCGGTTATTTGTGCGTGTTGACTGGTATCTTCAGCAATCGAAAATCTATCTGAAATAATATTTTGATATCATAAACACTATTTTATTAATTTGCCTATCCACTTGTTTTATTTCAAGTACATACCACTGTGTCTAAAGATAACAGCTTCTACTAAATCTGCAAGTAGAGTTGAGTTTATATTATCTTCGTGTGTTGATTTACTTGTCGTGGTTGTTTCTTTTTTACTATAAATTTGATTAACAATGGCAGCCACAGTTCTGTCAGTAAAAGTAGAGTCTGGAGTTGATGAATTAGAATTTAAGATTAATAAATCCTTTAATGATTTATCACTGCTCAACTTGTTTTTCAATAACTCTATAAACTCGTCAACTGGCAAGACGTCTTTGCATAGCAGAGTAGTTTGCTTTAAATCGGATTGTCGTGTTGGCGATAGATCAAATAAGTGAGATAAGATATCAAAACTGGTATCATTATCAGTGATCATAAAATTTGGTGTAGTTACATTGTGTTCTTTATTTAATTTCATTTCTTCTGTAACTTCAGTCTTCTTAGCTGCCTTAGTTACTTTGGCAACGTCATTTAAATTGGCCTGATCTAAAAAGTTATGTGTATATTCTTTGGTCAACTGAAACTCTTCATTATGGTCCGTTACGCTTACATGGGAATATGAAGCTGAAATAAAAGTAACTGGTTGACATTTTTACGTTGATGACAAAAACGCTTACCTATTCATTGGACTTGTTAATCTGCTAAAGTGCAGTATGTAATAGTTGGTAAGCCTACTACTGCTTACTGCACTTTATGATATAGAGTTGAAGATATTAATAGCACACCAGTCTAAGACGTTTTTACCTTCCAGACACTAGACAGGAGGTACAAAGAAATTACCTTAATTAAATACCAACAAAAACCCATTATTAATAGATATTATACTTACAGCACAAATATTGATATTTTGAATCGCAATGACCACCATTAGAACAGCGGGAGCAAGGTATGCCGTCATTGTAAACAGATTGTCCTATAGTGTTACCACTTGGTGCGAAGTTACAAATTAGTCTATATACAGTCCTATTTCTGTTCCCCTTCGATTCCTTGACTGTTTCCTAAAAATTAGTAGTTAATTTACATTTTCAGAAACCTATTTTATTAGGTTAAACTAAAGCATATTTGAATACTGTTATAGACAAACTGCAATCCGCGGATAATCTAAATATCATATTATTATTTAGAATACCCGCTGATCGCAGTGGTTTCCTTTCCTTTTACATAATATTTTAATAAAATATTTAAAAGGAAAACTGGACGGATCGGCTTGAAATTCGGCATACAGATAGGTATGACGTATTCTTCTTTACGTAGAAGAAGAAGAAGAAGGTATGACGTACTATGACTTAGGCATCAGCTAAGAAAGGATTTTAATAAAATATTTAAAAGGAAAACTGGACGGATCGGGTTGAAATTTGGCATACAGATAGGTATGACTTTTTATGACGTATTATGATTTATGCCGTAGGCATCAGCTAAGAAAGGATTTTTTAAAATTCAATCCCTAAGCTGCGGGCAAAAGCTCGTGGCTAATTATACGGCCGTGAGGAATTTTGAGTGTTTGATGAAAATTGAGTATTTTATTTGGAGCGCATCGCTCGCTAGACATTCATATTATGATATCATGTAGATATTACTTTTATCTTATGAATTCACTTACTTTATATTTATAATATACCTAGTACATATTATCTATCAATAGAAAATAGGAAGTTAAGTAACAAAGGTATTAGGTAAAAATAAAATAAGAATAAATCTTTAGTTTTACCTTAAATTTAACACCTCCACAACCAACCCGTGACGATTCCGCCCATATAAGTTGTGTAAAATAGTCGAAGTGCTGCGAAGTAGTCAATGATGATCTAGGAAAGATAAGTCTGATAAAATAATTTTGAATTTCGACTTCACTGTACCGAGAGTAGGTAAAAGGTCTTCCGCAACGCTCTCTGCCTCGAAGACTTTGCAGTGAGTCTCTCTGCCTCGACGACTTCGCAGTGAGTCTCCTGCCTTGACGACTTTCCAGTGAGTCTCATTGCCTCGACGACTTTACAGTGGGTCTCTCTGCCTCGAAGACTTTGCAGTGAGTCTCTCTGCCTGGACGACTTTGCAGTGAGTCTCTCTGCCTCGACGACTTTGCAGTAATTCTCTCTGCCAGAGAGGAAACGGCACCAGCAGAGTCGGAGCGCGGCGGCGCGGCAATTGCGAAGCGATCGCCGTGAGCTTTGTTTCAATTATTCAACATAATTATTGTTGTTCAAAAAAAAAAAAAAACAATGCGACCTATGAATTTCAGACCTAAAGTCTAACCTAAGGTATAATCTGTGGCAAGAAACAACGAAGGAATACCGACAGCCAAGGTGAAAGATCGACTAGCCGACTACAGATCGACAAGAGCTATAATCAGCCCGTAGCTTATTGAATTTCCATTTGACGAAGATTTTAAATGTATTTTTAAAACCGTGGTCAAATGGAAATACAATTTGGTATAGGGTGCAAATTCACACTTCACACCCGAAGGGCAGGCCCGCGCTTTATAAAGGTAGGTAATAGGTAACTATGGATAACAAAATATGATGCTTGAGCAAATAGATGCCCCAAAAACTAAAATGGCGACATTTTTGGCACAGGTAAACCTCCTCTTTACTTGTACAATTGTACATAGTACATACTTACCTATGTGACCAAACTCACTAAGTACTTTCACAAACTCGGTCGCGCAGCCGCGTAACCGCTTGCGATTTCGCGTGAAAATATTTTAAATATGAACTCACAGAATATAATATAATACCTAGGTAATCACTAAATTTTTTCATGAACTAAGGTTACCCACCTTGACTGTTCGCTTGAACTCAATATATTTTGAACTTTGAGTATTAAACCAACACAGGAGTGGAATTGACCCCTAATTTATTTGCAAAAAAGTCTGTCAATTACGGTGGGGGGCGAGGTAGCACACATGAAAAATTGCTTACTACAGGTGCATTTTTCCATCACGTCGCTATGCACGCACACAATATAATTAGCAAACACTACCTACCTTAAAGTATATGCACACAATCACATTCACACACAGGGACGCTCTATCATTACATGAAACAATCGCATCATATGTGTAAGCATTTTAGGGATTTGACACTATCGATTATCGACTTTCGATAAGTTCTTCTAATAATTATTTACAACAGAGTTACTTTATTCGAGAGTAAATTTTTTTGTTCGAGATCTTTAACATGGTAGGTACCTATATAGAAGCGCTAGGAAACGAGGCTCTTGCCGTTATTTTAGTCATAATATGCCTTTGCTATTAGATTGACTCTTTGTAGGCTTTTAGTACTTGCGTAAAGATACAGCTAGAAACTTTGGACTATATTGACGCTGGAAAGCGATCTAGCTTATTTCGAAAAATAACAAAATGACTTTTTTATATATTTGGAAGAAAAAGATACTGCGTCGGATTGTCGGATTTTCGTTTTCCTATGACATTATTTTTCTAAGATACTATGTTGACCTTCTCTGCATGTTTATATTATATATTTTTTGTTATTCCACACCACACCACACCATCTATTTTTCAATATTATACAGATACTTCAAAAAAGTTATCAATACTTTTTAGCAGTGCAGTGCACTTAGGCGAACCTACTGTAAGGACTTAGGATTATCTGATTATTAACAGATTTTGTAGATACCAAGGTATTTACTCCGTCACTATACTCTCAATCTCATGCTGAAAGCATGCTGTAGGTACCACAGTATATCACCTTAGAGCAGCTGTTTAGTGTTTAGTTATGATTTAAGGTTATAAGCCACCAGGGAGTGCTGTACTTTGTCATAGGTTTTTATAATTTTTAATAATATTGTTTATTAAGTTGAGAGACATTTAATTTTTATTTGAATACGTAGTGGGTATTAATATTGAACACATTGATTTTGTAATCTTGTTTAAATAAACATACAGCATTTTTAATGAAACATCATTTGTTTTATTTATGTTTAAAGCGAAATTTACGATGTATCTATTTCTTAAAAGTATATTAAGTACAAACTGTTAGGACTACATCATGTTTCCTTAAAAATAGATACAGCATAATCAGCATTTCAGAGTTTAGAGTTATTTCGTGGTTTCATATGTTTCAAATACCAAGTTACAGCAACATTGCTTCTTGAAATTGAAAAACTATTAGTCGAAATTGATATAAAACTAATGTATAAAACTAAAATAATTCTACTTTAGAATTATATAATTAGTATCATCTGATGTGTTACATTAAAAAATATGCTTTTTGAAAAAATCTGCTCCTGATAGCTTATTATGAGCTGCTATGATTTTTTAAAACGTTATTGGCTCTGGTTTAAAGTTCACTTTTTCGATTTACAAGATCGTTTTCCAGCGTTGAATAATATTCTCTCAGTCCAGCTTGGAGGAAACATAAAAAGTAAAAACTGAACCCTAAAACAAAAATTTTATTTAAAGTTATGATTGGTAAGTTAAAACTTGTACCTACATACTTTACTTGGAAGGCTTATTTTTTTCATCTACTTCATCTGAACGAAGTGTATATTTGTTTGTAATGCTAGGCTGCCGCCATGGCTATAGTGGCCACCCCATCTGTAATAAAACACCGCCAAGCTATTTAGCTTTCCGGTAAACCTAGCGGGATGAATAAGAAGTATGGGTACTTTAATTCAATTGCCAAGTTTTAATGAACCAAATATGTATAGAATTTAAATATTTTTTTTTTCGTCAATGAACCATTAGTAAGACGATAAAAATATCTCGGTATAAATAATTTATACAATCCCTCCACCAATATCGACATATGAAATCTTGCTGTCCAGCCCTAATTTTATTGCGGTGTGGCCGACTTCATAAAATTAAAGTCCTAATTTTCGAGTAAGAAAGACTTACGTAGAACTTATCATTATTATTAAACAATTTTTTAGTCTCGTTTTCATTATTTTTTGTATTATATTTGTAAAAATCCTTTCTTAGCGGATGCCTACGTCATAGTAGATGTACGTTGATAGATCAGTCAGTCAGTCACCTTTTCATTTTATATATTTAGAAAATTATATCACACTGGCTATATGGAAATATATACCTATAACTTTTGAAATAATTGAGTAAAAAAACTAATTTTATGAATTCGCTGAGTTTATGGAGCTCTAGCTGCATCAATGCATTTTAAACAATAGTGGGAGAGTACCAGCCAATCAGACACCATTGCGATCGTTATAATAATGCAATCATTTTAACCTACTTCAAAAAAGGAGGAGGTTCTCAATTCGAATTTTTGTGTATATTTGTTACGCAATTATTCCGCCAAATAATGAATGGAATTTGATATTTTTTTTGATATTTTTTTGTTTAGTAGGGCATACTTCAGAGGTGGTTCCCATATAAATTTTTGTTGATATAATGTTAGATGTTACTCCATAACTACGTCAAATCTGAACCGATTTCAATTTTTTTTGAAAGAACGCATAATAAGGTTGGGCCTATTTAAAAGGTGATTCATATCTTCGGTGATGGAGGAAGGAACTCAATGATTAAGAGCAAATTGCTCGCGATCAGAGATATACACTAAAAAGCTTAAAATAATAATGTAAAAAAAATATCTTAAAAAAACCGACTTCATACGCCGATCGGGCAAAGTTGGGCTAGCGTCGCGCATTGGTTTCATAATTTATATTTAGGCCCGCCCGACTTCAACATACATCTACAAATTAAAATTGTTTTATACTTTGTAGTGGCGTTTAAAGTCGGTTTTTTAGAAAGAATTTTTTATCATTATTTTATAATCCCACAGACGATCGAATTTCGTATTTATATATCTAGTCATATTTTACTTAAAGCTTATAAATTAGTCGTTCACCCCTTCCTATTCTATCGTGATTTTAATTCTATGGGATCAATTTATAATGCAGTTCATGAAAAAGGTCTCTAAACGAATAGTAAGTAGGAAGATTAATTTTCAATATTTTCCCCAAATTATTTCATGTACGATTAAGTAGCAACATTTTCAGATCGACAGTTTTCTTAAGTTTTCTGCATAAGTATTGCATTATTTGGATAAAATAATACATCAGAAGTAAATAAATGTTATCCTTTAGTAAACTGGATTTTTTAAAAATTTTTTGTAGAATAAAATACTCTCATATTCGGCATTTATAGCGGAACTCATTCCCCGCTAACCATACGTAGTTGACAGGCGCGTGACTCGAGTCAAACAGTTTTATATAACGGGTATGACCACTGGTCATACCCAACTTACAGAGGGGTACGCGCGTCAATTCTTCTCCTGTGTTGGTTTAATACTCAAAGATTTTGAAGCATGAACTAACTGCATATATAATCACTATTTATGTTTTTTGATGTTACCCACCAGCAGTGGCGTAACTACAGGGTGGCATTTAGGCAAAATGCCACGGGCCCCAGCTGGAAAAGGGCCCACGGCCCTCTATTTGAGCTTCTTTAACTATATGGTGGGGGTGGGCCCCATCCGATTCATTTGCTACGGGCTTCGAACGGTCTAGTTACGCCACTGGTTATCCACCTTGACTGTACCTTCGATTACATTACCTTATTCAATAGATCGTTGAGAGGTTTAACTTACGGTGTGTATCGAGGCAAATACGACGCATTAATGTTAAGTAATTCCATGTACCACAAATCCACGAGCGTTGAAGCGCTTAGTCCAGGCGCATCGCCATAGATAGTGCCAATGTTTTGACCCACGGTAGTGGTTTCTGAATAGAATAGAATAGAAATATTTTTTATTCAAATAAACTTTTACAAGTGCTTTTGAATAGTCGATGAATCTACCACTGGTTCGGAATGCCTTTCCTGCCTAGAAGAACCAGCAAGAAACTCGGCATATGAATGGCGAATCGGCGAATGAACATACTTAATAATTAGATACCTCAGTCATTGTTATCTACGGCAAAACCAAAAGGAAGGGGTACGATTTTAAAAGTCTATGTACTTATTTTTTTTTTGTATTATACCGTATGTTCCATTTTCCACCGTAGCGCCTAAGCTACTGAGCCGATTTTGATGAATGAGGTGTCAATCGATTCGTTATTATGTGCATCGAAAGCAAAAGTTCGTCCGTGATTTTTAAAACCTAAATTCAAGTTGTGAGTAACGACTAAACATGATATGTTTCATTATTATTCATTTAAAACTATATTTGCAACTGTTCTCATCTTTTTCTCTGACATTAATAAAGCATCGGCACTCATACCTATGTTACAGGTATTTTCACAGATCAGCGAATTCTTTTTAAGGCTTACCAAAGGATCAAGTCACAACGAAAACAGGATTGCCAATTTAAAAATAAATTATCTACGTGTAAGTAGGTACTCACCTAAATTGTGACACAAATCCGTTAAATGTGAGACGTCGTTACACTGATCTGCCAATCTTTGCGCAAAGTCTTCTAATTCGACGCTCCATTCCTGTTCAAACGATGTAAAAGTAAAAAACACAATTATTATTTTTTTGTCAATGGTACTAGTAGTTGTGCCTATGACATCAATTTCTGACGGCTAAACTAGCGGCACGCTATGATGGCCGGTTTGACACATTACAATAGTGATGTGGAATGTCAATTTATTCTCGAACAAAAAACAATTAAGTTTTGTTTTTGTACCTGATTAAATAGGTTTAATAAAACAAAAATGTATATGTTTATTTAATTTATTTGAACGAACTGAATATTTGAATGAAAATGAATATACATACTTTATATGCACACAAGAAACATATGAATACAAAAGATACCAAAAAAGGTGCCACAAAAGGCCATAATTAATCAGATTCGTCCATACTACTATTTTCACTGTCGTCACTGCTATCATCACCTACATTAATAATTATATGTTCGTTTTCTATAATATTATCTATTTTCACATCTCTTTCATAATCTTCCCTTATTAATTTAACAGTTCTATTCACAACCTTTTCCCAGTCTCCTTTAGTCACATGTTCACAAGCTTCTTCTAATAATTTTAGCATTTTTTTTGTGGTAAATGGGGGTTCTGTATTGTGTCTTGCAGCATATCCCTTAATTTGAGCCCACACCAACTCAATCGCATTATACTCACAATGGTAAGGCGGTAACCGTATAACTCTGTGCCCATGTTCTAATGCTATTTCGTCAATGACGTATCGGATCTTGGTTGGTTTGTTTTCTTTTAAAAGACGTACTAATTCCGCTTTTAACATATTCATGTTTGCATCTACGCCATTTTTACGAAGCCATGCGACGATATCAGCTTTCTTTTGGGATTGGGCAGGTGGCTTGTCAATTTGCATCGAGTGGTATGGGGCGTTGTCCATAATTATAATAGATGGTTCAGGGAGGCTACACAACATTGAGGTAAACCATTCAGTAAACTTTTCTCCATTCATGTCTTCATGATAGTCTCCAGTGGTTTTTGACGCAAAAGCCATGAGAGAACCTTCGACAAACCCGTTGATGGTTCCGGCGTGACAAATTATAAGTCGCGATCCTTTTCCTACTGGAACTTTGGAAGTAGATGCTGCTGTGTCATCGTTCCAAGAACGGCCTACAGTATGGTTAGCATTAAGCCATGTTTCATCCAAGAACACAACATTTTGCCAATTTTTGATTTCTTTCACTTGCCGTAAAAAAGTATACCTTGCCATCGCTATATCAAATCTTTCCATCAATATTTTGCGTTTGTTACATTTTTTGTATCGAAATCCAATGGTCTTCAAAATCTTCGTTAAAGAACTTTCCCCACCGAAGAATAATCCAGCTTCCTTCATTGAATGCACCAACTTTTTTCTTGTTGGATACTCCTTCTGTAAATAGTAGCCGTAAACATGTCTTCGGATAGCATCGGCATCAAAGCTATCGATGCCTACGACTGGTTTTGCTCGTTTTCTCTTTTTTGGTGTGTGAAGTTTATTTTCTTCTGTGCCAGTCTCGCCATATTTTTTTTAGTTATCCGTCTAACAGTTCGTTGTCCAATATTAAGCGCATCAGCTACGCGTTCAACCACTGACGTTATAGGTAAAATTGGCCCTCCATTTTGAGCTTCACGATCGAAATAGTTACGAAGGCGTATTACGAACTCACGTGTCTGACTATTTAGAACAGTTCTCTGCGTACGTTCGGTCATATCGACGAAATCCACAACAAAGGGCTTGAACAGAGTCCAAATTAACGAGCAAGGGTCAACAGTAATGCAGTATCAATATTTGAAATCCAAAGCCAGGTCAAAACTATATCACAATCGCATTGCACTGACAGTTTATACTTTTCGAAGCAACGTCAATTCGAAACTGCTTTGTTTTGCATTGAGCATTGACGCGAGTTTGCCGGAGGTAGTAGTTGTGCTAGCCAGCGATCCTATGTGACGATCGTATTAGATTCCATTTTTAAAAATTTTCAATTTAGAAAACCAAATGCCGAGTTGTGGTATATATCATATAAAAATAAAAATTTTACCTTTTGTATGAAACAGCTGATATTTTTTTGCGATTTCAGAGGTTTGTCCACATAGTGAAAATTGTTCATATTCACAAGTACATTCACCCCTTAAATGGTGCAAACTGATTTTTCTACACTTGTATACATTTTAGAAATCAATTTAATAAATAAATTTTGAGTCCTAAACCTAAAACTACATTCGATAAAATTTATGAATCTCTGCACATCACTATCGTCAATAAAGTAATACAATTATTTCCTTCAAAGTCGTTATCAATTAATACGGAACTTCATGAGCGGACAAACGTCAAACCGGCCATCATAGCGTGCCGCTAGTTTAGTAGGTGTCCAAGAGAATATAACTAGTCTGTTTGTACTTTGTACCTAGTTGTAACTTACATTCCCGAAAGAAAGGTACCTAGGGGGGCATCCATAAATTACGTCACACGTTGAGTGGAGGGGAGGGGGCCAATAAAATGTGCCATTGTGTGACAAGGGACAGGGGGTGTTAAAAGATTATGTGACTTCACATGTTGAAATCTAAAACGCGAAAATATGTAAACCAAAAACTTTAAAAAATTATGTAGGACCTACTAGTATCTCCATTATCTAAATTATTTGACTTTATTTTAATTCTATTAGATTATTTTTGATTTAAATAAAAATTATTTGAAAAATTTGCTGCTTTAATTAAATTAAGTAAATAAAATAAATTTAATAAGTAGTAAATTTAGTTATCACTGGCAACACGCACTGTTCGAAGACTTGAGTCTTCAGGCACTGAGGAATTTTGGACGAGAAGACATCTCGGAGCTTCCCGAACGCTGCCCAGCCGAGTTGGATTCGGCGGCTGATCTCTTTCTCGAAATTGGACCTACCTAGCTGGACTGTGTGTCCCAGGTAAATATACTCGCGACCTCCGTGTCTTTAATACCAAGTGTATAAAAGATACCATTGAGCGGAACAAAGGCTCAAAAGTGTTCGCGAGAGATCTGTCTATCGGACAGAGCCAGCTGACGCGGCTCAAAACTGATGACGGCCGTCTCGTCTCTTCTCGACCTGAGGTCTTGGGAGAGGTTGAGAAGTTCTATGGACAGTTATATACCACGACACAAAAACCTGTTGAAGATTTGGCGAAAGATCCCAGAGCCAAACTGACCCGACACTATACCGAAGATATCCCGGACGTCAGCCTATACGAGATTAGAATGGCTCTCAAACAGCTCAAGGACAACAAGGCGCCAGGTGATGACGGAATCACTGCGAAACTCCTGAAAGCGGGTGGAAAACCGGTACTTAAGATCTTTCAGCGATTGTTCAATTCCGTCATCCACGAGGGCACAACGCCGGAAGCATGGCACAGGAGCGTGGTGGTTCTGTTCTTCAAAAAGGGTGATAATACCTTGTTGAAGAATTATAGACCCATCTCGTTGTTGAGTCATGTTTATAAGTTGTTCTCGAGAGTCATTACGAATCGTCTCGCTCGTAGGTTCGACGACTTCCAGCCTCCCGAACAAGCCGGATTCCGAAAAGGCTTTGGTACCATAGATCACATTCATACGCTGCGGCAGGTTGTACAAAAGACGGAAGAGTATAACCAGCCACTTTGCTTAGCGTTTGTGGACTATGAGAAAGCCTTCGATTCGGTGGAAACTTGGGCTGTGTTGAGGTCGCTGCAGAGATGCCGGATTGACTACCGGTATATCCAAGTGTTGAAGTGCTTGTATGAAAACGCCACAATGTCAGTACGTATACAGGACCAGACTACGAGGCCAATCCACTTGCAGCGTGGAGTGCGACAGGGAGACGTTATCTCCCCGAAGCTCTTTACCGCTGCGTTGGAGGACGTCTTTAAGCTCCTGGATTGGAACGGGCTTGGCATCAACATAAACGGCGAGTACATCACTCACCTGCGATTTGCCGATGACATAGTAGTCATGGCAGAGACTCTGAGAGACCTCAATACAATGCTCAACGATCTCAGCAGGGTTTCTCAACAGGTGGGCCTGAAAATGAACATGAGCAAGACGAAAATCATGTTCAATGCTCATGCACCGCTCCACCCAGTAATTGTTGAGAACTCTGCACTCGAAATTGTAGACGAGTATATTTACCTGGGACACACAGTCCAGCTAGGTAGGTCCAATTTCGAGAAAGAGATCAGCCGCCGAATCCAACTCGGCTGGGCAGCGTTCGGGAAGCTCCGAGATGTCTTCTCGTCCAAAATTCCTCAGTGCCTGAAGACTCAAGTCTTCGAACAGTGCGTGTTGCCAGTGATGACTTACGGATCCGAGACATGGTCGCTAACTAAGGGCCTCATAAGTAGGCTCAGGACCGCTCAGCGGGCGATGGAGAGAGCTATGCTCGGAGTGTCCCTGCGGGATCGAATCAGAAATGAGGAGATCCGTAGGAGAACCAGAGTCACCGACATAGCTAAGCGAGTCGCGATACTGAAGTGGAAATGGGCGGGGCACATAGTTCGAAGAGCTGATGGTCGTTGGGGTCCCAAGGTGCTGGAGTGGCGACCCCGCACCGGGAAGCGCAGTGTTGGCAGACCCCCCACCAGGTGGACCGACGACATCAAACGAGTCGCAGGGAGCCGCTGGATTCAGGCGGCGCAAGACCGAGGCCTGTGGAAGTCCATGCAAGAGACCTTTGTCCAGCAGTGGACGTCTATCGGTTGATAAAGAAGAAGAAGAAGAAGAAATTTAGTTAAAAAAAAATTTAAGTACCTACTGAAATATAAAATTGAAAAATATGTGACGTCACACTAGGGGGGAGGGGGTTTCACAAGTGTGACCAGTCTGTGACAAGGACGGGGGGAGGGGTCCAAAAACCATAAAATTTGTGTGACGTAATTTATGGATGGCCCCTAGTTTACATCCACCACAGTGCATATCCTGGAACAGGTGTTGCTCCAACTATTACAGCGTACACTGGAATAATGTTAAACCACATGTCGATAATCTAATGTACGTTTCAGTTTTGACTAATAGTTCTTATTAAGTTAATTAAAAACCTTAAATAAAATATTATCATTTATCACCGAGGTATTTGTGAAACGGATGGGATCTGAATTATGTATTATGTTCCTTTTTAGGGTTCCGTACCCAAAGGGTGCCAACGGGACCCTATTACTAAGCCTCCGCTGTCCGTCTGTCCGTCCGTCCGTCTGGCAGCGGGTTGTATCTCGTAAACCGTAATTGGTAGACAGTTGAAATTTTCACAGTGTGTATTTCTATTGCCGCTATAACAACAAATAATAAAAATATAGTAAAGGGGGCTCCCATAGCTGAAAAAGGAGTCGAAATAAAATTTTATTTTTTTACCCTTGCATGTGGTGTGGTGTAGAGTTCAATTATTATAATATATTTTTCATTATTTCTTAGCTACAAAAATGAAGAAATGAGTGGGGCCGTCAAAGTTGTCGGGAAACTAAACTAGTTAGGAATTTGAAATTTCTGTATATATATATGTACTATTATATACCTATATACATACATATAGAGACCAAAACATTATCTTTTTAAAATTTTTGTCTGCCTGTGCGCGCTTCACGCTGAAACTACTGAACGGATTTTAATGCAATTTGGTTTATTTATAGCTAATATGCTGGATTAACTTTAAAGATATTTTTTTCCCCTAAATACCGTAGGGTTCGTAGGGTTGACAATTTAAAGATATATCACCAAATATCCCATAACCTCGTGATATCTGAACTGATTTCAACAATATCTTTTTTCATTAGAAATCTTATCTGATGTGACATATCAGGTAAGACTTATCCAAATGTGAAGATCTGATGAATATACATGAACATTGTGCGAAGTAACGTGCGAAGCCGGGGCGGGTGAAATAGTTAATAATAATTCGTATGATCTATATTTTACTAGCTGACCCGGCGAACTTCGTACCGCCAACTTATCTATATATATAAATAAAACAAATAAACTATCATAATTTAAAAAAAAAAAACTATCCTATCTTTCAAGTTGGACCAAATTACAGATAGTTACGAAGTTTAATCTAAATCGGTTCAGTAGTTTAGGAGTCCATCGCGGTCAAAGAACGTTACACGTAATTTATATAATATATTAAGATTACATTACAATGAAAACCGCATTCAATGTTGGTTTGCGCTTGCGGTTTAAACGTGGTTAATGGATTAAAATAAATCAAGACGCTTCCCAGCTATTTTATGCAATATCTCTGTACAATTATTTTACAAACAAGTTAAAAAAGCAAACCAACTAAATACTGCCTGCGAACAAGTGCCTCCCTATTGTAAATGTAAATTTTGCCTTGTTTCTATTTAAATATTTAAGACTATAAATTAGGGATACATTAGAAAGGAAGTGGTTTTGATCCTACGCAGACGCAGATATATTTTTCTTGCAGCTTGTAAAGCGCTACATAATTCATTAATAGGTTCCGATGAAATTTCGATAGGAATTTATAGAGGCAATATCACAGGTACCATTGTTAGGTACTAGTAACAATACGTTGTACCTACTGGTAGATACTACCAGTAGTAATACCAGCGTTTTGGACCCGTGACACCACCGGCTTGCACCACTGGTAGTGTAAAAGGTATTTTTTAATACCCATTACACCACCAACAAATAGTGCTGTGCTGCCATTAACTGTAACTTATTCTATGTAAATAATATAGATAGGTACGTTAGGAAAATTTACTACACCACTACCAGAGCTGCACCACCACCACCAGTAGTAATAAATAAAACTTCAAAATCCATAGGTAACCTTAAGAAGTGAGAATTTTCAATTGAAAATTAGGATGCTTTTGAAATTCGACATAAAAAGGTAAGTTTTCACCAAATTTCGTGAATTTTTTTTTTTGTAAAAGAAAAAATATAAAATCAAAAACTTAGTTATTTGAATTTTTCACATACATTTTGAGGTTATATGAAAAAAGCCGGCCAAGTGCGAGTCGGACTCGCGCACCGAGGGTTCCGTACTCCAAAAGTAAAAGTAAAACGATAATATTATAACGACTTTGCTTATTTATCGTTAACTTTGTTTGTAGAGGTTTATTGTTAATATAAAAAAAAACTATGCTAGTTATGTACTATATACTTAGTGTATTTAAACAACTAAAATGTTTTCGCAAACAGAGAACTCAAGCATTGATTCGAAATAAAAAATATTTCTACTTAATCGCTGAACTTGATTGATTTAAAAAAGAAAAGCAATACCCAGACTAAATTAAAAACGTATTACCAATTTCAGCATATTCTCCGCAGGGCGCAATGAACGAATCTCTCCCGACGCCACTTTATTTCTACGGCCGTTTATCCTGTCCAAGACATTTTGTTTTTCTTTTTCGTTGCCTATTAGTTTTTCGTAACTTAAACAGTTGCGTGCAGGACCTGAAGACTACAAGATTTATGCTAAAATAAAATACTTATATCAACAGCTATTTTTATTTAACTCTACCTCCTTAGGTACCTACATGGTAGATGCCTATCGAACTTGTTGATACCTAGGTACTTAGAATAGAATAGAATATAATAGAATAGAAATGTTTTTATTGAAATAAACTTTTTACAAGTGCTTTGAATCGTCGATGAGTCTACCACTGGTTCGGAATGCCCTTCCTGCCGAGAAGAACCAGCAAGAAACTCGGCGGTTGCTCTTTTCAAAACAAGTTTACAATAATTCAATAGACACTATGCTATGTATGCAGTGTTTCCATAATGAGTTCCACAAAAGCATACCTAATTATAATTCAACACATATTAAGGTGCAAGACAAGGGTCTGCCAGCGAAATTCCAATTTCATTTCGTTTTTCGCAATTTGTAAACTACTACAAAGTAGGCTTATGGCCTTCTAATTGCGCCAGTGGAATTATCATCTTGTCAATCGTGTCTTCCACCTTAAGACGGGCAGACAGAAAGTTACTTACCTACTTACTTACTTAATAATAATCGTAAGTTGGTTAAACGCTTAGGTACCTACCTAATTCTCTATCTGAATTTCTGTGATTTCGAAATAACTGCCTCGATACGATAATATTATTAACGATTATAATTTGAACGATATCATTAAGCCAAACACAAATTTTTAGTATCTGTCTGTCTGTTTATCCGAACTAAGCTTCACATAAATACCGAATTTTACATTGCACTCATTACATTGCCACTCTGAAGTAGAGGATTATATTCAGCTTTTATTAACGAATCAAAAATTTCTATAGGTGACTCTTAGAACTTAAACATACATTAATAATAATTATAGTGACTTAAATAAAATCAGACCTGATATTTACACATAATGTGTTGCTTGGAGTTATTACAGAAAGATGAACTACAATATTTTTTATTATTTAATTCACATTTAGAATAATTTATCATGCACCAAAATATACCTAAAGCTACAAATATTTTGGTGGTTATAAACATTTATCTAACAAAATATCAAAATAAAGTTCGTAAAATATTGAAGATAATATGGGATAGTCTAGCTGGTTAAGGCTGGGCATAGATCCGGAATTCAGAGAAGGAAAAGGTTACCAACTCCTCATAAATACCTAATAATTATAGGTACCTAAGTATACCTACCTACTGGTCCGGGAGCCGGTAACAATTCGAATATTAAACCTTTATAATAATAATGTGCTCGGTATGCGTTCATTTGAAAAGCCGAAACAATGTTTAAAAATATATTTTTGACGTGATAACGTCTTATAAATCGATGAACACCGGCTGCACGCACGAAAAAGTGTCACGTTCCGCCTAAGCCTGAGCGTGCAAGCGAGAGCGCCGAACAAGCGATAAAGAGGCACGATCGGCCCAAGCGTTGGCTTGTGACTAAGGAACTAGGAATTTAAAAGTCTTCCTATTTCGATGCTTGTGACACATTTATTCATCAATGTTTCTATCACATAGAACAAGCGTAAAACTATCGTCCGTAAACCGACTTTACCATAGACGAATGATATTTACTACCGTGACTTTACAGACAACCAATTTTTTTTTCAAAAATTAAAAATCAGGCTGGCGCAACTTCGAAGAGAATTTTTTATATGAAACGTGCGCTAATTTTTATGGCGGCTCTATTTATTTAACTTGCTCTAAAGCGCCGCTCTAAAGTGTTTTCTCTGTCGCACCTATTTACCGAGTTCGCCTCCAGTCCTTGTAGAGCAAGATCCCAGTGCCGCCAGACCTAAGTTATTTTCTCAGTAATTGTTTGTGTACGATAGAGTACTGTTCGAATGTCCTTTCAGTATATGCGTACTAGCTAGATTGTGCCGACGGCCAATTTCCAGATACCAGGTGCTAAAGGTAGGTAAAAACTAGAATAACTTATCTTAAATTCTCAGGGCTGATTTTCATATATGTTTTAAAGAATATTGTAAAAATTAATAAATTAATACTGCCAGACGCTTACCGCCGGCGGTTACTTTAGCCAGACGCTTTGAAGCTCCCAAAAATATATATAATTTAAGTTAACTTATATTCTCAGTTCTGATTTTTATACATGATACTCAGGGAACTATTGCGATATTATCTGTAAGCTGCCAGACCTATTGGAAGGGTCAAACATCCCCCCAGACACACATTATGCGTCCCCATATGTATGAGCGCTAGAACATGATTCACTTGTTTAAGTGTGTGAGAGATAATATCATCATACTATAATATTATAAATGCGAAAGTGTGTTTGTTGGTTTGTCCTTCAATCACTCTGCAACAGAGCTATGGATCGACGTGATTTTTTGCCTGGGTATAGCTTGCAGAGGATATTGCAATAGTTCTCTCTCTCTAGATCCTAAGCTATACCCAGGCAAAAAATCACGTCGATCCATAGCTCTGTTGCAGAGTGATTGAAGGACAAACCAACAAACACACTTTCGCATTTATAATATTATAGTATGATGATATTATCTCTCACACACTTAAACAAGTGAATCATGTTCTAGCGCTCATACATATGGGGACGCATAATGTGTGTCTGGGGGGATGTTTGACCCTTCCAATAGGTCTGGCAGCTTACAGATAATATCGCAATAGTTCCCTGAGTATCATGTATAAAAATCAGAACTGAGAATATAAGTTAACTTAAATTATATATATTTTTGGGAGCTTCAAAGCGTCTGGCTAAAGTAACCGCCGGCGGTAAGCGTCTGGCAGTATTAATTTATTAATTTTTACAATATTCTTTAAAACATATATGAAAATCAGCCCTGAGAATTTAAGATAAGTTATTCTAGTTTTTACCTACCTTTAGCACCTGGTATCTGGAAATTGGCCGTCGGCACAATCTAGCTAGTACGCATATACTGAAAGGACATTCGAATAGTACTCTATCGTACACAAATAATTGCTGAGAAAATAACTTAGGTCTGGCGGCACTGGGATCTTGGACCATTGAAAGTTGACAGCAAATTAGTTTTTTTATGTTGGTGCTGTTCGCTAGCGCACGTTCATTTCTTTATGGGAGTCCCGACTTATAAAACGTAGAGAAACGTAGTGATTACAATCTCTTTGTCAAAAAATGTTTTATCGTCAATCGTATCGTAATTCGAAAATAAAATACAAGTTGTGGACTGATTTTGTGGCGGCCTGATGATGAAGCAATTTGATGACTTATGAGGAGTTTTAGACGGCGATCCCACGAGGCGATTTTTGTTGAATGTCACCATAGCCGTCTCTATCTCTTGTATTACAGGAGATAGAGACGGCGAATGTATAGCCATAGCCGTCTCTTTTTCCTTTATTACTGGAGATAGAGACGGCTATAGTCTCATTCAACAAAAATTGCCACTTGGGAACGCCGTCTCCATGAGCGCTCTCTAACTCAAAAGCTGTCACACTTACAGAAAACGAGACAAAAAGAGTTTTTTTGTTAATTATTATTTTTTTACTTCAAAAGATAGTAGACATTATAAAAATAAAATAAACATAAAAAATCATTAGCTACAAGGTTTATTATTTTATTGAGATTACCTATATAAAACTTGTTTTGCTGCTTCAAGGCATCCCTGGTTTATTTTCTTTATACTAAGTCCACAGCAACTTTTAGAAAACATACTTGCCTGATTCGTATCTCCAACTTCTGAAAATAATAAGAATAAAATTGTGAATTAGGTGACTACTATACTAATTAATTATTACTAAAACGATTATGTTACAAGTAGTATAATTATGATTTAAATATAAATACGAGATAGTCATTGCCTACTATTTCTGTTTTTATATGAAGTGCTCCTTTGATTGTAAAATTATTTCATTAAGAAATTAAAATTAAATCAGTAACATTTTCCTATTATATAAAAATATATAAATTAGTATTTAATTTTGAAGTTATTAATTTTTATTTTAATATTTAAGTTTTACTTATTTGGTAATGAGTTTATTATTATTACAAAATAAATAAAACTGTAAGATAATATAAAAATTAAATAATCTGGTATAGGTTAGGTAGGTACATTAAAATAAAATATATTTGGTGACAGCCCTACACCTCCACATCAATCATATGCATAAGCATGGCATCATGAACTTTACGATTGAAGGTTTTGAATTTGCCAACGCCAATTGCGAAGTTTAGATAACTCGTTCGCGTAAAAATTAACATTTAGCGAGTAAAAGAACATTAGATTAACGTAATATATAAAAATCACTTACCTACACAACGCCTTTCCCATTTATTTTCACTGAAGTTTCGGAGCACTGAGTTTTTAACCGCCAACAGACGAAAAAAATAACCGTCGAAAATCAAATGAATTATACAAACTGGGTTGCTATACCTCATTTGGTGTTACCATATTACTATTAAATTTTACCCAAAGACCTTACACTTACTAACAAATTAGTATTGTAAGTGTAAGGTCTTTGATTTTACCATTACTAAATATGAGATCACCGAGTACTAAATATGAGAAAAGGCCTAATTAAATCTATTTTAGTTTGTTTATCATTATCAATCAGTTTGCTTTTGACCCCGGGCCCTGATTCTGTAACTCTTCAGTAATATATGTTCCTTGCTGTAACTCGTGGCTATAAAAAAATGATAGCCACTGACATACCGTGAAACCGGCTGACTTTGCCAACAGTACAGTGCATACAGTGACTTTGCCATACCCATTTTTTGAAGCAAAACAGTTCACTGTGAATATAGTTTTAACTTTTTTCGTGTTTGCACCCCATTTCAGGTGAACGATCCTCACAGATGTGGTTCCACCCTTAGGGTGGAACCACATCTGTGAGGATCGTTTCGGATTTCGCCCATACAAAACTGTCAAATTCCATAGAAACGTGAACGGATCAATTCGGCTTTTCGCATCGATTCGGCTTTCGCATTTTTTGTACCTAAAAGTGCCTAAAATCCTTACAAGTGTAGCTCACGTTTCGCATGCGAAAGGATCCTTTCGCATCCTTACGGATCCGTAAGGATGCGAACGGATCCTTACGGACGCGAACGGATCCGAAAGGATCCTTACGGATCCGTAAGGATCCTTACGCGTGCGAAAGCGTCTTCGGCAACTAGGGAAATGCATGAAGTGCCAAAAAGTATCGATATATCGATGAAACACAGGTGCCACTTTTCCGCCATGTTGGAATTCTTTGTTATTACACCGATTTAGTTCAAAATCGATATTGAGGCTTCCCTGGGGACAAGTAAGAGGAAAAGATTGGCAAAATTGTAAAAAGTCACCGCCATATTGAAATTCTTTGTTATTGGACCGATTTCGTTCAAAATCGATATTTGGGCTTCCCTAGGGTCAAGTAAGAGGAAATGGATGCCAAAAATTAAAAAAGTCGCCGCCATATTGAAATTCTTTGTTATTGGACCGATTTCGTTCAAAATTGATATTTGAGCTTCCCTGGGGTCAAATAAGAGGAAATGATTGGCAAAGTTATAAAAAGTCACCGCCATATTGAAATTCTTTGTTATTGGACCGATTTCAATCAAAATCGATATTTGGGCTTCCCTGGGGTCAAATAAGAGGAAATGATTGGCAATATCATAAAAAGTCACCGCCATATTGAAATTCTTTGTTATTGGACCGATTTCGTTCAAAATCCATATTTAGGCTTCCCTTGGGTCAAGAAAGAGGAAATAGATGCCAAAATTTTAAAAAGTGACCGCCATATTGAAATTCTTTGTTATTGGACCGATTTCGTTCAAAATCGATATTTGGGCTTCCCTGGGGTCAAATAAGAGGAAATGATTGGCAACATTATAAAAAGTGACCGCCATATTGAAATTCTTTGTTATTGGACCGATTTCGTTCAAAATCGATATTTGGGCTTCCCTGGGGTCAAATAAGAGGAAATGATTTGCAAAATTATAAAAAGTCGCCGCCATATTGAAATTCTTTGTTATTGGACCGATTTCGTTCAAAATCGATATTTAGGCTTCCCTTGGGTCAAGAAAGAGGAAATAGATGCCAAAATTTTAAAAAGTGACGGCCATATTGAAATTCTTTGTTATTGGACCGATTTCGTTCAAAATCGATATTTGGGCTTCCCTGGGGTCAAATAAGAGGAAATGATTGGCAAAATTATAAAAAGTGACCGCCATATTGAAATTCTTTGTTATTGGACCGATTTCGTTCAAAATCGATATTTAGGCTTCCCTTGGGTCAAGAAAGAGGAAATAGATGCCAAAATTTTAAAAAGTGACCGCCATATTGAAATTATTTGTTATTGGACCGATTTCGTTCAAAATCGATATTTGGGCTTCCCTGGGGTCAAGTAAGAGGAAATGGATGCCAAAAATTAAAAATGTCGCCGCCATATTGAAATTCTTTGTTATTGGACCGATTTCGTTCAAAATCGATATTTGGGCTTCCCTGGGGTCAAATAAGGGGAAGTGATTGGCAAAATTATAAAAAGTGACCGCCATATTGAAATTCTTTGTTATTGGACCGATTTCGTTCAAAATCGATATTTGGGCTTCCCTGGGGTCAAATAAGAGGAAATGATTTGCAAAATTATAAAAAGTCGCCGCCATATTGAAATTCTTTGTTATTGGACCGATTTCGTTCAAAATCGATATTTAGCCTTCCCTTGGGTCAAGAAAGAGGAAATAGATGGCAAAATTTTAAAAGGTCGCCGCCATATTGAAATTCTTTGTTATTGGACCGATTTCGTTCAAAATCGATATTTGGGCTTCCCTGGGGTCAAATAAGAGGAAGTGATTGGAAAAATTATAAAAGTGACCGCCATATTGAAATTCTTTGTTATTGGACCGATTTCATTTAAAATCGATATTTGGGCTTCCCTGGGGTCAAATAAGAGAAAATGATTGGCAAAATTATAAAAAGTCGCCGCCATATTGAAATTCTTTGTTATTGGACCGATTTCGTTCAAAATCGATATTTGGGCTTCCCTGGGGTCAAATAAGAGGAAGTGATTGGAAAAATTATAAAAGTGACCGCCATATTGAAATTCTTTGTTATTGGACCGATTTCGTTCAAAATCGATATTTGGGCTTCCCTGGGGTCAAATAAGAGGAAATGATTTGCAAAATTAAAAAAAGTCGCCGCCATATTGAAATTCATTGTTATTGGACCGATTTCGTTCAAAATCGATATTTGGGCTTCCCTGGGGTCAAATAAGAGGAAATGATTTGCAAAATTATAAAAAGTCGCCGCCATATTGAAATTCTTTGTTATTGGACCGATTTCGTTCAAAATCGATATTTAGGCTTCCCTTGGGTCAAGAAAGAGGAAATAGATGCCAAAATTTTAAAAGTGACCGCCATATTGAAATTATTTGTTTTTGGACCGATTTCGTTCAAAATCGATATTTGGGCTTCCCTGGGGTCAAATAAGAGGAAATGATTTGCAAAAGAGAAAATAGATGCCAAAATTTTAAAAAGTCACCGCCATATTGAATTTCTTTGTAAATGGACCGATTTCGATCAAAATCGATATTTGGGCTTCCCTGGGGTCAAGAAAGAGGAAATCGTTGCCAAAATTATAAAAAGTCACCGCCATATTGAAATTCTTCGTTATTGGACCGATTTCGTTCAAAATCAATATTTAGGCTTCCCTGGGGTCAAATAAGAGAAAATGATTGGCAAAATTATAAAAAGTCGCCGCCATATTGAAATTCTTTGTTTTTGGACCAATTTCGTTCAAAATCGATATTTAGGCTTCCCTTGGCTCAAGTAAGAGGAAATGGATGCCAACAATTAAAAAAGTCGCCGCCATATTGAAATTCTTTGTTATTGGACCGATTGCGATTGCGTTCAAAATCGATATTTGGGATTCCTGGGGTCAAATAAGAGGAAATGATTTGCAAAATTATAAAAAGACGCCGCCATATTGAAATTCTTTGGTATTGGACCGATTTCGTTCAAAATCGATATTTAGGCTTCCCTTGGGTCAAGAAAGAGGATATAGATGCCAAAATTTTAAAAAGTGACCGCCATATTGAAATTCTTTGTTATTGGACCGATTTTGTTCAAAATCGATATTTAGGCTTCCCTTCGGTCAAGACAGAGGAAATAGATGCCAAAATTTTAAAAAGTGACCGCCATATTGAAATTCTTTGTTATTGGACCGATTTCGTTCAAAATCGATATTTAGGCTTCCCTTGGGTCAAGAAAGAGGAAATAGATGCAAAAATTTTAAAAAGTGACCGCCATATTGAAATTCTTTGTTATTGGACCGATTTCGTTCAAAATCGATATTTAGGCTTCCCTTGGGTCAAGAAAGAGGAAATAGATGCCAAAATTTTAAAAAGTGACTGCCATATTGAAATTCTTTGTTATTGGACCGATTTCGTTCAAAATCGATATTTAGGCTTCCCTTGGGTCAAATAAGAGAAAATGATTGGCAAAATTATAAAAAGTCGCCGCCATATTGAAATTCTTTGTTATTGGACCGATTTCGTTCAAAATCGATATTTGGGCTTCCCTGGGGTCAAATAAGAGGAAATGATTGGCAAAATTATAAAAAGTGACCGCCATATTGAAATTCTTTGTTATTGGACCGATTTCGTTCAAAATCGATATTTAGGCTTCCCTTGGGTCAAGAAAGAGGAAAAAGATGCCAAAATTTTAAAAAGTGACCGCCATATTGAAATTATTTGTTATTGGACCGATTTCGTTCAAAATCGATATTTGGGCTTCCCTGGGGTCAAGTAAGAGGAAATGGATGCCAAAAATTAAAAATGTCGCCGCCATATTGAAATTCTTTGTTATTGGACCGATTTCGTTCAAAATCGATATTTGGGCTTCCCTGGGGTCAAATAAGAGGAAGTGATTGGCAAAATTATAAAAAGTGACCGCCATATTGAAATTCTTTGTTATTGGACCGATTTCGTTCAAAATCGATATTTGGGCTTCCCTGGGGTCAAATAAGAGGAAATGATTGGCAAAATTATAAAAAGTGACCGCCACATTGAAATTCTTTGTTATTGGACCGATTTCGTTCAAAATCGATATTTAGGCTTCCCTTGGGTCAAGAAAGAGGAAATAGATGCCAAAATTTTAAAAAGTGACCGCCATATTGAAATTATTTGTTATTGGACCGATTTCGTTCAAAATCGATATTTGGGCTTCCCTGGGGTCAAGTAAGAGGAAATGGATGCCAAAAATTAAAAATGTCGCCGCCATATTGAAATTCTTTGTTATTGGACCGATTTCGTTCAAAATCGATATTTGGGCTTCCCTGGGGTCAAATAAGAGGAAGTGATTGGCAAAATTATAAAAAGTGACCGCCATATTGAAATTCTTTGTTATTGGACCGATTTCGTTCAAAATCGATATTTGGGCTTCCCTGGGGTCAAATAAGAGGAAATGATTTGCAAAATTATTAAAAGTCGCCGCCATATTGAAATTCTTTGTTATTGGACCGATTTCGTTCAAAATCGATATTTAGCCTTCCCTTGGGTCAAGAAAGAGGAAATAGATGGCAAAATTTTAAAAGGTCGCCGCCATATTGAAATTCTTTGTTATTGGACCGATTTCGTTCAAAATCGATATTTGGGCTTCCCTGGGGTCAAATAAGAGGAAGTGATTGGAAAAATTATAAAAGTGACCGCCATATTGAAATTCTTTGTTATTGGACCGATTTCATTCAAAATCGATATTTGGGCTTCCCTGGGGTCAAATAAGAGAAAATGATTGGCAAAATTATAAAAAGTCGCCGCCATATTGAAATTCTTTGTTATTGGACCGATTTCGTTCAAAATCGATATTTGGGCTTCCCTGGGGTCAAATAAGAGGAAGTGATTGGAAAAATTATAAAAGTGACCGCCATATTGAAATTCTTTGTTATTGGACCGATTTCGTTCAAAATCGATATTTGGGCTTCCCTGGGGTCAAATAAGAGGAAATGATTTGCAAAATTAAAAAAAGTCGCCGCCATATTGAAATTCTTTGTTATTGGACCGATTTCGTTCAAAATCGATATTTGGGCTTCCCTGGGGTCAAATAAGAGGAAATGATTTGCAAAATTATAAAAAGTCGCCGCCATATTGAAATTCTTTGTTATTGGACCGATTTCGTTCAAAATCGATATTTAGGCTTCCTTCTATTTCCTCTTTCTTGACCCAAGGGAAGCCTAAATATCGATTTTGAACGAAATCGGTCCAATAACAAAGAATTTCAATATGGAGGTCACTTTTTAAAATTTTGGCATCTATTTTCTCTTATTTGACCCAAGGGAAGCCTAAATATCGATTTTGTACGAAATCGGTCCAGTAACAACAATATGGCGGCGACTTTTTATAATTTTGCCAATCATTTTCTCTTATTTGACCCCAGGAAAGCCCAAATATCGATTTTAAACGAAATCGGTCCAATAAAAAAGAATTTCAATATGGCAGTCACTTTTTAAAATTTTGGCATCTATTTCCTCTTTCTTGACCAAAGGGAAGCCTAAATATCGATTTTGAACGAAATCGGTCCAATAACAAAGAATTTCAATACGGCGGTCACTTTTTAAAATTTTGGCATCTATTTCCTCTTTTTTGACCCAAGGGAAGCCTAAATATCGATTTTGAACGAAATCGGTCCAATAACAAAGAATTTCAATATGGCGGTCACTTTTTAAAGTTTTGGCATCTATTTCCTCTTTCTTGACCCAAGGGAAGCCTAAATATCGATTTTGAACGAAATCGGTCCAATAACAAAGAATTTCAATATGGCGGCGACTTTTTATAATTTTGCCAATTATTTTCTCTTATTTGACCCCAGGGAAGCCCAAATATCGATTTTGAACGAAATCGGTCCAATAAAAAAGAATTTCAATGTGGCGGTCACTTTTTATAATTTTGCCAATAATTTCCTCTTATTTGACCCCAGGGAAGCCCAAATATCGATTTTGAACGAAATCGGTCCAATAACAAAGAATTTCAATATGGCGGTCACTTTTTAAAATTTTGGCATCTATTTCCTCTTTCTTGACCCAAGGGAAGCCTAAATATCGATTTTGAACGAAATCGGTCCAGTAACAAAGAATTTCAATATGGCGGCGACTTTTTATAATTTTGCCAATTATTTTCTCTTATTTGACCCCAGGGAAGCCCAAGTATCGATTTTGAACGAAATCGGTCCAATAAAAAAGAATTTCAATGTGGCGGTCACTTTTTATAATTTTGCCAATCATTTCCTCTTATTTGGCCCCAGGGAAGCCCAAATATCGATTTTGAACGAAATTGGTCCAATAACAAAGAATTTCAATATGGCGGTCACTTTTTAAAATTTTGGCATCTATTTCCTCTTTCTTGACCCAACGGAAGCCTAAATATCGATTTTGAACGAAATCGGTCCAATAACAAAGAATTTCAATATGGCGGTCACTTTTTAAAATTTTGGCATCTATTTCCTCTTTCTTGACACAAGGGAAGCCTAAATATCGATTTTGAACGAAATCGGTCCAATAACAAAGAATTTCAATATGGCGGTCACTTTTTATAATTTTGCCAATCATTTCCTCCTATTTGACCCCAGGGAAGCCTAAATATCGATTTTGAACGAAATCGGTCCAATAACAAAGAATTTCAATATGGCGGCGACTTTTTATAATTTTGCCAATCATTTTCTCTTATTTGACCCTAGGGAAGCCCAAATATCGATTCTGAACGAAATCGGTCCAATAAAAAAGAATTTCAATATGGCAGTCACTTTTTAAAATTTTTGCATCTATTTCCTCTTTCTTGACCCAAGGGAAGCCTAAATATCGATTTTGAACGAAATCGGTCCAATAACAAAGAATTTCAATATGGCGGTCACTTTTTAAAATTTTGGCATCTATTTCCTCTTTCTTGACCCAAGGGAAGCCTAAATATCGATTTTGAACGAAATCGGTCCAATAACAAAGAATTTCAATATGGCGGTCACTTTTTAAAATTTTGGCATGTATTTCCTCTTTCTTGACCCAAGGGAAGCCTAAATATCGATTTTGAACGAAATCGGTCCAATAACAAAGAATTTCAATATGGCGGTCACTTTTTAAAATTTTGGCATCTATTTCCTCTTTCTTGACCCAAGGGAAGCCTAAATATCGATTTTGAACGAAATCGGTCCAATAACAAAGAATTTCAATATGGCGGTCACTTTTTAAAATTTTGGCATCTATTTCCTCTTTCTTGACCCAAGGGAAGCCTAAATATCGATTTTGAACGAAATCGGTCCAATAACAAAGAATTTCAATATGGCGGTCACTTTTTAAAATTTTTGCATCTATTTCCTCTTTCTTGACCCAAGGGAAGCCTAAATATCGATTTTGAACGAAATCGGTCCAATAACAAAGAATTTCAATATGGCGGTCACTTTTTAAAATTTTGGCATCTATATCCTCTTTCTTGACCCAAGGGAAGCCTAAATATCGATTTTGAACGAAATCGGTCCAATACCAAAGAATTTCAATATGGCGGCGTCTTTTTATAATTTTGCAAATCATTTCCTCTTATTTGACCCCAGGAATCCCAAATATCGATTTTGAACGCAATCGCAATCGGTCCAATAACAAAGAATTTCAATATGGCGGCGACTTTTTTAATTGTTGGCATCCATTTCCTCTTACTTGAGCCAAGGGAAGCCTAAATATCGATTTTGAACGAAATTGGTCCAAAAACAAAGAATTTCAATATGGCGGCGACTTTTTATAATTTTGCCAATCATTTTCTCTTATTTGACCCCAGGGAAGCCTAAATATTGATTTTGAACGAAATCGGTCCAATAACGAAGAATTTCAATATGGCGGTGACTTTTTATAATTTTGGCAACGATTTCCTCTTTCTTGACCCCAGGGAAGCCCAAATATCGATTTTGATCGAAATCGGTCCATTTACAAAGAAATTCAATATGGCGGTGACTTTTTAAAATTTTGGCATCTATTTTCTCTTTCTTGACCCAAGGGAAGCCTAAATATCGATTTTGAACGAAATCGGTCGAAAAACAAAGAATTTCAATATGGCGGCGACTTTTTCAATTTTTGGCATCCATTTCCTCTGTGTAGAAGAAGATTAATATCGTGGTTGAGCTAGAAATTAAAATATCGATGCCATCATCGACCATCCCTACGCAGACAACAATATTTATAGGCTTTCGCCTCCTTAAGAATCCGAAAGGATGCGTACGCATCCTTACGGATCCGTAAGGACGCGTACGCATCCTTACGGATCCGTAAGGACGCGTACGCATCCTTTCGGATCCGTAAGGACGCGATCCTTACAAGTGTGTCTTATAGCATCGGCATAAATGCGAATCGATCCTCACAGATGTGGTTCCACCCTATGGGGTGCAAACACGAAAAAAGTTAAAACTATATTCACAGTGAACTGTTTTGCTTCAAAAAATGGGTATGGCAAAGTCACTGTATGCACTGTACTGTTGGCAAAGTCAGCCGGTTTCACGGTATGTCAGTGGCTATCATTTTTTTATAGCCACGAGTTACAGCAAGGAACATATATTACTGAAGAGTTACAGAATCAGGGCCCGGGGTCAAAAGCAAACTGATTGATAATGATAAACAAACTAAAATAGATTTAATTAGGCCTTTTCTCATATTTAGTACTCGGTGTAGTTGTGTACAATAAGAACACGGTGTAGTTGACAGAAGAAAGAAAAAACCTAGTTTGTGTTAAATACAAATAAAAATGAGTCGTCAATTAAAAGCTTTAATTGGGCCTAGTATCCTCAATGCAGATTTATCGAAGTTGCATGAAGAATCTCAAAAACTATTGGATAATGGTGCTGATTATTTACATTTAGATGTTATGGATGGTCATTTCGTTCCGAACCTAACATTTGGTCATCCGATAGTGAAATGTCTTCGTAGTAAAATTAAGGATGCATTTTTTGAAACTCATATGATGGTATCAAAACCAGAGCAGGTAGCAATATTTTTAATTTTATTTATTATGTAGATTTAACCATAAAATTATAATTAAGTACTTAAATGAAGTATGTAACCCAACTGCTTACTTGCTACACTTACTAAAAACTTAATGCCCATTTTCATAACCGTTCCCTAACTTTTACGAGCTACCTAAGCTAAGTTAGATGAATTATTGGTGTAGCAGAGTAGTGGTTTAAGCTGTAGCTGTAGTTTAGCTGGAGTCAACACACATTTGGAATATAAAATAGATTTATTTTATATTAATTTAATCAGAAACAGAAAAAACTAAGAAGACCATGACAACTCTGTCACATTTAAATAATACTTCTAATTCGGCCAGTCGACATTGAATCTCTTTCAATAATTGCAACCAACCTTCTTTTACAACACTCCTCCTCAATGGAAGACTGCACTAAAAAAAATCTCTAGCATTCAAACCATCAACAAATACAAAATATGTATCACTACATCACTCATCATCATCAAGCACACAAGTTCATTTCTCTCACACAGAACTCGTTCTTGCATCTCGGTAAAGCCTTCGTTAAAATATCTGCAGTCATCTCTTCAGTCTGCAGGTACTCCACTTTCACAATGTTATTATTCAATGCTTCTCTGATGTAATGACATCTCACATCTATATGTTTCGTCCGTTGATGATGAACAGGGTTCTTCGCAATTTGTATTGCTGACTGACTGTCACTATAGAGCATAATTGCACGGCGTTCCTTTGCGGTTAGTTCTTCTATAAGTCTCTTCAGGAACGTCGACTCTCTGCATGCCTCTGACATGGCAACATATTCGGCTTCTGCACTGGATAAGGCTACTGTGCGTTGCTTCTTGCTTTCCCAGGATATAGGAGCTCCTCCTAAAATAAATATATATCCGGAAAATGATTTCCTATCACTGATATCTCCAGCATGATCAGCGTCTACATATCCAGTCAGATCTTTTCCTGTCTTCTCAAAGTTCAGTTTGTAATGAGCTGTACCCTTCAGGTATCTCAACAGTCTCTTTGCTACGCTCCAATGTTCACCTGTATAACAGCTGTTAAATTGACTAAGGTAGGCAACGGCAAAACTTATGTCAGGTCTCGAGCAAACAGTTAGGTACATAAGTGAACCTATAAGTTTCTGATATGGGAAATCTTTAGGTGGGATGAAGTTCTCTATTCTCGGTTTCTCCAGTTTTCTCCCGGTCTCTAAGGGTGTTTTCACTGGCTTACAGTCAGCCATTCCGAACTCTTTCAGAATCTTTTGAATGTATTCACCTTGATCAATGGTTATCTTCTTCCCTTGTTGATCTATCTTCATTCCTAAAAAAGTCTCTACCTTTCCCAAATCTTTCATCTCGAATTTATTCTTCAATTCTATCTTGACCTTTTCTCTTTCCTCTTTGTCATTATAGAATATCAGAATATCATCTACATATACTGCAATGTAAACAATGTGATTTCCTCTTCTTCTAAAATATACACATGGTTCATTGTCAGATCTCTTAAATTTCATTTCAATCAGAGCATCATGAAGTTTCTTATTCCATGCTCTGGGTGCCTGTTTGAGACCGTACAGGGCTTTCTTTAGTAAGCAGATATGATTTTCTTTCCCTTTCTCTTCACATAGCTTAGGTTGCTTCATATATACACGTTCTGTCAAATCTCCAATCAAGAATGCTGTGACTACGTCCATCTGATCAATTGACAGGTCATTCTCAACTGCAATAGCAAATAGAAGTCTGAGTGTGCTATGCCTTATCACAGGTGAAAATGTCTCCATATAATCTAAGCCATGTTTCTGCGTAAAACCACGAGCTACTAGTCTAGCCTTGTATCTCTCTTTCCCCCCTGGTTCCTTTTTAATTTTAAAAATTCATTTGGAATCTACTACATTAAAATTATTAAGGGACTGATCCGGCTTGACTAGACTCCAGGTGCTATTCTTCTTCAAGGCATTAAGTTCAGCATCAATGGCCTCCTGCCACTTATCCTTGTCATTTCTGCTGAGAGCTTCTTCGACAGTGAGGGGATCATCACTGTGTCCTTCTGTGGTTTTATAAAGATAATAATCTCCGTAATCCTTAGGCTTTCTCTCGCGTTGAGGATATCTTCTCTCTTCTGCTTGTGTTTCAGGTGGCTGCTCCTCCTGAACATCAAGTCTCTCTACTTGAATGTCAGATTCTTCATTTATTGTAGAATCTGTAATACAATCTTCAAATTGATCTTCTTCTGTATTAATAGTAACTGTTTCTGTTGTAGTTATCTGCTCAGACGGGTTACTATTCTCTTGTGTATACTCCTGTTGGATTTCATTTATCTGTCTCTCTAGATTCAGAAATCTTCCCAATGTATTCTCTTTTGATGGTGTATTTTCTCTTTTGTTGAAGAACTGGTTTTCAAAGAATGTCACATCTCTAGATTTCTGAAGCTTATGGTCGTGGGGATCACAAAGTCTATATCCTTTAGAATTCATGCAATAGCCTACGAAGATCATCTCCTTACTCTTCGCATCAAGCTTCTTTCTTTTAGCTTTGTCGATATGCATAAAAGCTTTGCATCCAAACATTTTAAGCTCACTTAAGTTGGGTTTTTGTCCAGACCAGGCTTCTAATGGGGTTACGTTAAGTGCTTTAGTAGGTGAACGATTCTTCAGAAAAACTGCAGTATTGATAGCCTCTGCCCAATACTTGGTGCTCAAACCAGATTCTTCTAACATACACCTCGCTTTCTCTACTAATGTTCGATTAGCGCGTTCCGCTACTCCATTCTGTTCGGGGCAGTAATCAATGGTTAGTTGATGAACTATCCCATTTTCTTTGAATAATTGACTTACATCTTTGTTCACGAATTCTTTTCCATTGTCAGACCGAAACTTCTTTATCTTCCTGTTCGTTTGATTCTCTACTAACGACTTAAATTCAACTAACTTCGAAAAAACTTCGCTTTTCTTTTTTAAGAAATAAACAAAGGTGTATCTCGTTTTATCATCAATAAACAAAAGAAAATATCTCATGCCGCCATGTGATTCCATACTCATCGGACCACAAATATCAGAGTGTATAAGCTCTAGTATTTCAGATGATCTCGTTGTTCTGCTCTTATTAAAAGGTGTTCGTGTTTGTTTACCTTTTAAGCAGGGTTCACATTGAAGGATATTCGGGTTATTGAAACTTACTCCTGTCGCCATACCATCTCTCAACAGCTTCATGTTGGGTACGCCAAGATGTGCCAATCTCTTATGCCAAAGTTGACAGTCATCTGGCATCGACACTGCAAGGGCTGAGTCAGATTCTGTAAGGGATTTAAATTTGTAAATTCCATTCTCACTCTTACAATTGTAACTCACTTCTCCTTTTATACAACATTTACTCTTGTCATATATATCACACCCTTTCTCGGAAAAAACGACTATAAAGTTTCTACTCACCAGTGTATGCACACTTAATAAATTTGCAGACAATCCAGGGACATACTTTACCTCTCTCACTCCAAATTGCATACTTTCATCTTTAATGACATTACCTGAGCCACATGCATACAACTTTTGACCGTTTGCTACATTAATATCTACAACACTGTTAAAGTCTTTATAATTAGCTAGCCAATCCTTGCGGTATGTCATGTTAGAGGACGCTCCTGAGTCCACTACCCATTCATTGTCATTACTCTTGATGATGCTATAAGCAGCTAGTAAAGTGTGATCCTTTCTCTCTTTGTTTGCATTAGGATTCTTCGGACATGTCAATGCTTTATGCGGTCCGTTGCATATAAAGCACCTTATCTCTTTCTTCTGCTTCTCATGCTTCTGCTGTGTTTGTTTCTGCTGATTGCCTTTACTGTTCGTGGAAATACTCTTGTACCTTGAACGGTTATCTCTTGCAACCAATGCATTCCCAATGGATGTCGAAGGTATTGGACTATCCTGCTGAAGCAGTTTTGTTTTGACGTAGTTAGATGTCAGTGTGATGTTCGCATTCTCTATTGTCATCTTTAGGGGAGTATACTCTTCAGTAAGTCCTTGTAACATAAGCGTTGCTAGCAATTCATCGTCAACTTCCTTACCAATATCTCGTAACTGTTGAGCTACTTTCAGTATTTGAGTAACATAGTCCTTCATACAGCTGAATTGCTCTAACTTAAAGCTTACAAGTTGTCCCAGTAACCGACATCTGTTTACGACTCCTTGGTCTTGGCAATTATTCTCTAATGCTTGCCATACTTCCTTAGTAGTTGTAGCTTCTCTAACATGTACTAGTAAATCAGTATTTATCATGAGGCAGATCTTAGCGCGAGCCCTCTGATCTTTCTTCATTGACTCTACATCTATAGTAGCTGGTGTAGTTGTTACATAGCTCCATAGATCGTCATGTACTAGTGACATCTGCATTAAAAATTTCCATGTCGAGTAATTCGAAGATCCTTGTAATTTCTCGAATGCAGGTAGGCTACTAGTGCTCGTACTGCTAGTACTTATGCTATTACTACTAACACTCATTGTGTTGTCGTGTTTTCTGACCACCTCAATATCTCGATCTGTGTTTGACTTTCTCTATCCAGAAAAAACTTACAGTTTTACGGAGTGCTGACCATAACCTATTGGTGTAGCAGAGTAGTGGTTTAAGCTGTAGCTGTAGTTTAGCTGGAGTCAACACACATTTGGAATATAAAATAGATTTATTTTATATTAATTTAATCAGAAACAGAAAAAACAAAGAAGACCATGACAACTCTGTCACATTTAAATAATACTTCTAATTCGGCCAGTCGACATTGAATCTCTTTCAATAATTGCAACCAACCTTCTTTTACAACATGAATCTTTCAGTTAATTTTATTTTCACAAATCTTCTCGAACACCTAAAGATGAAAATGACATTGGTTAGTATTACAATAGGGTATATCTACCTACCTTAAGAGACTCTTACTTTGGGATCGATTTAAGTATGGTTAGTGAAAACAGACATGAGAAGGCTTATAATCTAAGCCAATGCTATTTTTTTTTGATATCCTAAAATATTTTATGGACATACCTACCTAATGAATGTTTCAGTGGATAGTCCCTATGGCTGATGCAGGTGTTAATCAATATACTTTTCATATTGAACCAGTAAATAATGTGGAAGAGGTATGCAGAAAAATAAAGGAACATGGTATGAAGGTAATGTATTCTTTACATCTATTTACTTTGGAAAATCCTAATTTTGATGAAAAAGTCAAGTAAAAAATAGAGAAGGATATCTCTATTTTTATTTAAAGCTTTTAAGAAATCTCCAATGATTAAAGGATAGAGTGTTGACCACCAATACTACTACTACTTAATTGAAAAAGCAGTAATCATCCGCTTAGTCTGCAATCTCTGCTGCCTTGCCTCACTAGGAAGCAAACAAGAGAGATGTGCATTAGATTTCATAATTGAATACCTCTTGAAGTAGAATATATTTTTGTACTGAACCCAAAAGAATTTGACATTAATATTTAATTACTTCCTTCTATTAATTTTACATGAACAAATTGACAGGTTCAAAAGTGCAATCATTTTCTGCAGAGAGCACTAAGCAAGGGACAGCAGCAATATATTTTGAAACCTGTCATTTTAATTTAGTTGAGAGATTATACCTACAACAGAAATGAAGCAACTGTATCAAGAGTCAATTTCAGGTTGGAGTGGCAATCAAACCAGGTACACCTGTGTCAGAAGTAGAGAAGTACATTAACATATCAGACATGGTGCTTATAATGACAGTGGAACCTGGCTTCGGAGGTCAGAAGTTCATGGAGAATCAGATGGAAAAAGTAAAGTACCTAAGGGAGCATTATCCTTTACTAGATATTGAGGTAGATGGTGGAGTAGGCCCCTCAACAATAAATTGTTGTGCAACTGTAAGTAATTATTCAGATATTCATTTTTTTGTTGTTTAAACCATACTTCACATAGTATAATATTATACATCATAGAATTATAACGCATAGAAAGTCAGTAGCCGCCCGCGGAGTGTAACCCTTTCATGGTAGCCTTTAAAGGTTAGTTAAATGACGCTCTTAGCACATATAGTTTGTTTCATGGTTACATGTTAAGCTGGTCTTGTTGTATGGAACTATCGGTCTAGGCATTATTAGTCTTAAGTTATACATGTTATAGTTATGCAAAAAGGACTCGCATTTGGACATAGTATGTATTTATTTTGACCATGACCATTTTGGTTACTTACCCGTTGATAGGGTTCTGATTGGGTTTTTGATTTTTGGGTTGATGTTTGTGTTTCTGTATTTTCGGTTACACTTTATTAGGGAAAACTGCATGGAAAGGTAAAACCCTTTGATTAGGTTAACCTGTTAAAATGGTTACCAGTTATAATATTAGACATGCTGAATGGGTTAACCTTTAACTCTTGTGTAACACAGTAACACTTGCCGACACCAAGCACTGAAAATTGCTTTCTTGCGCCTTAGCATATAGTGCAAAACTGCATGCATTTGACCGGCACGTGTCGAACGTTCACGAGCAACGTTGCCAGCTCTCTCACAGCATGGCTTGTGAGAGCGATATAGAAGGCTGATGTGGAACCCTAGTGACTAGATAAGCATGCGACCAGTTCAATAATGTTTCCTAAAGTTCAATTTGTTTTTTATGAAAATCGGGGGCAATTCATGATGTACCTACGATCTACTTGTGATTTACTGATTTGTCAATCGCGATTCGCGAATCGCGACAAAATTAGCCGGGCGAGTCCTTGCATCATGAATCAATTCGTAGTCCAGTCAACAGGTAGTTTCAGATGGAAAAAAGTCAGAAGTTAATGAAACTTTGGGATGTTGTTTAGGGATGGCTAATTAACATTTTCTCAATCTCAATGAAGTCTCAGGCATCAGCTTTATCTGTCTATGAATATATATAATTCTCGTGTCACAGTTTGTAAGCAAACTCTATCTGTTTTTATGAAATTTTTTGTATATTGGTAGGTCTGAGAATAGGTAGTAAACTATTTTTATACCCCTAAGTAGTTGTAGTAGTATTTGAATTAGTACTATTTGTTTTATTTATATAAATAAGTTGGCGGTACGAAGTTCGCCAGGTCAGCTAGTAGTAGTAATTTATTTTGTTAATCAAATAACATACAAAATTAATTTCAGGCTGGTGCTAACATGATAGTGTCTGGGACAGCTGTAATCGGAGCTTCAGATCAATCAGCAACTATCAAACTTCTGAGGGACACTGTGCAAAAAGTCATTAATAAAATATGATTAGGAGTCAAAATCATTTTGTAGTTTTAAAAATTCAAATGGTATGTTTAGAATGGTGAAAATGGTTCTTACATGCACTTTTTAATTTTAAAATTTAAAAACATGGTGCTCAAATGTAATTTTGCCTTAAAATCAGTGTAAATATTATACTTGTACAAAAACAGTACATTCCTATAGGTATAAAGTGTTTTTTAAATAAAATTTTTAGTTTTATAAAATAAAGATCCAACGTTTCTGTCTTTGTTTTAATCAAATCTGCTTAAATCCAAGTTGTTTTCATCACTTGATAAGTCTGTTTTCGATACTGGGAATGATGAGCTGACTGCTATTCCACCATCCTTGAATATCATAGGTTCATTGTTTGCTTTCAATTTGGTTCTCAGGCTTGACATGGCTATGAGAATAGCTTCCTCTGTTCGTATAGTCCTGGAGCCTTGGTTTGGCAGAACATTTACATAGTGGTTGAAAAGCAGTGAAGGGTCATCCACTTGTAACTGTTCATCGCTTTCTAAAGCTGCTTCTATGCCGTGCAAACCTCCAAAAACTATAAGAGCATGGTTGTATTTAACTCCTTTATTGGGCAAATCATCTATTGGAGTACCCTTGTCAGATGTTCCGATGGTTAAATCATACCTGTAAGAAAATATAACTTTCTTGAGCCTTGATTACATTCTGAAACATTAAATTTATGTAATATAATGTAAATTAAATCCTTACTAAAATAAATGTGTTTGTTAAAAAATCATGCAGAAATGGAATAATGGATCAATGAGATTATTTTTCATGGATATTTTGTTTCAGTTGAGAACTTGGGGAGTGACATAAGCTACCCTTTATCCCGCACACTGGATTTTTAAAAGCCTAACATCACAGACATAAGATAGTGTTAAAACAAATTAATAATACATGTTAGAAAATAGGGTAAACAACCTACCCATCTTTGTAAGGGCACTGTGTAAATAATTGACTCAAACTGTTTACAATCCTCACTGTGTAGCCCCAATAAACACCTGTTTCTGCTCTCGGAGTTGACAGGCTAACAATCTTTCCTTTTAGCTTTTTGCTGCCCTCAGGAGTGGGTGTCATTTTAACAGTAACTCGGATCCCAGGGTTTAGCAGTTTATCAGTAGACACATCCTGTAATAATCCCACATTAACCTGAGAACCACGCCCTGGCTTCACTTTCTTGTTCATTGTAATACCTTCTCTGAAACAACAAATAAAATTAACAACTATATTCTTTCACACACCTAAATTTTTCCACTGATGTTGACATTGGCTGAATTATAACAAAGCCAGAAGCAACAGTACAACTAGAATATTATCGCTGAAATGAAATTAAACATTAACATAGATTAATTAATTATTATAGGTACCTGAATTTGAAATCATTTGACTGTCGTAAGTGATGTGGGGCATCAAGTGGATTCAGAAGGCCAGCAAACTCGAGATCTTTATGCAATGGGAAAAAATGTTTTCTCAAGTACTGTGGACACTCTAAGTACTGCAATATTCTTGCCAGCTGAACGCAACTCCTGCGGGCCACTTTTACACCATCAGCCTCCTCTAATTTAGATTTTCTCGTATTCACCTTATCACCAACATCATCATAGACGATTACTTCGTCAACACAAAAAACACATGCCGCTCTAGCGATTTGACCGGCCAAGTATGTACGCAGTTCTGCTGACTGAGCGTTTTCTAATATAGATCCTGGCACAGCTATGCTAATGGTAGATATTTCAGCATTCTTTTTCTCTATCTCAGTTTCTAATTTATTTTTCAATTCTATTTCTTTATCAAGAGCTAACCGCTTTTCACGTTTGATGATCTTTTCCTCGTTTCTCTGGCGTTTTAATGCTTTACGCTCTTGGTTTATTTCACGCCAACTTTTCCCAGGTTTTTTTAATGAAACTGGTTGAGCAGACATAATATCCTCAAAATATTCTTAGAATTTCAAGGAAAGAAATAGAAAAGCAGCACTATCACATTCACATGCACATGCACAGACGGAACCACCGACCAGGAACAACAAGAGCAAGACACAAGTTCACATGCACATCACAGATCACTTATTGACACAGATTAGAGGATACTAATTGATGATCATTGATGATCATATCATCATTAAAAAATGCACATCATATTCAGTTTCTATACTATCCTTACTCTGTGGTAAATCCTAGTGTTCGTGGTCTATGTTCACAAGGATTCACAGATGACAGAATACAAAGAATTTATTACGTTATTATGCATGGAACTAGGAATTACCATAATGGAAGTTTGCTTCATGCTGGAAGCATTCATTACATTCTCTTTGGATGCATTTTGCGTCTGTGATCTACGTGATCTATGACAAAAAAGACAAAATTCGTGGTCTATGATACAAGTTACAAAATACAAATTCAAAATCATCAAAATACACAGAACACCATCAGAACACTATTACTCCTAGCGGAGAAGAATGATAACTTCATATTAAAAAAGGGGGGACCGTTCTTACTAGCGCCATCTATATTCAACCCAGTGACAACTCTTTGAAGGCGGGAGATTCAAATGTGGAAATAAGCTACTTACCCAAATTAAATTTCTAGATAAGGTATTTTGACTCTAAAGAGAACTTGGTATTTTTAAAATACAAGTTCTCTTTAGAGTCAAAATACCATATCAATAAGGTTTCAGTTCAGGTTTAAAAGAAAAAAAAACGGGTTTTTTGTTCTAGCTAATATAAATGAACATTTATTTTTATGTAAATATATTATTAGTTTTCTTTGTCAAACGTTACAAAATTCTATCTTCACTGTACAATTTCACCTGCAGGGATGATGAAGAGTAGTCTGTTTCAGGAAAAAAATGTACTGAGCATAGTTCACATCTGAAAAGAAACAATTTTATTCTTTTTAGTAACCTATTACAATTATTATATAGCATAATACTAGCAAAAAGCTGAGCTTTGTGAGGGCTCGCATAGTTTTTCTAACTGTTAATGATTTTTAAGTTAATGATTTTTAAATTATGTTGTTTTTGACAGATAACACATCTGGATATAAAGTTAAATTACTGTGTTAAATCACAAATCTATAGGCATGATAGTTTTTCAGTAAAGTGTATGACAAAATGCTCAGGTTGTGGGATAGTATTAGGTCTCGCTCCGCTCGCCCTAATAAAAGATAGTTAGTATTTCTAATAGCATTTTGGTAATTTGTATACACTTACTATAGGGTGTACTAATAGTAAATAGTTTTTCTTAATGGAATCTGCAAGTGTGGGACATGGTTGACATAAATACAAACACAATACTATTATATGTATTATACCAATAATTTTTGAAAAAAGAATTTTGAATTTTGAATAATCCTATAGACACAAGTACTCTAAATATCAAAAGGTAGGCTTGTGCCTGTAAAAGGATAATTACCTATTAATCATTATCACAATAATATTATAAATGTGTGTGTTGTCTAACAAAGTTTGTCCTTTAATCAAGCTCCAACAGAGCTACGGATCGACGTTATTTTAAGCATTGGTATAGTTAACCACCTGAGAGCACATAAGGACCTGAGAGCGACATAGGCTACATTTTATCCCGGAAAATCTAAGTTCCCGAGGGATTTTAAAAACTACATCCACGCGGACGAAGACGCGGGCATTAGCTATTATAGTTTTAACTTATGTACTATGTAGGTAAAGTAGTACTTTTAGAACATAGCTAATACGTACCATTTCGTTCAAGATTCCTAAAAGCAGGTTTAGGAAATCGAAACAATGTTGTTGTTAGCCGGCGAACATGTAAAACATTTCCTCTTGTTCTTGAACTCTAAGCCATTTTAAAAACAAAATACACAAGTCCTGTCTCCGTGAAACAAGAGTTGCACTGCACTTTAAAATACATAAACTTGATTATTACTCAGTGAGTTAACTACTCGACTCGATAAAGTTCATAGAATTGCAAGAAATCAATTTGTTATTTGTTACGAAACAATAACAAAGACGCCATTGTTGAAACTTTTCGAAAATTGAATCCACAGACCAGGGACAACAAGATTGAATCACAGAGTTGAATGACGATGACGCGCCATAGACGATGAAAACTAGGTTAAAAAAAGTGATTTTGTACTCTGAGATTTTGCCCTAGTAGTCTCACTTTAGAATAACAATAGTAACTATTTATCGAGTTTTTCTGTCCCTATCATACTCATAGTGGTGCCAAGCGCTCTCGCTCTATTTCACACTACCAAAAGTTCGCATCTATCGTCATTTCCTGCCTACGTAACATTTCCGGTGCTAAGTTTAAAATTATCCGTGGCTTTAAATCTTTAAGTTTCTAATATTAAAATTTACTGTATAAAAATAGGAATTAATTACTTACTTAAGGTGTGTATAAAATAATGTAGTTTTTAACAAAAGAAATCTCAAGTTAACTATTGACAAAGCTTAATATTTTCTTTACTTTCACTATCGTAAAAGTTATGATTAATGAACGAAAATAATACTATTATCCGATTCCGTTTTGTAGGTTCTTCCCGGTATTTCCAATTTTTTTGCCCTAAGTACTTACCTATTCTTTTCTAAAACGAAAATTCTCGACAAATGGCGGCGGCGGATCGGTGTTAAATTTTATCAGGATAAACTTTTATTAAGGTCTGTGCCTATACTATCCCCTATTTCTATTCTCAATTTTAAGTTCCTTAATCAATAATTATTGTGTTTCATCTAGATAGTTAAATGGTCTGATTTGTGCTGTGCCTTTATCACAGGTTATTTTGTGCAAATAAAATGTGCCTTCAAGTTCAGTGCGAGTGGTAAACTTTTTCATCCAGGAACCAGGATGCGGTCATGTGTTATAGCAAAGTAAATTTACATAGAATACCGTTTACTTTGATTATATAATCAAATATAATCAAAGACCGTTTAATTGTCTCGACAGATGGAAGGTATGTATGGTTGGTTATGTATGGTTGGTTGGTCCCGGAACTTCTAAATGAGAAAATATTAGAATTTGTTGTAGTCATTTCAAACCAGAGAACATTAATAATAATTTAAGATTAACTTTAGATGCAATTCCTTCCTTAATCCACCTTCTAATGAAAAATCACTTCATAATCTATCGTCAAATCTTAAATATCTTGAGATATCTTCGCTTGTTCCCAAGGGACCTCTCGATGTTAAAGTTACCAGCCATATCCCAATTGCGTCTAGGCATATAGACCAAGTTACACATGAAGATTCATCTTGCTCTTCGGTTTTGACTTCTACTAATGTATCAATCGTCGTTGGGGTCCCAAGGTGCTGGAGTGGCGACCCCGTACCGAGAAGAGCAGTGTTGGCAGACTCCCACCAGGTGGGCCGACGACATCAAACGAGTCGCAGGGAGCCGCTGGATTCAGGCGGCGCACGACCGAGGCCTGTGGAAGTCCATGCAAGAGACCTTTGTCCAGCAGTGGACGTCTATCAGTTGATAAAGAAGAAGAAGAGAATTATGTAGAACTTCCCTCAACAATAAATATCATTCAGAACTCCCAGCCAAGCCCAAACTCATGCAATGCTATGCTCATTGATGATGATATCCTCAGTACATCTTGTAACTTACTACTGAGTCCCACTGATGGTATCCCAATTACATCTTGTAACTCGCAATAGAGTCCCATTCCATCAAAAACCATGCCTTTCAATGAGACATCTTGTCTGGATCAGACCACCCCAAAGCTGAAATCATTAAGTAACTATTAAATATAAAAAATTGAAATCAAAGTTTCAGTCATTTCATTATAAGTAAATATAAAATGTTTATTAAAAAGTATCCACTTTTAAGTAACTTTGGCAAATTATTAGTAGATTCACAGTTGAGATTGTCAGGTGCAGTCTAAAGCAGTGAGATACACATACTTTTTGCACTCTCACTGTATAAATTAAGTCCAAAATGTTATAGATTTTTGCAGAAGTGTAATGTTAAATTACCAGCTAAATCTACCATATCTTCTATATTAACCAATATTAATATTTTCCATATTAACCACTAAGACCAGGTATTGATTTTATATTCCAACATTTGGCAGATGTTGTGAAGACCAAAAATACTATGGGCTTGCAATGTACGCTACTCTTTGATGAAATGGCCATTAACAAAAACTTGTTTTTCTATTTCCATACTGGTGTTATTTAAGGTTTCGAGTGTGGTCAACACACTCATAATGTTGCTGACAAAGCTTTAGTTTTCATGCTGTGTGGAATATTTTTATCTTGGAAAATACCCATTGCATTTTATTTTGTTTGTGATGGTATTAAAACCATGTCTCTAAAAAAGATACTTAAAGAGATTATTGCTGAAGTTCTTAAAACTGGGTTTGTTTTGAGAGTAACTGTGTCTGATCAAGGCTCTGCCAATGTTGCTGCAATAAATTCGTTAATATCTGAGACATGTGAAAATTTACTTAGAACTGGTCATAATGATCCTCACATTATTCATTATGAAATCAATAATAAGAAAATTTATCACATGTATGATGCACCCCACTTACTGAAATGTTTTTGAAACAATTTTCAGAAAAAGGATCTGCTCATCGGCAACAAGCGAGCTCAGTGGGATTACGTTGAGAAGCTGTATGCTATTGATGGGATCCATGGTGTTGCCAAGTCTAACCAAACTTACCCACAAACACATAAAACCTTCTTATGACAAGATGAAGGTAAGTGTACACTTTATAAAATATAATAATAATATCCTCCCGACTGAATCCAGTCACGGTGGCCAACCTCGCTCAGAGAGTAGCTATATACGCAGGAGATATTATAGTACAAGTGTGTGCACAAAAACAGTCACACTCTCTATTCCCTCACTCTCATAGTCTTAGTCCAATGGGATGGAAAGCCTGAAACAACCAGAGAGAGACCAGGTGCAGGATCGACAGCTTTACGTTCTCTCTGAGGCACGGGGTGACTCACCGCCAACTTTCTTCCTCCAGGCTAGTACCTACTATAAGAATTTCTTGACAGAAAAATCCAATACATTTTTTTTGGCCTGACCCAGGAATCGAGCCCAGGACCTGGTCATACTTAGTTACCCACTGGACCAACGAGGCAGCTATTTAAATTTTATAATAAGTACATATTAATACATCAGCTATAAGTACTTATAAAAAGACTTTTCCTGCCTTACTGAATGACTGACTGATCTATCAACGCACAGCCAAACCCACTGAAGTTAGAAACTTGAAATTTTGACAGTAGGTTCATTTTATGACGTAGGTGAGCACTAAAAAGGATCTTTTGAAATTCCACCCCCAAGGGGGTTAAATGGGGGGGTTAAACTGTATATGAAAGTCCGTCATTTTTCAAGTAATACTCATGAAACTCGGTATTTGGGCTTTACATTAAAAATAAAAAAGTACGTGTTTCATAGATTTTGTAAAATCTACCCCCAAAGGGGTTAAATAGGGAATGGAAATTTGTATGAAAGTCTATCAGTTTTTAAGTTCTATCTATGAAACTTTGTATTTGGGCTTTCAATTAAAAACAAAGAAGTAAATCTTTCACAGTTTCTTAAAATTCAAGCCCTAAAGGGATTATAGGGGTTGAATGTTTGTATCATAGTGATAGTCCTTCATATTCAAGTTGTTTTTCAAGTTATGTGTATGAAACTTGGTATTTTGGCTCTAGATTCAAAATAAAGAAGTAGGTATTTCACATTTATTCTGTAAAAATGACTAGCAATTTGAATTTTTCAGGTTGTGTATGCTGCGCAAGTTTTCAGCAGGGCGGTTTCGGGAGTTTTACACAACCAGATGAAGACATATGAACATACGCAAAACGGGCGGACACGCCTACTTGCGGAGAAAATTCCCAGGAGTAAAAGAAGAAGAAGACATATGAACATCTTCAAATAGTTCATAATTATAGTGTACCATTTGTGAACATTGATAATGGCTATTTCACTGCCGAGATCTTTTTGTTCATTAATGATTTGTTTGACAGCTTGAATTGTTCTGGTCATTCAAGTGTTAATTTACGTAATGCTTTGTCTTTAAATTCAGTCCACTTAGAGTTTTGGAACGAAGCCTTGAAGAAGCTAGAATCAATGAAATTTGATGCTTCAGACTCAAGAGAATGTAAGCCACTGTCGTTACGTAACTTTATTCATGACATTAAAACCATTAAACACCTTTGGTCGGAACTAAGATTGATTCCGGGCGTTTAAACCAGGATCCCCTGGAAAACTTTTTGAACAGATTCGAGGACAGGGTGGATGTAGCACATATCCAGACTGTCAACTTCCCAGGTGGTCCCATATAAATTTTATCAAAATCGGTCGAGCAGTTTTTAAAATATCAACAATAAATAATATACTTTGTATAGTGGCGCGAGAGTTTGAGTCGGTTATTTAAAAAGAATTTCTTATATTAAATTATAATCACTGTTTGTGATTTGATGTTTGCATTTCTGTGTGCATCTCATTTATTTTCACTGTGTAAGAAGTATTGTGTTCTCTGTATCAACATAATATTTGAGTTTGAAGCGTTTAAACCAGGATCCCCTGGAAATCTTTTTTGGACAGATTCGAGGACAGGGTGGATGTAGCACACATCCAGACTGTCAATAATTTGTTGCCTTGTATAAGAAATTGCTCATTAATGAGATATCTACTGGTAAATCTTTATATGCAAATTGCACCCCTGGTGATGATAAAATGTAGGGAACTCTAAAAAATGTAATTATCAAGCGAAATCGAAATATCAATGATATTCTCCATAGTTCGGATGCTCAAAACGTTATTTTCATTGAAGAAAGTATTCCATCCGAAAATACTTTCCAAACCTATGCTGTGTCATACATTACTGGTGCAGTTTGGCGTTATTTATTTCCCAGACTAGATTGTGTGCAATGTCAACATTGTAAAAATGCACTGTTATCCAATGAAATTGAATCATTTCATTCTTTAATATCAATTAAATAATATGATGATAGTAAGATAAAATTGTATTATCCATCAGGTAATCTGTCGGCTTTAGTATGGCACTATATGTATATTATCGAACAGACCTTGCCAAAACTCTGTAAAGTTTACATATGTACAGATATTATTAAACAATTTGACAATCTCGATACATCTTGGTATGACTTGTCGTGAACAAAAATCTGTTTTTTGAAGGCGTTTGGATTGTTAGACAATGGTGCATTAATTTTAATAGACGAATTCACAATGTAGATTCAAGGAAATGGAAAATTTGATTGCAACCAAAGTTACCAAAGGTGGTAGTTATTGATCAGTGCGACGTCAAAGTAGTTAACATTGTTGTAACCTAAAATAGGTGAAAGTAAGAAACATTAATTTTCTTTTTAGTAACCGACTTCAAAAAAGGAGAAGGTTCTCAATTCGTCAGAATCTTTTTTTATTGTTTTTTTATGTATGTAGAGAATATTTTATGTATGAAGACACCTGAACCAATTTGAAAAATTCTTTTATTGTTTCAAAGGGTATACTTCCCAGGTGGTCCCATATAAATTTTATCAAAATCGGTCGAGTGGTTTTTAAAATATCAGCAATAAATAATATACTTTGTATAGTGGCGCGAGAGTTTGAGTCGGTTATTTAAAAAGAATTTCTTATATTAAATTATAATCACTGTTTGTGATTTGATGTTTGCATTTCTGTGCTCATCTCATTTATTTTCACTGTGTAAGAAGTATTGTGTTCTCTGTATCAACATAATATTTGTTTTTGTTATGTTTAGATAATAACACTACTTGACCCAGCTTTTTCAAAGGTTTCTCAAAATCAGTACAGATTTGACAAAATTATGGGTTACCTACGTCGACAAAAATGTTCATCCCCTATGGCGCGCTAACCCTACTGTTTTTCAGGATATCAAAGTCAATGTTTTAGTCCTGTTTTGTCCCGGGGACAAATTATTACACTTTTTAATTGCATACATTTTTAAGCAAAACTTTACAATTTTGTCGATAGATGGCGCTGTCACCAAAACTTGTCATTACTTTAACATTAATTTATTAAAAAATTACTAACATAAATAAGCATTAGAAATAAATCCTTGGCATATTTTATTGAAATCGATTCAGTGGTTTTAGACAACGGAGTATCAGACAGCCAGACAGACTTCAACTGGGTGTTATTCATTATGAATACCTACTACAATAAAATTTTATAGTAGTTTCCAATTTTTAATCATGTTATCGTAGGGGTGTATAAAGATAATTAACATTAAATAGTTTGGTTAAAACTTGTAGATAATATAATAATGAATGAAGAGTAGGTTTTGAATATACATTTGAAGAAAATATACGCCGTACCTACCTATTTGGTGAACTATCGTTAAACAAAAACCGTTTAATCAAATTATTATTTTATCAAACGTTTCTATGAAATCAATTGTTTTACTAATAATAATTAAAATTATTAAATAAACAATAGCTTGTGTAATACTTTCATGAAATTAAATTATGTCTGTTTAGTATTTTTTCTCACTCATAACCACCTATGAATAATAATATCTAGATAAAGTTGTAAACTTATCTACACAACTTATATGATCTAGCTTTTAAATATAATCGCTTCATATTGTCTGTAACCTATAATAATATAAGAACTAAATCAATGGTGAGAACATACATTTTTGTCAAATACATACCTTATTAATTTATTACTTAAATATAAATATATTTAAATTACTTATTGAATTTAAGTGAAAGTGAAACTAATATAATATTAAGATGTTTTTTTAAATGTTATATTAGTATTTTCTTAGTTTTCTCTTGCGATCATCAATGAGAATGAATTTTATTGATCACAGTTTTCATCAATTGAATCAATAAATAGTAGGCAATCTTTTTTATTTAATTGGTGCAAGAGCCACAACGGAAATTTATTTCATGATTTTTTCATTAATAATTACTACGTGTGATATGTTAAATTGTAATTTAGTTGTGCTATATTGTATGATGCATTGTAATCTAGTTGTAAAAAAGATTTAGAGAAAACTTTTACGAGTACTTTGCAAAAGGCATGATGACTTATTGAAAAACTGTTGGATGGTGTTCGGAAATATCTATTTCGAAAGAATAAAGATAATCTTATTTCAGCAAAATAGATAAAATATGTTTTGTCATTGTAGTTTGTCAAAATTTCAAGATATGTGACATACCTTTCGCTCTGATCTGAATTGAACACAATTCAATATGGCGGATTGCTGTATTTTATAGTTTTATTTTATCAAAATAAATATCAATCTCGGACAAAATAGATAAATAAATAAATTTTTTATATTCCATGAATCCTATTTTCATAGATATATTCATAATTTCATTGATTCTTCACAACTGTCATCATGCCTATTCATGTTCTTAAATATGCTGATTTTTTAATTCAAACAACAGATTTTTACTTATCTAACTTATCGTATTTTTTAATGATGTTTAGAGCTATTATTTAAGTAAATTTAAGACCCACTTATCAATCGCCAAGGGAAATTTAATCAACGAATAAATTTGACGTTTAGACAGATTTTCATTACGAAAAACTGCTCAGCAAAAGACATTGTAGGCAATAGGGTTGTCTTGATTAAAAAAAATGCATTTAGTATAGTATGGATTGTGATCGTTACAGTTGATAGAACTGGAAGCACTACCGCCTTTCCAAAAATATCACGATCGCGATGACTGTCAATAGTAGATCATCATTTTTATTATAGGTTATTTAAATTAAACATCTGGAAAACCTATCTATATACCTATAAATATTATTTAAAAGCGAAGTCCAATTTATTCCGCGTTTAAATGGAACTCTGCGATGGTCATAAATTAATATAATGTACCAGACAATATTTTAAAAGAGTAACTGTTGAGTTTCTTACCGGATTCTTCTCAAAAGTAAACTACATTCAGAACCGGTGGTAGTTTAAGAAATGAAAATGAATAAATCAGCTATTCAAAGTTAAAATTTCTTTTATTTCACAACCTTTTTTAAATTAGAATTTAGTAAGGAAGAAAATCGGTAAATATTAAAAAAACCGGTACTCGAAAACCGATAAGTACATCACTATAATTATAAGGTTACGGTTCACTCCGATGGGCCAATCCCATCCCTAACTAAAATAAAAAGTAACCGCTTCCGGTTCCGCTATGACGTAATTCTGCTTAAGCGATGGACCAATAAGCATCGAGTTCCGCTATTGCTATACATCGTGTTAGAGCAGGACATGCTGGGTTATCAATGAAATTTGCATTAAACATGAATGGATAGAGTCGTTAAATCACGAGAGAGTGAGATGCAAGATTGAAAATGTATAGCTGATGTACCATAGTGAAGGAACACTCACACTAGAATCCTGTTAAGATTCTATTTTAGGCTCTATGGAGTTTGACGTCTATATCCTAGTGAGTAGTGTTCGTGGTCTATGCTAGTAGGTATTTACATCTGCCCCATACAAGTTGACCCCCCCCTGTCAAAATATCACCAAAATCTAATAAACCAAAACGATTATTTTTTCTACAGAAATAAATAATAAAGTGACTTGTGATATATTTAAAGAGAAAACTTGCTAGCGCGTAGTGAAGGTAAATTAATGTTATTATGCATTTGACTATAGGTATTCATTGCTCGTAATTCGTAAAACTCATTATAAGGAGTGTGTTTAAGCCTTTAAGGTTAGGTACTAAACTACAAGAGCCGTACGCTAGTACCTACTTTGACCGAAGTAAAGATCACTAAAAAAGATATAACACTTTAAATATAGCGACACGCTGAGCTATGTCGGTGACTTTGGTTCTCCTATGAGGAGATTCGTAGGAGAACCAAAGATAGAAATAGAAATAGAAATAGAAATGTTTTTTTATTCAAATAAACTTTTACAAGTACTTTTGAATCGTCAATGAGTCTACCACTGGTTCGGAATGCCGTTCCTGCCGAGAAGAACCAGCAAGAAACTCGGCAGTTGCTCTTTTCAAAATACTTTTACAATATACTTAACAGATATTCTATGTATGCAGAGTTTCCACAATGAGGGAAAGGTCCACAAAAGCATACGTAATTATTTCTAATTATAATTCAACACATGTCAAGATGGGCAGACAGAAAGTAGCCCCATTGCCGCTGGTGGCACCCGTTCACGAGCATGACGCATGACCCAGCCATTGCTTCGCTCAACCATATTTTAGGGAACGCAACAACCCGCATCACACGACACCACCGCAGAAATGTTAAAGAGAGTGTGACATACTTAGGCTACCCATCCTAAGGCATCGAATTGAAACTAATATTCAAATCAAATACTCATTTTAAAATATGACTTGTACACAAATAAAGTGGAAACTCTGAATAGAATAGAATTATTTTGATATACAATTATACAGGTTAATCATTACCTACTGTCTCATGAATCGCTGGAACGAATTACATCCACGCTTTTTTGTCATTTATATAGTCTTCAATCGTATAATATGCTTTTTTCATGAGCGTAGTTTTAATCGATTTCTTAAACTTGTGTAAAGGCAAGTCCAAGATCGACTGTGGAATTTTATTATAGAACGTCACGCCCATTCCCACAAATGTCTTTCGGACCCTCTTGAGGCGCAGTCGAGGGATCACGAGCCTATTTGGATCTCTAACCTGCCTATCTCGTAATTCACCCTTTTTTTTGTAATTCACAATGTTTTGTCTGACAAATATTATGTTGTTATAAATATATTGTGAAGCTACTGTAAGAATGCCTATTTCTTTAAATTTTTCTCGAAGCGAATCCCGTGGCTTTAAATTATAGATTGCGCGAATCGCCCTCTTCTGCAATACAAAATTTTTTCCAATATCGGCCTCTTTACCCCATACTAAGATTCCGTATGACATAATACTATGGAAATATGCAAAATAAACAATTTTTGCAGTTTCTATGTCAGTTATCTGTCGAATCTTCCTAACAGCGTAAGCAGCAGAGCTGAGCTTGCCAGCAAGTACTGCTATATGGGTGCCCCATTGCAGCTTTGAGTCCAGGGTTAATCCCAAGAACAATGTGGAGTCCTCTGTTTTCAAGGATTCATTACTTATCTTTAAATTTTTACTGACAGTTCTGGTGTTAGGCAATAAAAACTCAACACACTTTTTTTTAGCATTTAAAAGTAGAAGTTAGATAACACTTTAAATATAGCGACACGCTGAGCTATGTCGGTGACTTTGGTTCTCCTATGAGGAGATTCGTAGGAGAACCAAAGTCACCGACATAGCTCAGCGTGTCGCGAAACTGAAGTGGAAATGGGCGGGGCACATAGTTCGAAAAGCTGATGGTTGTTGGGGTTCCAAGGTGTTGGAGTGGCGACCCCGCACCGGGAAACGCAATGTTGGCAGACCCCCCACCAGGTGGACCGACGACATCAAACGAGTCGCAGGGAGCCGCTGGATTCAAGCGGCGCAAGACCGAAGCCTGTGGAAGTCCATGCAGGAGACCTTTGTACAGCTTTTTGTTTGTTGAAAGAAGAAGAAGATGCCCGCGATTTCGTCCGCATGGATTTAGTTTTTAAAATCCTGCTAATAATGCTAATTTTCCGGCTCAGTTGCGCAAGGAGAGTTTTTCGAATGCGAGCGTCCAGCGACATTTTCGACACCTGGAATTATTCTGCAACAAGGTTTTATCGCATAGGATAATCGCAAACTATTTGTTGCCACTCGCATTCAAGAAACTCTTCTTGTGTGACTTACGCTTAAAAGTAGCCCTACAGTCTGTATCTTTCTTTATTTATGTTTATGACACAATTTTTTTTTTATTTTATTCTTTAACATACCTAGTATGTACCTAATTTTAATGAATTTATTTTGTTTTATTTATTTTTGTAAGTGCTAGATTTGATATTTTTGTAGATTTTGTAATTTATTTAATGATGTAACATTTTTGACATTCGTAAGCGCTTTTGTAAGCCTCAATCGAAGAAATTATTTATTTATTTATTTATAGCCTCTTTTCGGACATGCCAGTATTTTCTTTATTTTTCGTAGATTGATCTTTTTATCCACTTTTGCGTGTCCGTTTGCCAGGTGGCAAAGGCCTCCTCCAATCTTCTCCATTCTGGCCTTTCTATGGCCACTCTACCCCATGTTGTTCCCGCGACTTGTCTAATGTCGTCGTCCCACCTTTTTTGTGGTCTACCTCTCTTTCTCTTACCATCTCTTGGGTACCATTGTGTGATTATTTTACTCCATTTATCCTTTCCCCTGATCATGTGGCCTGCCCATTTCCACTTTTGTCTTCTTATTTTCAAAGTTATGTCCTGTACCTTAGTCTTTCTTCTGATGTTGCTACTCCTTACTTTGTCTTTTCTTTTGATCCCAGTCATGGTCCTTTCCATGGCATGTTGGCATACGGAGAGTTTATTTGTTACGTTTTTTGTTAAAGCCCATGTTTCACTCCCGTATGCCAGCACTGGCAGGATGCATGTGTCAAATAATTTGCTTTTCGTTGAAATGTGTAGGGTCTTGTCTTTCATTATTTCTTTTCAATTCTTTTCAATACTTTCAATATTTTTTCCAGCTGTTCGCAACTCTTCTTTCGACTTCTTTGTTTTCGTTGTCGTCTGGAGACATCAGTTGACCGAGATATAATTATGTATTCTTCAACATAGGAGATTTGGTTCTGTTCCACTATTACAGGGTCTTTATTGCCATTGGTCATGATTTTTGTTTTTTCCAGGTTTAGCTTCAATCCGGCCTTTGCACTTTCCGATGCTAGATCATTTATCATCTTACTTAGATCAGCTGGTGTTTTTGCAAATAATACGATATCATCAGCAATCGTGCGGCCATTTGACATGGGCATAACTATTAAGTTATGCCCATGTCTCTCCATTCCAGATTCCTGAAGATCATTTCTAATACGGCCAGAAAGAGTGTTGGTGAAAGGGGGTCACCCTGTCTCACGCCTTTTTGTATCTGAAATTTATTTCCTTCTTTTTCTAGGCGGATACAAGCCAAACTGTGTTTATAAATATTTTTTATAATTCTTATATATTTGTGCTCTATACCCAGTTCCTTTAAGGCTTCCCAGATTTTTGAGTGTATCAAAGAATCGAAAGCTTTACTGTAATCAATAAAAGCTATGTAGTATACAAGCTGGTACTCATTGTATTTTTCTATAATTTGTCTTACAGTGTGGATGTGGTCTAGTACCGAAAAATCTTTACGGAATCCTGCTTGTTCTATGGGTTGTTGCTCATCTAATTTCCTTCCTATTCTCTCCAAAATAATCTTTGCAAAAATCTTATAAATGTTAGACATTAGACTGATGGGTCTATAGTTTCTAATATCGCAGTGATTTCCTTTCTTGAATATAAGGATTATGTTGGATTCAGTCCACTGTTTTGGGATGATTTCTGTATTGATCACATAGTTGAAAATTTCTGTAAGTATCGGTGCCACTGCTACTTTCGTTTGCTTTAGTATCTCATTGCTTATGCCGTCTGGCCCTGGAGCTTTATCGTTTTTCTGTGTGTCAATAGCTTTTTCAGTTTCTTCCTGCATGATGTAAGGTATCGTTTCGTTCTCTGGTAAGTCTATTTCTCTATTATTTGTGTTATTTTTGTATAGTTCTGTGTAGTAGTCAGTAGCGATCTTGAGTATTTCTTGTCTTCCAATTTTCTTCTCTCCACTTCTATCTTCCGTCTTAACAATCTATTCTTTCTTGTTAGTTAATTCTTTGTACGCCTTCTTTATTCCTCCTGTCTGTCTAATATGTCTCTCTATTGTTTCCATACGATGTTGTCTCCTGTCTTTCCTTATGTTTTCTTTTATTTCTTTGCTAATTCTTGCAATTTCTTTTCTATTTTTATCTGTATTTTTCGCACTTATTAGAACTGCTCTTTGGTTAAGGAGGTTGACGGTTTTTTCTGTCATCCTGTTGTTTAGGTTCTCTTTCCTTTTTCTATGTTCTTTAGTAATGGTTGTAATTTTATTTTCCAACCAATTGTATTTCTCCTGTGTGTCAGTGTCTTTTGTTTCATTTTTGTAGTCTTTAAGTTTCGAGTTTAGTGAGTTGGCTATTTCTCCTATCAGATGTTTGTTCAGTTTTATATTCTCAAGACTTATTTTTGGTCTGGGGTTCTTAGGTTGGGATGAGTTTAATTCAGCCCTGACCATGCGGTGGTTGGTGTTAAAATTTAGGTTATTGATGACATTTATGCTTGGAAAGAATTTATGTTTGTTGGTCAGTATAAATTCAATTTGGTTTCTTGATTTTCAAAAAAAAAAAACAAAAAAAAACCAATCGAAGAAATAAACAATACAAAATATCTCCAAATCCTCAGCTCTCGCAAGCTATACATAAATCATATCAATCTGTAGCATTTTTGCAGTGTGTTTGAAGGACAAACCAACAAACACAATTTCACATTTAGAATATTATATAGTAAGATATTAATTAATGGCTAAGGTTAAGATCCTCAAAAATATACATATCGTAGGTATGCATCATAAGATGTTAAATCATAAGCCAGTGACTTATTGTTGCTATTGGTGAGGAGTGCTGTCATCTATCTCCGATAATATTAGATCTTCACCAAAATTAGGCAAAACTTGCCTAGTAGTACACTTTCTAATAAACAAAGAATTACCAAAATCAGCACAGGTTTGACAGTTATGGAGTAAAAACGAAAAGACTATCATAATCCGGCGTTTCTGCAAGCACGCCTTATAGCTGCATAATATGGTTTCCTATAACAAAGTCGCAAATCAAATTTATGTTTGCCATAATAATAATATTTTAATTACATAATGAAGTACAGTTTTACTATATTATAGATAGAAAATTTCATATATACAATACTATAAACCTAAATTTAATTCTAAAATTAAAACTAAAATAAAAACTAATTAAAATCTAAAACCCCATCCAAGCCACCGCAGTGTGGCATAGTACCCAAGATGCTGGCAGCATTACCTCTTTGGATGGCCAGGCTAATCCTTTGGCCAAGGTAGCTGCCAGCTCTTGGATCCCCGGTAGACTCGATCACCTTTTTTGATATCTCTAAAAAAAGTGCGCGAGCCTCCGGGCCCCACGGCCCCAGGGTCTCTACACCAAAAGGCGCAAATATGAAACCACTGTCAAGTTTCTCATATTTGCGCCTCTTAGCCTGTTCGGCGCTAGTAGCCGCTGCACCCGCCACAGAGGAGGTCGCATGGATGTGGGAAGCAGCTAGAGTATCTACACAGGTGGCATCCCACACAAGCGACCTCCCTGTCCTCCAAGGAACAAGCGTCATACCATCAGGTCTCTTGCCATCACTACGTGCCAAACCAATAGGTTCTAATACAGCTGGCACGTGAGCAGTAGCAAGAGACCTGCGGATGATGTCGTTGAGGGCATTGTGGCGGGAGAAACGACCAGCGCTCTTCGAACAGGAGAGCCCGTGATGACCGTAAGCGTCGACGTGGTCACCGCAGTGGCAACGGTGAGGCTGGGTTATTTTGGCGCCAAGCCTAAGACCAACTACCACTGCAAGAGTGGCGTGGTTTAAAAGAGTGCCCAGATTAGCAGAAGGGATAGCATGGAGCCAGTGTCCGGATTCTTTCGCAGAGACAGCGAGAAGACGAGCACGGTCTTTGGAATTTGCTTGCATTAACATTGCGTCAAAAGTTTTTTTACAAATAATGTCATCCCACTGTCTCTGGGAAGGAAGAGAAACCGGCAATTGATTTGGGCTAATCGCTGACCAACCATTTCTTGCCTCTGCCAAGTATGACACCTCAATTGATCCCAAAGACTGGGATATAATTTTTTCAAAGAGAACAAAGTATTTTTAAGAAGGATTACTAATCTAATATTTTTAAACGAGCAATTCTTGTGTATATATATATATATATATATATATATATATATATATATATATATATATATATATATATATATATATATCAGGCGGTCCCGAAACTAGAAGTCCTCGGTTCGAGTCCAGACAATTATTTTTTCCCCTATGAATTTTATTATTTATATTTTATAATTTTTTTTTATATATGTATATAATTTCCAAAAAACATTTACCAAACCGAGAAAAGCACCCAGTTATTGAGTATCTTTAAGTCAATGGAAGTTTAACAAAAAGGAAATAAATAAACAGCTAAAAGCTTAACTTTGTAAAAACTAAAAACTCAGCAAATTGTGATATAACCTCTTCAGGTCAAATAATTAAAATTGTTTGTCATGAACATTGGTTATCTCTCTTATTGTACATGTGCTATTTTAGTAAGATTGTTTCATCATTATTTTCATCATAAGATTGTAGTAGGGCTGCCTCCAGTTTTCAACCAACTAAAAAAAGGAAGTAATCAATTTGACACATTAATATGTATGTATTAATATTATTAGAACTGCAAAATATTCACAAAATATTTGAATAATAAATATTTCTATTCCTTTCAATTCTTGACCAAAAATAATAGAATAGAATAGAAAATTCTTTATTGCACAACAAGAAATAAAGGTTGATACATAAGAAAGAGAAAATAAATACAAGGTGCAAAGGTGGCCTTATTGCAAAAGCAATCTCTTCCAGGCAACCCTTGTCTGAGAGGAAAACATCAAATAAGAAAATAATTTTATTTTACTAAATATTTATTGTTACTTAATATTGTTTTCTCAGCCCTAATCTTGTTTACCAAAACAAAGTTGATAACAAGACTTATTCAGGACCCCTACGAGAGGTCAACCTTGATACATGAAGTGAAGAACATTGCTCTCTCCCAACAGTACAATAATAAAAGTTATAAGGTTCAGACATGGCCTCCAATGGTAAATTAGGTATGTATGTTAGAAATAATTTATACAATGTATTTTCCTAATTGTATCTAAGAAAATTAAATGTAAATAATACCTTTTTTCATTGCAACCTAGGAGAAAGCATAATGCCCTGAAATTTAAAAAAGGTAGTAAAGTAAGTAAAGTTGTCTGTTTATGTTTCTCTTTTCGTGGAACTGAACGATTCTTTTTTCAAAACTTGCCAGTCAGTAAAAACAGTACTTGATGTTGTTACAAGTAGCTGAACATCGGCGCCAGTCATTTGCAATGCACCTTAATAGGATCTACTGAAATACACCCAGAAAATTGAGACAAAAGTACTGAGTTTAGTATCATGATTGTTGTCAGTACCTACCTAGTTGTTGGGTTGTAATTTTTAATCACCCCAACAAAAAAGAAGAGTGTAATAAGTTTAACGTGTGTATGTGTCCATCTGTGTATCTTTGTGTCTGTCTGTTCCTTCGTAGCAGCCTACCCAATGGACCGATTTTGAAGTGGTTTTTTCTGTTTGAAAGCTAAAGTAATTGAGGTGGATCTATAGCTATAAGGTATGTAGATCTGCCCAGGCGTCATCAGCTTATTTCCTACTTGATTAAAGGGTCTTACAAGCTGGTGCGATTATTACTTCGGATCATTTCCAAGGCATGGTAACCTTGAAATTGATGCTGCAGTATCAAGTAGTCTGTAGGATACCCAACTACTCAACAACTTACAGCAGATTAGTGTGTTTGGGCTTATTAGAATGGTCTCAATGAGTAGGTGTGAGATGGATGATGATCAAGGATCGAGGAGGAGGATCTGATGATGGAGCAGAAAACTGGTTAGCAAGATGTCTGGTACGAGTATATCGTACATAGTCCGGCTATAGATTCACGTTGGGGTGTTTTAAAATTTTCAATTTACACTTGTGTTTATTAGGATTCCCGCGACTTCGTCCGCGTGGATTGAGGTTTTTAATTCCCGCGAGAGCTCTTCAATTTTCCGGGATAAAATGTAGCCTATATGCTAATCCTGGGTATATATAACTATCTCAATTCCAAATTCAGGCAAATCAGTCCACTTATTGTGGCGTTAAAGTGTAACAAACGTACATCCTCGCAAACTTTTGCATTTAGTAGGATAGTAGTAGTAATTTTACTAGGATATTAGTAGGATTTTTGCATCTTATACAGCTCTCCTCAGCGTGTCGGACAAGACCGGTCTTCTCCCTCTGGCCAAATGCCTCTCCGATATCGGCCTTGGGTTGGTGGGTAGCGGAGGTACCGCGACGGCACTCCGCAATGCCGGCCTGAAGGTTCTCGATGTGTCTGAGATAACGGGCGCTCCCGAGATGCTGGGAGGACGGGTCAAGTCGCTGCATCCTGCTGTACACGCTGGAATATTGTCTAGGCAAGAAATCTTATCATACATAATACATAAAATTCAATATAAAAAATCCTTTTTAAAAAACTGACTTCAAAGTATATAATTTATTGTTGATATTTTAAAAACCGCTCGACCGATTTCGATAAAAATTCAATAGGTTCACCTGGAAAGTATATCCTTTCAAACAAAAAAAGAGGTTGAGGCATCTTCGAGTACCTAATCGGTCAACATACATAAAAAAAAAGATTCCGACAAATTGAGAACCTCCTCCTTTTTTGAAGTCTGTTAAAAATTATAACACATAGGAAGACAGTAGCCGTGCGCGGAGTGTAACCCTCTCATGGTAGCCTTTCAGCTATGAAGGGGAAGCTGGTCTCTTCTGCACCACACTCTGGACAGGATGGGATTGATTATAACCAATAATTGTTATTTGCGACATCTAATCTAATTTTTTTGAAATTCTAAGAGGGTTTTTGTATCTCATTTTAACTCTATCTTAAATATTGAGCAGAGCCAGAGTACGATCTATAGATTTCAGCCTTAGAACCGATTTTCTAAGTCCGCCTGTGCACAAAGTTTGTAAGAATAATCATAAAACCTAAGACTATGAGGTTATAAAGTCTTTATAAGATTATACTATGGAATTTCTTTAAGTAATTTATCAACTCATCTAAGTCCCGATCCACCTAGGCGGTTCTACGATTACTATCAGTCAACATTGTTTAACAGTCCACTGATGAGATGAGTATTAGATGTCGCAAGTAAGTCACACAATTATTGGTTAGAATCAATCCCATCCTGTCCAGAGTGTGGTGAGGAAGAGACCAGCTTCCACTTCATAGCCGAGTGCCCTATGTCATTGGAAAGATGGGAACTGCAAAGTAAGGATAGATTAAGAGAAGAAGACCTAACAAACCTTTCTATTTAAGGCACATCATTAAGTTTACGAAAGCTACATTGGGTGGAATAGTTCTGACACAGGACTGATCAACCGCCTGGCGTTAGAAGGCGTCCCCTCCTTGAATACAATAACAATTGGTTATAATAATGAATTAATGCTGTTATTACTATTTCTAGGTTAACAGATTCCGACCAGGCTGACATGAAGCGGCAGAAGTTTGACATGATAAGCGTGGTAGTGTGCAACCTTTACCCGTTTGTTGAAACTGTATCCAAGTCGGATGTCACCATAGCTGATGCTGTGGAAAACATTGATATTGGTGGTGTGACCTTACTCCGAGCAGCTGCTAAGAACCATGACAGAGTCACAGTTGTCTGCGATCCCAGTGATTATGATAAGGTTATCGATGAGTTGACACAAAGTAAGGAGCATCAGACTTCATTGGAGACTAGGTTTGTAGTCACTATCCATTTCTTATTACAATCTGAGTAAGTTTCTGATGAAAATCGTATTCATTTGATAGCATAAACCTACGATTTCATTTGTCAAACGGCCGATTCCAATTTTTTAAGGGGTTCATCTTTGCTTTACGATTTGATCATTTTTTTTTATACGATAATGGTTATTATTTTTTAATTATTTTGTTAGCTCGCAAAATTACATTATTTTTGTGTGTGACATAATTAAACTAGATATTAAAATTGAGTTTCAGTAATGATAGAGTAATGCTAATGCGTAATAACACGAATTTTTTATGATTCGTTTATAAACGACTGGTCACTTTTAGGTCTTCATTGGATCGTCAGTTTTACACAATTCGAATTTGGTTTTTTGACGATCAATGTCGTCAAAATTATACATCCATGAACATAAGTTAGACAGTTGGCTATTATCGTAAGCGGTAGAGCACAGGTTCGATTCCTGACTGGATAAGTTAGACATTTTCTGATTTCTATATTGATTCAGATCTAATCCTTTTTATCAACAAAATCAAGAAATAGACTGGATTGAAGTCCTTTTTGAATTAAGTAAAAAAATTGATTAAAAAAAATGTGAAGTCAATCTGCCACAGTGCGAAATCTACAAGAAATTTAGTCTACTGGTACGATAGTACAATAATAATCATTTAGTAGTAAATGCAATTTTACAAATTATCAATTAGTATTAAAATAATCTATTCCTTTCCTACGACAATAATAAGTATATAGTTGTAATAGCCTTTTTTTTTTTTGCAGACAAAAACTAGCCTTAAAAGCCTTCACACACACATCTCAGTATGATGTACACATCTCAGACTATTTCCGCAAGCAATATTCCGCTGGCGAAGCGCAGTTGACATTGAGATATGGTGAGTTGGTACTTTATATTTGTATATTATACTCAGTGCGGTGTAGCATGGTCCCGTACCATAGAAGGCCATAGAACGTAACTAATTTTGTACTATATTGCTGCAATCATAAGGTTCAAATTACAAAAACTGATTTTCTGAAAAAGAAGGTGAGAATTTGATAAAGACGTGCCGCCAAGCGATTTATCGTTCCGGCACGATGGCGTGTAGAAACCGATTAGGGGTATGGGTTGAATGTTCACTGCCATACCCTTCCAAGTTACCCTGTCACCACTTACCATCAGGTGAGATCGCAGTCAAGGACTATCTTGTCATCAAAAATACCAAATTTCATACTACCATTTCGTCAATTATCATCACTGTTATTATGTTTTAGGTATGAACCCTCACCAAAAGCCAGCTCAGGTGTTCACAACGCGCGACAAGTTGCCGCTGAAGACGCTAAACGGTTCGCCGGGCTTCATAAACCTGTGCGACGCGCTCAACGCGTGGCAACTGGTCGCGGAACTGAGGCGGGCGCTCGGGCTGCCGGCGGCCACCAGTTTCAAGCACGTGTCTCCCGCTGGGGCTGCTATTGGTCTGCCTCTCACTGAGGAGGATGTAAGTTTCCTATTATATCTGTGTAGCAGGTATATAGAGCGAGTTACGTTCTCTCAAATATGTTTGAGCGAAGCAACGGCTGGGTCATGCGTTATGCTCGTGAACTGGTGCCACCGGCGGGAATGGGGCTGCTTTCTGTTGGCCCGTCTTATATTAGTGTTGCAGGTATTTAGAGCGAGTTACGTTCCCTCAAATATGTTTGAGCGAAGGAACGGCTGGGTCATGCGTCATACTCGTGAACGGGTGCCACCGGCGGGAATAGGGCTACTTTCTGTCTGCCCGTCTTAACATGTGTTGAATTGTATGTAGGTATGCTTTTGTGGAGCTTCCCCTCACTGTGGAAACACTGCATACATAGCATATAGTATCTATTGTATTGTAAACTTGTTTTGAAAAGAGCAACCGCCGAGTTTCTTGGTTCTTCTCGGCAGGAACGCCATTCCGAACCAGTGGTAGACTCATCGACGACGATTCAAAAGCACTAGTAAAAAAGTTTATTTGAATAAAAACATGTCTATTCTATTCCAGTAGTTTCAGAGCCTATTCGGTACAAACAAACAAACAAATCTTTCCTCTTTATAGCATTAATGTAGAAGTGCGGCGTGCGCCTGGCCTGACATCTTAATATTATTTTGTAGGCATCCGTTTGCATGGTGTCGGACTTGCTGCCCAAGCTGTCGCCGCTGGCGTGCGCGTACGCGCGCGCGCGCGGCGCCGACCGCATGAGCTCGTTCGGCGACTTCATCGCGCTGTCGGACGCGTGCGACGAGGTGACCGCGCGGGTCATCTCGAGGGAGGTCTCGGACGGCGTCATCGCGCCGGGGTACTCGCCCGAGGCGCTCGAACTGTTGAAGAAGAAGAAAGGAGGCGCATACTGCGTTTTGCAAGTAAGTTTGAGTAGTATAAAAGTATATGCGTCATGCTCGTGAGCGGGTGCCACCGGCGGGAATGGGGCTACTTTCTTAACATGTGTTGAATTATAATTAGGTATGCTTTTGTGGAACTTCCCCTCATTGTGGAAACACTGCATACATAGCATAGTATCTATTGTATTGGTACTTGTTTTGAAAAGAGCAATCGATTCGATGCAGCTCCCATACAACGAGCTGCATCGAAATGAGAAGCAAAACCCAAAGAGGGTTCATTTCGATTCAGCTGTCTAATTCGAAATTGGAACTTTTCGATACTGGAGTAGATAAAAATAGTATTGGTTCAGAAGTTAAAATTTAAACATGTTTCACAGATGGATCCCAGCTATGCTCCAGATTTAATGGAGCAAAAGACAATCTTCGGTCTCACCTTGGAACAGAGACGCAACGACGCTAAGATAACATCGGAACTATTCGCAAACGTCGTGACAGACAAGAAGGACCTCCCGTCTAACGCCGTGAGAGATCTCATCGTGGCGACGATTGCTCTTAAATATACCCAGAGCAATTCTGTGTGCTACGCTAGGGATGGCCAGGTGAAATTTGGTCGAAATCATTTATTTATTTATTCATTAGTAATCAACAGCGTTCATACAATTAATTACAAGATATTTCAGTTCTTAAATAAAGCCAAAAAATGATTACATTACTTAATTTAAAAAATATAAAGTTTAACAGAGAATTTATAAGTAATAGTAAATAATAATTAATAATAGTATAAAACATAGTTATAAAATTAGTTAGACAATTATCAGAAGAGCGAGTAAAAATAAATGATAATCTGACTACACATTGCATGCGTGCGCTTGCGTGTTTGAACGTTTGTGTGTGTGTGTGTAGTGTGAGTGTGTGAGTGTGTGTGTGTGTGTGTGTGTGTGTGTGTGTATTTGTCTATTTTTTACGGTGTAGGCCAATTATTTCTTTTTTAAAAAGGGTTTTAGATAGGTGAAATATATCAATGTGCGAGTACTGGTTATTGTATGTTCGAGCTAGCCGCGGAATGACCGAATTTCGAGCGTAATTGGTGTTAAATTTAGGCACATGCAGTAGGCGAGTTTGGCGCGTTCTTAAAGTATATTTTGAATGAAGCGGAGGAATGATAATTGAGAAGGCTGACATTAAGCTAGGGCAATCAATAGACCCGGTCAAGATTGCTTGTAGTAGCAACATATCACTCTGGCTCCTTCTTTGTTCCAGGCTGTCCATTCTGTAGTAAGTACAGGCTTCCTTATAACTGTCGAACTTTTTAAAATCTTTAAAGGCCAAGTACTTGAGAAACTGTCTCTGTATGGACTCAAGTCTATGGGAATGGATGATATAATCGGGAGACCAGATACTACTAGCGTATTCGAGAAGACTTCGGACATATGCAATGTACAGGGATTTTATGCAATCGACGTTATTGAAAGAACTGGTTACCCGTTTGATAAAACCCAGTTGTTTGTAGGCTCTATTAGCCACGATATCTATATGGTCATTCATAGAGAGTTTAATGTCAATATGAATACCTAGATCTCTAATTGTAGTTTCCCTAGGAATACAAACACCATCAATTGTGTAGTTATAGGTTACTGAGCTTAATTTACGAGTAAAAGTTATGTGATGGCACTTCTTTACATTAACTATTATTCTATTCTTAGCGTAGTATTCTACCAAAGCATTAAGGTCTTTCTGTAAATTTTGAGAATCTTCGGGGGAGCGTATTTTGAGGAATATTTTTTTGTCGTCAGCGAACATTAAGTATTGCGCATGGCGAAAGCAGCTACCAATATCGAATAAATAAGCGTTATATAAAAGGGGACCAAGGATGGACCCCTGAGGTACCCCTGACGGTATTGCAACAAAGTCACTTCTAGCACTACCCGTCACCACAGCCTGCATACGGTTCTTAATATAAGAAGTCATCCACCGAAGCAAACTCCCGTTTATGCCTAACACGCTTAGTTTTTGGAGTAGGATTACATGATCCACGCGGTCGAAAGCTTTTTCGAAATCCGTGTAGATCACGTCCACTTGATATCTTTCGTCCATGCTCCTCAACACATAGTCTGTGAAAACAGCTAAGTTTGTAACGGTAGAACGGTTTTTCATAAAACCGTGCTGTTCGTTGGGAATCGATCTAGTTATTATGGGGCTTATGTACCTATAGACTACAGTTTCAAATATTTTACTCATAACGTTGAGAATAGAGATAGGCCGATAATTCTCTATTTGAGTTTTCGATCCGCTTTTATGAATAGGTACTATCAATGCCTCTTTCCATATATCAGGGAAACAACCGAAAACGTTAATGGACAAGTTAAAAATTATGGACAGTGGTTTAGCTAAATTATTTGCACACTTGTTAAGGAATATTGGTGGAATGCCATCACTGCCTGAACCCTTGTTAGTTTTTAAACCTTTAAGAACTTTACGGACGTCATCTTCGACAATCTTAATTTTACAGATAGATTCATTATGGTTCAAAGTTGTTAAGTTTGTTTCATAGTTGTCGTACGAGTTTGCCGGTTTTACAAAAACGCTCTCGAAATACTGACTGAAACCATTGCAAGCTGAGGTTTCATCAGTGTACGTAGTATGTCCTAACGTAAGCTTTTCGGGGTATCCTTTTTCATTATTTCTCAGGGTTTTGATATAAGAAAAAAGAAGCTTGGGGTCTTTGCGGATATAGTCTTGCATTCGCTGAGTGTAAGACATATAACACTTATTTTGAACTGCTTTTTGCCTAGCCCTGAGCATAGCAAACTCATCGTAGTCGCGAGGATTCCCACCTTCCTTCCATTTTTTATGCTTACGGTGCTTTTCTTTCACTATGTGAATTAAGGACTTGGAAAACCAAACTGGAAAGTTAGATTTATATTTAAATTTGATAGGAACAAATTTATTAATGGTTTCATTTAAAATAGAGTAAAATATTTCTACTGTATCATTTATTGAGTCTGCTATCAGTAATTTATGCCAGTCAGTTTTGGATAGATATTCATTTATTTTGACATAATCACCTTTAAAAAAGTTGGGCCTTTTGATTGGTTTTTGGCGAGCATTTCTAACTAACAGATTAGAGAGATTAAATTCTAGACAAGGATGATATACGTCTTCCGGAACAAGGGGGTTCGTGCAATGATGAACATCAAAGTCGATGTTGCTAAATAAAAGGTCTAAGGTATTAAGCTTGCTGTTTGATATGGTGTTTTGTTGTTTCAAACCGGATAGATTACACATATCGACAATATTCACAACAGCCTCCTGTAATTCCACTGAGCCGCGTCTTAGAAACGAAGGGCCGCAATCAGTCCACGTTACATTCGGTAAGTTAAAATCACCAGCCAAGATGAAATAATCATTAGGGTGGTTCGTGAGGATTTCAGCAAGGCGCGAGGAGATTGCGTTAAGGCGAATCGGTAACTGATTATCTGGAGGTGCGTATATCAATCCGATATGAACTTTTCGGTTCCCTGTGAATTTGAGAGATTCAGCTGGTATAGTCACCCAAAGAGACTCGACACCGGGACAAACCCACTCGCGCTGGTGTTCGACATGCAACTTCTTTAATGCACATAGTAAAACTCCACCACCTTTTATTTTCATAGAGGTATCCTGGCTACGATCACATCGTAAGACATCGTACCTATCATCACAGAACTCACGATCATAAATACCACCAGTTAACCAAGATTCTGTAATTAAAATTAAATCATAATCATGGTTTAAGATATTTCCTCTAAATTCATCTGTTTTGGTGCGTAAACCACGTACATTTTGGTATAGTATTTCTATAGGATTAGCGCCGTTAAGCAATTATCAAGTACCAAAATATTAAATAAATGAATAATAATAATAATATATAATATACATAATGTACGTGATTTATGTAGGCTAAAATGAACATACATGATAGTATCAGAAAAAGTGTGGATGTAATAATATTTGTGAGCGCTGGTTTTATGCATTTGCAAGTAAGTTAGGAAATGGGAATTGTGTGCACACGATTTAGTATATAGTATGTAAGTTGTAAAAAATAGTTTTTGAGTATATGTGAATAATTGTGGAATATTTGTGAGTAATTTTTGAGTGTATGTGTTAGTGAGTTGTTTGTCAGGTAAGAGCCGTGCAATGTCTTGTGAAAATTTACAGAAAACATCAAGTACTATCGTATTCATTGTAAACAGATAACTCCATAAAAGTATAATGTGCATAATCAGTTTATCCTGGCTAAGTCCTTTTCCAGACGAATATGCAAAGCCGGCGACTCCTCGTTTTTTCTTAAAAAAATACTGCAGTTTCTAACCCACACAAATTTGTATGCTTTCTCTTTAGCTATCATTTTAGTTGACTTAAGTAATTGTTTGTTTTCAGGGGTTAGGTGTTCGTTGACGAAAAATTTTTTCTCAGAGTTATCGATGCCTATGTCTCTAGTGCAGATGCCTTTTTTCTTTTTTAGACCTGAAATTATTTTGTCTTTAGATAGCCTGTCTCTCAGCTTCGCCACAATTGGCTTGGGTCTTCCAGCTACAGCTTTTTGGGGCTGGACGCGATGTGCAAATTCGATGTCACTGTGGTTGAGTTCGACGCCAGCGTATTTAGCAATTTTCATTATTATATCGATGGGCGATTCACTATTGCTTTGTGGCAGCCCTGCGATTTCCAAGTTGTTAATTCTCGCCTGTTGCTGCTGTCTGCCGAACTGTGAGCGCAGATCTGAAACTTGATCCTCAGACAGGCAAATGCGTTCATGCAGGGTGCTTAAGTCTTTCTTTAAATGGTCGTTTTCAATCTGAAGCTGACTATATGAAGCTTGCAATTGTGAAAATTCCGTAGATAGTGAGGCTATCTCGTTTTTAAGTTCGGTGAAGATAGTTGTTTTCAGTTCTTCGACTATTTCATATTTAATCGATTGCAGTTTAGCATCCAGAATATTTTCAAAGCGACTAATTAGGTGCGGATTGTTGTCTAATGGGGCTACATTGTATTCAGTTGCCGATATGTCGGGGACTGCGGTGGCGGTGATAGGTCGCACAGTTTTGGTTGTATTTTCGGCGCGTACCGGTGTGCCACTGTTATCGCCACCTTTACGCTGAGCTGCTACACAGTTAGGACACTTCCACTGCGTTCTTGCAGATGTTGAATCGCCGGTAAATCGAACGCATTCGGAGTGGTACATTTGATTACAATTTGTACATTTTATGCGTTTCGTCGTCACGCTAATGTGTCCTTGGCATGCTGCACAAGTTCCTACCATTGTGATATTATATTCTATTCGGTTTGAGAAGGCGCCCTTAAGTAGGTGTCGATACCACTAGGCCACGAAAACTTATTAAATAACTGACGAATTAATAGTAGCCAATGAGTTCAGAAAGATTAGTGACGGTGTGCGCCAAATAAAATTATTCATCTACCGACATATAGCTTGACAATGTTAATTAGTCAGTTTGGCGGTTTAGTATTTCCACTTGTTACACAGATTTTAGCACTTTTACAGATGAGTTTGATTGAAAAACTTTGATCACCACACTGTAAAATGGTTAAACTTTAAGCACTTATTGTTTTTGATGTAAATACAGCCGTAAGTTTGTTGTTTACGAATTAAAAACACGGGAGCTATCAAAACAGGTCTACTCTGTTAAACGTCAGATGACAGTATGTGATTATATTTTTTGAACAGTACATTGCTACTAATAATTTGTACACAACCTCTAAACCAGTGATTCCCAAAGTAGTCCAGGTGAACCCCCAGGGGTCCACGAGAAACTCGATGGGGTTCAACGTTGGCGTGACCATTACTGGGGTCTTCGAGAAAAATAGTTTGGAAACCTCTGCTCTAAACTACACCAAATTGACAAGTATAATAATAGTGAATTTACCTATGTCAAAAAAAAACCTTTTTTAGTGATTTAGGGGGACGTAAAATCCATGCCCTGTGTAAGTTGATAGAGAATCTATCGATCGATTAGCTCGGTTGATTATCGTTGTGATACTACAACAAACATCAATATCTGCATAATCTGCCACACCAATGAAAATCTGATGTACTACGTGCCACCACTAGAAATATAAGTATACAGCTCACAAACCCACCCTTCTGGCACCTGGGGGCCTACCACCAACTCTTAAAGCAGTATTTTACATATACAATGTCAACCTTAAAGTAAGTAACATAAGGACGTGATTGTAGGACATCTCAAAACAATATTGAAATATGGTGGTAAGCTCTCAAAGCATCTTCAGATGTTGAACCTTAACCAATTATTTATTTGTGCCATGTGTATCACAATTCACAGAATAGTTATAGGCATGTGACAGCAACGAATAATCAATGAAATTATGAATATATCTAATTAAGTAGGATTCATGGATTATAAAAAACGTATTTATTTTGAGCGAGATTGATATTTATATTGATAAAATAAAACTATAAAATACAGCAATCCACCATATTGGATTGAACACCAATCAGAGCGATACGTCACATCTGTATTCAAACTTTGATAAAGTATATGAAAAAAACATGACCACGACACCAAACACCGACCGACAAACGACACCATGACAACGTCGAGCGTTTTTGCGTGAATTTTAAAACTGAAAATTGAAATGGCAATTTTGTCTACCAAACCTTTTTTTTTTTTTTTTTGATGAAATAAGATATGTTTTCGAAATAGTAGATACTTCCGAAAATCATCCAACAGTTTTTCCAAATCGACCGTCATACCTATTCCGTAAGGTAACCTTTGCTTCTATTGAATATATCAGGTGATAGGCATCGGGGCGGGGCAGCAGTCCCGCATCCACTGCACGCGGCTGGCGGGCGGCAAGGCGGCGCTGTGGTGGACGCGGTACCACCCGCGCGTGCGCGCGCTGCGCTTCAGGCCGGGCGTGACGCGCGCCGTCATGTCCAACGCGATCGACAACTTTGTGAACGGAACCGTCGGTAAGTAATATCAGGTGATAGGCATCGGGGCGGGGCAGCAGTCCCGCATCCACTGCACGCGGCTGGCGGGCGGCAAGGCGGCGCTGTGGTGGACGCGGTACCACCCGCGCGTGCGCGCGCTGCGCTTCAGGCCGGGCGTGACGCGCGCCGTCATGTCCAACGCGATCGACAACTTTGTGAACGGAACCGTCGGTAAGTAATATCAGGTGATAGGCATCGGGGCGGGGCAGCAGTCCCGCATCCACTGCACGCGGCTGGCGGGCGGCAAGGCGGCGCTGTGGTGGACGCGGTACCACCCGCGCGTGCGCGCGCTGCGCTTCAGAAGTAGCCTATGTGTTACTCCTGGGTATGAGCTATCTCCATTCCTAATTTCAGGCAAATCAGTTCATTCGTTGTGGCGTGAAAGAGTAACAAACATCCATCCATCCAAATATTCATCTATACATCCCCACAAACTTTCATATTTATAATATTAGTAGGATAGGATAGGATAATATGAATATTATGTGTTACCAGGTACCGACCTTCCCCTTGATCAATGGAACTCGCTGTTCGAGAGCTCCCCGCCCGCGCTGCTCACCGCGCAGGAACGCGACCAATGGGTGAAGTCGATGGACAAGGTGGCGCTCGCCTCCGATGCGTTCTTCCCCTTCAGGGACAACATTGACAGAGCAGTGCAGGTTTGTATTACAATCATAAAAATCATCATCAATACATCAACGGCTCACTACTGAGCGCAGGTCTCCTCTCAGAGGAATATAAATGTTTTTATTCAAATATACTTTTTTACAAGTGCTTTTGAACCGTCGATGAGTCTACCACTGGTTCGGAATGCCTTCCTGCCGAGAAGAACCAGCAAGAAACTCAGCGGTTGCTCTTTTCAAAACAAGTTTACGATATAATAGATACTTTGCTATGTATGCAGTGTTTCCACAATGAGGGAAAGTTCCACAAAAGCATACCTAATTATAATTCAACACATGTTAAGACGGGCAGAAAGAAAGTAGCCCCATTCCCGCCGGTGGCACCCGGCGGTTTTTTGGGTAGGATGGTTTTAGAATTGGCGGACTTCACACACCCTCGAGAACATTCCTTCGTTTCCTCACGATGTTTTCCTTCACCGTTAAATCGTGTGATATATAATTTTTTTACTTAAAAGTCAGAGGTACCCGGGATCGAACCTGCGACCCCCGAATAAGAGACCACAGTCCTAACCAATAGCCTATCACTTCTTTACTTTGTATTATAATAAGTACAGTAAAAAAATACGATCAAGATAAGAATAGGGACTCAAAGCTGCCATTTTCTATTTCTGTTGTCATTTACAATGTGGGCAAGCAAGAAATAGAAAATGTTTGCGTTGTTGTTCGGGACACTACGTGCAACCGAATACCGCACCGTCAGCAATTTACGCAATCGTTGGCCCTCGTGCTACTAACCAGCACATTTAACTTCGGGCAGCCCTACGAAGACGCGTACTGGTATAGTTCTTGCAATTCACGAGGGCGACTGACTTATGGTTGTGTGTGTGTCGTATCTGTATAAGTGTGAGCGAGCGCAATTCTCGCGCCTTACCGCTCCCACCTAGGCTTTGACAGGCACGCACACTTACGCAATGTGCATGTACACGAAGTAACCACAAGTAAAGCTCACTCGCCTTCGTGAATTGCAAAAACTGTATCAATATCAATTTACATTAAATACACGGGGTCTATCGCGTAATTTTTTCTCAGTCCATTAAGGACTGCATCAATGTCAAAATATGATTTTGGGCTTCTCCTATCTGCCAAAACCATGTTTTAACTTTGAAATAGTCTTTCAAGGACAGCGATAAAAGTTACGCGATCGCTACACAGTTGAACTATCAGTTTTATTAATTTCTATCACTTATGACTCGGTTACACAAGGAGAGTTTCTCGAATGCGAGCGAAATTAACACTTATATTCGAGCATCGCTGTGATGCGAGTTTTTGTTATAATGTATAATAATGTAATGTATAATAGCGGCGGAGAATTGTATAGAAAGTTAGCATCATAGGTTATATGGGATAGGAGCAAACCATTTCTTGGCGGTCGCCAAGAAACTCTTCTTGTGTAACTGACGCCTTATGATCAGTCACCAAGAACCACATACCCCACACAATTTGGCCCTTCCAGCCGGATTGTTTTCACAATATATTTTCTTGAGCAGATTTGGCTTTTGAAAAAAAAAAGTCAAATAGCCCTATCACTATAACTTATACATATATTTTTAAGAATAACGCTTTATTGCAGTGCGGTGTCGAATACATCGGGAGTCCCGCCGGCTCTAACAACGACAAGGAAGTTATTGAAGCTTGCAACGAGCATAAGATCATTCTTGCACACACCAACCTGAGGCTTTTCCATCACTGAGATCAATCAAGAACCAGTGAGGGCTGCCATTTTTGCCTCACGATGGCGCCCTAGTGACTGAGAAAGCAAAAGCTATTTTTTTGGTGTGGAATTTATAATGCGATCAAGATGGAAATAGTAAGAACTGCCGCCATTTTATATTTCTGTCTTGTTAGTACACTTCTTCTTCTTCTTCTTCTTCTTTATCAACCTATAAACGTCCACTGCTGGACAAAGGTCTCCTGCATGGACCTCCAAAGGCTTCGGTCTTGCGCCGCTTGAATCCAGCGGCTCCCTGCGACTCGTTTGATGTCGTCGTCCACCTGGTGGGGGGTCTGCTAACACTGCGCTTCCTGGTACGGGGTCGCCACTCCAACACCTTGGGACCCCAACGACCATCTACCCACTAGTATTAGTACACTAACAAAACAGAAATATAAATTTCTTGAAAAGAAATGTTAGCAAGACAGGATTGAGAAACCGCCATTTCTCATTCCAATTCTCTTATTGGTCCCATTATAATAAAGGGTTTTGATATAATTATCATATTGGATTACCAATAAATTGCTATTTTTGTTGATTTTTCAACAAAACGTACAGTGCCTTTTTTTTTAAAACAAAGTGCTAACATAATATCAAATCGGAATTGTTGGTTTCTGTCTTGCTCACGTGTGTCTTATATATTCAGGAATGTTGTTGTGAGAATTGTTATTATACAAATATTAATTCACTAATTTATAAGAAAAAAACTTTGTAACCTTGGAGTATTGTAATGTTAAGATTGTTATATTATTTTATGTTATGTTTATAATATGACAAAGGTTTCAGTCTATTTTAGATTTTATGAAAAAAATTTGTTGCATATAATTTGGAAATCGTGGGCTTACCTTTAGTAAAACGCATTATACCCTGTCCAACCGTTTATTTTCTTTTTGACAGATCAGTCTCACTCACTCTCACATAGTGAGAAAATAAACGGTTGGACAGGGTATAATTTATATGTGTTATACTTAATGAGTTTTACCTCTATACCCACGAAATACTTACGTAATTACGTATATAAAGTTGTCACACTTAACAAAGATTGTATGAATCCCAAAATCTCATAACGTTACATACTCGTACTAGTAATCTCTGTATTTTTTACATTCCAAAAGTTCCTGTTGAGTTGATACATTACTATTAAATAAGTAAAAAATGTATTGTAAGTTTTTACATAAATAAAAATACGTTTCTACTGTAGCTGTCGTATTTTTTATCGTACCTGCACTACTAGGTACTTTCACTGTTGGACATAGATCTCTTGAAAGGAAAGTGAGAGAGACTTAACTCTGAGCTAAAGTAAACCGTCTTAGATTATATTGGGAAATGTCAGTTATTATTTGCCTATATTATTTGCCTGGTGGGAGGCTTTGGCCGTGGCTAGTAACCACCCTACCGTCAAAGACGTGCCGCCAAGTGATTTAGCGTTCCGGTACGATGGCGTGTAGAAACCAATTAGAGGTATGGGTTGAATGTTCACTGCCATACCCCTTCCAAGTTAGCCCGCTACCATCTAAGACTGCGTCGTCACTTCCCATCAGGTGAGATTGCAGTCAAGGACTAGCTTGTCATCAAAAATAGCCGGGGTTGTAGCCTGTAGGGTCGCTTCCATTTCAAATTGCGAAGCTCTGCCCAGATGTGGGTCGGCGACGCGACGGTTTGATATGATGATGATGATAACTAAAATAGATACAATCGAATCCATCAGCCTGTATTCATCCACTGCTGGACATAGGCCTTTCCGAGAGCGCGCCACCAAACACGGTCCTCCGCTTTCCTCATCCAACCGCTTCCCGCCACCTTCTTAAGGTCATCGGTCCAGCGAGCTGGAAGGCGGCCTACACTGCGCTTGCCGGTACGCGGTCTCCACTCCAGAACACGTCTGCCCCATCGGCCATCGGCTCTGCGACAGATATGACCTGATATGATAACTAAAATAGAATAGCATAGAATAGTACATTACACATCTAGGGCAGTAAAATAAGAAAGGTCTCAGATCACATGTAATTGTTGTCCGAGGCGAAGCCGAGGTCAATAAACATGTGATCTGAGGCTTTCTTATTTACTGCCCGTGGTGTGTATACTATTTTTCTCCTCGACGGAAGCGGAAAGCGACATTTTCGTTTAGCGCAGCGGGAGGAAAATTGACGCTTTCCGCCCGGAGGTGAGAAAATATTTTTTATTCAAATAAACTTTTTTACAAGTGCTTTGAACCATCTACCATTGGTTCGGAATGCCCTTCCTGCCGAGGAGAACCAGCAAGAAATTCGGCGGTTGCTCTTTTTAAAACAAGTTCACAATACAATAGATACTATGCTATGTATGCCGTTTTTCCACAATGAGGGGAATTTCCAAAAATGCATACTCCTTACAATTCAATACATGTTAAGATGGGCAGACAGAAAGTAGCCCCATTCTCGCCGGTGGCACCGTTCACGAGAATGACGCATGACCGAGTCGTTGCTTCGCTCAACCTATTTACAAACTTTTTTATTGAGTACTTTTTACCTGGTCCACACACATACACTCAGTGTTAGCCTTATTATGTCAAAATAATATATACTCGTAGCTCGGTTAGAGAGTAGTATGTTCCTTGCTCGTAACTTTAGGAGTATTGTATCTCTGGAAGGAACTACCTTCTGCAACACAGGTTTTCCTAGCGCAGAGGGTAGGAACCATTTGTAATTTGTAAAATTTTTATGGATCAATAAATAAAATTATTATTATTAAAATTATTATTGGAACGTAGTTCCTTATCGCGCGGTACGGAAGGGGGCTAGACGGAAAAAATTAAGGAGCCGACCGTCGACACATTTTTGAAACCGACACTTTTTTGTTGAATGTGAATTTTGCATTGTGTTCGGTATATTCGCCTTAGAACAAGGCGTCTGCATGGCCTAGTGGTTAGGGCAGTCGCCTATAAGTTCAACGTCGATGGTTCGAATCCCAGCTCGACAGACTGAATTTTCTATTTTCAATTTTATTTTAAATAATTTCTATATGTGGAATTTTTCCCTAATTTTTTATTGTATAAATTGGATAAAATGCTATTGTACTACTAACGCCATCTGTGAAAAAACAGTAACTCCACCAGAGTAACTCTTTGGTTTTGTAACAGTGCAATAGAAATAAACTAAAAATAATTCATCGTAGTTAATCAATTTAATACTAGATGATACCACTAGTCTATTACAATTCCTTCACTAAAATTCATCGAAAGAAACTACGTTCAATTCGGGTGTCCTATGACACCTCTCAAGTTTTTATTATTAACCATATTTGACTGATGATAATATTCCTACCTACCCCGGACGAAAAAGAATATAAAATAATAACCACAGCCCGGCTTCCTTACTAATATCATATACCTATGTGAAAGTGTGTTTGTTTGTTCTTCAATCACGCAGTAACGGATCGACACAGACATTGTTTTTGCATCCAGGGTAGGTATAGTTGAGGACCTGTAGAGCCTGTATAGTGAGTGAACCTTTTATCTCGGAAAAGCAAGAATTTCCTGTGGGATTTTTTAAAGCCCAGCTTTTTTTTATTTTATACCTAAATAATACATTATAACTACACGCGGATGGAGTCGCGGCTGGTAAAAGCTAGTTGATGATGTTATGCTAATTGCTATCGATACAGATATAATAATTATATCGATGCGATAATAATTTTATCTACTCCAAAATCGAAAAGTTCCAATTTCGAGTTTGACAGCTGAATCGAAATGAACCCTCTATCGGTTTTGCTTCTCATTTCGATGCAGCTCGTTGTATGGGAGCTGAATCGAAATGGTTATCTTCTTAAAATAGGATACCTAAAGCTAAGGCTCTGGGTTCTGGCCATATCCTCTAATCTGTGGTTCTGGCACTTTGGTACCGTTCATATGACAGAGGCGCCACAGGCGGCTGGTGGCGGCTTACGGAGTTACTTTTTGTTGACAGAGGCGCCACAGGCGGCTGGTGGCGGCTTACGGAGTTAATTCTTGTTACTTTATTGAGCCTACGGCGTATTTTGTTAATGATTTTATTTTCCTTGTCGTAGATAAAATCTTGTATGCAACTGAACGTAATTAGTCATTTTAATTCTCGTACTATCCTATTTTGATACTCGGCAAGCCTCGTATCAAAAAGCAGCACTCGAATTAAAATGACCCTCATTACAATGCAGTTGCATAAATAGCTATTATCTACTCCAGCATCGAAAAGTTCAAATTTCGAATTTGACAGCTGAATCGAAATGAACCCTCTTTCGGTTTTGCTTCTCATTTCGATGCAGCTCGTTGTATGGGAGCTGAATCGAAATGGTTATCTTCTTAAAATAGGATACCTAAAGCTAAGGCTCTGAGTTCTGGCACTTTTGTACCGTTCATATGACAGAGGCGCCACAGGCGGCTGGTGGCGGCTTACGGAGTTACTTTTTGTTGACAGAGGCGCCACAGGCAGCTGGTGGCGGCTTACGGAGTTACTTTTTGTTACTTTATTGAGCCTACGGCGTATTTTGTTAATGATTTTATTTTCCTTGTCGTAGATAAAATCTTGTATGCAACTGAACGTAATTAGTCATTTTAATTCTCGTACTATCCTATTTTGATACTCGGCAAGCCTCGTATCAAAAAACAGCACTCGAATTAAAATGACCCTCATTACGATGCAGTTGCATAAATAGCTATATTAATTCATTACATATGTACCGTGCCAGTCTTTGGAATGGCTGTACTGATTTTACTGACGGAACTTTACAGACAGGATTATTATTAATACAATTTAAAGAATGAGGGGTGACCTAAGAAACAAATAATAAGGTTGTATCGCGAAGAAGCAAAAGGTTTAAAAAATATCTGAATCCACGCAGACGAAGTCGCGAAAAAAGCTAGTATGACGCAATGACGCGTGATAATTGCGTCTATATTATAGGGGATTTTTGTGACTCATGTCATGTGGACTCATATTATTTATCAAAGGTGCCTTGGATAATGGTTATTCCCCGCAAGTCGAGCTACGTCATTAAACCTTGAACGTTTGTATATGTGTTTCTATCATCAGCATGCCACCCTAAATTGTGGCAAAAATAAAGGATGATGGGCATTTTGGTACCTATGTCCAATCAAGATGAGTCATACACTGTTGGATAGCTCTTCTTAGGTGAACAAAAAAATAATAAGATGACAAGCCCGAATCATATAGTTGTCCGTTTTGAAATATACGCTTTAGAAGATATTGGATATTAGAATTAAAAAATTACCTATATTTCCGGTTCAGCTTGACCGATTTCGATGATTTTTATCCATATTTGAAGCTAAAAAAACATCTATATTGTAACGTAGTAGGTTAATTCTACGAGTAAATACTTAAATAAAATCATCTGAGGAACGTTTTTTCGATCTGTCGTTTACCTAACATATTAAATTCAAAATTATTTTATAACTTGATGCTCGACCTTGAGTGTCCCAGGTGACGCTTGCGCGTTCCCTCTCCCCGCGCACCGCACCTAACCGGTTCTTTCACAAATGCTTATGCTCGCGTCGACCTCCGCGGCGGGCGGCATTTTGGAATTTTACACCTGAAAGCAGTACCAGTGTCGCTGGCGGTACCGAATCGCCACGTTTTTGCCGTTAGCATCCCTTAAGACGCTTATTCGACGTACGTATTCAACCCCGGAATATCGGGTAAGTGTTGCGTACATCTTTATTGCAAATACTAGTTTTAAAACAAAGTGTAAACTCCGTTTGATTGTGACCGCACCGCCAACTTATGCTGTGTACGACCCGTAGTTAATTGCGTGGTCACAATTAAGCGTGAGGATGTGGATGGTGCCTTATTGCCTGGGCGCTGGTTCCAGGGTTCATAGTACGAGCTTCACACTTCCTGGCAACACAATTACGTTCTGCACGCCACTTCTGCGTGTCGTGGACGTCGTGTCACTCCTACCTGAAGCTGTGGGAACGTCCTTCCGTGCGCCGCGCCCTTTTCCGGCCTGCCTACCTACCTTGCTGAGCATCCGTCGCTTGAGGCCTGCCACAGCAACGACGACAGGGCAGTACATGGTCCACTGCGGATGAGCAAAATAATTGAAGGCCCCTAAAACCCATGGCCCTACTAACGTAAAGAATATACCACTTTAAATTTTCGATAACGTTTTGTTATTTTTCTACCTACAAGCCAAAACGTTACAATGGCGCCCAACGTGGGGCCATTATACAGTAAACTTATATTTTAAAACCTATAGAATCCACACAATTCTCCATAAAAACTATAACTATGATAGTAGGCCTCACGCATCAGTGCAAGTTTGTGGTCATAACTTTTTAGGTCTTTTGGACTCAGGTTCTGGTGTTACGATCTTAGGTAACAGTATCCACTCCACTTTTGAAAGCCTTGGTCTACCTCTAATTAGGGAGAACTGCGTCGCTGTTAATACTTGGGATGAGCTCGCGATTCTCTTGAGGCGGGATTTCAGTCGGCCGGATTATGATTATATACTTAGTTCAGAAATCAGATCTCGTACGCAAGGCGAAAAAGAAAATATTGCTATTTACCTTTCGATTATGTCTGGTCTTTTTTCGCGACTATCGAAACAACCTTCAGAAGATGAAAAATTAGAAATTCTCTTACATAATATTCGGCCATGTTACGCTAGTACTTTATCATCAGTTTCAACAATAAAGTCCATTGATGAGTTAAGAAACTTATGCCGTAACTACGAGGATATTCAATCTCGCCTTTCGCATTTTAGGGAACCACCGAAAGCTACAGCTGATACTTTAGCACCTGATTTTGCTTACGCTGGTAGTTCAAGTAGCAAACAGAATGTTTAATCTCAGCTCCCATATTATCTTGCCCAGACTATAATCTTCCGTTCGAGGTACATACTGACGCTAGCAACTTCGGGATTGGCGCTCTTCTAACTCAGACTATTGATAAGGTTGAACATCCTATAGCCTATATGAGTAGATCGCTAACAGCTAGTGAGCGTAATTACAGTGTGACTGAACGCGAGACACTTGCGGTTCTCGTAGCGCTGGAGCATTGGAGATGTTATCTTGACAACGGTCAACGATTTACTGTCCATACCGATCACTCGGCCCTTAAATGGTTTCTTAATTTGAATAACCCTACTGGCCGTCTCGCTCGCTGGGGTGTTAGACTCTCGTGTTTCAATTTTGAAATCAAACATCGCCGAGGAGTTGATAATATCATCCCAGATGCTCTTTCGCGTGCTTGCCCGGTATCATCCTTAACTACAACTCAAATTGCGGACCCGTGGTATCTTAATATTTTCAATGGTTGCCAAAATTCTCCCACATCTTTTCCAAACTTCATAGTTAAAAACAACCAGCTTTATCGTTACATGCAATCTAAATGCACTCTTAATAAGGAATTCGAATGGAAGGAAGTCGTACCAGAGGAGCGACGTCAGCAGATTCTGGCTGACTGTCATTCCGAACCTACTGCTGGTCATCTCGGAATTTTTAAAACTTATAAGCGTCTTTCACTTCGTTTCTATTGGCCAGGCATGTACGCAGACGTCGCTAACTTTGTTTCTCGTTGCGTTAAATGCCAAACTTATAAACAGTCTACACATGGTACTTTAGGAACTATGGGTAGACCGAAACAAGTCTCTCGCCCCTTCCAAATGATTTCGATTGATCTAATGGGTCCTCTTCCCATTACCAGGTCGCGTAATAGTTATATCCTTGTGGTAACATGCTGTTTTTCAAAATTTTGCTTGATTTTTCCAATAAAGAAGGCTACTGCGGAAATTGTAACAAAAATACTAGAAGATTCGGTAATATTAGTGCACGGCGTGCCGCAAGCTATTCAGATCGATAATGCTAGTATTTTTTGCGGAAAAGTGGCGGATTCCTTCTTTAAAAAATATAGAATCCCCAAAATTTATTATACCCCTAAGTACACTCCTCAAGTCAACTTAGTCGAGCGGTATAATAAAACTATAATTACGTGTATCTCCATGTATGTTGACGATGATCATAGGTCATGGGACGTACTTATTCCCAAAATTTAATTCGCAATTAATAACTCAGTAAACGAGTCAACAGGATTTACTCCTTCATTTCTAGTCTACGGTCGCGAACTTGTTCCTTGTGGATCACACTACGTTGATAATTATCACGGCGATGAAATATTATTTTTGCCTCGCGAAATCTATGCGGAAAATATAGGTCATTTAGCTTCAATATTTGATACAGTTCAGTCTAGACTTTGGCAGGCTCACGTAAAAAATACCTCTCACTATAACCTTCGCCGAAAATTCGCAGAATTTAACGTAGGTGACGTAGTCATAAAGCGTGCTTACTTCTTAAGTAATAAGGAAAATCAATTTTCACGGAAATTGGCTCCTAAATTTATTAAGGCTAGAATAACAGATAAAAAGTCTCCTTTAGTCTATGTTTTGCAAGACATGACTGGGAAAGACCTAGGTACCTGGCATATAAAAGACCTAAAATCAATAGGCAACTAATAAAGCCAAGTCTTGAATATATATATTCTTTATATAACTATATATTTTATTGTTGTTACTTTCCCCATATTTAACATCGTTTATGCTTAGTTTGTACAAGAGTTTTTGGTTTTTTATAATACCGTTAACTTTGTCGTGATAGGATGCGTCAGTATTTTGAATAAATACCTACGTACTGTTGCTTTTATAGTTGCGTGAGGTATGAAAGATTATGAAAGGATAGGTTGAATGGATACTGTACTTACGTCTTCTTAGCAGTTTTAATTTAGTGGATTTTCTTTTGAGGAGAATAAAATCCTTTCGTAGGAGAGGGGGATATGTAACGTAGTAGGTTAATTCTACGAGTAAATACTTAAATAAAATCATCTGAGGAACGTTTTTTCGATCTGTCGTTTACCTAACATATTAAATTCAAAATTATTTTATAACTTGACGCTCGACCTTGAGTGTCCCAGGTGACGCTTGCGCGTTCCCTCTCCCCGCGCACCGCACCTAACCGGTTCTTTCACAAATGCTTATGCTCGCGTCGACCTCCGCGGCGGGCGGCATTTTGGAATTTTACACCTGAAAGCAGTACCAGTGTCGCTGGCGGTACCGAATCGCCACGTTTTTGCCGTTAGCATCCCTTAAGACGCTTATTCGACGTACGTATTCAACCCCGGAATATCGGGTAAGTGTTGCGTACATCTTTATTGCAAATACTAGTTTTAAAACAAAGTGTAAACTCCGTTTGATTGTGACCGCACCGCCAACTTATGCTGTGTACGACCCGTAGTTAATTGCGTGGTCACAATTAAGCGTGAGGATGTGGATGGTGCTTTATTGCCTGGGCGCTGGTTCCAGGGTTCATAGTACGAGCTTCACACTTCCTGGCAACACAATTACGTTCTGCACGCCACTTCTGCGTGTCGTGGACGTCGTGTCACTCCTACCTGAAGCTGTGGGAACGTCCTTCCGTGCGCCGCGCCCTTTTCCGGCCTGCCTACCTACCTTGCTGAGCATCCGTCGCTTGAGGCCTGCCACAGCAACGACGACAGGGCAGTACATGGTCCACTGCGGATGAGCAAAATAATTGAAGGCCCCTAAAACCCATGGCCCTACTAACGTAAAGAATATACCACTTTAAATTTTCGATAACGTTTTGTTATTTTTCTACCTACAAGCCAAAACGTTACAATATAACAATTAAAATCACATCGAAATCGGTTCACTAGTTTTAAAGTGAGGGGTTATCATAATAAACAAAATACAATAAAATACAGAAAGTAGGTATAGGTTTTTATATTGATTGATACGTCATATTCAAATGCTAGACTTTTAAAAAGAGTAATAATACAGGGAGAAGTGAGCGGTATTGTTCCCTACCCCACTCCCTATTCCCTAACGCGCAAGGTGGCCGAGACAACAATAAATGATTAATGATAAAACTTAATACGAACTATTATTTTACCTACTTAATAATAATAATAATATGCCAAAGAATGTCAGATTGAAATATATAGCGATTACGTCAGTATTATAAGGTCTGTGGCGATACTAATAATACTTAGATAGCGAAAAAATAAATAAATAACTTCCAAGGTAAGATTATTCCCATTGGACAGCGGACTGAGACTAGCGTCATGGATATTCTTATTCTATACAAATATACCTTTCTAGCGATGTATCATTCATACCAATTGGTGCCGTTACCAGTTTCTATGCATTTTTGCCAATCATCCTTTCATCACAAATTTTTTTTTTTTAGTACTTAATTAATGCACATTAAAAAAATGATTACTATAACAATAGATAATATTACAAAATAAAAAATCGGCCAAGTGCGAGTCGGGCCTCACTCTTTTAGGATTCCGTACATATGACCAAATTTTTTTATTTTTTTAACTAGATACATATTTAGATATCTTAGTTCTTAGAAAGTACTAAATTAGCATAAATGGGGAAAAATGCTCGTTTGTTTTGGTCACAACATACAAACAGCATTATAAATCGGTGTTTTTAGTATTTTTTGTTTAAATACACTATGTACTACATAATACCTATACAAAAATTTCAAATTCTTAACTAGTTTAGTTTTTGAGATAGACCCCCTAACAAAATTGGTCTTAAACCGACAACTTTGACGGCCCCCCATTTTTTCATTTTTGTAGTTAAAAATAAATATATATATATATATATATATATATATATATATATATATATATATATTTGAACTCCACTTAATGAGCTCTAGACAATGACACCCCACATGTCATGGTAAAAAAATAAAATTTTATTTCGACTCCTATTCCATGTATGGGAGCCCCCTTTATTTTTAATTTTATTTTATTTTTATTATTTGTTGTTAAAGCGGCAATAGAAATACACAATATGATTTACGAGATACAGCCCGCTGACAGACGGACGGACGGACAGCGGAGGCTTAGTAATAGGGTCCCGTTGGCACCCTTTGGGTACGGAACCCTAAAAACTATTCTATTATATTCTACATTCCTTACTAATAATTATTATAAATACAAAAGTGTGTTTATTTGTTGGTTTGTCCTTCAATCAGCAGCAACGGAGCAATGGATCGATGTGATTTTTGCATCTGTATAGTTGAGGGCCCTGTGAGGCTACTTTTGACTTTTTATTCCGGAAAATCAAAGAGTTCCCCCGGGATTTGTACAAACTCAATTTACGTGGGCGTAGTCGCGGGGATCAGCGAGTCATTGATATTTATGTCAATCCTACTTGTATACTTGTCACATTGACTTGGGAATTAGCACCACTGTGAATATTTAATTAGGATCGGGTAATTTGATGTTTGACTTTTAGCAACACTAGTTATCAAATGTCAGAAGTTTAGTTGAATTGTCAATTTTGAAACAAAGTCGTAACTCGTATGTCAACATAGTGAAAACTTGAGTTGATCTTTGCGGTGGTAAACAATATGCAATAAACACACTAATTTTATTCAGTAGGTAGATAAAAGAAGTAAATCTAATTAAAGTAAAAATCAACAATATCACTTATAAAACACACTATCATTACTTATTGCTTAATCCGTGTAATTAAGTTTTTTAAATCAGTGTCGCAACAAAAGAGTGCATGCACTTTAATGTGATATCGTGCTAATTATGTGATTATTAAGGATTAACTGTGGTGGAAATTGATATTATAACAAGGAAAATGTCGGCCAGTGAAGCAGATTTGAGTGATTCCAATTTGGAATCGCCGTTTTCGCAATCGGACTCGCCGTACAGTTCACCGTCCCAACAAGTGCCACAACTCGCCAATTTTATATCGGAGTTGTCATGTGCAGAGACAATTCATCAGAAAGGTAAGGAAATAAATCGTTGTAATAAAGAGCCCATGACTGCAATACTTTCCATACACGTTTATTTACCTTTTTGTTTGACCTAAATTAATCTTGTAAGCAGTGATAGTCTAGTGGTTAGGAGTTAGGACTGTGGTCTCCTAGGGGGTCGCAGGTTCGATCCAGGATACGCACTTCTGACTTTTCGGAGTCAAGTGCGTTTAAGCAATTATATATCACTTGCTTCAATGGTGAAGGAAAACATCGTGAGGAAACCTGCACACCTGAGAGTTCTTCATAATGTTCTCAAAGGTGTGTGAAGTCTGCCAATTCACATTGGGCCAGTGCAGTGGACTATGGCCTATAACCCTTCTCTGAGAGGAGACCTGCGCTCAGTAGTGAGCCGTTGATGGGTTGCTGATGGTGATGAAAATAAAGTTAATAACTTTTGTTGCAGGTAACATGCCATATCTCCAGATAGTGAATCAGCCACAGAACTATTTTCGGTTCAGATACAAAAGTGAAATGATTGGCACCCATGGATGCCTACTTGGAAAGTCTACAACATTCAGTAAATCAAAATCACATCCTACAGTAGAAGTGAGTTATTTTGTTGAGCTACTTGAGTATAAATATAAATAAAAATGAACTGTCTGTTTCTTTCTCATTTGATAATATTATGAATTACCAGCCGAACTGTACAAAATTGATAATATCTTCCAATTTAAAAATAAATTAAAAGAACACCTCTTAAGCAAAGACTATTATACGATTGGAGAGTACTTGACTTAATTTAAAATATGGTTTTAATGATTTTTTGACATAGTTTAATTTGTGACATTGAAGTATATTTATGATTACTTATTGAAATTTGCACACTATTGTATGACCTATGTGGTAAAATGTACCACTAGGCAATGCATCTTCTAGGCAAGCGTACCCTATCTTAGGCTGCATATTCACTTACCATCAGGTGAGATTGCAGTTAAGCGCTAGTCTATATTATTTAAAAAAAACACCTTGTTTGTACCCACATAATACAAATAAAGAATTGAATTGAATTGATGATAATTAACTATCCTGTGAAAGTGTGTTTGTTTATTGGTTTGTCCTTCAATCATGCTGCAACAGTTACAGATTGGCATGATTTTTAGCATGGGTTACTCATTTAATTACATTTTAAATAGTATGTAAAAGTATTTTTAACAAGCAACTTTTTTATTCAGCTTGCAATGTATTTATGTATGCATGCTTGTTTAGGTCAAATCTTGCAAGCTGAATTTTCTAATTCATTCTAAATTAATTCTAAAATTTAAGCTCAATCTAAATCTGAACTGAAATTTTGCATGTATCTGTAAATCATATGACGATGCAATATTATTTTGACATAAAGTAGATTTGATGATGAGATCAGAAGGGCCATGGGAACTCTTATTAAATAACATGATGATGGTGAAGTGAAAGCTTGTTTTATAAAAAAAAATTATGTGGCACTCGGGGACTGCAGCGGTAAAGCTATTGCATAGCATTTTTTATCAACTTATGCAATTATAATATTTATGCAATTTATTTTTTTTGCATAATAAAAATTATACAAAAAAATAATTAAAAAACAAACAAACAAGAAAGTCACTACTTCGCGAGTGAGATTCGAACCTGCGACATCATACACCATACGGTAAAGAAAGCGGTCGCTCGCCCACTGCGCTAAACAGATCTACTTGTGAACCTCTAAAATGTTGAATGCTTACTGAACAACGGTGTTAGGTTTATTTTCGTTACGGAATTTCTTGATTTGGTCGCCGTGCTCAAACTGTTTGTCCTAGTTCAAAGCCCGCGATAAAAGCTATGCATTAGCTTAATAGAATTTTTAATTTACACTTGTTTTTAGTTAAACAACTACTCCGGAAAAGCGCTGATAAGATGTCGACTGGTGAGGCACGACGTGGATGAGGAGCACCCCCACCAGCTGTTGGAGGACGACCAGGACAGAGATGTGACCAGTGTTCTGCCTGAACATGGAAGCTATAGAGTTGCGTAAGTATAATTTTTTTTTTATATTATACTTGTTTTACTGTATCACTAGATGATGCCCACAACTTCATCCACGTGGATCATCATCATCATTAGCAACCCATCAACGGCTCACTACTGAGCGCAGGTCTCCTCTCAGAGAAGAGTTATAGGCCATAGTCCACCAAGCTGGCCCAATGCGAATTGGTGGTCTTCACACACCTTCGAAAACATTATGATGAACACTCAGATGTGCAGGTTTCCTCACAATGTTTTCCTTCACCGTTGTAGCAAGTGATATTTAATTGCTTAAATGCACTTGACTCCGAAAAATCAGAGGTGCGTACCCGGGATCGAACCTGCGACCCCCCGAAAAGGAGACCACAGTCTGAACCACCAGGCTATCACTGCTCATCATCATCCGCGTGGATTAAGGTCTTTTAATTCGTGCGGGAATCCCTTAATCTTCCTTGATTAAATGCAGCCCATGTTTTAATCCTGGGTATGAGCTATCTCCATTCCAAATTTTAGCCAAATCGGTTCATTTGTTGTGGTGTTAAAGAGTAACAAATATCCATCCATCCTCACAAACTTTCGCATTTATAATATTAGTAGGATAGTAGGATAGGATTTGTAGGTGTTCGATTTGTTATTATGGTCTGTCGAGTGCTACATTTTAAACTAATGAAATCAATATGAAAGTATGTTACTTCCTATTTTCCATAGTCAGATTACAGTTTTTTTTAGTTTTATTCAAGACAAGATGGCCCTTGACTGTTATCTCACCTGATGGTTAATGACAATAAGATGGTATCAGGCTAGCTTGGAAGGGGTGGCTGAAATTTTGTTGTTTAGATACACATGCTGGATTGAAAGATACTTTCTTATTTTTTCTTAGGCATCATCTAAATATGTGTGATGATGAACAATTCAAAAAATTCAAAATTATCTTATATCATCATGACTCTACCACCAGTTTGGAAAGCGGATTTTGCTGAGAAGAGCCGGCAAGAAACTCAGCAGTTGCTCTTTTCAAAATAATCATTTTACAACATGTTTATGTAGCTATTACATTTTAATAAGTTTTTTATACTATCTTGTGGGCAACTGGATGCCAAGCCGATTTAACCCATGCAACTTTGTTAGAATATAATAGAATAGAATATTTCCACAATGAGGGGAAATTCCAAAAATGTGTACTACAATTCAATACGCAGAAAGCAGCCCCATTCCCGTCGGTGACACCCGTTAACGAGCATGATGCATGATCAAGCCGTTGCAACGTTCAACCATATTTGAGAGAATCAACTCTGATCGGCTGACACACTCTCTCTTGGCTAAAGTGCAATGCAGCAAGAATTACATAAATTCAGTCAATCTTCAAAGTAGAGGCTGTTGCTACGATTGACGCAGCTTTTCTACCTGGACACACAACATGCTATAACTACCAAACTGTGTGTAATTTTTTTAATCGATGACAAGATAATCCTTGACTGCTATCTCACCTCATGGTAAGTTACGATGCAGTCTAAGAATGTAACTGGCTAACTTGGAAAGGGTATGGTAGTGTACATTCAACCCATACCCCTAATCTGTTTCTACACGCCATCGTGGCGGAACGCTAAATCGCTTAGCGGCACGTCTTTGACGGTTGGGTGGTAACTAGCCACTGCCAAAGCCTCTGAACAAACCAGAACAGAGACAATTCAGAAATTATAAATTCCCAAATCGCCCCCGCCGGGAATCGAACCCGAGACCTCCTAGTTATAAGACCACAGCGCTCACCACTGCACCAGGGGGGTTGTCAAAAGGTACTATGAGCGTTCAGATGAGCGTATGAGTTTTTGTGCGACCAAGGTTGCGACCATACGACTACTATGAACTTCTGTTCGCTTCCGCGTATTGCCTTCTTTCCTTCCTCGTAATGCCTTCTTTCCTTCCGCGTAATGCCTTCTTTCCTTCCGCGTAATGAGGTATTTGAACCTTAACGCCACATCAAATAAATAAATCGTATTACTAAGGCCAGAAAGTAGTTTTAATAGTGAGCACTATGGTCTTATAACTGGGAGGTCTTTGGAACGATTCGTGGCGAGGGCAATTTGGGAATTTATAATTTTTTATTGTATCTAGTCTGTTCTGGTGGAAGGCTTTGACCGTGGCTAGTCACAATCCTACCGTCAAAGACGTGCCGCCAAGCGATTTAGCGTTCCGGCACGATGGCGTGTAGAAACAGATTAGGGGTATGGGTTGAATGTACAACGCCATACCCCTTCCAAGTTAGCCCATTATCATTTTAAACTGCATCGTCACTTACCATCAGGTGAGATCTCAGTCAAGGACTATCTTGTCATAGAATAAAAAAAAGGTTTGTCAATTTTACTGACATGATTCTTATGATGGACTAGCATGATTGGCTAGGATTTCCCTGCATAAAAAGTAGCCTGTGTCACTCTCCAAGTTATCAACTACACCCATGCAAAAAAATCGCGTCGATCCGTAAGTCTGTTGTGGCGTGATTGAAGAACAAACCAACAAACATTTATCATATCAGTAGGAATTATTGCGTCGTTGGCGGTTAACTTATAGTAACGCTATAACCGTCAACGACGTTTTAAAGGTAAACATCCTGTATAATGATTTGTTTTATTGCAGGTTCAGCGGTATGGGTATAATCCACACTGCCAAAAAAGATGTTGCTGCGTTGCTGTTTCAGAAATATGTTCGCGAGAAAAAAGGAAATGCGCCACTCAATGAAAATGCGGTAAAGTTTTACTTTAAAGTTTAAACCAGCCGACGCCTGCGTATGCCTATAGTTCAGAGGTGTGATTGTCTAAAGTTATTCCACTGATCGTAATCGTATTCGATGACATTAAAAGTCAAAGTAAAATAAACCATATTTGCTTTGATTTAGAGCTCAATTTCGTGTATGCATACCTGTAGGGTATGTTGTTGTTTCGTGTATGCGCGCCACGAGAAAATTTTGTCTACACATTTACTTGTGAATCTCTGAGGGATATCACGAGAAAACGGGTGTAGACAAAGTTTTCTTGTGGCACACATGCTACTGCTAACCCTTTTTTTATTCGACGAAAAAATGGTAATTGACGATGCAGTCTAAGGTGGTAGTAGGCTAACTTGAAAGGGGTATGGCTGTGTACATTCACCCCATAGCCTTAATCAGTTTATATACACGCCATCGTACTGGAACGCTAAATCGCTTGGCGGCACGTCTGACGCTAGGGTGGTAACTATTCACGGCCAAAGCCTCCCACCAGACCAGACAAGAGACAGTTCAGAAATTATAAATTCCCAAATTGCCCCCGCCGGGAATCGAACCCGAGACCTCCCAGTTATAAGACCACAGCGAGGTCGTCAAACCCCTACTGGAGAGTGTTTTAGGCTACTTTTATCCCGAAAAAACAAAAGGTTCCCGAAGGATTTAAAAAATAAACTCCACGCGGCCGAAGTAGCGGGCGGAAACTAGTGTACTGATATAGCATACACGAGGTCTTTATGTTATGGTACGATAATACGGGTTCTGTGAATCATTTTGTTTGCACAAAGGCAGGCAGTTTTGCAGCTCATAAAAATATGTACTTAATATTATCAGGTGTTACATGAACCTAAAAAGTTGACCTTTTAAAAATATTATGTTAGCTGATGCCCATGATGTAGTCTGAGATTTAAGAAATGTTTCTTTAAGGATTGAATTTCGAAACCATCCCTAATCCCTCAGTACAGTTTCTTAAGAGATTCAAAAGTTACACTGTACGGTGTACCCCCTCTATCTCTGCACCGTATCTCTCATTGCAGTCATTGCTGAGGGTTGTGACCCCTTTCCATTATTCATATTGGTGGGAGTTTTCTTGGGATACTAATTCCGCATACCTATTACCTACGGCTCGAATAAGAGAACGCGACTGAGATTTAACTGTTATTATCAGAAGTTAGTGATAAGTGATAATAACAGGGTACCAACTGTCTAAAAGTTATTCCATTGATCGTATTCGTTTTCGATGACATTAGCGTCAAAGTAAAATAATTTATTTATTTTACTGTTAGGCTGTCACCGTGGCCGAAATTTGGAAGGGAGGACATTAATCCTTTAATGATGAATGACGGTATCTACTTTTTAAGAGAAAGAATAATAAAACAATGTTTTATTATTCCGAATTTCGGCCACAGCAGAAACCTATCTCCAAAAAGATTAGCCATCTGTGCGGGAGATATTAAAGTGCACAAGTGTGTGCGCGAACACAGGTGCACTCTCTGTTTCATTACTCTCATAGCCCGATGGGACGGAAAATTCGACACGACCGGAGAGAAATTAGGCACAGGACCAACGGCTTTATGTGCTCTCCAAGGCACGGGGTGAACAACGCCAACTTCCAAACTCCGGGCTAGTACTGAGAATTTCTTATCGGAAAACCCCAATACTTGGTTTGGTCCGACCCGAGACTCAAACCCGGGACCTCGTCGGCCGCAGTCGAACACGCTTATCACTAGACCTACGAGGCAGTTAAAATTAAAGGACATACTGCAGTCTCCACAAACAATTAACATTTTTTTCAATAAGGTCGTTATTTACACGAATGAGGAACGAAGACTTTTGAAAAATCATAACTTTTTATCCGGCACATTGACATACAATTTTTCTTTTGGCAATCGAAAGAACATAAGTTGCTACAGTTTTTAAAAAATCACCAGTGCTATGAACCTCTTCTTTTATTTTTAATGGAATTTTAAAGTTTTCTGTAGATTTTGTATGAGCTTAATTTTCTTGAAATAATTTAAAATTTAATGCTCTTAAAACCAGCTAATCAGACTGGAATTTTTTCTTAAGAGAGCACAGTTATTAGATAAAGATATTCCATAAAAAATTGCGGAAATTGTCACTGGAAAAATTAAAAAAAAATTAAAAGTTCGTATTTGAAATTTTGAAATATCGTAGTAATGATATTTCAAAATTTCAAATAAATTTTTTTTTCTCGTAATCGGCTGGGAACCGATTTTTTTCCTTGCGGGTCCTGGTAGGCCCCTAAGTCAACAATCTAAAAAAATTTTATATCCACCTGGTCTGGCCCACCCTGTATAGCCTTGAGTCTTGACTTATTGAAATGTTTGAAAAGGGTTTTAATATCCATTGATACTGGTAAACAATGCTCCATTGATGCTGTTATTTAATATTTTGCTTCATTTATCGTATCATATGACATGCGTTTCTTTAGCGTGCAGCTTTTTATATTATCCGAACGGCTATTTCCCCATAAAATGAATGCCCTTAGTCTTTAGAAATTTTTTGCTTCAAGTTGACGTATGTATTACCTACCCATAAAAATGCTTACTACTTAAAAGGCATGGTATGCGCATTTGGGAAGTGTAGAGAAATTAATCCGAACTCGAAACCTCTTCAATGTTTGCCCTTGGCATTCCACCTTTTAGAGTGCGTGTCACTTGACTCTCGATATTAACAAAATACATCAATCACCACACGTGTTGACATGTGAGAGCAAGTTATAGCTTTGGCAGCGATATTTGGGAGCAATGGCTTCTTGTAAACTATCAAAATTCCTTTGACTAATAAGTAATAACGCATAGACCCATAGTTCCATATAACGAGACCAGCTTAACGTGTACTTATATTAACGTGTATTATGGGTGCTTGGCGTCGTTTATTTACGCTCGCCGACACGTACACTAGTGTACGTCCCCGATAGGCAAGCGTAAATAGCAATGGTAGCTTTTAAAGGCTACCACGATAGGGCTTATTTTCGCTCGCCGACACGAGCGTGCCGATAGGCGTAAGGAGCCTTTAAATGCCTTGCGTTTAAATGCTATAATTCTATGCAAAATAATATTTTCGTAAATTATTATTATAAAGTTAGGCTGTTTTATTCTTTTTACTGTATAATACTATACAGTTACACAGTCGCGAAACTGAAGTGGAAATGGGCGGGGCACATAGTTCGAAGAGCTAATGGTCGTTGGGGTCCCAAGGTGCTGGAGTGGCGACCCCGCACCGGGCAACGCAGTGTTGGCAGACCCTCCACTAGGTGGACCGAGGACATCAAACGAGTCGCAGGGAGCCGCAGCGCTGTTTTCAGGCGGCGCTAGACTGAGGCCTGTGGAAGTCCAACAAGAGATCTTTGTCCATCAGTGGACGTCGTATCGGTTGACAAGAAGAAGGCTGTATTGTCTCTAATATAAAAAGAACCCTAATAACTGCAGGTCTGGTCTATCTAGTGGATGGCTCTGTGTTCTAACAAGAAACAGAATCCATTAATGTGATAAAAGGTACCTAAGATGTGAAGGTCTGGTTTTCTAGCAGATTTCAATTTCTTTGTCAAAATCTGTGTTCGTAGGAGGTAGATATGCGAGCTCAGCCGCTTTACAAACTTGCTAACAGCCTATTTGATAAACATTGACGTGAACATCGTGGGTGTAGGGTTAGTTACCAGTAGGTACTCTGAGCCAGTAGGTATCTACTGTAAATACTAAGCAGAGTGTAATGTTATTCAATGAACAATTGATAAAAGAATAAGTGCTTAGCACAGTTTTTTTTCGTATAAACGTCCGGTGGTACATACGTGATATGATCAACGATTAAACATTAGTGAAGTACCCATAGGAAGTGCTTATATTTCAAGAATCGCAATTCATCCCCATGAATATTGTATAGGTATAGGTAGGGTGCATCAATGGAAGATGTTTCAGAATTCATGGTAATTCAATCAAGTAAGAAATGAGCTAATGATGTTCAAATGCCTGAACAAATATTCATAAATAGTTAAGATCTATCTCGCTCACGACAGCTTTCAAACAGAAAAACCGCATCAAAATCGAACCATTCGTTAGGGAGCTACGAGGGAATAGACAAATACACAGACACAAAAATACACACGTCAAACTTGAAGAATCCGTCTATTTTGTCGGGGGTTAAAAATATCTAAAATAAAACCTATAGGATTTAAAAAAAATTATAGCGACTTCAGAAAATTATAATAATACCTAATAGTTTTAGGTTATTGCACTGATTACGAAATTGGCGATATTTACCTACCTACTAATATGAATATATAAATGCGAAAGTGTATTTGTTTGCTAATTTTTCGTGCTTCAATCACGCAGCAACGGGACAATGAATTGACGTCATTACATATTTACATGGGTAACTATTTCTTTTCTCCCAAAAAAACAGAGGGTTTCGCGGGATATTTGTTAAAAACCAACTCCACGCGGCTTAAGCCCCAGGCAAAAGCTAGATAAGTTATAAGTGCAAGCAGTGTTTTAAAAAATGTTTGTATTAAACATGCAATACACAACAAAACACCATGATGGATATTTAGCTAACGTTATGGTGTAGGTATTGTTAGTATTGCGGATAACTGCCTAGGCTGCGGTTGTCCTTGCGACAGATAAATCGGTCGGCATTTAAAAAATATAATAATATTAACTTTGTCATGTACTTTTGTAGAGGATGCGGTACGTATATCATTGTCATTTAATTTTTTATTTATAGATACGTCTGATGTGCGAAAATAACGCCAGAAACATCAACTTGAATATTGTCCGGCTTAAGTTTAGCGCCCACGATTTGACCACGGATAAAGAGCTGTGTCCACCGGTGTTCTCGGAACCTATTCACAACATGAGTAAGATTTTAATTGATATTTTTTTTACTATTTATTTACTGACTCAACAAAAAAAGTGTTAGGGCTGTCAAACTTTTATTGTTAATGTTACCGTTAAGTTAAGTACCTTGTAAAGTTTTTGACTTCTTGTCTTGTTAACTTGTAAAGCAGTGATAGCCTAGTGGTTAGGACTGTGGTCTCCTATTTGGGGGGTCGCAACTCGCAGGTTTGTACCCGGGTACCTACCGGGTTCCTTTTCGAAGTTATGTGCGTTTAAGAAATAAAAAAAAATATCTCATGCTTCAACTGTGAAGATAAACGTCGTGAGGAAACCTGCACACCTGAGAGTTCTGTATAATTTTCTCGAAGATATGTGAAGTCCGCCAATTCGCATTGGCCCAGCGTGGTGGACTATGGCCTGTAACCCTTCTCTGAGAGGTGACCTGCGCTCAGTATTGAGCCATTGATAGGTTGATGATGATGAAAGTTTATGATCTGAAATAATAAGTACTTGTGATCGCTTGTTGTGGTGCAATGTGTCCAGGTCCACGCGGCTTATAGCATTTAATTTAATGTAGTTCATGATTGAACCAGTTTATCCGTGAACGGTGAACGCTAAGAACGCTCAGTTGACGCTAAGAAAGCAGTCTAATAAAACAGTTCATTCATTCAACGCTTCTTTAATAAGTATAATCAATAATCATATCTAGCTTTTGCCAGCAATTTTGTCTGCGTGGGCTTATGTTTAGTTTGAATTTCGTAGGAATCCTTTGCCTTCCCGCCACGATTTGTCTGAAAATTATTGCAACTCATTCATTTCATTTCATTTCAACTGTGTGACGATGGTAATCATCTCTAATTGACGGTTACTCTCTCACTAATAAATGTTTGACTAAAATATATTGTTGCAGCTAGAATGCCATAAATTCAGCCAATTATTACGATTGAGACTGTTGCAATAATTGATGCAGCTTTTCTCAATCGACCAGCCGCGAGAAAAATAGCCTTTACTTCTTAGATAAGCAATTTTTCAAAATTTCGCTTCAGTTTTAATTATGTCTAAAGATTTCACTAAAATTTGCCAAAGCGTGCATCCTAAGGAAGGACATAGTACCTACTTATACTTTTATCCCGGAATATAAAGGAGTTTCCACGTGATCGTAAAACAAAACAACGGGCTTCAGCATATAATTTTAAAATTTTTTGCTTAGCTTTTTATTTAACGGAAAAAAAATTTTGTTAAAATTTGGGAGTGGGAATAAGGAGCATCTGTTTGCGCACTTTAATATCTTCCGCGTACTGAGCTAGCACTAGCGTGCTGAGTTGAGATTAGTCGCCGTGATGGATATTCAGTCGGGCGCAATATTTATTATTAGGAGGAATTCATTATAATAAAAACTACATATTTTAAAACCTTAATTGTATTATAAATGCGAATTTGTGGTTTGTCCTTTAATCACGCTGCAACAGAGCGATTTTTTGCATGGAATTAGTTGAGGACTAGGAGACTCACAAAGGCTACTTTCAATCCCGGAAATCAAAGAGATACCGCGGGATTTTTAAAAACTAAATCTACGCGGATGAAGTCGCGGGCATCAGCACTAAAACTATAAATATGTTAAATAATTATGTCGTTACAGAGAGTGCTGCAACCAACGACCTGAAGATATGCAGAATGAGTCGATGTTATGGTCGGGCGGTGGGAGGCGACGACGTGTTTATACTCGTCGAGAAGGTGAACAAAAGTAAGTGCTCACTCATGAGTGTGCCCCAGTAGCCCAACTGTATAAAGGTGTGAACTGAAAAATGGTTGAGCGAAGCAATGGCTGGGGTTATGCGTCATGCTCGTGAACGGGTTTCACCGGCGGGAATGGGGCTACTTTCAGTCTGCCCGTCTTAACATGTGTTGAATTGTAATTAGGTATGCTTTTGTGGAACTTCCCCTCATTGTGGAAACACTGCATACATAGCATCTATTATATTGTAAAATTGTTTTGAAAAGAGCAACTGCCGAGTTTCTTGCTGGTTCTTCTCGGCAGGAAGGACATTCCGAACCAGTGGTAGACTCATCGACGATTCAAAAGCACTTGTAAAAAGTTTATTTGAATAAAAAGAACTGACAGGTTAATGGTTCAATCCCTAATCATTCCACGATTCCACGAAAGATTGATAGTTCAATACCCAACCGTTGCACTATTGTCGTACCCACTCCTAGAGTTCAATACCCAACCGTTGCACTATTGTCGTACCCACTCCTAGCACAAGCTTTACGCTTATTTGGAGGGGAGAGGGGAATATTAGTCAAATTCAGCATGAGAAGTTTTTTTTAAGTAGGTCTATACAATAAATGCGACAACAACCTGTGGGGAAGGGCAAAATATCTCTCTCTACTCAATCACAGAGCAAAAATTAGTCGGATTTACGTCAGGCCATATTTGCGTCTCGTTTTAACCCTGTTCAAGTCCGAACCAAATCGGAGCACGCTTTATAGATTTCAGCCACATTTTTTAGCTATTAAGACCCTGTTTCACCACCTTCTGATGAGTGTTGGATAGCCTAACCATAAATTTTGTCACTTTCTTACTTTATGTCAAGTGACAAAGACAAAATATGCGAATAAGCTATCCGACACTTATCAGAAGGTGGTGAAACAGGCTCTAAGTCTATTATTTTGTTTATTTGTTTTATTTTTTAGGCTCAAATGTAATCAATATAAAAAATGATGATTTATAATAATTATTTGGTTAATCGCTCAAATTATATTGACATTAGCTGTTTTAATGTTGTAATAATAAATTATTGTTAATCACTCAGATAGATATTGACTTAACGATTAACTAATTGGTAAAGAAAAACTTAAAAAACGACTGATGCAATATTTGTAATTGTGTGTATTATGGTGCAAAAACAATAGGTACTGTCTTGTGAAGATCGTACTTAATTTTTTTTTAAGTGTAATTACCTAAGCCTGTGTTGTGGCCAGGTGGGTGAGGGTACGATGATAAACGTGTGATGCGGGTTGTTACGTTCCCTCAAATATGGTTGAGCGAAGCAACGGCTGGGTCATGTGTCATGCTCGTGAACGGGTGCCACCGGCGGGAATGGGGCTACTTTCTGTCTGCCCGTCTTAACATGTATTGGATTGTAAGTAGGTATGCATTTGTGGACCTTCCCCTCACTGTAGAAACACTGCATAGTACCTATTGTAAACCATTTTGAAAAGAGCATCCGTCGAGTTTCTTGCTGGTACTTCTCGGCAGGAACGGCATTCCAAACCAGTGGTAGATTCATCGACTATTCCAAAGCAGTTGAAGTTTATTTCAATAAAAAATATTTCTATTCTATTCTAATAGTGAAACGTTTGAAATGGTTTGAACCAATTTAGTCTGCCACCTTGATCTTTGCGTTATTGAGGACGATTCTTATTCTATTCAACGACACCCCACACTATGGGATAGATGAGAAAAAAAATTCATCCCCACTTTACATGTAGGGGAGGTACCCTAAAAAAAATATATTTCACAATTTTATTTCACCACTTTGTCGGCGGGTTGTTGATTGATATTTATACCCTTGTCAAATTACAGATTTCTAGTACCAATAGTCTCTGAGCTAAACCGCGGACGGACGGACGGACAGACAGGCGGACGGACATGGCGAAACTAGGGTTCCTTGTTTACTACGGAACCCTAAAAACGGCTCTAGGCTGGCTACTAAGTACAGGATATAGGCCTCGTAGGTTTAGTGGCAAGCATGTTCGACTATGGATGACGTGGTCCTAGGCTCGACTCCCGGGTCGGGCAAAATAATGTATTGGATTTTTCTGCTGAGAGATTCTTTCTATTCGTAGTTAGGAAGTAGGCGGTGGGCCTCTTGCTCAGAGTAAGTATTAGTAGGTATAGAGCGCTCGTTTCTAACTGGGAACTGTGGACACCGGTGAGAACATTGGATCGGTCCGTTCGCAAGCGCTGGTAGTCATACGAGTACTAGCGGTGTAAATGACTGTTGCGAGTTTTTAGCAGAATTAAACTAAAAAAATGGTTAAATGTGCCGTAAAAACTTGTAAGAATGATACTAGAAAGACAACTAAACAAAATTCCAGCATCACATATCACCGGTTGGTCAAGTTTTTATAATTTTAAGTAAAATAGAAATTACGCTTCGCGGGGTTGAAATAGACGTGGGACGGGAGGCGACACGCACCGCCCGCACTGCCCCGCAACCCCGCTTCGATTGCAAACTCTGATAGTGATGTGACGCGTTCGATGCCGACTGCCGGTTAATTATTTATCGTTGGTACTGCGAGCAATAAAGTTATACACCGCAGCACTCCTACACTTGCGATTTTATTTTTATTTGTTATCAAGTTACAATACAAGTAAATCCTTGATTGCGATCGACTATGCAGTCTAACTTGGAAGAGAAGCTAAGGCAGTTTTTAATTAAGCCCATACTCCTAATCAGTTTTCATGTTATCAAGTCGGAACGCTTAGGCCGCGGCCGCACTGGTAAGGTGACTGGCGACGCGTCGCGACGCGATAAACCGTGTGTAACATTACAGTGACGATAAACTAGCGAATTTTGTATTTGACTGATATTTTCTTATTTATTTAAAATAATGTTTTTAAATATTATAACACTATGCCGTTTTTCTTTCTTAAATATATTAACTAGTCTCGGAAATATAAACCTCTAAAGTTTCCTGTTAGACAGATAAATTGCTATAGAAGTGTGATGTCACAAGTCAGCAGCTTCATACACGCTCCATAGAAAATTTCATTTTAGAAAGAGACAGATTTAGTAGTTATAATAAAAACGCTTATGACTTATTTGTTTTTTTGGCCGATTTATTTTCTGTTTTTACAAATTTCATTCTTACATGTTACAATTTGCTTTCATCGCGTAATGACTGGCTGTACTCAGTGCGGCCGCGGCCTTAATCGCTAAGCGGCACGTCCGAGTTAGCCCGAGGCCGCTCTAGTAAGACGACTGCAACGTATTCAGCTGTATTCATCGACAATTGCGCTTGCGGCGCATTATTACCCATCCCTATTCGACACGTATCTATCAATATAGGTAACTATAGTTCACCTGTCTACGCTGCGTATTGGGCGAACAGTGCGATATTAGCACTCTATACCTACTAATATTTACTCTGAGGCCTCTTGCCTCAGAGAGCACGTTAACTTTCCGATCCATTCAACTTTCCGGAAAGTTTTTAAATCATCAAGAATGTAATTTATTAGACTGCAACTGTAAAAGTTTTACTTTATGTAATTAATTTAATATTCCCTTAGCGAAGCAAGTTGGATCGCCAGTTTAAGATAAATTGAACATACATATTTCTTTTCAGAAAACATCATGATCCGGTTTTTCGAACTGGACGAGAAAGGCGACCGTGTCTGGAACGCCACAGCAACGTTTCTGCAAAGCGATGTGCACCATCAGTATGCTATTGTCTTTAGGTAGGTACTTACTAACAACTTGCTAATAACCCAATTTTTAACCAAGCCTAGTAATAATAGGCTAGTGGTTAGGACTGTGGTCTCCTATTCGGGGGTTCGCAAGTTCGATCCCGGGTACGCACCTCTGACTTTTCGGAGTTAAGTGCGTTAAAGAAATTAAATATCACATGCTTTAACGGTGAAAGAAATTATCGTGAGGAAACCTGCACACCTGAGAGTTCTCCATAATGTTCTAAAAGGTGTGTGAAGTCCGCCAATTTGCATTGGGCTAGCGTGGTGGACTATGGCCTATAACCCTTCTCTGAGAGGAGCCCTGCGCTCAGTAGTGAGCCGTTGATGGGTTGATGATAACGATGCCATCAAACTTTCTGTAATCAAGTTTCACAGCTTTTAAACTTTTATCACGTAGAAGAATCACACAAGGTAGAATCACGATATAAATGATTTTTGAATTTTTGGATTTGACTTTGAATATCCTTGTTTGTAATGAAAGATTATTTGTTAACAGGACACCCCCGTACCCCTTTACGCCACAAACTCCAAAGACCGTGAAAGTTTTCATTGAGCTGGTGCGGCCCTCGGACGGGCGGACCAGCGAACCCATGCAGTTCACGTACAAAGTGGACAATGTGCTCAGGCATAATAAGAAAAGAAAAGCCGATTATTCTTCATACTCTTCCACTGAGAGCATTACGGGTAAGCGCTAGAGGTAGTTATTTCGTTATCAGTTAACACAAACAGAAACTTCTTCAAAAGCCTCAATAGCCCAAGTGTTGAAGGTGCGGACTAAAAACTGAAAGGTTGCAGGTTCGATCCCCACCCGTTGCACTATTGTCGTGCCCACTCCTAACACAAGATTTCCGCTTATTTGAAGGGGAGAGGAGAATATTAGTCAAGTTCAGTTTGGCTAATATTCTTTATAAAAAATATAATAAAAAAACTTAAATTTTATTTTATTTATATTGAATACTAGCTTTTGCCCGCGACTTCGTTCACATGGTATTAGGTTTTTACGACACCTGTTTAGGTTTATGATGAACTCCCTGGCGCAGTGATAAGAGGTCGATGTCAAAGCTATCGATGTAACGTGTTCGATCTCATGAGCTTCGATGTGGCGTACGGGACTCGTTTTATTTCATTATGTACAATGCTCATGCATTCTACATGTAGATCTGTGGATCATACTCTGGCTACGCTACAGACGCAAGATAGAGTTGAATGAGACACAAATATGTACTGACATGACAATAAGATTTATAAAATTATAAGAAGCGTAAATGATTGTATTGACTTACAAAAGGACCTAGATTCACTTTGTCATTATTGCTCCCAAAACTCACTGTTTTTGAACATAAAAAAGTGTAATCTTATAACATTCACAAGAAAACGCAAACCTATAAACTATGATTATATACTAAAAGATGAAATTTTGAACAGGGTGTCCTCTGTGAATGATCTTGGCGTAATTCTTGATAAAAAGTTACTTTTTGATGAACACATTAACCATATAGCCAGTAAGGCTTATATGATGTTAGGGTTTGTCTTAAGGATTTCTAAAGAGTTTAAACTACCGTCAACACTTATTCTTCTTTATAACTCGTTTGTAAGATCCACTCTAGAGTATGCTTCCACTGTATGGTGCCCTCAGTACAAGGTACATAAAGAAAAAATTGAAAGAGTCCACAATCGTTTCATAAAACGGTTATCATATTATATATCAAATAATATTAATAATAAGGACAATCCCCGTATACCAATTTCAGCCGCTAGCAGACGGGTTCATAGAGATCAAATTCTTTTATTTAAGCACCTCAATAACGGCGTTGACTCCTCTTATCTACTTTCTAAAATTTCTTTGAGGTGCCCACGGTCTACCTGTCGGCATCCAAAACTATTTTATATAGCACCAAGCAAGACAAAGTATGCTACTAACACATTTATAAGAAGAAGTTGCAACCAATTTAATGTTCTATTTTCGGATAATGTCATTTTTCATCTCTCTCTCTCCAAATTTAAATTAGCTATTACACTAGCGGCACGCTATGATGGCCGGTTTGACACATTAAAATAGTGATGTGGAATGTCAATTTATTCTCGAACAAAAAACAATTAAGTTTTGTTTTTGTACCTGATTAAATAGGTTTAATAAAACAAAAATGTATATGTTTATTTAATTTATTTGAACGAACTGAATATTTGAATGAAAATGAATATACATACTTTATATGCACACAAGAAACATATGAATACAAAAGATACCAAAAAAGGTGCCACAAAAGGCCATAATTAATCAGATTCGTCCATACTACTATTTTCACTGTCGTCACTGCTATCATCACCTACATTAATAATTATATGTTCGTTTTCTATAATATTATCTATTTTCACATCTCTTTCATAATCTTCCCTTATTAATTTAACAGTTCTATTCACAACCTTTTCCCAGTCTCCTTTAGTCACATGTTCACAAGCTTCTTCTAATAATTTTAGCATTTTTTTTTGTGGTAAATGGGGGTTCTGTATTGTGTCTTGCAGCATATCCCTTAATTTGAGCCCACACCAACTCAATCGCATTATACTCACAATGGTAAGGCGGTAACCGTATAACTCTGTGCCCATGTTCTAATGCTATTTCGTCAATGACGTATCGGATCTTGGTTGGTTTGTTTTCTTTTAAAAGACGTACTAATTCCGCTTTTAACATATTCATGTTTGCATCTACGCCATTTTTACGAAGCCATGCGACGATATCAGCTTTCTTTTGGGATTGGGCAGGTGGCTTGTCAATTTGCATCGAGTGGTATGGGGCGTTGTCCATAATTATAATAGATGGTTCAGGGAGGCTACACAACATTGAGGTAAACCATTCAGTAAACTTTTCTCCATTCATGTCTTCATGATAGTCTCCAGTGGTTTTTGACGCAAAAGCCATGAGAGAACCTTCGACAAACCCGTTGATGGTTCCGGCGTGACAAATTATAAGTCGCGATCCTTTTCCTACAGGAACTTTGGAAGTAGATGCTGCTGTGTCATCGTTCCAAGAACGGCCTACAGTATGGTTAGCATTAAGCCATGTTTCATCCAAGAACACAACATTTTGCCAATTTTTGATTTCTTTCACTTGCCGTAAAAAAGTATACCTTGCCATCGCTATATCAAATCTTTCCATCAATATTTTGCGTTTGTTACATTTTTTGTATCGAAATCCAATGGTCTTCAAAATCTTCGTTAAAGAACTTTCCCCACCGAAGAATAATCCAGCTTCCTTCAGTGAATGCACCAACTTTTTTCTTGTTGGATACTCCTTCTGTAAATAGTAGCCGTAAACATGTCTTCGGATAGCATCGGCATCAAAGCTATCGATGCCTACGACTGGTTTTGCTCGTTTTCTCTTTTTTGGTGTGTGAAGTTTATTTTCTTCTGTGCCAGTCTCGCCATATTTTTTTTTTAGTTATCCGTCTAACAGTTCGTTGTCCAATATTAAGCGCATCAGCTACGCGTTCAACCACTGACGTTATAGGTAAAATTGGCCCTCCATTTTGAGCTTCACGATCGAAATAGTTACGAAGGCGTATTACGAACTCACGTGTCTGACTATTTAGAACAGTTCTCTGCGTACGTTCGGTCATATCGACGAAATCCACAACAAAGGGCTTGAACAGAGTCCAAATTAACGAGCAAGGGTCAACAGTAATGCAGTATCAATATTTGAAATCCAAAGCCAGGTCAAAACTATATCACAATCGCATTGCACTGACAGTTTATACTTTTCGAAGCAACGTCAATTCGAAACTGCTTTGTTTTGCATTGAGCATTGACGCGAGTTTGCCGGAGGTAGTAGTTGTGCTAGCCAGCGATCCTATGTGACGATCGTATTAGATTCCATTTTTAAAAATTTTCAATTTAGAAAACCAAATGCCGAGTTGTGGTATATATCATATAAAAATAAAAATTTTACCTTTTGTATGAAACAGCTGATATTTTTTTGCGATTTCAGAGGTTTGTCCACATAGTGAAAATTGTTCATATTCACAAGTACATTCACCCCTTAAATGGTGCAAACTGATTTTTCTACACTTGTATACATTTTAGAAATCAATTTAATAAATAAATTTTGAGTCCTAAACCTAAAACTACATTCGATAAAATTTATGAATCTCTGCACATCACTATCGTCAATAAAGTAATACAATTATTTCCTTCAAAGTCGTTATCAATTAATACGGAACTTCATGAGCGGACAAACGTCAAACCGGCCATCATAGCGTGCCGCTAGTGTAAGATACCTTGGGTAAAGCCGACTAGTTATCCGTTAGTCGGTTTTCGGCAAGCTTCTGTTTAAAAATCTATAAACTATCGTTTTTTGTTTTCTCTTTTCTGCTACACCCGATTGTTCTGTTGTCGGATGATGTAATTAATAAGTGCTACACTAGCGGCACGCTATGATGGCCGGTTTGACACATTACAATAGTGATGTGGAATGTCAATTTATTCTCGAACAAAAAACAATTAAGTTTTGTTTTTGTACCTGATTAAATAGGTTTAATAAAACAAAAATGTATATGTTTATTTAATTTATTTGAACGAACTGAATATTTGAATGAAAATGAATATACATACTTTATATGCACACAAGAAACATATGAATACAAAAGATACCAAAAAAGGTGCCACAAAAGGCCATAATTAATCAGATTCGTCCATACTACTATTTTCACTGTAGTCACTGCTATCATCACCTACATTAATAATTATATGTTCGTTTTCTATAATATTATCTATTTTCACATCTCTTTCATAATCTTCCCTTATTAATTTAACAGTTCTATTCACAACCTTTTCCCAGTCTCCTTTAGTCACATGTTCACAAGCTTCTTCTAATAATTTTAACATTTTTTTTGTGGTAAATGGGGGTTCTGTATTGTGTCTTGCAGCATATCCCTTAATTTGAGCCCACACCAACTCAATCGCATTATACTCACAATGGTAAGGCGGTAACCGTATAACTCTGTGCCCATGTTCTAATGCTATTTCGTCAATGACGTATCGGATCTTGGTTGGTTTGTTTTCTTTTAAAAGACGTACTAATTCCGCTTTTAACATATTCATGTTTGCATCTACGCCATTTTTACGAAGCCATGCGACGATATCAGCTTTCTTTTGGGATTGGGCAGGTGGCTTGTCAATTTGCATCGAGTGGTATGGGGCGTTGTCCATAATTATAATAGATGGTTCAGGGAGGCTACACAACATTGAGGTAAACCATTCAGTAAACTTTTCTCCATTCATGTCTTCATGATAGTCTCCAGTGGTTTTTGACGCAAAAGCCATGAGAGAACCTTCGACAAACCCGTTGATGGTTCCGGCGTGACAAATTATAAGTCGCGATCCTTTTCCTACAGGAACTTTGGAAGTAGATGCTGCTGTGTCATCGTTCCAAGAACGGCCTACAGTATGGTTAGCATTAAGCCATGTTTCATCCAAGAACACAACATTTTGCCAATTTTTGATTTCTTTCACTTGCCGTAAAAAAGTATACCTTGCCATCGCTATATCAAATCTTTCCATCAATATTTTGCGTTTGTTACATTTTTTGTATCGAAATCCAATGGTCTTCAAAATCTTCGTTAAAGAACTTTCCCCACCGAAGAATAATCCAGTTTCCTTCAGTGAATGCACCAACTTTTTTCTTGTTGGATACTCCTTCTGTAAATAGTAGCCGTAAACATGTCTTCGGATAGCATCGGCATCAAAGCTATCGATGCCTACGACTGGTTTTGCTCGTTTTCTCTTTTTTGGTGTGTGAAGTTTATTTTCTTCTGTGCCAGTCTCGCCATATTTTTTTTTAGTTATCCGTCTAACAGTTCGTTGTCCAATATTAAGCGCATCAGCTACGCGTTCAACCACTGACGTTATAGGTAAAATTGGCCCTCCATTTTGAGCTTCACGATCGAAATAGTTACGAAGGCGTATTACGAACTCACGTGTCTGACTATTTAGAACAGTTCTCTGCGTACGTTCGGTCATATCGACGAAATCCACAACAAAGGGCTTGAACAGAGTCCAAATTAACGAGCAAGGGTCAACAGTAATGCAGTATCAATATTTGAAATCCAAAGCCAGGTCAAAACTATATCACAATCGCATTGCACTGACAGTTTATACTTTTCGAAGCAACGTCAATTCGAAACTGCTTTGTTTTGCATTGAGCATTGACGCGAGTTTGCCGGAGGTAGTAGTTGTGCTAGCCAGCGATCCTATGTGACGATCGTATTAGATTCCATTTTTAAAAATTTTCAATTTAGAAAACCAAATGCCGAGTTGTGGTATATATCATATAAAAATAAAAATTTTACCTTTTGTATAAAACAGCTGATATTTTTTTGCGATTTCAGAGGTTTGTCCACATAGTGAAAATTGTTCATATTCACAAGTACATTCACCCCTTAAATGGTGCAAACTGATTTTTCTACACTTGTATACATTTTAGAAATCAATTTAATAAATAAATTTTGAGTCCTAAACCTAAAACTACATTCGATAAAATTTATGAATCTCTGCACATCACTATCGTCAATAAAGTAATACAATTATTTCCTTCAAAGTCGTTATCAATTAATACGGAACTTCATGAGCGGACAAACGTCAAACCGGCCATCATAGCGTGCCGCTAGTGTAAGTTTCATTGGAAACAATTTTGGTTTAAGCATTATATATCTGTTTTAGTTTAAATATATTTATAACACTGTATGTTTCCAAAAAATAAATAAATAAATCTGTCTCGTTTTAACGCAGTCCGAACTGAGTGAGAGTGCCATCTTTAGATCTCACCCTAACACACTACTTTTATCTCGGAAAAACAAAAGGGATTTTTAAAACCGAATCCACGCGGACGAAGTCGCAGGCATCGACTAGTAAGTCTATAATTCTAAAGGTGCGATTTATATAAATAAATAGTCATGGACGCAATTGTGATTTCAGGTAATTCAATACAGAGTTACAGTAACGTGCCCATATCCGTAGAGAACGTGAATGTGAGTATTATTACTAAATAGATATTGCTGCATTGATTTGATATAGATCAGAGCTCTTCATCACTAGTAACAACATACTTTGCTTGTTTTTGGAAGGGCAAGTTTAATTTTAACCAAAGATTAGATTTAGTAAGAAGAAATAAATTGCTAATTCTGTACTTCATCAAACTACGCTAAAAGTGATCCTAGATAGCGTTACTAGGATTGAAAGAGATCGACGAAATATTATAGCATTTTATTATTCTGGTTCGTCATAATTATTTATTTCTAGGATCATAAATCATAATACACAAAATTATCATAGTCTTATAAAAATAGCGAATTTTTAGAGTGTTTTTAGTATTCTTGGTGTAGTTATCTTGAAGTCCGGTACATGGCGTATCATCAGAAAAACTTAAGGTGTGAGAATAGTAATTAGGAATAGTAGTACTGGCTAGTAGAGAGTTATTATTTAGAGTAATAATTTCAAATTCCAATGTCTCCTATCATCGATGTATGTCAACACGGTAGTAGAATAACTGGATTCACGCGAGCTTTGTTCTTTGTTTTTTTTAATGTATGACGTCAGTAATCTATAGTTCTTTAACTAATTTCACCTTAAGGCGCACTAAACGGCTCTGCCCGCGAAATTCAAATTCAATTTGGTTTTTCGCAATTTTTAAACTAATACGACAAAGTAGGCTCATGGCATTCTAATTGTGCCAATGGCAGTATCAGCTTCACAGGTTTATACAAAAAAGCTTTACTTGAAAGTGTCCAGTTTAAGAAATTAGTCAGAATATCTACTAAAACAAGGCTACAGTCAAAAACTAAAAAACACAATATGCAAATAAATAATGGCAGGTACAATAAATAAGCTTAGACATAATACATTTTTTTTCAGGTGCATAATAATTTATTTAATCAAGGTGAAGATGATGTTATGATGGATATCCCCGCGTATACTATCACAGTAAGTTTATTTTCATTATATTCTCTGGCTATTGGCTATACCTATTGGTTTGGCACGTAGTGATGGCAAGAGACCTGATGGTATGACGCTTGTTCCTTGGAGGACAGGGAGGTCGCTTGTGTGGGATGCCACCTGTGTAGATACTCTAGCTGCTTCCCACATCCATGCGACCTCCTCTGTGGCGGGTGCAGCGGCTACTAGCGCCGAACAGGCTAAGAGGCGCAAATATGAGAAACTTGACAGTGGTTTCATATTTGCGCCTTTTGGTGTAGAGACCCTGGGGCCGTGGGGCCCGGAGGCTCGCGCACTTTTTTTAGAGATATCAAAAAAGGTGATCGAGTCTACCGGGGATCCAAGAGCTGGCAGCTACCTTGGCCAAAGGATTAGCCTGGCCATCCAAAGAGGTAATGCTGCCAGCATCTTGGGTACTATGCCACACTGCGGTGGCTTGGATGGGGTTTTAGATTTTAATTAGTTTTTATTTTAGTTTTAATTTTAGAATTAAATTTAGGTTTATAGTATTGTATATATGAAATTTTCTATCAATACAATTGTAAATTAAAGTCTTCTCTGGCTATTTCAATCGATGCGCTTATTCTGTTTATCCACCCTTAAACAGCCACCCTGTCAAGTGCGTGCCAAGCAATAAAAAAAATGTATGGTACGCATTTGAACTGAAAATCTGTTATTTTACAGTCGATATGAATTGTCTACGTCTACCAACTTTTTATCAAATAAAAAATATATCTTGATATGCACAAAGAATTTTGCTGCTGACAAGATATACTTCTTACCTATATTTTACTTGCTGACCCAGCGAACTTCGTACCGCCAACTTATCTATATAAATAAAACAAATAAACTATTCCAATCCAAAGAAACTATCCTATCTTTTAAGTTGGACCAAATTACAGATAGTTACGAAGTTTGATAAAAATCGGTTAAGTAGTTTAGGAGTCCAGTCGCGGACAAACAACGTGACACGTAATTTATATATATTAAGATTTACTACTTATTGATATTGTAATATTTTGTTATGAAAAGAACAACCTGCTTCTTGCCGGTCTTCTCAGTAGAATCTGCGTTCCGAACCGCTGGTAGAGTCTTGGCTTGTCAGGAAAGCAACAGGTTGACCTACATGAAATACCTAAATAAAATTGGATCACTTGGATCTAAGTGTTGACCGTGGTGACCGTACCATCTTAGATGGGCTTCTTCCAACTTATCTACGATGTCACGGGCACTGAGTCTACCGTTGCGTTGTCGATTGCAAGAAATATATCCAATTATTTATATTATTTATTACTTCGGGTTGAGTGATTAAAACTGCAGGAAAATACGAGGAAGTAGAGAATATGATTTTTGCTGATTTGATTTGAGCAGCGATAGCCTAGTGGTTACGACTGTGGTCTCCTATTCGGGGGGTCGCAGGTTGAATCCCGTTTACGCACCTCTGACTTTTCGGAGTTAAGTGCGTTTAAGAAATTAAATATCACATGCTTAAACGGTGAAGGAAAACATCGTGAGGAAACCTGCACGCCTGAGAGTTCTCCATAATGTTCTCGAAGGTGTGCGAAGTCCGCCAATTCGCATTGGGCCAGCGTGGTGGACTATGGCCCATAATCCTTCTCTGAGAGGAGACCTCGCTCAGTAGTGAGCCGATGAATGGGTTGATAATGATGGTGATGATATGAAATACTTTCAGGTGCCCCAAAAGCAGCAAATGGCGCCGACGCCTGATTCCATGATGGCGGAAGCTTTCCTGTACAACATGGGCTCGGCGGGCGAAGCGCAGGAGCCGCCCAAACTGAGCCCCAAGCTGAGCCAGCCCAGCGTGCCCGCGCCGCCCGGCCTGCCCGTGCTGCCGCTGCACTCCTCCGAGATGGAGCGCATCCTCGCGCGCAGCATCGACTCCGAGGAGAAGGACTTCACCGAATTCTTAAAGGCCGACCTCACCGGTAACTAGGCCTGCTGGGACTTCTTCTTTATCAACCTATAGACGTCCACTGCTGGACAAAAGTCTCCTGCTTCACAGGCTTCGATCTTGCGCCGCCTGAATCCAGCGGCTCCCAGCGACTCGTTTGATGTCGCCGGTCAACCTAGTGGGGGTCGGCCAAAACTGCGCTTCCCGGGACTGCCTTCCTATAAAAAGCCCCTTCATTTTCATAGCTTAGGCCATCTTAGCTCTGGTGATTGAGTATGAAAAGATCTAATAAATGAAATAACCTTTGTGAGAGTTCCCACACATCTTCGCTCATCATCCAGACCTTTACGTCTTTATAGACGGGTTAAGCATTGCCCCGGAGGCATTTTCTCCGATGACTGGGGACTGATCCATGAATGGCAGTTACGTCCGCACTTTGTATTGTTATTGTACTTTTCTTCTTCGAATGAGGCTTACAAAAGCGCTTACGAATGTCAAAAATGTATTAAATCCTATTTCCTACTGATGAATGCAAAAGAATGTGATAATTGTGAGGATGGATGGATGTTACTCCACAGCGAATGAACCGATTTGGCTGAAATTTGGAATGGAGACAGCCCATATCTAAGATTAACACATAGGCTACTTTTTATCCCGGAAAATTACATAGTTCCTGCGAGAGTTAAAAAGCTTAATTCACGCGGACGAAGTCGCGGGCATCACCTAGTAAATTAAATAAAAATATGATACAAATATACAAAATCTCTTGCACAATAATGTAAATCCTACTAATCCTACTAATATTATAAATTCGAATCACATCCATCCATCCATACGGATGGATGAAAAAAATCAATGTACTGCACGCAAAGACTAGTCGCGGAGGCGCGGCGGTGCGGCGCGCAGCTGCCTGCAGTCGTTAGTAATTTGTCGTTAAGTTGTCGACATAATTATGTTTGATGGTATGACGATGCATATCTATTCTGATTTCTCAATTTATATTATTAGTACCTGGTTGACCGAGCTTTGCTCGTTTTTTTTTGGTAAATCGTGGTTTTTGAAATAGAATTCATAGAGAAAAAATAATCGCCTGGACTCGAACCGGGTTATTCTGGTTCTGGTTTTGGGACCGCCCGATTTCCCTGAGCTATTGGGACTTTTTACGGTTCCGTGCCCAAAGGGTACCAACGGGACCCTATTACTAAGCCTACGCTGTCCGTCCGTCCGTCCGTCCTTCTGTCAGTGGGCTGTATCTCGTAAACCGTAATAGATAGACAGATGAAATTTTCACATATTATGTATTTCTATTGCCGCTATAACAACAAATAATAAAAATTAAATTAAATTAAAATATTTCCATGGGTACATGAAAATATTTTTATTTAAGTAATTTTTTTTAACGGAACCCTAAAAGAGCGAGGCCCGACTCGCACTTGGCCGATTTTTAATTAATGGCGAAAATTACCTTTAAACCTTTAAAGGTATTAGATTATTTTTTTTGTTCCTTGACAAAGTTCCTGATTTTTGTGATATTCACTTAATTTATTACTAGATGATGTCCGTGACTTCGTCCATCAATCATACCATCAAACATAGTCATATCAACAACTTAACGACAAAACTACTAACGACTGCAGGCAGCTGCGCGCCGCACCGCCGCGCCTCCGCGACTAGTCTCTGCATGCAGTAGGTACATTGATTTTTTTTCTTTCAGGATACTTTGACGACAGTTACCCCGATATGAATGAGGTAAGAAAAACAATCTATAAGATTATTTCACTTAAGTATTAAAGTTCTGTATAACATATATTTTTATTTATTTTTTAGCTGGGCATTGTCGATTTAATGAAAGCCTCGATGATGGCAGCGGATTCCGGTAGAGCGAAGGTTTGTGAATTTTTATTTTTCTCTGTTTAACAAAAACATCACAAAATAAATAAAACCAATATGAGGTATGTTAACCCAATTTCCCGTAATCGAGTTACAGTTTTTAAACTTTCTTTCTCATATTTTGATTCAAATCCACAAAAAAAAACAGAATTAAATGAACCATTGTTTATTCTTTTTATTTCTCTTGGCGCAGGATGTGAAAAAAGACAAAAATGTTACGAATGTATCTTATGATATCAAAGAAGAAAATCCTAAACCTGATGTTGTGAGAAAAATGAACGCCGGCGAATATTCAGCCGTCTATAAGTCAGAGGACGGCCAGGAAGTCAAAAAGGTGAGATTATTATAGTGATAAAAAGGTTGGGCTTAACTTAATTAAATAGTCTATTTTTCATAATCGTCTTAAAAGATGAAAAAATCGCAGAAAACGTTTCGGAGTAACGCGTAACCGACGAACTTAGCCGGGCGCTTACGACGCTCTTAAGTTTGTTTTTGACTTGTAATACGGACGTCGCTTGCGCCATTCTGCGAGATACCATTTTTAGTTTATCTTTTAAGACTGCTGTGAAAAATTGATTAAAATGTAAAGGTCTGCTCAACACAACAATCGATCACAGACCATCTCGTCATGTCAAAAGGGGTTCGAAGATCTTAATAAGGATGGTGACCTATGGGCTATGGCCAGGTACTATATAACTTTTTACCCAAAACCGCTCTATAGTACCTTGATCCGTTAGAGCCTGTGCAGACGAAGGACTATAATTAACTGGTCGCGAACACTATCTTACCGTTTACAGTTAGTGAACTGAGTTTGAAAAGAGCAGTTTTACACTGCAAATAGTTTTTTTCCCCCCAATTATGCATAAATTTGTGTAACCGGCGCGCGATATTATTGACGTTGACGTATTTATTTATTTTATACCAAAACATAAAACTAAAACACAAACGTAGTGCACAATACAATGTAGAAGTAAGTACATAGTATATTTTTTGATCTTCTAGAATCTAGATATAGTTTTTTGTGGAAATTCAAGATAAATAGCGGAACAATAGCGCACTAATCTTCGAACCCCTTTAATTTTAAAATATTCTAAAATTTACACGTTTAAAATAATAAGTATTTAATTGTTAATTATAACATCACTTTATAAAAGGTTTGTTTGTAATCATAAAATTTTGACAACAAAGTAGATAATATATGTCAGTGTTTTGTGATTACGACTAATATTTCTGACACATACGGATGCTATTCAGAGGTGCGATTGTCTAAAGTAATTCCATTGATTGTGAATCGTAAAACGTTAGCGTCAAAGTAAAATACACCATAGCGGCATTGAATTAGAGCTCAATTTCGTGTATGTATTCTTATACGTTTAGGTATGTACCATACGCTTTACGAGACTTTAATTCAATACAATCATCAAGGATTCTTTTAAAAGAATATGAGCCAAGTTGTAGTTGACTAATATTCTCCTCTCCTCTCCAATTAAGCGGAGGCTTGTGTTAGGAGTGGGTACGACAATAGTGCAACGGGCGGGATTCGAACCTGCGACCTTTCAGTTTTCAGTCCGCACCTTTAACCGTTGGACTATTGAAGCTTACTTTAACGCTAATGTCATCGAATACGAATACAATCAATGGAATAACTTTTAGACAGGGTACCCAGCTCAGCCAGCGTTCTACTGGTTTCTTTGAAATCAACGCTTGCAGCGCAAGCGCTCAATAACAAACGCATTTTGATCATACGAGTACTTTAAACGGCGCTTCAATTTGTAGCGATTTTTGTCTTAGTATGAATACAATTAATTTGTTTTTGACTCTCAAAGCTGAATCTTTCACAGCACGAATACGCTTTTACTTTTAGATTTTCTTAAGCTATATTCAATTTTATTTTATTTAAACTTTGTTGCCTAGATTAAAGACTGATAAATAGCATGTGATACTAAGGTTAAGGGCTTATATGTAAATGAACGCACAACTGTTTTCGTTTATTCTTTCTTCATAAAATTGAAACGAAATGTCACAGATACACTATACTCTCACTTTCTCATTTCAATTTTCTTCTTGGTCATTTATCTTTTGTTATTATAATAATTACATTGCACTTCATTCATTAATTTTCTGTAAGTTCGCTAACATTGTGTATAATTTGTCAATATAATAGGGTGTATGCATATTTTTTTTAATGTAAAAATCGTTATTTATATCACCAGCATAGAAAAAAACGTGTCACTCATGAATAAGTATAATTTAGGCAAATTCACATTTCAGAATTTTATCACTTAATCGAACATAGTCAAAATTAGACTTTCTATGACTAGTATGTTAATTAAGCACAGATTATTACCAAAATTTTAATAATATATTACATTTCCTGAATACTTTCGATTAAAATAATTTCGCAGTTTTAATGTTATTCGGGCAGCGTTCGGGAAGCTCCGAGATGTCTTTTCGTCCAAAATTCCTCAGTGCCTGAAGACTAAAGTCTTCGAACAGTGCGTGTTGCCAGTGATGACTTACGGATCCGAGACATGGTCGCTAACTAAGGGCCTCATAAGTAGGCTCAGGACCGCTCAGCGTGCGATGGAAAGAGCTATGCTCGGAGTATCCCTGCGGGATCGAATCAGAAATGAGGAGATCCGTAGGAGAACCAGAGTCACCGACATAGCTCAGCGAGTCGCGATACTGAAGTGGAAATGGGCGGGGCACATAGTTCGAAGAGCTGATGGTCGTTGGGGTCCCAAGGTGCTGGAGTGGCGACCCCGCACCGGGAAGCGTAGTGTTGGCAGACCCCCCACCAGGTGGACCGACGACATCAAGCGAGTCGCAGGGAGCCGCTGGATTCAGGCGGCGCAAGACCGAGGCCTGTGGAAGTCCATGCAAGAGACCTTTGTCCAGCAGTGGACGTCTATCGGTTGATAAAGAAGAAGAAGAAGAAGAAGAATGTTATTTAATAATATATTATTAATTATTATGTATTAAAATTATAACATTTTGCCTCTCAGAGATCACTGTATGATAAAGCCACCTTATTTCGCTGCCTTCCGTGTAAAATTTTTACTTGTACCTCTAATTCTGTAGTTATGTATGCAATAAAGATGTTAAAATAAATATGTAATTACAGTCATAATAAGCATGATGATTACAGTTAAAAAGAAGCAATTACATTATGTTTTTAACAAATGAAATAGGAGTCATGGATTATAAAAAACGTATATATTATTCTATTTTGAGCGAGATTGATTATTTATTTTGATAAAAAAATACAATAAAGTACAGCAATCCGCCATGTTGGGTTGAACACCAATCTGAGCGATACGTCACATCTATGTTCAATCTTAGACAAACAACTATGAAAAAACATAGAGATGACGTCATGACACATTCGCGATTTTATCTACAATTTTTTTGTGCTGAAATAAGATATTTTTTCGAAATAGTAACTACTCCGAATATAGTAGAATTCCGAACATCATCATCCAAAAATTTTTCAAAATCAGTCATGCCTATTATGGAAGTCTCCAGTTTCTGACTATGTTATAAGAAGTGATGGTAAACTAACTCCTTTAAATCACATACATACATTAAAATCTATTACTTATTATCTTATTGGCTTTATTTGCTTCGTGTATGTTGAGGTCACGCTTTCTTCTAACCAAGTTTTACAATTTTTAATGTCTGGAACATACTTTGGATAATACATATTTGTATATCTTTTATTAAATATAATTCCTCATCGCTATTATTACGGGAAACATACAATTTAAATCATATGCATATTCCCTATTGCGACTACTACATTATGGCGTTTGGTGCTAACAACATTTACTGCAACTCACTGTGACATTGTTCTAAACCCTCATATGACAGGTCAAAAAATAGTGCTATCCTTTTCATTATGTTCCATACGGAAAAGCATGGCATTACATTAATTAGAGCTATATAGCACTTAGTTAAGAATTTGTGTACAAAAAAAATATTAACATTATCAGATTATTGATTAAGTAACCAACGCAATAACTGCAATCAATTCCATCACCCTTTATTCACTTCTGTAATTTAGTACCACCACTTTGATAAGTTACAACGATGTGCCTGCGAATATGCAAATATGCATATTTGGAAGGCCCGAAATTATTTTCATTCGCTATTTCTTGTTCCGTACGCGTCATGGTCGCATCTACTATTGTGAGATGGCACGCAAATTTTAAAGAACGCCTGAACGCATTATGAGTTGTTTTTCATTTACAAAGCCTAACATTTACAATACTCTATTATAGTCGACGTTGGATAAGCCCTTTCTGTCCTAACAAATATTGTCGATGTAACTTACCTATAAAAATAGTAGTACAGAAAATATCTCGCTAGATGTTGCTAAGAAGAATGATTGTAATGAAATCAAATTAAAAAGTTACTTGATCAATGACTGATCCAATAATAAATTTTGATTCGCAGAACTAATCTAAAATATCCAGTATTCATTTGTTTTACTTGCACTTTGTGAGGGGTATCGAATTGTAGGATATACATAGACATGCTTGCGTTGTTCGTCTCATATTATGTTATCGTTAATTATCATATTTTTTATTTTTCCTCTAGTTTATTAAGTTTTAAGAAAAGTTAATTACTTATTATTATTTTTTATTTTAAGAGTTTTAAAAGTTTTATCTCATTTTTAGATTGTTATTTTGTTCGATAAAACAATACATGTTTTGTTTGCGTTTCCTCTATTTTTGTTGGAACTATCGCACCAGGTTTCCGTACCAAAATGGTTAAAAAGGAACCTTTATGGTGCGACTTTGTCTTGTCTGTCTGTCTGTCACATCTGCTTATTTCACTATCTAGCATCTAACCCTGTCAGAGATTAGTTAAAGTAGTATAGGTTGCTAACGTCATACAAAGCTCGCGTAAATCTAGTTTCATATATAACGCCATCTAGCGGAGTTAAATAGAACTACGCGAAGAACCTTTAAAAAACCAAAAAACATTGCTATTTTATATTATAAATTATTATGAATTTATGAAAATTTTGTATTGTGATCCCATATACAAAAATAAATAAATAGGACGAACCACAAGAATAAATAATAAAAATGCAAGATTTCGTCGATTTCAATAACAAAGTATAACTTGCAATCCTAGAATCTAACGCCGTACAATCTCGGATAATTTTGGCGTAATTTAATTTAAATACAAAGAGTTAGCAATCTATTATACTTACATATTACAATCTATTGACATACCAATTCAAATGACAATTATCTCTCACAATTCATTTGCACATCCTAAAATAGGTTTACTATCCTTCTGCTAAGCCGCATAATTTCTTGAACTCCTCCCTATGATCTTCAAAGTTTGCTAAGCAGAAAATCTATAATGAACTGTGTTTAACGTAAATATTACAGAAAAAATAAAATTATGCCTGTACCTACCTACTCGTAACTCGGTTTTCTTGCAATCACAAAAAATCCTGTATATGTAATTCAATAGTTGAGCGCTCCCAAACAAAAGAGAATAAGATAAAAGCGCTCGAAAAGTTTTATCCCAATAACTATTTATACGGTTCTTTCGGTACGGTACCGCAACTTCGGTGTGAGAGTCAGACTGGCATTTTATTTTATTGTTCAATAAATAATTGTAAAAAAACGTTTATTGAGTTAGAAAATTATGGTTATTGAAGTTTTGTTTTGTTTTTGAATTTGTATTTTTATAAAATCATATTAAATTAAACTAGAAAGTTAAAAGGACTATTCATAACAATTCCCTCTCCGATCATCACTCTAAATTCTATAAATCTACTAGTGAGTATATACTTAAAAATTTTTTTTTTTACGCAAAACATACTTACCCATTAGCTATATTATTAGACGCTAGAAGACTACACGCCCGCCGCAGTCGAACATTAGAGGTTCATTGCATCTATAGGTATAATTTATTTATCCTTAGCTGTCTTAAAAGGTAAACATATCGCAAAAAATGTTTGTTTCAAACATTTCGGAGACACACGTTAGGGCCAATTTAGACGGTGCCTCGTTCATCGTTCATTTTTGCGAACATATTTTGCGAAAATGAATCCCAAGGCCCTAAGCCCTAAAGGTGAATTTAGACGGTTCAATTTCGAAGACTCAACGATGAAGCCTCGAAATGAAAACAAAATTCTCTAAAATTGAATCGTCTATGTTCGCCTTTAGAACGAATTAAGACGGTTCATTTTTGCAAAAATGAACGATGAACGAGGCACCGTCTAAGTTGGCCCTTACCTACTGAGTAACTTAGCCGGAATTAAGTACGTTGTTCATTAGTTTGGTTTTTCACTTTTAGCACGGCTTCAATCACAGTACGGTGAACGTCCTATGTGTCGTGCTAAGGTCGTGCTTAACCGTCGCTGACACCTTTCTACGAGAAATCACTTGTTTACCTTTTAAGACGGCTAAAGAAAAATATATTTTAGTACGCGACAAGGCGGAAGTGTATGCGATGCACTTATGGTCTAAGATCCGAAGAGAGGTCGCCCTTCACCCATCTGTTTACCAGATGAAAAGTATTTTTTATCGATTATTATCTATAAAAAAAACAAATCGTAATTGTATTATTGCCTATTAAAATACGTTCAAGGCTATTTTTTTAAAAAAAACTTTGATTAAATTTTTTTTCCACGTTTCACTCTCTTGCTTACCGAACGAACTTAAAAAGAAATTAAAATTATATACATAAGGAACATGCAAATTGCCCTATTACCGGGCAAGCAGATATAAATAGGTAACTCGGCACAAGTAATATATATAGTATATATATTAAATACAGTGTGAGTCTTCATAATGTGCTCATATTAAAATGAGGGAAACTTTACTTAATTTTATCGACAGAAAACGTTTAAAAAAATCTAAAAAAAATTTCATATTTAGGAATTTTTAAAATTTTTGTTCGCTACTGTGACCCTTGTGTAAACAATACGGTGTAACATTTAAACTAAATGATCTATCACGATGAATCAAGCGCATTAATGATTGGAAATAATTTTGCGTCTTCATCGAATGAAAATTTTGGAGAAAAAACTACCCTCCATTGAAAATAAACATGTTTTTTAGCAAAAATCTGTGTTTTTCTTTTTTCACCAATTTTTACAATAATCATAAAATATCTCAATAAAACACCCACATTACCTACCTTTTTCATTGCTTTAAATTATTCTTCATCGTATTAGCTACTTAATAGTAAAATTTGTATGTTTATAACTCAATCCCAACATTTATTTTCAACTGTTCATAGATGGCTATCCAAACGCGCCATTTATTGTTCTCGTAAGGATGATTTAATTTGGGTGATAGAATTAAGACAAAGAGTTCAATTCAAACCATTTATTTTGTACAAAATTTAATGCATTAGGTTCTCAAAATGTCCACCTCGTTGTTGTAGGCACAAAATCGCGCGCATCAAAATTTGTTGTGTCGCTCTCCTTATCATTTCGGGGTCATTGCGAATACCATTCGCACAGTTAATTATGCGGTCACGTAAATCGGCCTCACTGTTGATGGGGGAAGTAAGACGCGTTGCTTCATGGTTGCCCTCATTTTAATATGTGCACATTATGAAGACTCACACTGTATATTAAAACAAGTCGAATACTTTGTGTTTTGTAAAGAGCAACTGTGGCTTTCCTAGCCTGTAGGTGCCTGTAGTTTGATGTAGAAGTTTATTTATCATACCTAATGCTTATAATTATAACGCTCGTAACATAAACACGTAGGTATAACTCTTACATCACTAAACTTAAGCTATCTTGCTAAAAATATAGCAAAATTACATAAAACTACTCCCAACGATGCCTAACTATTATAATTTTATATAAAAAAATATTTCAAACAACCGACATTAAACTCCCGCTTTACTACATTACACACACACTTACTATACAAAATATATAATTTATTGTTGATATTTTAAAAACCGCTCGGCCGATTTCGATGAAATTTATATGGACCACCTGTACAACCTTTCAAACAAAAAAAGAATTTTCCAAATCGGGTCAGGCGTCTTCGAGTAATCGGTGGACATACCTACATAAAAAAAAATTACTATAGCCAGGCTTTAAAATTTCAAAATTTTGATTAAAAAAAGCGTTGACCATATTTTAATAGGCAATACAATAGCGATTTGTTTTTTATGGATATCATCGATAAAAAATACTTAAAGGACGACCTCTCTTCGGATCTTGTACTATTACATGCCAACTTCACATGCCAATATGCATTGTCGCGTAAGTGGTTCGGCCGGTACCACTTACATGCATCTTGGCATGCACGCAAATTACCACAATAACCAACCATAAAATTTTATGGTTGGTTATTGTGCTAATTTTTCTATAGACTTACTTACGGTTCTTACAATTATTCGGTTGACCCATACACTCCTGCATTGTCGCGTACTACTCTAATTAGGTAATTTATTATTGAAACTTTACATTCAACTGTAAAGGAAATCAAAAAAAGTTCGTGTTACTCGCTTCCTTTTGGAAAGGATGTAATCATTTTTAGACAATCTTACAACAGTGCAAATCGCGCCTAGATTAAAAGTGAGACAACTCAAAAAAGGTCATTGTTCACCAGACGAAAAAAGTATTTCTGAATCTTTACTAGTAAAGTTATGAACTCAATTTTATTTTCAGTACATTACTCACAAAAGATTCAGAAATACTTTTTTCGTCTGGTGAACAATGACCTTTTTTGAGTTATCTCACTTTTGCGATGATGTACGAATTATTTATCAGTTTTGTTAGAACTCTGCTTCAAGTCCGAGCCAAGTCAGAGCACAATCTATAAAAGGCCTTACTGGTTATAAATCATAACATTAACTAGTCGTAAGGTTTTGAAATATCAAACGCCGGCCTTTAATCTAACGGGCGTATAGCGAGCGGTGCGGGGAGTCTGCGCACAGTCCTGTGCTGCAGTGTAGGGGGCTGTGCAGGCGGGGGTGAGTTGTGACGCAACATCGTCCACCGCGCCCGTCACCGTCGCCGCCAGTCGCCTGCGTTGCACCGCTTGATAGTGCGCAGCCGCTCCCGCCAGCCCGTCACATGAGTAAACAAGCTTTCACCCCCTATTTAACCCCCGAGGGAGTGTGGGGTAGGCTTTTCTTAGTAGGTGCCTACGTCATAAAAGGATCCTACTGTCCAAAAATATCAAGCTTCTAACTCCAGTAGTTTAAGCTGTGTGTTGATATGTATCAGACAGATTCCTTGATCCAAACAGAGTCTAAGCTTCAAAAGCGCACATAAAACACACTACACAGAAGGATTTTTAATTTCTATAAAAATGAATAAAAAGTTCTGGCTAACTATGTCTCGTCCATCCATCTCGCACACTCCTTCTTAGGCTCTTCACTTATCATCACGTGAGATTGCCGTCAAGCGCTAGTCTGTAACTATACCTCTTTAAAAAAATGACTATTATGTGTTCAAGTGCTCAGTATTCTGTTATTTAAGCGTGGAACGATAACAAAATCTAAAGCCTCAATAGCCCAACGGTTAAAGGTGCGGACTGAAACTGAAAGGTCGCAGGTTCGAATCCCACCAGTTGCACTACTGTCGTACCCACTCTTGACACAAGCTTTCCGCTTATTTGGAGGGGAAAGGAGAATAGAAGTCGAGTTCAACTTGGTTGATATTCTTTAAAAAAAAAAACAACTCGCGTTGCATAGCCCCTGAGCTTCTCAACTGGCCGAGCCGGCAGTAAACTAGTTTTTGTCTAAGTCTTGTCGAATAGCCCTAATGAATTCGCATACAAGCGTCACATACTTGTAGTAGTACCAATCACTTCTCTCTTTCTTTATCAATCAATAAACGTCCACTGATGGCCAAAGGTCTCTTATCTCTGTATCCATCAGTCGTCTTTCGTCTGATGTCCACCTAGTGGGGGGGCTGCCAACACTGCGCTTTCCGGTACGGGGTTGCCACTCCAGCACCTTGGGACCCCAATACTATCACAGCACGATTCAGTGAAGCTTGGTTCCATTTTACTCATGTGACTCCGTTGTTCAAAGGCAGCTTTGATATTTCCCACTCTCTTCGTAAGCTAAGACGTATAGCGTACCGTTCAGTATCACTTCACACTGTGCAAGTCTCACAAATGTTGCGCGGGTATATTTGTAGCTGGTGAAGGAGCTATGCGAAATGATCAGGAACAAAACAGCGTTTAAGAAACAAATTGTCCGAAGCAAACTGGAAAGGCTCTTCGAAATGCGATTGTGCAACGGTGACACGTAAGTGTGATTTATAAATAAACAATAATTAATCCTATTATATTAATCCTATTTATAAATATCCTTACTAATAGGTTCTAAGTTATTTATTGGTTTTTTGGTGTGTCCTTCAATTACTCAGTAACGAACAAAAAAAAATTTTCCGAATCGGTTCAGGCGTCTTCGAGTAATCGGTGGACATACATAAAAAAAAATCCGACGAATTGAATTCGGCTAAAAAAACATAGTGTGCTCGCGGGATGTTTAAAACTTAACTCCGCCCGAACGCAGGCTCGTGCGCGCTGTTCGTGGGACGGAGGCTGGAATCAAAATTAAACATTACCTGCTTTCACAGTGAAAGAAAACACCGTGACGATACCTGCATGACCGAGAGTTCCCCACAATGTTCTCAAAAGTGTGTAAAGTCTGCCAAACCGCATTTGGTCAGTGTGGTGGACTAAGGTTTTACCTTCTAATTTGGATAGGGCACCCTTGCCGAGAAGTGGGAAAGCGATGGATTTAAATGATAATATGACCAAAATAAGAATAGAAATGTTAAACTGCCCTTTTGCATTTCTAAAAATGGTGGCTTCTAGTTTCTGTTTTTATCTTCATCACATTATACCTCATTATACCTACATCGTATGATTGATTGTATTGCAGTTTTCTACACATGACTTTATGCAGCAACCAGCCGAGTTTGGAATTCATTGTGAAATTGATACACACAATGAAAATGACTAAACTACTTAATTTAAAAAACTATCAGATGCAAACCATACTTCACCTTGCAGTCATCAATGATTCTCCGAAGCTCGTGTCGTTTCTGATCTCGAAAGGTAATTTGATATATAAAACTAATTTTATGTTTTTACCTGACTACGGCAAATACAAAAGGAAAGGTTATGATTTTAGCAGTCTATGTATGTATGTATGTATTCTAAAAATGTTCCACCGTGGCGCATAAACTATTGAGACGATTATGATGAATGAGGTGTCAATCGATTTGCTATTATCGTCCGGGTGACATAGGCTATATTTTATACGAAAAAATCAATATAGCGGATGTATACAAAAAAATGGGGAGGTCACTGATTTTATTTTTTTGCTGTTGCATCGAATGGGATGTCAAATGAATAAATAATATTGAAAGATACCGAGCGACAGACAAATAATTTAACCATAATAGGGTATTTTACGCCTAGTGAGAAATAATCTAAAAATATAAAAATAAGATAGTTTAGGCAATAAGGAATCGGAAAGTGGAAGTTTCAGTTCACAAAATCATAAAATAAATTTTATATTTAATTTCAAAGTTTTCACTTTTTTTGTCTATGCTACAATTAGGCGACGTTTTCGCATAGGCGTGGCTTCGCGCGGCGCGTGCGGCGTCGTGTAGCGGCGGGCACCGCGGCGTTCGCCGACGCGGGCACCGCGGCGGGCAGCGCGGCGGGCACCGAGGCGACGCACAGTGGGTCGAAACAGCTATATGAGGTACATAGGATTTTTTGTACAAATTCCATTTAAAAAAAATACTTATCGAAAGACCTTGTCATTCTGATGAATAATTGTTATTAAACGTTTTTCTCTAAAACTGATAGTTTGCCCGGAAAAAAATATTTTCAGTTTTTGTTGTATATAGAATGAAACAGAAACTGCTAAAAGCTGCTGCCCGCGACTTCGTCCGCGTGGGTTTAGTTTTTAAAGTACCTCGGGAACTCTTTGATTTTCCGGGATAAAAAGTCACTCTTGGGTCCTCAACTATACCCATGTAAAAAATCACGTCGATCCGTAGCTATGTTGCGGCGTGATTGAAGGACAAACCAACAAACACACTTTCGCATTTATAATATTAAGTATGATTAGCTAATTTTTCACTGTTTGTAATTATTAGTTTCCAACAACAAAGACAGTTTAGCTAAGGAGATACATTAGATACATAATAAAATGAATTGTTAAAAAGAAATAAAGAAAGCTATATTTTGAATGTTTTATTTTTGTAGATCCTTTGTTTGAATTCACGTTATTTTAATATAATTTACAGTTTTAATCTATGAAATATCCTTTTTTAAGTGCTTAACTTATAAGTTTCTCTTCGATGAACTAGTGATTTAAAGTTAATTTCAATATTTATTCATAGAATTTTCATGCAGCACATTATTTTGGTCAAATATTTGATAATCCACGACATTATAAAATCAATAAAATTTTTTTTTTTTAAATTTCGGTTTCTAATAACTTTTAAACGGGCAAGTTTGGGTGCAAGCTGATAACATAGAGTTATAGCCAATAAGCCAAAGAATAAGAATAAAGTAGTTTTAAAGCAAGACCTTTCAAGACTTGGCCAAATTTTAGCAGTTTCTGTTTCATTCCATACAACAAAAACTGAAAATATTTTTTTCCGGGCAAACTATCAGTTTTAGAGAAAAACGTTTAATAACAATTATTCATTAGAATGACAAGGTCTTTCGATAAGTATTTTTTTAAATGGAATTTGTAACAAAAAATCCTATGTCCCTCATATAGCTGTTTCGACCCACTGTGCGTCGCCGCGGTGCCCGCCGCGTGCTCGGCCGCGTGCTCCGCCGCGTTCAACGCCGACGCCTCTCTGTAAACGCTCTCATACTTCGCCATATGTTTGAGCTTCACGCGCCGCGCGACGCCACGCCTATGCGAAAACGTCGCCTTATGCGAAACGCATCGAAACGTCAAACAGTATCCGCCATTACACTACGTCAAATGTACACATTTGACGTGGTGTAATGTCGGGTCTATGTAGTTCATCCGCTCAAATACTTTGTAGTACAAATACACGGTATTTTAGAAACTATGTGAAAATAAATAAATACATTATTTAATCATTTAGTACCATCATTTATTTAATTTTTTTTAGATTAATGAAAAATACAAAATCAAAATACTGGTAGTATTAGATCTGAATCATCACTTTATATACATATACTATCATCATAATACAACACACAAACATTTAGCGTGACGCACTAAAGTACACAGTGAGTCACATAAGTCGCGCCGCCTTCGGCATGTACCGGCGGTCGCTATGTGTCGGCTTTACAAAGTGCGCCAACCATTTGAGCGAACGAATTTACTGCCCTTACGACGTCACCACATCGTCTGACGTGACTTGACGTGAGGCGTCTAGCGTTTACGCGCGGAAATTTAAAAGGAAAACTTTAAATGCATTTTTTGGTACCGATTGAATAAAATTTTAGTAAATTTTCTAGTAGTTTATTATCCACCTTAGAATCAAATTTAGACACTTTTCAAAAAAGAGTAAATTACCCTATCAGCATTTACGAATACTACTAGCGCCATCTATCGGCAGACATAAATACGAAAAAATCAATATGATGAATTTTACATACATCTTTCCATAGTCGGGTCAAAGTTTTTGAACTTTTAACTTGTTGAAGTTTGTTCTTATAATATATCTTGTAATAGCTATTTATGCAACTGCATCGTAATGAGGGTCATTTTAATTCGAGTGCTGTTTTTTGATACGAGGCTTGCCGAGTATCAAAATAGGATAGTACGAGAATTAAAATGACTAATTACGTTCAGTTGCATACAAGATTTTATCTACGACAAGGAAAATAAAATCATTAAAAGTAACAAAAAGTAACTCCGTAAGCCGCCACCAGCCGCCTGTGGCGCCTCTGTCGTATGAACGGTACAAAAGTGCCAGAATTCAGAGCCTTAGCTTTAGGTATCCTATTTTAAGAAGATAACCATTTCGATTCAGCTCCCATACAACGAACTGCATCGAAATGAGAAGCAGAACCGAAAGAGGGTTCATTTCGATTCAACTGTCAAATTCGAAATTGGAACTTTTCGATGCTGGAGCAGATAAATAATGTAATATTATGTATTTGCAGGCTGTAACCCAATGGAAGAGGACGACCAAGGGAACAACGCCGTGCACTACGCGGTCATCTACCAGTCGTGCATTGAGACCTTGCTGGAGGCTGTGAAGACTAGCGGCGTCAGTTGCGACTTGAACGCGTACAATAACGGTTGGTCACTTACGCAGGGAACTATCAACTACGTTTTTGGTTTCTTTTCTACAATTGATTGACGGTGTATATGACCATTTCGTAGTAGCATGAAAGTTATAAAATGTAAATTCATATTAATACTTAGCTATAGTTTATGGAAATGATTATAAAAAACTGTCAAGTGCAAGTCGAATCCGGAGTTCCTGATAAACCACTAACCATCTATAGCAGATATATCGTGTTTGGGCTCATTGATTGCGTTAAAAAATAGACCGATTCTACCCGTCCCGTTTTTTTAGGGTTCCTATCCAAAGCGTGCCAACGGAAAACTTCTTACCAAGTTTGCGCTGACCGTTCGTCCGTCTGTCTGTCCGCAGGCTGTATCGTTATAGGTGCCGCTATAACAAAAAAATATAATAAAACCTTTGTTTTTATCCGATCATAATTAATCTGGTGTTAAATCTTGTACGATGCTCATGGTACGGAATCCTTCGTGTGCGAGTCCGACTCGCACTTGGCCGGTTTTTTACTATAGTAGGTACATATTATTAGTATATGTCTTAAAATGAGTATTTGAATATTAGTTTTCAATTCGATGCCTTAACATGGGTAGCATAAGTATGTCACGCACTCTTTAAACATTTCTGTGGTGGTGTGGTGTCGTGTGTTGCGGGTGGTTAGGTACGTTCCCTCAAATATGGTTGAGCGAAGCAATGGCTGGGTCATGCGTCATGCTTGTGAACGGGTTCCACCGGCGGGAATGGGGCTACTTTATGTCTGCCCATCTTAAGATAGAAGTTAGTCGGTAGGCATTTTTGGAACTTCCCTCATTGTAGAAACACTGCATATATAGCATAGTATTTACAGTATTGTAAATTTGTTTTGAAAAGAGCAACCGCCGAGTTTCTTGCTGGTTCTTCTCGGCAGGAAGGGCATTCCGAACCAGTGGTAGATTCATCGACTATTCAAAAGCACTTGTAAAAGTTTATTTGAATAAAAAATATTTCTATTCTATTCTATTCTATTGTTAACAGAGAAGCAGAGCCCGCTGCACCTGGCGGTTATATACGCGTCGGCGCAGAGCGCGGCGGCGCTGCTGCGGCACGGCGCCAGCGCGCGCGCGCGCGACGCGTGCGGCCGCGCGCCGCTGCACCTCGCTGCGCTGGACGACTGCCTGCCCGTCGCGCGACTGTTGGCCGACGCCGTGCCGCCCGTGAGTTGGCTGCTGCGATCGGAAAAGCTAATTAGCTAGCATAGTCAAAAACACATTTCACATCCGGATTTTTATCTTGTAATTTTACATGGTAATCACTAATCACCATGATAGGAGAAAGGATAATCACCAAAGTTACAGACATAATATCTCAGCTAGTCTCGTAAGCCGGTCCACACCAACAATAAAGGCTGCAAGATTTAAATGGTTAAAGGTGTGGACTTACAACTGATAGCAAGCGCGACTGTTCAATCCCCACCCGTTGTACTATTGTCGTACCCACTCCTAAGTTAGCAGTTGGAACGACGTGTTAGGGGTTCTAACACCAGCTCTACGCATATAGAGAGGTGACAGGAGCATATTTGTTACATGTGGCATGGCTATTATAAAAAAAAGGATAAGAATATTAGTTAATTGTCAAAATGTTTCTTTTTCAGAGCGACATAGACGAAGTTGACGGCAACGGTTACACCGCGTTGCAGATAGTGTGCGACGGGCCCATGAGGCCCAACACGCTTGAGATCGCTAAGCTTCTACTCGAGAAAAAGGTAAGTGGTACAGATTACAGGTCGCTCGCTTGCAGCAACACTGTTTTTAGGGTTCCGTACCCAAAGGGTACCAACGGGACCCTATTACTAAGCCTACGCTGTCCGTCCGTCTGTCAGCGGGCTGTATCTCATAAACCGTAATAGATAGACAGATGAAATTTTCACATAATATTATGTATTTATATTGCCGCTATAACAACAAATAATAAAAATTAAATTAAATTAAAAAAATTAAATTAAAATATTTCCATGGGTACATGGAAATATTATTATTTAATTTTTTTAACGGAACCCTAAACGAGCGAGGCCCGACTCGCACTTGGCCGATTTTTTTTTTTTATTCTTGATGTGATGTTCGAGGTTTGATTAGAAATAAAATATTAATTATCAATTTAATATTTGTACCTCTTATGCACTGTAAAACTGCAAAAAAGCATATTTTATTTCAATTTCTATGATTTAATACTATTTTTTGGTATTGTGTACAAGTACCTGGCCCAAGATGAAACAACCCCTTTGATTTAGTTGGGTCGAGGATTTTTGATAGCTCAAGCACAGGTCCCTCTGTGATCTCTAGTATCTACAGAGTAGGTAGGTACTAGAGATCACAGAGTGACACAGAGTAACATTGTCTTTAAACTATTAGGCTGGAATCACATCTGTGTGCATCGATTCGCAATTTGCCCATACAAAACTATCATTATTCATAGAGTCATGTACGCATCAATTCGGCTTTGCGATGGGTAGGTACACGACTCTATGAAAATCTCGATGTGATATCAGCCTTATAGTTTAAAGACCTCTAGTACCTACCTACCTACTCTGTGAGTTTACTGTGCATATGACGTCATAACATGGCTTCTAGGTGGTTACGTCAATTTACGCACGAAAATTTAAAATCCAAAATTTAAATGCATTGGTAGTTGGTACTTATGGAATGAATAAAATTAAAAAAAAATCTAGTATTAAATTATCACCTTAGGATTAAATTGAGACACTTCAAAAACTCGTGAAATACCCTATTATGGTGTAAATTGTGTTCCCTTTTTTTGTTGTTGAATAAATAAAATAAATAAACAAAGCTAATAACGTAAATCATCGCATGCAGGCGGACCCCGCAAAGCACGAGAGCTACAACGAGGCGGCGTGGCGGCTGGCGCGCGACAAACCGGCGCTGCGCGCGCTGCTGGCGCCGCACGTGGACCCGCGCGCCGCCGCCGACGACGACGTCAAGTCCGAGCCCGACGACGACTTCGAGTCCGCCGACGAGGGCGTGAGTATAGTTCAGTGGCTCTAGTGTAACTACAACGAGGCGGCGTGGCGGCTGACGCGCGACAAGCCGGCGCTGCGCGCGCTGCTGGCGCCGCACGTGGACCCGCGCGCCGCCGCCGACGACGACGTCAAGTCCGAGCCCGACGACGACTTCGAGTCCGCCGACGAGGGCGTGAGTATAGTTCAGTGGCTCTAGTGTAACTACAACGAGGCGGCGTGGCGGCTGGCGCGCGACAAGCCGGCGCTGCGCGCGCTGCTGGCGCCGCACGTGGACCCGCGCGCCGCCGCCGACGACGACGTCAAGTCCGAGCCCGACGACGACTTCGAGTCCGCCGACGAGGGCGTGAGTATAGTTCAGTGGCTCTAGTGTAACTACAACGAGGCGGCGTGGCGGCTGGCGCGCGACAAGCCGGCGCTGCGCGCGCTGCTGGCGCCGCACGTGGACCCGCGCGCCGCCGCCGACGACGACGTCAAGTCCGAGCCCGACGACGACTTCGAGTCCGCCGACGAGGGCGTGAGTATAGTTCAGTGGCTCTAGTGTAACTACAACGAGGCGGCGTGGCGGCTGGCGCGCGACAAGCCGGCGCTGCGCGCGCTGCTGGCGCCGCACGTGGACCCGCGCGCCGCCGCCGACGACGACGTCAAGTCCGAGCCCGACGACGACTTCGAGTCCGCCGACGAGGGCGTGAGTATAGTTCAGTGGCTCTAGTGTAACTACAACGAGGCGGCGTGGCGGCTGACGCGCGACAAGCCGGCGCTGCGCGCGCTGCTGGCGCCGCACGTGGACCCGCGCGCCGCCGCCGACGACGACGTCAAGTCCGAGCCCGACGACGACTTCGAGTCCGCCGACGAGGGCGTGAGTATAGTTCAGTGGCTCTAGTGTAACTACAACGAGGCGGCGTGGCGGCTGACGCGCGACAAGCCGGCGCTGCGCGCGCTGCTGGCGCCGCACGTGGACCCGCGCGCCGCCGCCGACGACGACGTCAAGTCCGAGCCCGACGACGACTTCGAGTCCGCCGACGAGGGCGTGAGTATAGTTCAGTGGCTCTAGTGTAACTACAACGAGGCGGCGTGGCGGCTGGCGCGCGACAAGCCGGCGCTGCGCGCGCTGCTGGCGCCGCACGTGGACCCGCGCGCCGCCGCCGACGACGACGTCAAGTCCGAGCCCGACGACGACTTCGAGTCCGCCGACGATGGCGTGAGTATAGTTCAGTGGCTCTAGTGTAACTACAACGAGGCGGCGTGGCGGCTGGCGCGCGACAAGCCGGCGCTGCGCGCGCTGCTGGCGCCGCACGTGGACCCGCGCGCCGCCGCCGACGACGACGTCAAGTCCGAGCCCGACGACGACTTCGAGTCCGCCGACGAGGGCGTGAGTATAGTTCAGTGGCTCTAGTGTAACTACAACGAGGCGGCGTGGCGGCTGGCGCGCGACAAGCCGGCGCTGCGCGCGCTGCTGGCGCCGCACGTGGACCCGCGCGCCGCCGCCGACGACGACGTCAAGTCCGAGCCCGACGACGACTTCGAGTCCGCCGACGAGGGCGTGAGTATAGTTCAGTGGCTCTAGTGTAACTACAACGAGGCGGCGTGGCGGCTGGCGCGCGACAAGCCGGCGCTGCGCGCGCTGCTGGCGCCGCACGTGGACCCGCGCGCCGCCGCCGACGACGACGTCAAGTCCGAGCCCGACGACGACTTCGAGTCCGCCGACGATGGCGTGAGTATAGTTCAGTGGCTCTAGTGTAACTACAACGAGGCGGCGTGGCGGCTGGCGCGCGACAAGCCGGCGCTGCGCGCGCTGCTGGCGCCGCACGTGGACCCGCGCGCCGCCGCCGACGACGACGTCAAGTCCGAGCCCGACGACGACTTCGAGTCCGCCGACGAGGGCGTGAGTATAGTTCAGTGGCTCTAGTGTAACTACAACGAGGCGGCGTGGCGGCTGGCGCGCGACAAGCCGGCGCTGCGCGCGCTGCTGGCGCCGCACGTGGACCCGCGCGCCGCCGCCGACGACGACGTCAAGTCCGAGCCCGACGACGACTTCGAGTCCGCCGACGAGGGCGTGAGTATAGTTCAGTGGCTCTAGTGTAACTACAACGAGGCGGCGTGGCGGCTGGCGCGCGACAAGCCGGCGCTGCGCGCGCTGCTGGCGCCGCACGTAGACCCGCGCGCCGCCGCCGACGACGACGTCAAGTCCGAGCCCGACGACGACTTCGAGTCCGCCGACGAGGGCGTGAGTATAGTTCAGTGGCTCTAGTGTAACTACAACGAGGCGGCGTGGCGGCTGGCGCGCGACAAGCCGGCGCTGCGCGCGCTGCTGGCGCCGCACGTGGACCCGCGCGCCGCCGCCGACGACGACGTCAAGTCCGAGCCCGACGACGACTTCGAGTCCGCCGACGAGGGCGTGAGTATAGTTCAGTGGCTCTAGTGTAACTACAACGAGGCGGCGTGGCGGCTGGCGCGCGACAAGCCGGCGCTGCGCGCGCTGCTGGCGCCGCACGTGGACCCGCGCGCCGCCGCCGACGACGACGTCAAGTCCGAGCCCGACGACGACTTCGAGTCCGCCGACGAGGGCGTGAGTATAGTTCAGTGGCTCTAGTGTAACTACAACGAGGCGGCGTGGCGGCTGGCGCGCGACAAGCCGGCGCTGCGCGCGCTGCTGGCGCCGCACGTGGACCCGCGCGCCGCCGCCGACGACGACGTCAAGTCCGAGCCCGACGACGACTTCGAGTCCGCCGACGATGGCGTGAGTATAGTTCAGTGGCTCTAGTGTAACTACAACGAGGCGGCGTGGCGGCTGGCGCGCGACAAGCCGGCGCTGCGCGCGCTGCTGGCGCCGCACGTGGACCCGCGCGTCGCCGCCGACGACGACGTCAAGTCCGAGCCCGACGACGACTTCGAGTCCGCCGACGAGGGCGTGAGTATAGTTCAGTGGCTCTAGTGTAACTACAACGAGGCGGCGTGGCGGCTGGCGCGCGACAAGCCGGCGCTGCGCGCGCTGCTGGCGCCGCACGTGGACCCGCGCGCCGCCGCCGACGACGACGTCAAGTCCGAGCCCGACGACGACTTCGAGTCCGCCGACGAGGGCGTGAGTATAGTTCAGTGGCTCTAGTGTAACTACAACGAGGCGGCGTGGCGGCTGGCGCGCGACAAGCCGGCGCTGCGCGCGCTGCTGGCGCCGCACGTAGACCCGCGCGCCGCCGCCGACGACGACGTCAAGTCCGAGCCCGACGACGACTTCGAGTCCGCCGACGAGGGCGTGAGTATAGTTCAGTGGCTCTAGTGTAACTACAACGAGGCGGCGTGGCGGCTGGCGCGCGACAAGCCGGCGCTGCGCGCGCTGCTGGCGCCGCACGTGGACCCGCGCGCCGCCGCCGACGACGACGTCAAGTCCGAGCCCGACGACGACTTCGAGTCCGCCGACGAGGGCGTGAGTATAGTTCAGTGGCTCTAGTGTAACTACAACGAGGCGGCGTGGCGGCTGGCGCGCGACAAGCCGGCGCTGCGCGCGCTGCTGGCGCCGCACGTGGACCCGCGCGCCGCCGCCGACGACGACGTCAAGTCCGAGCCCGACGACGACTTCGAGTCCGCCGACGAGGGCGTGAGTATAGTTCAGTGGCTCTAGTGTAACTACAACGAGGCGGCGTGGCGGCTGGCGCGCGACAAGCCGGCGCTGCGCGCGCTGCTGGCGCCGCACGTGGACCCGCGCGCCGCCGCCGACGACGACGTCAAGTCCGAGCCCGACGACGACTTCGAGTCCGCCGACGAGGGCGTGAGTATAGTTCAGTGGCTCTAGTGTAACTACAACGAGGCGGCGTGGCGGCTGGCGCGCGACAAGCCGGCGCTGCGCGCGCTGCTGGCGCCGCACGTGGACCCGCGCGCCGCCGCCGACGACGACGTCAAGTCCGAGCCCGACGACGACTTCGAGTCCGCCGACGAGGGCGTGAGTATAGTTTTTTTTTTTTTTTTTTTTTTTTCATTTATTTGGAAAACATACAGCTTAAATAAATAAAATATAGCTAATACAATAATTATATCACTGGAGCCAGTTAAGTTTCCACGTTTTGGTAAAATACAATATTTTGGGTGGGAGTCCATCCTAAACTTTTAGTAAACAAAAATATTATAATAATAAAAGATAAATAAACATGTACCATAAACGAGATGGGTCCACTCCTGCCATCAAGCCTTGTATTATGTGCATTTCTTGATGGCAGAGACGAACCCCCCACACTTATATTTAAATTGGTCTACTTTGAAATATTTCTTATTATACGTATCACAAGCTCGAACGATGAATCTGTTATGACTATAATTGGTTCTGGCACGTGGAAGTACAAACATGTTACTTTTACGTGACTTACGCTTATTTAATTTAGGTACACAATATTTTATTTTATTTAGAAGATAAGGACTATCGATCAATCCGTTGATAATTTTATATAAAAATATTTGATCTTTATGTTCCCTCCTTATTTGTAAAGTTTCTATTTTACTTGTATTAAATGAACTAAATCTTTTGTTCAAACATTTTATGAATTTGCGCTGAATATTCTCTAGCATGTCCACGTAAACTGCATACTGAGGGTTCCAAGCAGTGGAAGCATGCTCCAAATGGGATCTGACAATTGAATTATACAAAAGGATTAGGGTTTTTGGGTTTTTGAAATCAGTCGTTTGCCGGAGAACAAACCCGAGCATTTTATATGCTTTATTTTTGATTTTGTTCAGATGCTGATCAAAAATTAATTGCCTGTCTAGTTGGATACCCAGGTCTCTCACCTCATCAACCCTACGCAATTTTTTGCCAAGTAAGAAATAATTATGAAAGAGTGCATTAATTTTTTTTCTAGAAAAGGAAATAGTGCAGCATTTATCTATATTTAAATCTAGTCCATTAACTTTACAATATTCACTTATTCGATTTAAATCTTCCTGTAAGCCTAAACAGTCTTTTTCAGTTCTTATTATATTGAAAATTTTTGTGTCATCTGCATACAAAAGTAGATGAGAGTTTTTAATACTATTTTTAACATCATTTATAAAAATATTAAATAGTAGAGGTCCGAGGTGGGAGCCCTGGGGGACACCAGACGTTATGGGTATAAAGGTGGAAGTATACCCTTTGACTGCCACTGCTTGGGTTCGCTCACGTAAGTAGGATACGAGCCACCTCAGGAGGTCACCGTGTATACCGATCGTCTCCAGTTTGGCAATTAAAATATCATGCGATATTTTATCGAAAGCCTTGGAGTAATCGGTATACACGACGTCAACCTGGAAACCATTATCCATCGCATCCAAGGTAACATCTAGCAATTCACAGAGGTTGGTTTCTGTGGAGCGTTTGTTTATGAAACCATGTTGAGACTGCGTTAAAAGCGGGCGTACTGCCGGGAATAACTTGTCGTATATGATTTTTTCAAAGAGTTTGGGGATGATAGATAATTTAGAAATACCACGGTAGTTTCTTACATTATGCTTATCCCCGTTTTTATGAATGGGGACGATTATAGAACGTTTCCAAGTGTTAGGCAAAACACCGGATCGCAAGGAACTTTGGAATAAAAGCGTTAGAGGCACAGATAATTGATTGCTACATCTTTTAAGGAATAAAGGATGTAGACCATCAGGGCCACTTCCCTTGGTGACATCAAGAGCGGATAAATGCTTTTTAACAGTGTCAACATCTATCCCAACGTATCCAATGAGGGCTTGTGGAGATTCACTGGCATCAGATTTGAATTTAAGGTTTGAGCGCTTTACAAAAACAGATTCGAAAAAATTGTTAAAGAGGTCAGCTATATGTTGCCCATCATGTGCATTTTGATCATCTAAGTATAAACTATCTGGTATACTGTTAACGTTATATTTAGATTGTATAAACGACCAAAAACTTTTAGAATTAAGTGAAATATTACCTTCTGCACGTTCAATATATAAATTGTAACACGAAGCCTCAGTGTATTTGAATTCACGCCGGATCTCTGCAAATTGGATGTAGTCCGATTGCCTGCCGTATATTTTCCATTTTTTGTGAATTCTATTTTTTTTATTTACAATCTTAATAAGATGGCGTGAGTACCAGCATGGATACCTAGTATTTTTCATCACTAACTTAGAAGGAATGAACTTGTCAATTATCAGATTGACTATGTGATAAAATTCATCAACTGCGTCGATGATGCTTCTATTACCGAGGCGCTCAACCCAGTCTATTTTCGATAACTCTTCGTTAATGGCACTGTAATCTGCTGTATAAAAACGACGAACCAGGCGGGGAGGAGGACGTAGGCTAGGTTGTAAGTTTTGGATGTCGACTGTTACATGGAGGGCAGGATGATGTTTATCTTCCGGTAATGATAATGGCTCCGCTCTGACTACTGCACAGTGGGAATTAGATATAACCAAGTCCAAACACCTATTATTAACGTTATTAACACCATTAAATTGCATCCAACTAGTAAAACATAGAAATGAATAAAGTTGCGAAGTTAATTGATCAGCAGTAGTATTCACTATATTATAATTTATATCACCTGAGTTGGATTGCCATTCGGCGTTCCTTATATTAAAATCGCCCACCACCAAGAACTCGTCTGTAGGATTATTAATGGTCAGGTCTGAAAGATACTCGAAAAATTGCTGTTGTGACCAGAGTTGATGTGGGTTTTGAGGAAAGTAGCAACAAAATAATCGGAGATTTTTAAATGTAGGCCCGCGGCTTAATGATATGTTTATCTGGGTGATTTCGGTATCTGGGAATACTGGCAGTGGATGCATATTAAATATATTGGTAGTAAGTGTACGGTGTACCGCGATAAGGGTACCGCCTCCCATGGTCAATCCAACTCGGTCATAGTCGCGATCAGTTCTATATACATTATAGCGTGAATCGAATAATTCTGCGTCGTTTATTCCCGGCAGTAGCCACGTTTCACTTAAACATACTACGTCGTAATCGTTTTTTAGTAGATTTTTCAGAAAACCAGTCGTTTTTGTTCGTAAACCGCGAACGTTCTGGTAAAAGAGACTAATTAACACTGTTTAAAATTAGGTTTAATATTAATCGTGAATATTTCGTAAACAAAACGCTTGATACAATATTAGATGTTATCAAAATAAGATAAAGTTTGTTGCTATAACATATTATTAAACGTTCGCAGTAGAATATAGATTTATGGTAGTAGTGCATTAAACATCTTAAGTCACATCTTACAAAAATTGGAAACATACTATTAATAGTAACAATTCTTAGAGTAATAGATAAAATGATTAAAAAGCAATAGTCAATTGTTTTTATTAATTTAAGAAAAACAATACTCGTCAATGATTGACTTTTATAGTCGAAAAACCCCATTTTGTTAGTCCCGATTACTGTTGTGTATAAAGAAATTGGTGTCCCATTCGTAATTTGTAAGTTAAAACAAAAATCGGTGATAACTACGAACGAGTATGATACTTTCGAGCAAAAAACTTTCAAAACAATGTAACTTACCATGACCAGAACCAAATTAAATATGAATGTTACATGATTGTTTAACCTTAGTACATTACAGTACATTTCCGCTGAAGGCGCTTTCTCACGCAGGACTACGCAAGCTGGGCCAGCAATGGATATCGCACATTGCATCAGCTTTCTGTAACATATGTGATCGTGATAACAGATAAAAGATATGCAGTCAGTGTTAGTGACTGAGTATTTATACACCCACAATTTTGCAAGTTTATTTAATACTTGAATACCTACAAGACAATAAATTATGACATGGATTGTAAACCCTAACTCAAAGCTTAGGTGTATCGAAAACTCATGATACCAGAACAAACGGAACACAGAAAATAAATACGGATTTTTTTTACACTGAGTACTAAACGATAGTTTCAAACCAACACCTAGTAGATAGGAAACACCTTTCACTGTATGGTTATTACCTAAACAATTTTTTTTAACGAATCTTCTGAAGTAATATGTAAAATTTTAGATTTGTCATTTTGACGAACCATGATTGTGCAGTTCCTCACCCAACAATAGGTATAATTTTTTTCCTTCGCCTTGAGTTTGGCTTTTTGTAGGAGCATTTTATTATAGCTTGAAAGGTGGTCGTTGATATAAACACGACTTTGATTGCCTGGAAAACCAATATCCGATGCTCTCAGGTCCTTGAGGCGGCGTAGGCACGCTAGGAAGTCATCCTTTTTGTATCTCGATAACAGTTTTATGATAATCGGCTTAGGTTTTGAGTTGTCGATGTCATTCCTTACCGCAACTCTAGTGACAAAATCTATATCCCTCGACGGGTCCAATTGATACCCGCTCTTAACCGCCAGGTTTGTGATGACCTTGACAAGGTCCTCATCTTTCTTCTGCGGAATACCGTTTATTTGTATGTTCGAGCGCCGGACCCACTGTTCATTCTTTAAGTTAAATTCCATAATGTTACTCACCTTCTCCTTGAGTTCATTAAAATCTGACTTAATACCCTCTATTTGCGGCAACTTCAACTCGAGGTCAGAAACACGACTATCCAACTCTTCAACTTTCGCAGATAGTGTATTCTTTAACTCCGAAATCTCCTTCTTCATGAGATTTAAGTCTTTAGAGAAGACATCCAACGAGCTCTGTACGGCCTGGAATTTTTCTGTAATTAGGTTTATTAAGGCCTGACGTTGCTCCTCCTGTGATTTAGCTATACATCCTAATAAGTCATTTTTCAAGGACTGAAAGTCCGGAGAGTGTTTGCTTTGACCGCAGTGAATGGCGTAATCTGGATCAGTGCCCTTGACCGGAGTACCGTCCGCATTTAGAGACCCCTTTTTACTCGCCACTTTGCATGCAGGACATTTCCAGGAGGATTTGTATGACGTAGAAAGCTTAGCGTAGTTATCCTTTGTCATGCCCACACACAAGTAATGATAAGTTGAGGTACAAACGGAACATTTTACTAACTCCTTCGTTTCCAAGGCGGACTTGCAGGCTACACAGGTATGTGACATCTTGCGCGTTAGGAATAAAGTCCAAATTAGCACTTAAGGCAAACAACACAAGCAATACGAGTACTGTTGCGCAGGTAATCGTAGGTACAAACTTAATACACGTCAATCCAGTACGAACTCCCAGACGGTACTGAGTTCAGTGGCTCTAGTGTAACTACAACGAGGCGGCGTGGCGGCTGGCGCGCGACAAGCCGGCGCTGCGCGCGCTGCTGGCGCCGCACGTGGACCCGCGCGCCGCCGCCGACGACGACGTCAAGTCCGAGCCCGACGACGACTTCGAGTCCGCCGACGAGGGCGTGAGTATAGTTCAGTGGCTCTAGTGTAACTACAACGAGGCGGCGTGGCGGCTGGCGCGCGACAAGCCGGCGCTGCGCGCGCTGCTGGCGCCGCACGTGGACCCGCGCGCCGCCGCCGACGACGACGTCAAGTCCGAGCCCGACGACGACTTCGAGTCCGCCGACGAGGGCGTGAGTATAGTTCAGTGGCTCTAGTGTAACTACAACGAGGCGGCGTGGCGGCTGGCGCGCGACAAGCCGGCGCTGCGCGCGCTGCTGGCGCCGCACGTGGACCCGCGCGCCGCCGCCGACGACGACGTCAAGTCCGAGCCCGACGACGACTTCGAGTCCGCCGACGAGGGCGTGAGTATAGTTCAGTGGCTCTAGTGTAACTACAACGAGGCGGCGTGGCGGCTGGCGCGCGACAAGCCGGCGCTGCGCGCGCTGCTGGCGCCGCACGTGGACCCGCGCGCCGCCGCCGACGACGACGTCAAGTCCGAGCCCGACGACGACTTCGAGTCCGCCGACGAGGGCGTGAGTATAGTTCAGTGGCTCTAGTGTAACTACAACGAGGCGGCGTGGCGGCTGGCGCGCGACAAGCCGGCGCTGCGCGCGCTGCTGGCGCCGCACGTGGACCCGCGCGCCGCCGCCGACGACGACGTCAAGTCCGAGCCCGACGACGACTTCGAGTCCGCCGACGAGGGCGTGAGTATAGTTCAGTGGCTCTAGTGTAACTACAACGAGGCGGCGTGGCGGCTGGCGCGCGACAAGCCGGCGCTGCGCGCGCTGCTGGCGCCGCACGTGGACCCGCGCGCCGCCGCCGACGACGACGTCAAGTCCGAGCCCGACGACGACTTCGAGTCCGCCGACGAGGGCGTGAGTATAGTTCAGTGGCTCTAGTGTAACTACAACGAGGCGGCGTGGCGGCTGGCGCGCGACAAGCCGGCGCTGCGCGCGCTGCTGGCGCCGCACGTGGACCCGCGCGCCGCCGCCGACGACGACGTCAAGTCCGAGCCCGACGACGACTTCGAGTCCGCCGACGAGGGCGTGAGTATAGTTCAGTGGCTCTAGTGTAACTACAACGAGGCGGCGTGGCGGCTGGCGCGCGACAAGCCGGCGCTGCGCGCGCTGCTGGCGCCGCACGTGGACCCGCGCGCCGCCGCCGACGACGACGTCAAGTCCGAGCCCGACGACGACTTCGAGTCCGCCGACGAGGGCGTGAGTATAGTTCAGTGGCTCTAGTGTAACTACAACGAGGCGGCGTGGCGGCTGGCGCGCGACAAGCCGGCGCTGCGCGCGCTGCTGGCGCCGCACGTGGACCCGCGCGCCGCCGCCGACGACGACGTCAAGTCCGAGCCCGACGACGACTTCGAGTCCGCCGACGAGGGCGTGAGTATAGTTCAGTGGCTCTAGTGTAACTACAACGAGGCGGCGTGGCGGCTGGCGCGCGACAAGCCGGCGCTGCGCGCGCTGCTGGCGCCGCACGTGGACCCGCGCGCCGCCGCCGACGACGACGTCAAGTCCGAGCCCGACGACGACTTCGAGTCCGCCGACGAGGGCGTGAGTATAGTTCAGTGGCTCTAGTGTAACTACAACGAGGCGGCGTGGCGGCTGGCGCGCGACAAGCCGGCGCTGCGCGCGCTGCTGGCGCCGCACGTGGACCCGCGCGCCGCCGCCGACGACGACGTCAAGTCCGAGCCCGACGACGACTTCGAGTCCGCCGACGAGGGCGTGAGTATAGTTCAGTGGCTCTAGTGTAACTACAACGAGGCGGCGTGGCGGCTGGCGCGCGACAAGCCGGCGCTGCGCGCGCTGCTGGCGCCGCACGTGGACCCGCGCGCCGCCGCCGACGACGACGTCAAGTCCGAGCCCGACGACGACTTCGAGTCCGCCGACGAGGGCGTGAGTATAGTTCAGTGGCTCTAGTGTAACTACAACGAGGCGGCGTGGCGGCTGGCGCGCGACAAGCCGGCGCTGCGCGCGCTGCTGACGCCGCACGTGGACCCGCGCGCCGCCGCCGACGACGACGTCAAGTCCGAGCCCGACGACGACTTCGAGTCCGCCGACGAGGGCGTGAGTATAGTTCAGTGGCTCTAGTGTAACTACAACGAGGCGGCGTGGCGGCTGGCGCGCGACAAGCCGGCGCTGCGCGCGCTGCTGGCGCCGCACGTGGACCCGCGCGCCGCCGCCGACGACGACGTCAAGTCCGAGCCCGACGACGACTTCGAGTCCGCCGACGAGGGTGTGAGTATAGTTCAGTGGCTCTAGTGTAACTACAACGAGGCGGCGTGGCGGCTGGCGCGCGACAAGCCGGCGCTGCGCGCGCCGCCGCCGACGACGACGTCAAGTCCGAGCCCGACGACGACTTCGAGTCCGCCGACGAGGGCGTGAGTATAGTTCAGTGGCTCTAGTGTAACTACAACGAGGCGGCGTGGCGGCTGGCGCGCGACAAGCCGGCGCTGCGCGCGCTGCTGGCGCCGCACGTGGACCCGCGCGCCGCCGCCGACGACGACGTCAAGTCCGAGCCCGACGACGACTTCGAGTCCGCCGACGAGGGCGTGAGTATAGTTCAGTGGCTCTAGTGTAACTACAACGAGGCGGCGTGGCGGCTGGCGCGCGACAAGCCGGCGCTGCGCGCGCTGCTGGCGCCGCACGTGGACCCGCGCGCCGCCGCCGACGACGACGTCAAGTCCGAGCCCGACGACGACTTCGAGTCCGCCGACGAGGGCGTGAGTATAGTTCAGTGGCTCTAGTGTAACTACAACGAGGCGGCGTGGCGGCTGACGCGCGACAAGCCGGCGCTGCGCGCGCTGCTGGCGCCGCACGTGGACCCGCGCGCCGCCGCCGACGACGACGTCAAGTCCGAGCCCGACGACGACTTCGAGTCCGCCGACGAGGGCGTGAGTATAGTTCAGTGGCTCTAGTGTAACTACAACGAGGCGGCGTGGCGGCTGGCGCGCGACAAGCCGGCGCTGCGCGCGCTGCTGGCGCCGCACGTGGACCCGCGCGCCGCCGCCGACGACGACGTCAAGTCCGAGCCCGACGACGACTTCGAGTCCGCCGACGAGGGCGTGAGTATAGTTCAGTGGCTCTAGTGTAACTACAACGAGGCGGCGTGGCGGCTGGCGCGCGACAAGCCGGCGCTGCGCGCGCTGCTGGCGCCGCACGTGGACCCGCGCGCCGCCGCCGACGACGACGTCAAGTCCGAGCCCGACGACGACTTCGAGTCCGCCGACGAGGGCGTGAGTATAGTTCAGTGGCTCTAGTGTAACTACAACGAGGCGGCGTGGCGGCTGGCGCGCGACAAGCCGGCGCTGCGCGCGCTGCTGGCGCCGCACGTGGACCCGCGCGCCGCCGCCGACGACGACGTCAAGTCCGAGCCCGACGACGACTTCGAGTCCGCCGACGAGGGCGTGAGTATAGTTCAGTGGCTCTAGTGTAACTACAACGAGGCGGCGTGGCGGCTGGCGCGCGACAAGCCGGCGCTGCGCGCGCTGCTGGCGCCGCACGTGGACCCGCGCGCCGCCGCCGACGACGACGTCAAGTCCGAGCCCGACGACGACTTCGAGTCCGCCGACGAGGGCGTGAGTATAGTTCAGTGGCTCTAGTGTAACTACAACGAGGCGGCGTGGCGGCTGGCGCGCGACAAGCCGGCGCTGCGCGCGCTGCTGGCGCCGCACGTGGACCCGCGCGCCGCCGCCGACGACGACGTCGAGTCCGAGCCCGACGACGACTTCGAGTCCGCCGACGAGGGCGTGAGTATAGTTCAGTGGCTCTAGTGTAACTACAACGAGGCGGCGTGGCGGCTGGCGCGCGACAAGCCGGCGCTGGGCGCGCTGCTGGCGCCGCACGTGGACCCGCGCGCCGCTGCCGACGACGACGTCAAGTCCGAGCCCGACGACGACTTCGAGTCCGCCGACGAGGGCGTGAGTATAGTTCAGTGGCTCTAGTGTAACTACAACGAGGCGGCGTGGCGGCTGACGCGCGACAAGCCGGCGCTGCGCGCGCTGCTGGCGCCGCACGTGGACCCGCGCGCCGCCGCCGACGACGACGTCAAGTCCGAGCCCGACGACGACTTCGAGTCCGCCGACGAGGGCGTGAGTATAGTTCAGTGGCTCTAGTGTAACTACAACGAGGCGGCGTGGCGGCTGGCGCGCGACAAGCCGGCGCTGCGCGCGCTGCTGGCGCCGCACGTGGACCCGCGCGCCGCCGCCGACGACGACGTCAAGTCCGAGCCCGACGACGACTTCGAGTCCGCCGACGAGGGCGTGAGTATAGTTCAGTGGCTCTAGTGTAACTACAACGAGGCGGCGTGGCGGCTGGCGCGCGACAAGCCGGCGCTGCGCGCGCTGCTGGCGCCGCACGTAGACCCGCGCGCCGCCGCCGACGACGACGTCAAGTCCGAGCCCGACGACGACTTCGAGTCCGCCGACGAGGGCGTGAGTATAGTTCAGTGGCTCTAGTGTAACTACAACGAGGCGGCGTGGCGGCTGGCGCGCGACAAGCCGGCGCTGCGCGCGCTGCTGGCGCCGCACGTGGACCCGCGCGCCGCCGCCGACGACGACGTCAAGTCCGAGCCCGACGACGACTTCGAGTCCGCCGACGAGGGCGTGAGTATAGTTCAGTGGCTCTAGTGTAACTACAACGAGGCGGCGTGGCGGCTGGCGCGCGACAAGCCGGCGCTGCGCGCGCTGCTGGCGCCGCACGTAGACCCGCGCGCCGCCGCCGACGACGACGTCAAGTCCGAGCCCGACGACGACTTCGAGTCCGCCGACGAGGGCGTGAGTATAGTTCAGTGGCTCTAGTGTAACTACAACGAGGCGGCGTGGCGGCTGGCGCGCGACAAGCCGGCGCTGCGCGCGCTGCTGGCGCCGCACGTGGACCCGCGCGCCGCCGCCGACGACGACGTCAAGTCCGAGCCCGACGAAGACTTCGAGTCCGCCGACGAGGGCGTGAGTATAATTCAGTGGCTCTAGAGTATATGCGAGATCTTGTCAGGAATGAGAACCGTAGGGGAACCAGAATTACTTACATAGGTATATAGCTCATCGAGTCGCACAGCTGAAGTGTACAGTTGTTAACCCAAGTAACAATTCGTTGTCGTATAAAAGTCGTGATAACGTTTTTTGTTTACCTTTTAGTCCTAAAGAAAGGTCGTATAAACGTTATTATAACGTTTACAAAACGCGAAAATGGCCCCAGTTATAAGACCATTTGTCGTTTAATCGTCACATAAAGGTCGCGACGGTGACCATTTACGTCGTTTAGACGTCCTGTAGACGTTGCAGAATAAAACGTTTTGATTATATAGACGTTACGAGATAACTCTTACATAACTTGCTAAGTTATATAATGGTCATATTAATGTTGTGAAGTGACTAAAACGTCGTATTAGCGTTATGCGAGTGACTGTTTTTTGTGGAAGTGAAGTGTTGTGTGAAGTGAAAAAAATAATTAACTAAAAATTTATGGTTAGAAGGCAAGAAAGTAAAACTAATTCTATTAAAAATTAATTATTATAATATGTTTGTATTATATTGCGTAGCGTTGATTTCGACTGGAAACTTAATTTTTATGAGAAAGTATATATGAAAATACTATGAATATTTTAATGCCCCCCCGTGATTTCGTGTTTTATGCATTATATTTAAATAATTTCAAATTATGTCTTCATTCAAAACTTCCGGCCATGATGTTTTAGTTAGTGTCCAACCTCTATACGACGTTAATATAACTAGATGTCGTGTAAACGTTTTTGTGACGACCATTGAAAACGCCATGTTTTAGACATTAGGGTTCCTCAAGCTAGGGTGTATAAACACTATTTTAGTGTATAATCACTATTTTTTTCTATTATTATGTGTTTATATATATATTTCCTAACTAAAATTACAATCAAGCCTAATTATATGGCTAATGAGTAATTTTACTTTAACCCAAACTTATAAATAATTATCTCCTATGCTTACTAAGAAATAGTCCATGGACGCATCTCAGTTTTTATCAATTCATTGAAGACACTTTGTTCTTGTGTTCTTTAAGGCCGCTCTGACACTACCCTATCACCAGTTACTATAATCACTATTAAATTTACTCTACTAAGAAGTAAGAATACTAGCTCTAGGCTAGCTATAGGGTTAACTTATAACATAATAATTTTATTAGATTTTAAGATAGGTAAAGTATTTCCATGATGAATTATATATCCCCATCTAACTTTCTACAAGCTTAATTTAATCGTATAATTAAACTACTAATTCCCTTAAAGAATTTTCGATTCCGCATAACGGGAATTTTAGTGTTACTGGCTCCCTAATAGTGTTTGTACTATGATGCCACCATGACAGTCTGTTTTATATCAATATTACTTAGTATTAGTCTAAATTTATTATATCATACTCATAATATTATTTATTTTAGTAATATATTACTACTAAAAACATAATCATATTATATCAATCCTTAATTCAGAAAACTAAGTTAGTTTTAATAAATAATATATAAGAATAAGTATTATCTGCACAATTAATTATACAGAACCTGTTACTGAAAGTATGATACACTCTTTTCAATAGATTACAGAAGATTTTGGACGTACTTATTTGGTGTACTTTTCAATATCTGAAAAGATTTATTTACTTTTCGTTTGAAGGTCTCTCAGCGTTATTTTTGTCTCCAATATTTTTTATTTGCGTCCATTTTTTCAATTTAAGTAATATTATTAGGTGTAGGATAAGTTGTATTAAAGTTGTGTCTAGACTCCTACTCAACTTTAAGTCTTATTAAAGTTGGAGTTTGACACTTATAGGTCTTAATGTCTTGTAATAGTTATATTGCAGTCACAAGAAAACTACTTGGTTGTATAAAAGGCTTAACCCCGACGACTAAAAAACAAAGTAATGCTAGTTATATAAATGTTATGAATTATCGTCTACATGACTTTCAGTCATATAAATATCATACACCGACGTTTATACAACCATACGAATGTCGTATAAGCGTTGTGGCTGTTACCATTACATAACGTCATATAATTTCGTTTTATAGACGTTTACTCGACTATTTATTATAACTTAATAGTCGCACGACTAAAAGGCCGAATTGATGACATCTATAGGACGTTATTGTTGTCTTATTACCATTATAAGACTACTACACGACATGACGTCGTATAACGTTAGACTTATACGACTTTTTTGGACTTTTTTGCTACTTGGGAAGTGTATATGTAATTCTAAAAACTAATGGTCGGTGGGGGTACCAAAGCGGCCTGAGCCTCTAAGAGAACCGACGACATCAGAGTTTAGACGAGTCGCAAAGTCTATTTGAGATACCTTATGTCCAGCAGTGGACTTGTATGAGACAGTTTCAGTGCAGCAACAAATACACAGGCGGCGGCGTGTGTGTGCAGGAGGCGGAGGCGGAGGGCGCGCTGGCGGAGCTGCCGCTGTTCGTGGACGAGGTGTCGGCGCTGCTGGACGAGCGGCGCGCGTGGCGCGAGCTGGCGCGGCGCCTGCAGCTCGCCTCGCTGCACTCGTGGTTCGACGCCACGCCCAGCCCCACGCGCACGCTGCTCAACCTCGTCAAGGTACCTCGTTGAGTAGATTGTGTAGAAAATTTCGGTAGCAATTGTTCGTTTTGATATAATTTACGTATATCTGTATCCGATTGACGCTTAGGTGAAGTCAGAGAGGAGGACGACTGTGGTGGAGTCTTGTACATTTTGCGTTTGAGATGTTTCAAAGCAAAAACAAAACACTAAAACGTTAGTCTATCGGGGCAGCAATGCAATGAGCTTTTAATGTTATATGACAATCGCTTCGGTGCATTAACAAAACGCAGAATAGGATGCAAATGCGCATGCGCAGGCTCCTACTTCCGTCTGTCGGGTGATGAAATATAAGATGCTCGGCTCACCACTTAACGTAGCTGCACTCTTAGTACATGATGTGGAATACAACTTGATTTTTACTTTTAAAATTGTATATTTATCTGAATAGTTTTAATTTAAAATACACTAGAAACACGTACATAGTCGGTTCTTTTTTAATTTTTTGTAACGAAGTTTTATAGAAGAGAAATTCCAAACAAAATACACACATCAAAAGTGTCTAGGGATCAACATATATTTTTGCAATAACTTTTCTCCTGATTGATATAAAATTTTCTTTAAGGATTCATCAAATAAAGTGTTTTCGTTTGTCACAGTAACGATAAACCAAGTCACCTTTGCATTAATAAAGAAATTTGCCATTTTCCTAATAAAGGGATTTTTGACATTTGAACATCTAACATTAAAGTTCGAAAAAAAGACTGAAATAACAGTTTTCTTTAAAATTTTATTGGGTAACTTAAACAATTAATAATCCGTGTTTCTACCGCGAACACTAACAACACAAGAACATCGGTTTGGCATACTCAAAATGAGTTCATCCAAATCACGCTGTGGAATGGCCGCCCATGTTCGTTGCAACAACAAAAAAAGGTCTTCTTGCCACTGGATACCCTCCATATTCGGCAGAGCTCTTCTCTGTAGCATGTCCCATGCATGCTCAATCGGGTTCAAGTCTGGCGACTGAGCAGGCCAGGGCAGGACATTGATGTTAGCTGCGGCGAGAGTCTGTCTTACAACTCTTGCGGTGTGCGGTCGTGCATTATCATGCATTAACTGAAATAAGGGACCGATTTGCACTTGTAGAGGAACGATGACGTCTGATACAATCGTCTCAGCATAAATTTGAGCGTTGAGGTTGCCTCTGATCCAAATCAACTCAGTTCTTCCGCCGATCCAAATACCCGCCCATACCATGATGGTTCCACCACTATAAGGATGGACTTCCTGGCAGGATTTTAATCGCTGTTGTCGTCCAGGGGTTCTCCAGTGTCGTATACGTCTTGTATCCGGTCTCATACCAAAACGAGACTCATCAGAAAAGCACACGAAACGCCATTGTTCTTCTGCCCAATTTCTGTGTTCAAGAGCCCATTGATATCGAATCCTACGATTGTGCATTGCTATAGGTGGTACCCGTAGCGGTCTTCGGGAATGAAGGTTCACTTCATGCAAGCGGTTTCTGACTTTTTTGGTCGCTAATTAAGTTCCCTGAAGAGTGATGAAGCCTCACGGCTAACATCATGGCGGTTATTGTTGGAGCTCTTCGAGTTAAGATTTGAATGTATCGGTCTTGTCTCCGTGTGGTGCAGCGATACCGTCCTCCATGGCGCTCAGCCACGGTACCAGTGCTTCGGTAACGTGTCCAAAGTCGACTGATAACACTCTGACTTGTATTCAGAGCTAAAGCCACAGTACGTTGCCGGGAACCAGCTTCTATCATTCCCACGGCTCTGAGCATTTCTTCCCTGCTTAAATGACGTCGCCGCTCCATAATAACGTTGGTTTTAATCAGTAGTAGGGAAACAGTAGCACTAATAATGTCTTCAATGCGTTGTATGTTTTTATAGGGAAAATATTGACAGCTGATTTTCATCTTTTACTCGAATTTGATTGACAGTTCCTGATTCAAATTATGAAATGCACCAAAAAAGAATCCATATAAATTTATAAAATCATAAATTTATTACAAAGCCACATCTCAATCTCAAGAAATCCGCATAAAAATGCTTGATCCCTAGACACTTTTGATGTGTGTATTTGCGGCGACATTTATTAACGCCATCTATCTTGGGCAGTGTGAATTTGCTTTAATGTCTGTTTCTTACGAGATGTTTCTACCATGTGGCGAGAGATTTTTTAAATTAAAAGCCGATTAATTTTAAGTAAATTATTATCAGTGTTTGATTGGAATGGTCCTGCAACCTGTTTTTCAAGTTACCCAGTTACTAATTTATTGAACAGATTCTAACAGCCCAGCAACAATGTATATTTGTGTAACTTGCTGAATACTTACATGATTACTTAATTATTTTATTATTATTTCAGGATAGTAATGACAACGTAACTTCTAAATCATTGGCGCTTCTGCTTGACGACATCGGATGCTCGGACGCGGCTGCGATCGTGAGGCGGTATCAGAACGATTGACGCCGCGCGCTCCACGCATTGTAGTGATAGCAACGTACCTAAGGAGGTTGGCGAATTTTGACCCAGCATTTTTTAAAAGCGTTCAGATTCAGAAATCATTATTCAATATTTTTCTGTGTAAACTCGATATTTTTAGAAGATGGCGATCAAAAATATAATTATTCACAAGTACACATTATAAATAACCGTTACATGACAATACAAGTGAATATCTTTTTTCTCACAACTTTATTTAATAAGACTTTGACGAACTTTTTTGTTAGACTGGTTTACTAGAACAAGCATGAGAAGTTTGATTCGTGAACGTGGGCTTGAGGCCCACGGTTCAGTTCGTCTGGGTCAGGAACTCTATGAAACACGCCAATCTCCTTTATGTATTGGTAAAACTCTTAAGTAACTCCGACTTAAGCAGCCTCTATAAGCGTCGATCGGTATCATTGAAACGATTCCTTACTCAAAACACAATCGCGTTTTTTAACTTTGTAACGTTATCGAATGTAAACAAAAATTAACATCTAAAATTATCTTATAATGTCGGAGAAATCATTCTACGCTAGTTTATACCTTTTTTATTGAAATGATTTCCCCATTGCACTGTATTACATTGCCACTATATAAGCGGCTGTGCAATACGACGTTATCCTAGGAAACCTGAGTAGGTACCAACTGTCTAAAAGTTATTCCATTGATCGTATTCGATGACATTAGCGTCAAAGTAAAATAATCCTTGATTTTATTGATTTTAAACTTTAAATAAAGTCACAAATTCAGTACAACCAATTTTAACTTGAAGCGAGGAGCGTATCGTACGTACCTAAACGTTTAAGAATGCATTCACGAAATTGAGCTCTAATTAAATGCCGTTATGGTTTATTTTACTTCGACGCTAATGTCATCGAATACGATTACGATCAATGGAATAACTTAAGACAATCGCACCTCAGATCTTAATGAATGAATTGGTATAACTTTCTAAGCATGTATAAATAGAAATAATATTGTGTATGATAAAAATATTTTTATACTATTGATGTGATAAAATTCAAAATTACGGATTATGTATGTTTTTAACATAGATCTAGGATTGGTAGTCTATACGCGCTACTATTCGGCGGCAATTCATGGTACGCCTGAACTGGTTTACCCAGTTTCGTAGCAACCAATGTTTGACGTTATTAAACAAACTATGAAATTACGTTGCCGCATTCTATTGTTTTTAGGAAGGGCGTATTTAGTAGCGACTAAACTACCAATCCTAAATCTATGGCTTATAGGTGTTAAATAAATTCCCAGTGGCATTTCACATGAATCCTCTGTGACATATTTTTTATTGATTAATCTTAAGGAATTTATTGATTTGAGACTTTGTATTCATATTATTTTTATAATATTAAGTTGAATGCAATTTTAGAATTGACGTTGAATAAAATATTATGTTGAATTTATATTAATTAACACAAAAACCATTGCTATTATTTTTTCTGAATATTGAACTTTAGTGTCTATAGACACTAAAGCACTGATACTATAGTACCAGCTGTGCGTTTGTGCGAGTGACCGCCAAAATAGTACCCACTCGATCCCAAATAGAATTATGGGACAAATTTTGGGACCCCTACGATGTGCTCAAATCACAAATGCAAGACTGAGCTTATGTCTCATGGATTTTATGTAAGTATAAACATAGGATAATAAATAAAAAAAAACTTAAAAATGAGACTACAGTTTATTAATTTATTTATATTACCACAATTTAAGCATCTACAGATTCTTACATGACCTTAAACCACGCCCCACACATTAGTTTCATTCTGATACATATTATTATTAATAAATAGCTTGGAATACTTTTTACCATCGTTAGGTACTACTTTATTCCCTTACGATACAGTTACAAGCCTATTCTCATACGGTTCGACCAAAATCTTACCGATCAAGTTAGATATTATAAGTTTATGGTATGTATATTATGCAATTGCGAGTCTCACGTTGAGTATCCAGTTAAAAACTAGTTGCGTCGGTGTTGAAAACTGATCTTTCCGCGTGAGAATAGGATAATAGTAATAATACATAATCACAGTATCAACTTAAATGTTCCTAAACACAAATATCACGTGTAAACAAAAGTAATTTATTACTAGTTGATTAATTGTAGTGGTTTTGCTAGTGTTAAAATATTAGCTTTCATAAACAAAATTCAAGCTGTGTTCGAGTGATTGAGAAACAGGGCTCGGAAACCGGAAGAAATATCAGTTTCGTGCATTCGCCCCGTTATTCGGTTAAGGTTTCAGTTTCGTTCGCTTAGCCAGCAGTTCCTAAATTGATTTCTCTCAACTTACCGAAATTAACCGGTAAACCGAACTTTAGATCCAGATATTTTTCCGTATGGAATGGAATTGGTTGAAGAAAGGCCCAATGGGTGTCAACGCCCAATACATGATATCAGTCAAGGAACTGCAGCGCTGTAACTGTTTCGCATAGACCGGTAAAAGGTTAGAGTTGAATATAATGAAGTCGCGCCTTTTAATGTACCGGTAACCGATACGATTCAGGTTCATATCAATTAATTTCAATCAATTTCAACCGGTTTCAAGCCCTGCCCCCCTAGTCATATTATATGATCCTCCATGACGTGTCTGTCAACGGCTGTCCTGGCTAGAGCCGGTTATGAGAGCGAATGTGGCTCGCAAAACCAAATTTCGTCTGAAAAATCCTATTGCACGGCGCACAGTGTAACTGGCCCATACGTGTAGAGGTAGGAGGTCCTTGGCTGGGTCTTTTTGTTATGGCGTTTGGCGTCGAGGTCCTTTAGTCGACGCTCCTCAAAGGACGCCACAGCCTTATCTACAGACTTGCGCCACTCTTGCCTCTGCCGCGCAAGTCCCTCCCACCTCTCACTAGGTATATATGACAAGAAATGAGATGGCGCTTCAAGACGTCTTTGTACCGTAGGAATTGACCGCCAGACTTGCGTTTTCCCTCCTTTAACTCCGAGTAAAAAACGGCCTTAGGAAGTCTGGAGTCCTCCATACGAACGACATGTCCACACCACCTCAGCTGGCATTTCATGAGCATAGCCTCAATCCCGGTGAGCTTTGTTCGCCGCAGTATTTCAGAGTTGGGTATTCGGTCCTGCCACTTTACGTGCATAATAACTATTGTCATATCTATTCTCTTTCTATGATCGTTAACGCTTTAGAGCAGGGGTTCCCAAAGATTTTTAAGCAGGCCTCCCTTCTGAAAGGATAGGAGGCGTGATAAAAAATCTTTGGGAACCCCTACTTTAGAGGAAGCTATCTTAGAAAAGATTAATTGGAAGCCGTATCGACAACGTTCTTGATCGCTCCTTCGCTCCACTGAATAGAATTCACGCTACAATATATAACATACACGCTTCCTCTAAAGCAGGAGTTCCCAAAGTTTTTTATTAACCTCCTATCCTTTCAGAAGGGAGGCTTTGGGAAACCCTGCTTTAAAGCGTTAACGATCATAGAAAGAGAATAGATACAACGAAGTTTAATTTGGCTAGGGGGGCTGTTAGTAAGTGAATTAAGTGCTATTTATTTTACAATAGATACTAATTTATTTTAAAAGAGTATATTTTTATACAAACAATACACATACTAAATACTCAATAGCTAGATTTACGCAACTTAACAAACTATAGTTTGAGCGCAAGAGCTAGGCACCGCCTGAGGTATGTGGGCGGTGAGACGGGGGAGGGCGCGATTGACAAGACGTTGACTAGACGCACATGAGATATTTTAGGGCAGATAAATCTCAGGATAACATTTCGGAAAATGTCTTAATAAATGTAATGGGTAATTATAACAAAAAATTATTTCCTGGTTAAACAAGAATAAACGCATATCTAAAATGAGTACATTTTTACACCCTTTCGTTTGAGAAAAAAACTGTGCACAGGGTAAACATTTTTCACATTACGTGGAATTGGCGGACCCATCTCAGGATATTTTATCTCGTGTGTGGGACAAAGGGGCGCAAACAACTAAGACGTGTGACCGTCGCCGTGGTCGACGACAGACTGAGCTACAAGATTGTTTACCTCCCCCGTCTCACCGCCCACATACCTCAGGGGGTGCCTAGCTCTCCCGCTCAAACTATAACACATTGGTGCTTAACAAATCTCTAAACCAAAATTCACAATAATTGTACAGTATATACAGTACAGTATTGTACAGTATATATAAATAAAAAGTAAGCAAAATGTTGTACATCGTCAATTTAAACAAGAGGTTCGTCTGTGTTTGCTTGATTCGTGACGCAAATCTAGCTAGAATATTTTACGGGTAAAGTAATCGATAACAGTTGGCTGAAGGGCTGTATCTACACTGTCCATTCACCAGACTGCCACTACAATTGCAAGAGAAATCCTATTAACCCTCATAGCAAAGTCAAAACAAAATATTACTTTGTCCAACAACTAATAATAATGTGTATATGCTAGAAGTAAAGCCCTAAACAACAAAGTCACAAATAAAAATATAATTAAATCGTAACTCGAGCCTCATGGTATAGGCCCCGTACAGGCGATAAGGCACTGCCGACCTTAGCGAGGAAACCAACAACAGTAGAGCTATTGCAACCCGGGTCGAACGCGACCCATTGGCAAGGTGATAGTCAAAACGACTCTATGATCGATCATTTATAAAACCATCACAAAATTCGTACAAATTAATCATAAAGATAGGATCGCAACTCGTAAAGAAGAAAAAAGGTCAAGCATTTATTTAGAGGTATTTTTATTGAAGTGAAAACTTCTTTTTCATCATACCTATTCGAAAAACGAATATTGGCTTCAGAGGACAGCGGGAGCAAAATTTCATTTTAACCCCATGGGACTTTTCATTTCTCTCTTCTGATTGGTCCGCGTTATAGTGCTTTAGCATACTAAAGCACTAACGCGGACCAATCAGAAGAGAGAATTCAAAAATGTGTCGGAATTCAAAAATGTTTGAGAAGCTGTTGTCTACGATAAGTCACGTGATCAAATTTGTCGATTAGACATATACGCCCATACTTCCAACATAAATAATTAATGTTTTAATTATTTCATAAAAATTTATTTGTTTTATTTAAACTTTCAATTACATACGTATACGTATTGGTAATGTCTATACTCTATAATATATAGTAGGTTGATACTCCTAGCTTTTTCTCATAGGTAATGATGAAAAATAATGTGTGTCATTCGGGGCCAAAATTTTTTGTTCTCGGGCGGCGTATATTGAATTCCTCGCTACGATCAGGATTCTTTAGAATCCCTCGCTGCGCTCGGGAGTCTACTATAGAATCCTTCACTTCGCTCTGAATTCAAAATAACGCCCTCGGGGAACAAAAAATTCCTTTGGCCCCATATAACACAAATAACTATTGGCGCACCGCACACACATTTTTACGTAGGTAGCAAGTTAGGCTGATCCGTCACGCTCTGAGGTAAAAAGCTCGATCGGATGAACTAAGGACCGCGGAGTGTACCCGAGCCAGAAAGATGCAATCAGCTGCTCTTGTTCTCACTCACTCTCACATAATGAGAGTGAGTGAAACTGAGCTGTCATATATAAATTGATTAGAGTATATTGATTAGATTAATTAGAGTATATAAATTGATTGCGATTGCTAGTGAAGTTTTCACTTCTGCCGTGCGGTCTAAAAGCACACAATTTTAAATTTTTTATTTATACAGAGGATTTAGAGTGGCTCAAAAATGGTCGAATCTCGAACTCAAGAACAAGATCGAATCAAAGTGATTTGATCAATCGTGATCGACACAGCTCTAAACCCCATTTAAGATGATACGGCAAGTCCGATGTTCCGAAATATTATTATCCAGTGAAACGTATTGATACATTGACAATGACCACTGAATAATCCTCACAGATTTAAAGCGATTGCAAACACCAATCAAATACAGCCCTTGTTGCTTTACGTCAAAATGTGAAACATAACAAGAGATTCAGGATTTCTCCCTTAAAAGCAGCGTGGAGCACAATGTATATTTTATGATGTATCACACTGCTTAATAATAGTTATTTATGCAATTGTTGTATAATAAGGTACCCCTTATTTAGCCCTACCCCTTTTGAGGTACCCCTTTGATACCTCAAAACACGAACGCGGGTTTATCACACGAGGCGAAGCCGAGTGTGATAATAGTATCACATGAGTGTTTTAATACCTAATTATCAACAGTTGCATACAAGACTATCTACTCCCACAATATGAATCCTCTATACAGGTTCTGAAACAACAGTTAGCTTACTGCTAATATTAAAACAGCCATTCCTAGTACCTAACCTAATTAATATCATCCATTACTGAGTATATACAAATAAACTAAGTATTAATGAAAGAATTATTTATTGTAGTAGTAATTAACATTTTGTATACAAAATGTTATATACACTACACAATTGCACTATAGTGCAATTATTAAAATTCACTTGAATATTACGTTCTTTAATGTTTGAAGGTCCCGATCCCGATGTACTCGGCGATGTTCTTTTTTTGAAATTCATAGATACCACGCATCGAACAGTAAGAATATGGCTGTCTGTGGAGTAAACCTTTGCTCAGAAGGGATCGAAAAAAAAAACAATTTTTTTTTTTTTTTATTCATAGATACCACGCATCGAACAGTAAGAATGTGGCTGTCTGTGGAGTAAACCTTTGCTCAAAGGAGTGTTATGAAATTCAGTACAACATTATATCATCCGTTTGGATGACATTATGGTTATTAAGACATTGGGTGTTTTAATGTTGGCAATAAGCTAACTGTTTCAGAATCTTTTATAGAGGATTTAAAGCATGGGAGTAGATAAAATAATTTTATAGAGCACTCTAAAAGCCTATTTAAGATAAGTAGCCATTAGAAAATAAGAAAAGGGGAAAAGAATTCATAGCCAAATACATAATTTATAATCATTCAAGATATTGTACATTTAAATTTTAAGGTATATATATTTTTAAAGCTGTGTTTATAACATAGCTTTCGGAATAAATTCCTCAGCAATTCTAAGGGGCTTGTCATACTGCGCAGTGAATTGAACTCAAGGTGCAAACACATTAAGCCATGTGTGGAATACGCCTGTTCGCACATGTTGTTAACTTACTTACCTTACTCATTGACTACTACTACATAGTACCTATACTATATTATTATATTGTATCCCTGCGGATATCAAAAGTATCGAATCACGCAGGCGATCCGTAGGGACGATTATTTTCATTCAGATAGTCGATTTTTAAAATCGAAGACTGAAGAACTTCTGCTTGCTTGTAAATCAATTGAATGCATTCGGTCATACATATTATATGAAAACGTGCACAAACTGTCATGACACTCCAGTGTGGTGTCGTCGACAATCACGTCCGTCACAACACAGTAATGTGTCTGCACCTTCAGTTTCGCTCGACCATAGAGTACGCTTGTGGGACTCGCCCAGTGCCGGTGTGGACACGTTAAGTAGAGATATAATTGTCTATAATCACTGAGACATAGACGCGTGCGAGATGAGATCAGCATACGGTGGAAGTTGATATAGTGAACGAAACGGTGGTCTAGTGAATTAGGTTCAACTGAAGCGGAGCGGAGGGTAGATGTAAGCAGACCAATCAGATCATTGAGATTGACATGAAGTAAACAAAGCTGAATTTACGGTGCTATCGAAAACATGCAATGCCTCAGCCCCGATGCGTAGGTGCGCGTTGGGCCTTAGGTGCAGAGCACACCATCGGAGTGGAAAGGTGTTATGTCAAATGTCGGTTAACTAGTTGACCGATCTCACCGCCGCACGCGCCTTATTTCCAGCGGCCTCAAGATCCAACGCTCAAAGCCAATTCGCTCTGCGCTGCAAAAATAAGTTCATTGCATTCAGAAAGTGGACATCACCAGACTACAGCAAAGGCAAACGGAAGGGTTATGATTTTTCCAAACTATGTACGTATGTTTATATAGTCTATTTTTTTAAAAAACGAGTACCGAGTATCTCTCGCACATTTCCAATAATGACAGAGTGAGATGGGTCATTGTTAGGGGTGGAGTACTGAGTATGTCTCCCACATTTCCGATATTGACAGAGTGAGATGGGTCATTTTAGGGGTGGGGCCTGGGACTCTATGTTGATTACGTGGACCAATAGCAACGCAGTCAAAATTTTCGGTACTCATTTGTTAAAAAAAAAACAGACTATAGTGCCGTATTTTCCACCGTAGCGCCTAAATTACATTTTTCATGAATGACGTGACAATCGATTCTTCATGATGGTTCAGGTGACAGGCTTTTTTTTATAATGAACATATCGATTTTGTTTGTATTACAACCCGGGCGGACTCGATGCTTTCAGCAGCGACGATCGGCGTTTTTGCGATTTATAGTCGCTTTACGGAAACCCGATGCCGCGTCCGTGCGCAAAAACGCCGATTGCCGCTGCTAAAAGTATCTAGTCTGTCCCTTACATCCAATTGGGTATTTGACTGTAGTAAAAATCGAAAATGTAACATGTAAGAATAACATTTGTAAAAACAGAAAATAAATCGGTCCAAAAACAAACAAGTTAAAGAGCTTTAAAGTTTCCTGACAGAGACAGAGAGAGCGCTAGTGAACTGTGATGTCACAAATTCAGCAGGTCCATACACGCTCCATAGAAAATTTCGTTTTAGAAAGGGACAGATACAGTAAAACAGCATAAAATTCCGAGACTAGAAAAGTAAAGATATTTAAAAAAGAGAAATGGCATTGTGTCATAATATTTAAAAACGTTAATAAAAAATATCAGTCAAATACCCAATTTTCCCTAGTCCGGTTACGGTTTCAAACATTTTGTAAGGATAAAGCTACGGTGCTGTAGTGGTGACAGTGACGCCCGCAGCGCAAAGCGTTTGGGCGTCGCGCGTCCGACGCACCACCTAGCCCGTGGCGCACTGCACGCGGTTGACGCCGGGGTGCTCGTCGTCCTCGTCGTACGCGTTGGCGGCGTGCTGGCGCCGGCGCCGCGACTCCTGCTCGGGGTCCAGCTCCATCAGGTGGCACTCCTCCGCCAGCTCCGGGATCTCCACCTGCACACCACCACAGAATAGAATACAAATATTTTTGAAGTGAAAACTGCTTAAGGCGACGTTTTAGCATAGGCGTGGCGTTGCGCGTCGCGCGGCGCGTCGCTCGCTCGCTCTCGCTCGCCCTCATACCTTGGCCATATCGCGCGACCGCTCACGCGACTCGACGCCGCACGCGCCGCGCAACGCCACGCCTATGCGAAAACGTCGCCTTAAGCGCCTTGAACACTTTTTTGGGTGAGCAAAAAACATGGATTTCGCGTCATCGTCACCTTGACAATCGTCACCTGGATTTCAGTAAGCGTTCAACATTTTAGAGGTTCTCAAGCAACCTTGTACAGCGCAGCGGGCAAGCAGCCGCCTTCCTTACCGTTTAATGTATGATGTCGCAGGTTCGAATCGCACTCACGAAACGTGACAGTGCGCTTTTCTTTAAATTATTTTTACTTGTTTTTTTTATTTTATATTTGTTTTAGCAAATCTAGTTTTCACTGCTATCGGCAGTCCCTATGACTGCCATTTTTTTATTCAAATAAACTTTTTACAAGTGCTTTTGAATCTTCTGACTCTACCACTGGTTCGGAACACCCTTCAACCGGGAAGAACCAGCATGAAACTCGACGATGTTCTTTTCAAAACAAATTTACAATGCAATAAAAACTATGCTATGTATGCAGTGTTTCCACAATGAGGGAAGTTCCAAAAATTCATACCTACTAACAATGCAATATATCTAAAGATGGGCAGACACAAAGTAGCCCCATTCCAGCCAGTGGAACCTGTTCACCAGCATGACGCATGACCCAGCCGTTGCTTCGCTCAACCATATTTGAAGGAACGTAACAACCCGCATCACACGACACCATCACAGAAATGTTTAAAGTGTGTGTGACATACTTATGCTACTCATGTTAAGGCATTGAATTGAAATACTAATATTAATCTAATACTAATATTAATATCATACAACACTCATGCACATCTCTCCCTCTAACGGTAAGATCTATAGATTGCACTCTCACTCAGCTCAGACTCAAGACTGAGTTAATAGGAGACAGATTTATGTCAGTACATATTTGTGTCTCATTTTAACTCTATCTTGAGTGTTAAGCCGAGCCAGAGTACGATCTATAGAAAATAGATTTCCCTCAGAGTCCAGACTCTCACCTCAGGTAGGGAGTTAAGCTATAGAAAATACTTTGATTTTGCCCTGGCTTTCAAATACAGCTGTGGGATTCTCTAATTTTTTTTTTGATGGATGTTTGTTACTCTTTTACGCAAAAACTAGTTGACGGATTTCGATGAAACTTCACAATGTAATAGCTGATACATAGGGTACATCTCGGAAAACTAAACCTTAATCCATGCAAAGTCGCGAGTGTCATCTAGTATTAAATTATCTAGCTTTCGCTCGCGACTTCGTCCGCGTGGAGCTAGGTTTTCAAAAAAGCCACGGGTACCCTTTGTTTTCTGGGACAAAAGTCAGCCCATGTCACACCAAGACTTCAACTACACCCATGCAAAAAAACGTCGATCCGTTACTCTGCTGCTGCGTGATTGTAAAAAAAACTAACGCCAGCAAATAAACACACTTTTATATCTATAATATTAAGATAAAGATAAAACAAATTTTACAACACAACACTTCACTAAGATTGCCATGTGAGTTGATGATAAAAGGCATGACGTCATAAACTCTCTTTCTACCCAAAAAAAAAATTATTAATTCAGAAACAAAAGATGAGGTTATTTTCAAGCTTGTAGCGAAGAAATTAAATAACTTACCACAGGTCTAGGCGGCAAGCAATTCTCCAACGCAGGAATCACTTCGGGTGGAATAGAGTTGGGGAAATTAACTAAGAACTGTATGATGAGTTGTCCTTTCTCAAATGGATTTTTATACATGGGCATTCCTGCAAAAAAATATATAAGGGTTCAAATAAGCTTATCCTAAAATAAATGTTCCTTCTTTAATTTAGGTGTACTACAAAATTTTAAAATTAGATATTTGACTGTTTGTTAAAATGTTGATTGAAACACACAAACACCAATGATTTATTTTCAAAATCAAACAAACGGTCAAAAAACAAATAAGTTGTAAGTTGTTGTCTCTTTCTAAAACGAAATTTTCTACGGAGCGTGTATGGATCTGCTTACTTGTGACATCACAGTTGAGATATTTAAAAAAGGAAAATGTTAATAATAATAACGTTTTTAAACATTATAAATTTATAATATTTAAAAACGTTATTTTAAATAAATAAACAGTCAAAATCCCAATCCTGTGGTATGACAGAAATTACCTTCATTTAAGACGCACTTGACCTCGCCGTGCTTGGTGACCTCGCCCGGCATCACGGTGATGACGATGTCGCGGTCGTCCAGCGTGCGGATCACCTTCTGGAAGCCGCACAGCGACTCCACCAGCTCGATGTTCAGTCTAATTACCTTCATTCAAGACGCACTTGACCTCGCCGTGCTTGGTGACCTCGCCCAGCATCACGGTGATGACGATGTCGCGGTCATCCAGCGTGCGGATCACCTTCTGGAAGCCGCACAGCGACTCTACCAGCTCGATGTTCAGTCTAATTACCTTCATTCAAGACGCACTTGACCTCGCCGTGCTTGGTGACCTCGCCCAGCATCACGGTGATGACGATGTCGCGGTCGGCCAGCGTGCGGATCACCTTCTGGAAGCCGCACAGCGACTCTACCAGCTCGATGTTCAGTCTAATTACCTTCATTCAAGACGCACTTGACCTCGCCGTGCTTGGTGACCTCGCCCAGCATCACGGTGATGACGATGTCGCGGTCATCCAGCGTGCGGATCACCTTCTGGAAGCCGCACAGCGACTCTACCAGCTCGATGTTCAGTCTAATTACCTTCATTCAAGACGCACTTGATCTCGCCGTGCTTGGTGACCTCGCCCGGCATCACGGTGATGACGATGTCGCGGTCATCCAGCGTGTGGATCACCTTCTGGAAGCCGCACAGCGACTCTACCAGCTCGATGTTCAGTCTAATTACCTTCATTCGAGACGCACTTGACCTCGCCGTGCTTGGTGACCTCGCCCAGCATCACGGTGATGACGATGTCGCGGTCGTCCAGCGTGCGGATCACCTTCTGGAAGCCGCACAGCGACTCCACCAGCTCGATGTTCAGTCTAATTACCTTCATTCAAGACGCACTTGACCTCGCCGTGCTTGGTGACCTCGCCCGGCATCACGGTGATGACGATGTCGCGGTCGTCCAGCGTGCGGATCACCTTCTGGAAGCCGCACAGCGACTCCACCAGCTCGATGTTCAGTCTAATTACCTTCATTCAAGACGCACTTGACCTCGCCGTGCTTGGTGACCTCGCCCGGCATCACGGTGATGACGATGTCGCGGTCGTCCAGCGTGCGGATCACCTTCTGGAAGCCGCACAGCGACTCCACCAGCTCGATGTTCAGTCTAATTACCTTCATTCAAGACGCACTTGACCTCGCCGTGCTTGGTGACCTCGCCCGGCATCACGGTGATGACGATGTCGCGGTCGTCCAGCGTGCGGATCACCTTCTGGAAGCCGCACAGCGACTCCACCAGCTCGATGTTCAGTCTAATTACCTTCATTCAAGACGCACTTGACCTCGCCGTGCTTGGTGACCTCGCCCGGCATCACGGTGATGACGATGTCGCGGTCGTCCAGCGTGCGGATCACCTTCTGGAAGCCGCACAGCGACTCCACCAGCTCGATGTTCAGTCTAATTACCTTCATTCAAGACGCACTTGACCTCGCCGTGCTTGGTGACCTCGCCCGGCATCACGGTGATGACGATGTCGCGGTCGTCCAGCGTGCGGATCACCTTCTGGAAGCCGCACAGCGACTCCACCAGCTCGATGTTCAGTCTAATTACCTTCATTCAAGACGCACTTGACCTCGCCGTGCTTGGTGACCTCGCCCGGCATCACGGTGATGACGATGTCGCGGTCGTCCAGCGTGCGGATCACCTTCTGGAAGCCGCACAGCGACTCCACCAGCTCGATGTTCAGTCTAATTACCTTCATTCAAGACGCACTTGACCTCGCCGTGCTTGGTGACCTCGCCCGGCATCACGGTGATGACGATGTCGCGGTCGTCCAGCGTGCGGATCACCTTTTGGAAGCCGCACAGCGACTCCACTAGCTCGATGTTCAGTCTAATTACGAGGTCGTTGCCGGACCTTTTGAATACCTGTTCATACAAATTCAAAATTTATTTTCATATAGGTTCAAGTAAGTTTGGTCTGCAATTAAATGTCATATTCTACAATGGTGAAAGAAAACATCGTGAGAAAACCTGCACGCCTGAGAGTTCTCCATGTTCTGAAAGGTGTTGGAAGTCTACCAATTTGCATTGGGTCAGCGTAGTGGACTATGGCCTATAACCCTCCTCTGAGAGGAAACCTGTGCTCAGTACTGAGACATTAATGAGTTGCTCATGATGAAGTTTGGTCTGGTAGGAGACACCAATTGGTAGCTGCCCATAAGATGACTTTTTGTAGGATGTGTGCATTCCAATATTGCATGTTTAATTCATTGCCGACAAAAAATCGGTCAACGATTGTCGTTCGTAGGCGGAGCGCCTAAATCAATGAGTAAAAAAATAAGTTTACTAAGGACAGTATATAATTACCTCATGCTCTTTCTCATCTAAAACAATAATAAGATCTCCGGCCTCCAACTCCGGCTCTTGGTCTCCCTCGCCACTAAACACAATTTTCTGTCCATCTGTCATGCCTTTGTCCACATGAACTTCGAGGATCTTACGGTCTCGCACTGTTTTTCGTCCCTGAAAGTGTAAATGTTTCTTTACTAGATGATGCCCACGACTTCGTCCGCGTGGATTAGAATTTTTTAAATCACACAGGAACTCTTGTAACTTTCCCGGATAAAATGTAGCCTATTTGCTAAGCCTGGTTATGAGCTATCTCCTATTGCAAATTTCAGCCTTATCGGTTCATTCGTTGTCGCGTTAAAGAGTAACAAATATCCATATCCATCCATCCTCAAACTTTCGCATTTTTATAATATTAGTAGGAAAGTAAGAATAACAATCAAATTCCAAAATGGGCAAGAGAAACCCACATTTCAGTTGGTTCGACAAAGTTTAGCCAAAATACTCTTGCTTGCTGATATTTATCTAGAAGCTCGAGATCTTAGGTTGATGTGAATAAGCATAATGCATTCATCAAGTGTTGGCCAAGGTCTTAATACAACTCGAGAGTCACTCCAAGGTCTTGAGAATGAGGCAAATATGTTATCTGTTGTTAATAGAAAAACTGAACTGCATAATTATTTTCATTTCAAGCATCTGTAATTTTTCAAAAATTATGTTTAAAAACTGACAGTTATCTAAACTATCATAGTTTTGATAACTTCATCTTCTTTTTCTTTATCAACCGATAGACATCCACTGCTGGAAAAAGTTCCCTTGCATGGACTTCCACAGGTCTCGGTCTTGCGCCGCCAGAATCCAGCAGCTCCCGTCCACCTAGTGGGGGGTCTACCAACACTGCGCTTCCCGGTGCGGGGTCGCTACTCCAGCACCTTGGGACCCCAACGACTAGCAGGTCTGCGAACTATTTTTTATGAAGTTTTGATAACAGTCCATGCAAAACCATACTCAGCAAGCTTGGACGCGCGCACGCGCTAATAAGTTAAACGAATTGATATAGGCTGCGTAAGCAGAAAGTAGCATGTCCACTTCATGTGTAAATATTTTGGGATAAAATGTACCTAATATGGTTTAAAAACTTAATCACTATATAATATTATAATTAGGTCACTGATTCTAAAGAAATTATTTTCAGCTTCCTCACAAAATATTCAAAAGTCGATCATTCGAGATCAAAGGCATTGACTGTACATGTTAGGCCACTGTGTACTAGGGTCTTAACTTCCTTTACAAGCATTTGTGTGCCTAGTAGTCCAGGGTAGATAATTTTTGAAAACAAAAAAAATTATAGTAGGATGAAACCCATTGGAAAAGGAATTGAATGCAACAAAAATGAAAGGAAAAATAAATTACGGCGGATCTGAGGTCGGGAAGTGGGGGAGAGGGGGGTTTAAGGGTAAAAAACGGTTTATCTCGATTTCCGGAAAAACTACAAGTCCTATGGAAAAAAGTTAAATGGCAAAGTTGTAGGTAATAAAAAGATCTACAACTTTTGTATTTAGACTTTTTTCACATAACCTCAAAATGTATGTGAAAAATTCAAATAACCATGTTTTTTGTTTTTTATTTTTATCTTTTACAAAAAAAAATATTTTTTCACGAAATTTGGTGAAAACTTACCTTTTTATGTCCCAAACACACTGTAATTTTTCTGATTTAAAATATTTATTTTTTCACCTTTTTTTTGACTTAATATTGAAAAAGCACCTAATTTTCAATCGAAAATTCACCCGTCAAAATATCTGCTTTTTTAAAAAAGTCGGTGAGCTTTTTATTCCTTGAAATCTCTACTTTCTGATGGTGTAAAAAAAATATACATTACTATGGTAAATGCTCTCAGAAAATGCAGAAACGAAATACGAAATAACAGGTAGTAAGGCCTAGACCCTCCTAGCCCCTTCCCCACTTCTCTATGAAATACCTTTTGATGGGCTAAAATTCCGTAGGTCACTCAGGTATATAAATTATCTTAAAATAGCAATTAATAGCCATCTACGCATATAATTTAAGAGGTATTTCATAGGGGCTAGGAGGGTCTGGGCCTTACTACCTGTTATTTCGTATTTCGTTTCTGCATTTTCTGAGAGTATTTACCATAGTAATGTATATTTTTTTTACACCATCAGAAAGTAGAGATTTCAAGGAATAAAAAGCTCACCGACTTTTTTAAAAAAGCAGATATTTTGACGGGTGAATTTTCGATTGAAAATTAGGTGCTTTTTCAATATTAAGTCAAAAAAAGGTGAAAAAATAAATATTTTAAATCAGAAAAATTACAGTGTTAACTTTTTTCCATAGGACTTGTATTTTTTCCGGAAATCGAGATAAACCGTTTTTTTACCCTTAAACCCCCCCTCCCCCCCACTTCCCGACCTCAGATCGCCCGTAATTTATTTTTCCTTTCATTTTTGTTGCATTCTCTTCCTTTTCCAATGGGTTTCATCCTACTATTATTTTTTTTCACTTTTTATTATTTTTTAAGGCTTCTACCCTGGTCTATAGTCTATGTCACTTCTCCAAGTCCACAACTATTGGCACCCCTGCAAAAAAATCACATCAATCAGTTGCTTCGTGATTGAAGGACAAACACACACACATTCACTCACACTAACTCAACGCATAAGTTTTATTTATTCATACTTTTCCCGTCTTACATAATATCAACTTGCCCCGACTCGCCATCGGCTGGCGACGCTCTTGGCAGGCCCTATCATCAGTAATAGCACTCACTTGACAAACTTTGCAGCGGTCCTTGGGGTCGATGATCTCCCGCTGGCCCCTGCACTCGCTGCACACGGTCTGTATCTGCTGGATCATGCCGGGTCCCAGCTGCTGGATCTGCACCTGCATGCCCGTGCCGCGGCACGTGGGGCACACTTGTACCGCGCCCTAGCAAATAGCGAGTAAACATTGAGTCAGCAACATACACACAGTTACAATAAATTGAGGAAATTCTCTTCAGGAATTCGATCCCAGCTACACATCTCTGACTTCGAACTTATATGTGTTTTATGCAATAAGTATATCTACTTCTTCTATCTAGAAAAATATGCTCCAATGGAACATTAACATATAAATAACATGGCAAAGCATAAATAGTCAGTGCCAATAAGAATAAGATTGTTATGAAAAGGATCATATTATAAAAATTAGCTGATTTTTTTTTTCTGGGGTCAAAATATCCTATCTCACTTTTCAAGTCCTCATATACCATACAGGGGCGAACTTCTATACAAGCCCAGAAGCCCGGCATGCGTTGATATCAGCTCGATATAATTAGGCATATTATTTTAATAACATTACCTCACTCATAAATCGATCAAGTTTAAATTTTCGCGCAAAACAGTTCAACGACCGCGCGCGGCGCTATAACGCGCAATAGCCAATAGGTAACTACGGCTATAAGTTCCGAATCTGCCCGAGCGAACGTTCGCGTCGCTTCAAGACATGCGTGAGACCCTAGGAGTGAGCAGGAGAGGCTAAGCTTTGGGTGCAACGTTTCGCACTTATGGAATTAGATTTCTTTCGATATAATATTATATTCTCATAATTATAGTATATCGATTTGTATGGAATGTAAAGCCCAGCTTTATAATCCGTCTCATTTAAGAAGTCCCGCGAGAATAAAGACATTTTTCGTGATCGGACTAATTCCTTAACCTTCATAAATTCATAATATTTTAAAATTTAGTTTGCTTCTTGTAACTTGTTTGGTGTGTGACGCGTTTATTGAAAATTGAAATAATAATATTTGAGAAATAATAGTGAATTTTGTACAAAATGGGTTCAGAATTAATAAATGTTGTTCCTTGTGACGATTTAAAGCAAATTTAAAGTGTGTGCAAATACTGATTGGTGAAAATAAGGTAAATTTTTAACTTGTTGTAAATTCACTAAAACCTAATTCCAACTAGTGTATTTCAAAAACTAGTAAAAGTTATAAATAAAAGACAATAATCAGATTCACGTACAAAACTTTAATGAGTTGTAGGTAAATGTAATTATGTCTAGTAGTAGTATTTCTTCTGTTCTGTGAACTTCTGTGTGTTTTATTGAGTTCGTCCAGACATCATGAGTAAAGAAGACGGAAGCATCTGGCTTGCCTATCTTTGAAGTCTACGGCACGCCACTGATACCATACAAATAATATAGTCCTATACCCATGCAAATAATCACATTTATATTATGTTGCTACGTTGATGTGTGGTTGATGGACAACTAAACAAACACACTTTCTCATTTATAAGGTTAGGGGCCTGTTTCACCACTTGCTGATAAAGGTCTGATAGCCTATCCACAACTTATCTGACAGATAGCATTTAAATTTCTGTTTCATAAGTATCAGTCAGTTAAACTCAAAAATATATCACACATTGTTTATTATTATTAATTATTATTATATCTGTTAGATATACGTCAGCTGGAAAAAGTTCCCTTGCATGGACTTCCACAGGTCTCGGTCTTGCGCCGCCAGAATCCAGCAGCTCCCGTCCACCTAGTGGGGGGTCTACCAACACTGCGCTTCCCGGTGCGGGGTCGCTACTCCAGCACCTTGGGACCCCAACGACTAGCAGGTCTGCGAACTATTTTTTATGAAGTTTTGATAACAGTCCATGCAAAACCATACTCAGCAAGCTTGGACGCGCGCACGCGCTAATAAGTTAAACGAATTGATATAGGCTGCGTAAGCAGAAAGTAGCATGTCCACTTCATGTGTAAATATTTTGGGATAAAATGTACCTAATATGGTTTAAAAACTTAATCACTATATAATATTATAATTAGGTCACTGATTCTAAAGAAATTATTTTCAGCTTCCTCACAAAATATTCACAAGTCGATCACAAAGGCATTGACTGTACTGAAAGTCCGAAAAACGACTGCAGGGTACCTTTGTACCTTTCATGTAGAACTCTTCAGCACAAGCATTGGACTCGAAGCCCTTATGGTTTTTGAGTAAACCACACTGAAAATTTTCACCAATAACAATCTTAGCAAAACCCTAGAAAACATAACGCGTCGGTACACAGGCCGCGCGTCGCGTGCGTTGTAACCTATTCACGGTTAATCATAGGGTTGTCACAAGTAAGCGCATTAATATCAATTGAATAAGTTTGTATGGTACAAAAATGTACTTATTTCTATTTAATATTTTTATAGATGATTCTTTATTAGCTACACACACGTACCCTGCAGTCATTTTTCGGACGTTCAGTACATATTGTATATCAGGCACTTTACCAGCAAGTGGTGAAACAGGCCATAAGTAAGGTATTAATTTACATAGTTTCACAGTGTGCATCTAAAGCCTTCCTTGTGCAAGTACATGTACAGTTTTTGCAATTCACGAAGGCGAGTGAGCTTTACTCATGGTTACTTCGTGTACATGCATATTGCATAAGTGTGCATGCCTGTCAAAGCCTAGGTGGGAGCGGGCAGGCGCGAGCATTGCGCTCGCTCACACTTATACAGATACGACACACACACAACCATAAGTCAGTCGCCCTCGTGAATTGCAAGAACTATACATAAAAAAAGTCAATACTTTCTTAAAGCCAGTATCTCAGTTGAGAAAGACAATACATAAACTCACCTTTTTCCCACCTCTGCCTTCACACTTCTCACAGATGACGTTCTTCTGCAGCGCCAGCTTGCGCACGGCGCCCTTGTACAGCTCCTCGAGCGTGACGGACAGCTGATGGATGACGTCCTTGCCCTTGCGCTCGCGGCCGCGCCGCCGCCCGCCGCTGAAGCCGCCGCCGAAGAACATGTCGAACAGGTCCATGGGCGACGAGAAGCCACTGCCTCCCGCACCGCCTTCCTTCAGGGCTTGTTCGCCGCCTACAGATTCAATTAAATTTAATTTAAACTGATAGACTCCTATAGAGATATAAGTGACAGATGTTACAAAGAAAATTAAAAAACTTAAATGGCGCTGGATTGGACATGTGGTTAGGTCTCCGAAAGAAAAGTGGACGAAAGAGGTCATATCATGGTACCCCAGAGATGGGAAGAGAGCAAGAGGACGCCCACAAAAAAGATGGGAAGATGACCCACCACAGGGATGGCGCAGATTAGCCCTCCACAGAGAAAAGTAGGGAATTCTAGAGGAGGCCTATGTCAAAGGACAACCTGATCTATAAATTAGTATTAGTGCTGGTGTTATAATAAATTTAAATTAGTCTTATAGTTAATCTATTATTAAGTAACATAAAAATTAATTAATTAATATTAGCATTAGGAACTTAGTATTACTGTTGATCAGAGAATAAAGGCTATTTTTATTTTATTTTATTTTATAGACTCCTATTCGGAGGTTGCAGTTTCAATCCAGGCAAATTTTTCGTTCAAGTTCGAGAAAATGTTTGTTTAATATTGTACAGTAATATAGTACCTTGATCATAGATTCTCCTTTTGTCTGGATTTGAGAGTACTTCGTAGGCTTGTGAGATCTGTTTGAACTTCTCCCCCTCATTAGGATTCTTGTCAGGATGGTATTTTAATGCAAGCTTTCTATACGCTTTCTTGAGTTCGTCTGTTGTACAGTTGGGTTTGACACCCAGGATGTCATAATACGTAGTTTCCTTCACCATCTTGATTCCTGAAAAAAATTCTAAAAAGTTAGTTGGTTCATTGAAACCCTCCTTGTCAAAACATGCATAAGGTCTGCCTAGCGATCACGTCACTTTTATCGCTGTCCTTAAAGGACTATTTCAATGTCAAAACATGGTTTTGGCCAATAGGAAAAGCCCAAAATCATATTTTGACATTGATGCAGTCCTTTATGAACTGAGAAAAAATTACGCGATAGATCCCCTGGATTACACTTTCTTAAGGATGAATAGACGAGTCTGCCCGCGAAATTCAAATTTAATTTGGTTTTTCGCAATTTGTAAACTAATACGACAAAGTAGGCTAATGGCATTCTAATTGCGCCAGTAGAATTATCATCTTCACAGGTTTACATAAAAATCTTTACTTGAAAGTGACCAGTTTAAGAAATTAATCAAAATAATGAGTTGGACGTGAGTTACTCACAAAGTCGATATTTTGATTAATTTTTTAAACTGGGCACTTTCAAGTAAAGATTTTTATATAAACCTGTGAAGATGATACTGCCATTGTCGCAATTAGAATGCCATAATCCTAATTTGTCGTATTAGTTTACAAATTGCGAAAAACCAAATTAAATTTGAATTTCGCGGGCAGAACTGTGTCTTCCACCTTAAGAGTGAGGGTAAAAAGTAGGGATGCATCACATACTGATATATGAGCGATATTGCGAATTTTCCGATATATCTGAATCGGCGATATTAAGTTTGCCGATACACCGATACTTTTTGAATTTCGCGCTATAGACAACCCATGTGAACGCGCCATCAGCGCCACTTACGAAATCGACTTTTTCCGAAAATTTTAAGAATTGTTATGTTTCCTGAATAAAAATCTCATTACTATGAATTTAAATTATTAAGTTTTGTCTTCTGATCTGTTATCAATTATAATTTCTGAATAAATATTATTATAAGTATATGTAATTTTGTCTGTTTTTAAAGCCACAGGTATCTGCAATACTTTTTTATACATATCAGTATTGTATCAGCTGAAGTGCATATCAATGTATCCCTAGTAAAAAATGCAGGTGTTATGTGATTATTAAAATCATCATGTAATTGATCACTCTGTTAAGTGTGAAGTGCAAGTAAAGTGGTTTGAGCACCATTCTATTTTGGGTGTTAAGTTGTCTCCCCCACACACCTGTTAACTTCCTACACTATAGAATTAAACAATGAAACTTAACCTAGGTACCTTAACAATAATTATTTGATATTGTACGCTCAAAACTAAGTATTATGTCGATATGCCTCATCATTATCTAGGTTTATTGATATATAAAATATTAAAAACATATTCGTTATAAAGTTACGAGCCTCGAAAGATCGTCATTTTCACACTAAATTTATGACAACTTTGGGCGCAAATAAATAACATTAGGAGTATGAAAATTCCAAAAAAAATTATCATTAGACATAGTTTATTTATTCATCAGTTCAAATAACTTTACTTTGTAAACATACATAGAGTAGTTTTTTCTCTAAAACACTTTTCCCAAATGACTGTTCAACCCTTTTCGCGCGCTTGATTCTGGTGTAAATTATCGCGCCTCTCACCCGACACGGAGCGGGAGCGGGACGGTAGCACCGAAGTATGTGCGCATGCACTCGCTACAGCTACACTGAGTCTATCTCTTTCTCACACAATGTTAAGTGAAATAGCAAGCAGGTTACCCACGTGCGCCGGCAACTTTGGTCGCGCATACTGAGCCCCCTTAATATGTACATTCTTTTTTAAGTGAGGAATGAGGATAGTGGCCTAAAATGGGTGTTTAAGTAGTGAAAATAATATAAGCAGTTACTTAACAATACACATAAAAAAAATAAAGATAAATTTTTAAGTCTTTAGAAAAGGAGGATGTTAAACGGGTTGGGTATAGATATACTGGTACTCGCGTACGAGGTTGGGGGTGGGGGAGGGGGAGAGGGGGGAAGCCCCCCCCCCCACCTTTCCGCTTTGGCGGAAATTTATAGTTTTTGAGTAATGATTTTTTTTATAAATCATAACCTCACTTCTTTTACAGGTGGTCCCATAAAAATTTTATCAAAATCGGTCGAGCGGTTTTTAAAATATCAAGAATAAATTAAATACATTGTATAGTGTGTGTGTAATGTAGTAAAGCAGGAGTTTGAAGTATGTTGTTTAAAAAAGAGTTTTTTATATTAAATTATACATTAAAATAAAGAGAACCTATCACAATCTGTTTAGTAATATATTAAGCACTTGACAGAAATTTACTTTCATACTAAATACTAGCACTTTTATACTTTTCTATACCTATTGTCCAAAAAAATCTCAGGTGATTGATTTTCTTAAACTTTTGAGGTAGACTTCCTATGTTACATAGCCTTCTGGCTGACAATATCTAGTGTCCCAATGTCTAATATGATAAAGTGTCCAGAGAATGAAAGATTTTAAATAGTAGACAGTAGTACTATTTCATAACCTATAAATACACCCAAACTAGAACAAAGCAAATCACTAAAGGATTCATCCTGTAATGTTGCTTTTTTTTTAGAAAAACAATAAATTCTAGAGATTGCATGTAAAAAAAACTACATACAGCATGAGACCAAGCACCTACAATAATCAATAAAATGTTAATTGGATTTTACACCCCAGATATCATTATTAAAACAAATTAAAAAGATTAGAACAACATACTATTTTTTTAGTAAATTGTATTGTTAAATAACTCTTGAATTCATTAAAATTACCTGTTTTCGCTAGCAATGCCACGCCAAATTGACTGTCATAAACTGAATCATGAACCTTTTCAATTTTCATAGACCTTTTCTATAATATGGTAGGTTTATTGAATAATTTAAAAAAACCTTTGTAATGCATTTTATTAACATCATAATATAGTGGAAAAACGGAGGCCCAATTTCTTAACGAATGCAAGATACTGTGTATCATTTTTAAATCACTCGTAAAATAAAAATGTTTATCGCAGGGACTAAAGTGGATTGATTTCTATAGACTTACCTTAAATAAAATCCAATGATAAATAAATTATTATAAAATAACACTCCACTATTAGTAAGTACAAAAATCAACGTAAAGACGTAAAATTCTAGAAGCAACTTGTAATCTTTTTGTGAAGTATAGCACAACCGATCACACAGCAGTCAGCAGTCAGCACATGCACGCACAATGATGCACAATGTGAAGTTCTTTGAATGGGTAGTTCTCGAACCCGAACGTCAAAAGCCGTAATTTTGACGTAATCGAATGACGTGGTTTACCATGGAACTAGGAATTACGACTATGGTAGGTACGGTACAGTCGGACCGGACCAGGGCCCGATTCTGTAACTCAGTGCCTATCAAAAATGATAGCCACAACTAATGAACCGATTTGGCTGAAATTTGGAATGTAGATCGGCTATATCCTGGATTAACACATATTGACATATACTACTATTTATCTCATAAAAAGTCCATGGTTCCCGCAGGATTTTGAAAAACTGAAATTCACGTATTGCTTCTTCACGCCACGACTAATGAACTGATTTCGCTGAAATTTGAAACGAAGATAGACTATACTCTGCATTAACTTATAGGCTCCTTTTTCTCCCGTAAAAATTCATGGTTCCCGAAATATTTTGAAAACCCGAAATTCACGTATTACGTCTTCACGCTACAACTAATGAACCGATTTAGCTGAAATTTGGAATGAAGATAGATTAATGCCTGGATTAACACGCAGGCTACTTTATATCCCGTAAAAATGTATGGTTTCATCAAAGTTCGCCTACCTACCTACCTATAGTCCAGGCACATTGACTCATTTACAGAGATAAAAAAAGAAAAATGTTATCCAGATACATACGTTTTCAAATGGTTAAAAGGAACTGGAAAATGAGTTATGTGCCCAAGAAGGTTAGGGGATGATTTTAGGGGTTGAAAAGGGGTGAAAATGGATACATCTCGTGTTTTTTGCAATTTCACGCGAAATTAGGTCCTACTGAAAAATGTTAAATACAAAAGTTGTAGATCTTGGAAATATCTACAACTTTTGTATGGGTCATTTTTTAATATAACCTCAAAAGGACAATGGGCGAAGGTGGTCCAAGAGCCTCCACTGATGAGACTTGCGGGAAATGAAAGGTCATAGTTATCGTATGATTCTGACAAAATTCTATTAAATTCTGTCCCGGGGTTTTTTTGTTATACTTAGTCATGTTTGTTCCGACTAAATAGTAATACGATTTCACGTACATAACGTTGTCTTTATTATGACATGGTCTCTTAATCTCTTTATCTATCTTTAATTTGATGCCCCTCCCGCTTCTCCTAACCTCACCGCGCTTCCCTCACCCATCAGACACCTACCAGAACACCGATATGACGTCATCGACACCAGGCGCAGATATAATGTGACTATGGAGTACGTTTATGTTCCCGGTTCGCGTCCAGGTAAACAAAACAAGGTAAGGAAGGTCAGAGGGGGTGGGATTATCATTGTGTATGTCCCCCTCCCGCAGTCCTAGCCTGTTGTGAATGCATGCACCGCACCGGCTCGGTCCAACATCCGGCAAGCGAGTGCGCAGTCTTTGTGGCGACCGCCCCGTGTTATGCTAAGTTCTTTCTAGCTTCTTGTGAGAGTACTTATTCATGGGGGGTTTATGGAGCGGTCGTCAAGGTTAATGACGGCGGTGGCTCATGTCGGTGATAAACTTTTTCTCCTACCCTAATCTTCATACCATAGACCATATCTAACCAATCCATCATGGTCATCATATGGTATCTAGGCTATGCACGTTATGAAGATGACCAGCCAGATTTTTAGATTTTATAATAATAGATGAATAATAGATGTATATGATTTCTTCCCCTACAATCTTGTTTTGTTATTCCAGCAATCAACTACATTGAGCTTATTAAGATCTTGGTCATCATACTAATATTATAAATGCGAAAGTGTGTTTGTTGGTTTATCCTTCAATCACGCCGTAACGGAGCTACGGATTTTTTGCATGGGTATAGTTGAGGACCTGGAGAGAGACATGGGCTACTTTTTATCCCGGGAAAAAATAGTTCCCGAGGGATTTTAAAAACGAACTCTTCGCGGACAAAGTCGCGGGCATCAGCTAGTGTTCCATAATCTTTAATCTATTGGCGCTTTTGATCGAATGACTTAATAAAAAGATAACATACACGCTGAATTGTTTAACACGAGTCATATTATTTAGTCAGAACAAACATGACCGTAGCAAAATAACCCCCGGATAGAATTTAATAGAATTTTGCCAGAATCATACGACAACTTTGACCTTTCGTTTCCCGCAAGTCTCATCAGTGGAGGCTCTTGGACCAAGTTCCATACATTTCTGCCCATTGTCCTTTCAGAAAAAAATGCAAAGAATCAAAAAAAATTTTTTTTTTGTTTTTTACTTGTCAATTTCTCAAAAATAAATATTTTTTAACCAAACTTGCTGAAAGTACTCCTTTTTGTGTCCCAAACAACAAAAAAAAAATTAAGATTGAAATATTAAAAACTGTTTGAAAGATTCTTTTTTTTCGGTCCGATCCACGTTGTTTTCAAAGTTACATTTTACTACTTACAATCATCGTAGAGAGGTCATACAGGGCTCATTTTTTTCTTTTTGACATCTACTTCTCAATGAAATAATAAAACAATACAGCTTCCATTTAAAAACATGTCTAAAAATTGAAAAATATAAAAAATTTAATTTTGCAAAAACAAATTTTTTGGTTATTGTTAATAATTTGTTATGAATAAAAAAAAATTTCAAAAACTAATAAGACCATTGAATTGTACGGGAAAAAACACGAAGAAACATATATTTTACTATTTAAATACATTTTTTATTTTTGTACAATACTGCTATAAACATTGTAATAGCATATTCCGTGTAGTTGAAAGATGTCAGGTAAGTACATACAATGCGATCGACTTTTACTTTAATAAGAAAAGTTCCTCATTTCTCGCGATGAAATTAATTAATTCAATTATTTTCTACATATTTTGATAAATAAATCGTCTTATAATTAATTTTTGTACAAAATTATTTAAAACATGCAACAAACAATAACCAGCTCTCAATGTGTCGGCTCAGCGACTGTCGGACCAGCACCCCGATTCAGAACCTTACGATAACATAATTATCGATCGATTCGGTTTCTTATCGTACGATAAGATGAATTTTCAATTCAGAATACTCGTATCGTCAGAGAAGTTGTCGAAATCGAAACCGAATCGAACCGACGTAGATATCGTTCGATATCTTCTATCAAACGCTATTCACAACAACCGTATCGAATAAGATTGTCCGAACGTCCGATAATTTTAGTTGGTTACTTATCGAAAGCTACAGGGCATCCGGTATCCTTTTGTTTACGTACTGTGTTTACTGGTTATTCGTATAAAATGATTATGATGAATGATTTTGGTATGTAAATGTTTACTTACCATATTGTACGTATTTTAACATTAAAATAACATAATAAGTACACCACAACAAAATAAATAAGAACCCAGAAGGATGAAACATGAAGTTAGCGCCATCTATCGACGCGGCTGAAAATTGGCCGTCAATAATTTAACAAGTTATCATTTTAAATAATTACTTCAATGACCTTCGAAAATGTTTAAAATCTATTTATTTAGTGCTAACATGAATTTAATAACAAGTGAAATTTTGGTAAAACAACAAACTTCGTAAATTAAATGTATCTTATCGATACCGATAACGAAGCCGATTCCGTAGTCGAAATCGAATCGAATTCTCTAACCGAACGTTCTGAATCGCACGACAAAAAATTTTCGATACGAGATCGATATCTAATCGTATCGAAACGGGAAGTTATCGAAATGTTCTGAATCGGGGTGCAGGTGCGGGTTATTCAGCGTAATCACATGCTGGACAGCGCCGTGCTTGATCGGCTTCGCTCTGAACTGCAATGTAACCGCGCTACCCCCCCCTCACCGCAAGCTCCAGCACAATCGCAAACTGCTCATGCGATTTCGCTGCAGCCCACTCAGGCTGGTGAGGGACAGGATAGCGGGGCTGCACATGTAAGTACCCAGTGTAGTGAACAATTGAGGAGTGCTTTGGAGAGTGCTATTCGGGAATATAGATCTTCACCACCCGAGTTTAGACCGCGGTTACCTCGGATGCCCATGAAAAATAAGAACAAAGCGCTAATGGGTGCCCTGGATTCACTGCTGCCGAGTTATTTTGACAGCAGCGAAGACCTTTCCGACACACATTCGATTCTGTACTGCGCGGCTGTTGCGGCATGTCGTGTTGCTAATGTAAAGTTTATTAATAATGATACAGCAACACGACCGAAGCCTACCGCACCAGCATGGCAGTGCAGGATCGAACGTCGTATTGATGGGGCTCGGGCACTCATTGGCAAACTACTCTGCTTCAGGGAGGGCAACACTCGCCCTAGAGTCATGCGCTTTGTGAGGCGCGCTTTCTTGGGGACTGATATCAGCCCTCAAGATTATAAGGCGCGCGTCACTGAGCGCATTGACTTCCTGAAACAGAAGGTCTCAGCATGGGCTAGCCGTATTCGCAGATACAAGTGCCGGGTCGAGAGATATACCCTGAATCGCACTTTCCGAAGCGATCAGAGGCGGGTATACCGAGGTTGGGAACACCCTGACCAAGGTGTCACCGATACGCGCCTACCGGATGATGAAGCCATGACCTCATTCTGGCGCAACATCTGGTCGGCGCCTGTCGCTCACACTGAGGGTGGTTGGACGTGGGATGTAGAAAGAGCGTGCGATCAAATTCCAGAAATGGACCTAGTTACTATCACCCCTGAAGACGTGGCCACTGCAGCCCGTCCCCTGCCCAATTGGAAATCCCCCGGGCCGGACGGGCTGCACAACTTTTGGATAAAGTGGCTACGCAGCTCGCACGCTCGTTTGGCATCCCAATTCCAATCATCTCTAGAGTCAGAGTCGCTACCCCAGTTTCTGACAACAGGTATTACCCTCCTGCTCCATAAGTCAGGTAGTACCACGGAGCCCAAAAATTATAGGCCGATTACGTGCCTACCAACATTGTATAAACTTCTTACATCCATTCTGAGAACAAAAATTAACGATCATATCAATACAAAATCCATCATGTCTATTTCTCAGAACGGATGTAGGAATGGCTCCCGTGGTACTAAGGAGCTTCTCCTCATTGATATGGCCATTTGTCAACAGGTTCGGCGCTCCCGAAAGGATCTGTCGACATGTTGGATAGACTATAAGAAGGCCTACGACTCTGTGCCCCATACATGGCTCATGAAGGTGCTGGAACTGTACAAAGTAAACACAGTACTACGCGCCTTCCTACAGACGTGTATGGGGCAGTGGAGGACAGTCCTTCACTATCCAGGGTGTCGCCGGACCCTGGGGAACGCGGAGCCTATAAGGATTGAGCGAGGCATATTCCAGGGCGATAGCCTCAGTCCTTTGTGGTTTTGCCTGGCTCTGAATCCTCTGAGCACTCTCTTGGAGAATTCAGGGCTAGGTTACCGGTTGAGGAGAGGTGGTCAGGTTATATCACACCTCCTTTACATGGATGACCTAAAACTCATTGCCCCCAACAAATCACATCTACTAGAGTTACTAAAGGTAACTAAAGCCTTTAGTGATTCCATTAGGATGGAATTTGGTGTGGAAAAATGTGCGGTCATGCATGTAAAACGAGGGAGGATTGTGGAATCTGAGGGTGTTGAGCTCTCGGATTCCATATACCTCAGATCGCTCCCCCCAACTGAAACCTACAAATACCTAGGCATGGCGGAGGCGTTAGGTATCAGAGAGGCCGACATGAGGCAGTCGGTGAGGGAGCGTTTCCTTGGCCGCCTGAAGAAAGTGCTGAAAAGCCTTTTGTCGGGCGGCAATAAGGTGCGCGCCTTCAACGGTTGGGTCATGCCGGTCTTGATGTATTCCTTCGGCATACTCAGGTGGACTCAGACTGAGCTTGACGCCCTGGACAGACAAGTTCGTGCACTGCTGACCACATATCGGATGCATCACCCGCGCTCCTCGGTGATGAGGCTGTACATCCCGCGGAAGTGTGGGGGAAGAGGCCTTTTGAATGCCAAAACCCTCCACTACCGCGAGGTGTGCAGTCTCAGGGAGTACTTTCTCCACGCCGAGACGGAGATGCACCGCGATGTGGTCGCAGTGGACAGGGGTCTGACGCCGCTCTCCTTGGCTAAAGAGAACTGGCGCATACCTGTGGTGCTCAGTACCAATGACCGCAGGGTTGTATGGCAAGGAGCTTCACGGACGCTTTTATCGGGCCCTCCATGGGCCTGATGTTGACTTTGAAGCGTCCGTGTCCTGGCTGCGCTTTGGTGACCTCTTTGGGGAAACCGAAGGGTTTGTATGTGCAATTATGGACGAGATCATGATGACGAACAATTACAGAAAATACATAGTGAAGGATGGAACGGTAGACATATGTCGGGCATGTCGCCGTCCTGGAGAAACTATCCGTCACATTGTCTCTGGTTGTTCTCATCTGGCTAACGGCGAATACTTACACAGACATAACCAAGTGGCCAGGATTATCCACCAGCAACTTGCCTTGAAATACAATCTTGTGGAATCGGAGGTACCGTACTACAAGTATGTGCCCGACCCAGTTCTTGAAAATGGTCATATCACACTGTACTGGGATCGATCTATCATTACAGACAGGACTATTGTAGCCAATAAGCCTGACATAGTGGTGATAGATCGATCAGAGCGCCGTGCAATGATTGTTGATGTTGCTGTCCCGCATGACGAGAACCTCGTGAAAGCCGAGAAAGAGAAACTCACCAAGTATCTCGACTTGGCGCACGAGGTTGTCGCCATGTGGAATGTAGACTCAGCAATCATTGTACCGATAGTTGTCACCGCTAATGGTCTTATAGCCAAGAGCCTCGACCAACATCTTTCGAGGCTCTCGTTGGGTAGCTGGGTCAAGGGCCAGATCCAGAAGGCTGTTCTCCTGGACACGGCTCGCATAGTCAGGAGGTTCCTCTCTCTAGGGCCCTGACCGCCGGTTGCTTGGACCCTGTTCCCGAGGCCGGTGGACCGCTATTTTTTATATTTTTAAATGTTTTTTTTTATAATCAAATATTTAAAAATGTAAATTATATGATATAAATGAAATAAATGTAAATAATAATAATAATAATAACCTGGCAACCCTGAATGTCAGCATACATCATATTTTTTCACCGTTACATTTTTGCCGAAATAAATATTATAAAACGGATTTCAACAGAATTTTCGATTTAATTCAATAAATTTACCATAGTAAAAACTAATAAGAACAACAAACCATGAAAGAACAAATAAAGAAAATCAAAACAGTCCGAAATATAACTGACACAACCTGTCAATAGATGCCGGATAGAATACAAAAGAAATTATTAGACGAATTAATAATGTAGAATGCTGACACGATCCAGAGCACGGAACGCACAAACACCACCCCCGGACTCGTCGCTCAGTTCCGCCTCGCAGCCACCCGGGACCACGCCCAATGCTGCAGTTGCGTCGAGTTCGAGTGACGAGTTTTTCTCCCCGCCGACGTCGCCACCACCAGTACATCGTCGTGGGAGAGGCCGGCCGCCGACTTGCTTGGGATCCCGAGGCCCACCGGCTTCTGATAGGGTCCCCGCTTCCGGCGGTAGTGTGTCGCGCATGAGGTGGACAACATCAATTAATGAAAATGTCATGCGCGCATACTTAGGGGCTACTGAGGGTGGAACCAACATGACCGCGTACCGTGCTAGGATGCATGCTTTGTTTCAGGTCCTTGAACCAGCTCTCAATGTGTCGGCTCAGCGACTGTCGGACCAGGTGCGGGTTATTCAGCGTAATCACATGCTGGACAACGCCGTGCTTGATCGGCTTCGCTCTGAACTGCAATGTAACCGCGCTACCCCCCCTTCACCGCAAGCTCCAGCACAATCGCAAACTGCTCATGCGATTTCGCTGCAGCCCACTCAGGCTGATGAGGGACAGGATAGCGGGGCTGCACATGTAAGTACCCAGTGTAGTGAACAATTGAGGAGTGCTTTGGAGAGTGCTATTCGGGAATATAGATCTTCACCACCCGAGTTTAGACCGCGGTTACCTCGGTTGCCCATGAAAAATAAGAACAAAGCGCTAATGGGTGCCCTGGATTCACTGCTGCCGAGTTATTTTGACAGCAGCGAAGACCTTTCCGACACACATTCGATTCTGTACTGCGCGGCTGTTGCGGCATGTCGTGTTGCTAATGTAAAGTTAATTAATAATGATACAGCAACACGACCGAAGCCTACCGCACCAGCTTGGCAGTGCAGGATCGAACGTCGTATTGATGGGGCTAGGGCACTCATTGGCAAACTACTCTGCTTCAGGGAGGGCAACACTCGCCCTAGAGTCATGCGCTTTGTGAGGCGCGCTTTCTTGGGGACTGATATCAGCCCTCAAGATTATATGTCGCGCGTCACTGAGCGCATTGACTTCCTGAAACAGAAGGTCTCGGCATGGGCTAGCCGTATTCGCAGATACAAGTGCCGGGTCGAGAGATATACCCTGAATCGCACTTTCCAAAGCGATCAAAGGCGGGTATACCGAGGTTGGGAACACCCTGACCAAGGTGTCACCGATGCGCGCCTACCGGATGATGAAGCCATGACATCATTCTGGCGCAACATGTGGTCGGCGCCTGTCGCTCACACTGAGGGTGATTGGACGTGGGATGTAGAAAGAGCGTGCGATCAAATTCCAGAAATGGACCTAGTTACTATAACCCCTGAAGACGTGGCCACTGCAGCCCGTCACCTGCCCAATTGGAAATCCCCTGGGCCGGACGGGCTGCACAACTTTTGGATAAAGTGGCTACGCAGCTCGCACGCTCGTTTGGCATCCCAATTCCAATCATCTCTAGAGTCAGAGTCGCTACCCCAGTTTCTGACAACAGGTATTACCCTCCTGCTCCATAAATCAGGTAGTACCACGGAGCCCAAAAATTATAGGCCGATTACGTGCCTACCAACATTGTATAAACTTCTTACATCCATTCTGAGAACGAAAATTAACGATCACATCGATACAAAATCCATCATGTCTAATTCTCAGAACGGATGTAGGAATGGCTCCCGTGGTACTAAGGAGCTTCTCCTCATTGATATGGCCATTTGTCAACAGGTTCGGCGCTCCCGAAAGGATCTGTCGACATGTTGGATAGACTATAAGAAGGCCTACGACTCTGTGCCCCATACATGGCTCATGAAGGTGCTGGAACTGTACAAAGTAAACACAGTACTACGCGCCTTCCTACAGACGTGTATGAGGCAGTGGAGGACAGTCCTTCACTATCCAGGGTGTCGCCGGACCCTGGGGAGCGCGGAGCCTATAAGGATTGAGCGAGGCATATTCCAGGGCGATAGCCTCAGTCCTTTGTGGTTTTGCCTGGCTCTGAATCCTCTGAGTACTCTCTTGGAGAATTCAGGGCTAGGTTACCGGTTGAGGAGAGGTGGTCAGGTTATATCACACCTCCTTTACATGGATGACCTAAAACTCATTGCCCCCAACAAATCACATCTACTAGAGTTACTAAAGGTAACTAAAGCCTTTAGTGATTCCATTAGGATGGAATTTGGTGTGGACAAACGTGCGGTCATGCATGTAAAGCGAGGGAGGATTGTGGAATCTGAGGGTGTTGGGCTCTCGGATTCCATATACCTCAGATCGCTCTCCCCAACTGAAACCTACAAATACCTGGGCATGGCGGAGGCGTTAGGTATCAGAGAGGCCGACATGAGGCAGTCGGTGAGGGAGCGTTTCCTTGACCGTCTGAAGAAAGTGCTGAAAAGCCTTTTGTCGGGCGGCAATAAGGTGCGCGCCTTCAACGGTTGGGTCATGCCGGTCTTGATGTATTCCTTCGGCATACTCAGGTGGACTCAGACTGAGCTTGACGCCCTGGACAGACAAGTTCGTGCGCTGCTGACCGCATATCGGATGCATCACCCGCGCTCCTCGGTGATGAGGCTGTACATCCCGCGGAAGTGTGGGGGAAGAGGCCTTTTGAATGCCAAAACCCTCCACAACTGCGAGGTGTGCAGTCTCAGGGAGTACTTTCTCCACGCCGAGACGGAGATGCACCGCGATGTGGTCGCAGTGGACAGGGGTCTGACGCCGCTCTCCTTGGCTAAAGAGAACTGGCGCATACCTGTGGTGCTCAGTACCAATGACCGCAGGGTTGTATGGCAAGGTAAGGAGCTTCACGGACGCTTTTATCGGGCCCTCCACGGGCCTGATGTTGACTTTGAAGCGTCCGTGGCCTGGCTGCGCTTTGGTGACCTCTTTGGGGAAACCGAAGGGTTTGTGTGTGCAATTATGGACGAGGTCATGATGACGAACAATTACAGAAAATACATAGTGAAGGATGGAACGGTAGACATATGTCGGGCATGTCGCCGTCCTGGAGAAACTATCCGTCACATTGTTTCTGGTTGTTCTCATCTAGCTAACGGCGAATACTTACACAGACATAACCAAGTGGCCAGGATTATCCACCAGCAACTTGCCTTGAAATACAATCTTGTGGAATCGGAGGTACCGTACTACAAGTATGTGCCCGACCCAGTTCTTGAAAATGGTCATATCACACTGTACTGGGATCGATCTATCATTACAGACAGGACTATTGTAGCCAATAAGCCTGACATAGTGGTGATAGATCGATCAGAGCGCCGTGCAATTATTGTTGATGTTGCTGTCCCGCATGACGAAAACCTCGTGAAAGCCGAGAAAGAGAAACTCACCAAGTATCTCGACTTAGCGCACGAGGTTGTCGCCATGTGGAATGTAGACTCAGCAATCATTGTACCGATAGTGATAACCGCTAATGGTCTTATAGCCAAGAGCCTCGACCAACATCTTTCGAGGCTCTCGTTGGGTAGCTGGGTCAAGGGCCAGATCCAGAAGGCTGTACTCCTGGACACGGCTCGCATCGTCAGGAGGTTCCTCTCTCTGGGGCCCTGACCGCCGGTTGCTTGGACCCTGTTCCCGAGACCGGTGGACCGCTATTTTTTATATTTTTAAATATTTTTTTTTTATTTTTGTTTTATAATGAAATATTTAAAAATGTAAATAATATGAGTAAAAGTAAATAAAGATGATAATAATAAAAAAATAACGGAGGTAAATGACAATAATGAAAAACTCAATTATAATCAAGTTGATTTTTTAATGAAATATGCTCAAGTACTGATAAATATCATACATTTACACTTTATATACATAAATATTATACATTTATTATGCGATTTATTACATATTTAATAATGAATACATTATGCACACTAAACCAATTTTTGTCTTTTCGCTAATTGAAAGTTTGGTTGATCATCATCGATTAATTGTTCGTCGAAATATGTGACTTCCTCATTATCTTCAATCGTTTCTTCATCAAATTCCTCTGGAAACTTTTCCATAGCAAGATTTTCTGAGTTGAAGATAATACTTGGTTGTTCAATTTCATCAGGATTATCAGAAATTTCATCAAAATCACTTAAATCTTTTGAAACTTTTTCAACGTTTGAACAACGTTTCAACGTTTCAACGTTTCTTTCTCTCCCTCTGTCCGCATCCTTCTTCTACAGATGTAACACCTGTTCCAGTCCCCTACATATAACAGTATAATATATGCTCCAAAACGAATAAGAGGTTCCTTCCAAAAACATATTCAACTATCTTTACTCCAAAACGTTTTATAAAATTTATTTTAAAACTTACCTAACTTTGTGTAATTTTAATTTGGCTTTGATTTATATTGAAATTTCTATTGATAAAATGATATGTACAATAAATATAAAATTCGATGCAAGATAAATTCATTTTAAAAAATCATTCAATTATTTAAAAGCATGTTTTAAATAATTTTGTACAAAAATTAATTATAAGACGATTTATTTATCAAAATATGTAGAAAATAATTGAATTAATTAATTTCATCGCGAGAAATGAGGAACTTTTCTTATTAAAGTATAAGTCGATCGCATTGTATGTACTTACCTGACATCTTTCAACTACACGGAATATGCTATTAACTACAATGTTTATAGCAGTATTGTACAAAAATAAAAAATGTATTTAAATAGTAAAACATATGTTTCTTCGTGTTTTTTCCCGTACAATTCAATGGTCTTATTAGTTTTTGAATTTTTTTTTTATTCATAACAAATTATTAACAATAACCAAAAAATTTGTATTTGCAAATTAAATTTTTTATATTTTTCAATTTTTAGACATGTTTTTAAATGGAAGCTGTATTGTTTTATTATTTCATTGAAAAGTAGATGTCAAAAAGAAAAAAATGAGCCCTGTATGACCTCTCTACGATGATTGTAAGTAGTAAAATGTAACTTTGAAAACAACGTGTATCGGACCGAAAAAAAAGAATCTTTCAAACAGTTTTTATTATTTCAATCTAAAATATTTTTTGTTGTTTGGGACACAAAAAGGAGTACTTTCAGCAAGTTTGGTTAAAAAATATTTATTTTTGAGAAATTGACAAGTAAAAAACAAAAAAAAAATTTTTTTGATTCTTTGCATTTTTTTCTGAACTTTTGAGGTTATATTAAAAAATGACCAATACAAAAGTTGTAGATTTTTCCAAGATCTACAACTTTTGTATTTAACATTTTTCAGTAGGACATCAAATTTCGCGTGAAATTGCAAAAAACACGAGATGTATCCATTTTCACCCCTTTTCAACCCCTAAAATCATCCCCTAACCTTCTTGGGCACATAACTCATTTTCCTTATGTTGACTTTAACCCTTTTAACCATTTAAAAACGTAGGTTTCTGGATAACATTTTTTTGTTCTCCATATTCAATGTGCCTGGACTACTACGGCAGATTTTTAAAGCGTCTGACAGGGCGTAAGAACTATCAGAAGTGTCTGACTGCTGAGGAAACATCTTCTGATATGTCCCTAAGTAACATATATAAAACTCAGCTTTTATACTATGACGAAAGTATACTCATAATTTACTATAGTTTAAGGGTGTCTGACACGGGGAGGAACTATCGGAAGTGTCTGACTGCTGAGGAAACATCTTCTGATAGGTCCCCAAGTAACATATGTAAAACTCAGCTTTTATACTATGACGAAAGTATCCTCAGAATGTATGCACCTTTACTACCTGATATCTCCCAAAGCCACCAAGATCCAAACTTCATAATCGGGGATCGTTCTTATCTCTATATGGAACATACGCAGAGGAATTTTCAGCTTTTATAAAATAGCGAAGGTCTGAAACGTGCTGGCTCCCTCTCTATCATTTTCACCTTTAGTTGTCCCTTAACAATTATGTAGCCCGTAAAGGTTAGGGAACTGTAGACACAGATTAGAATGGATACTAAAATCCTCAAGGCCTCTTGGAATTTTGGAACATTCAAATTAAATTATTTGTACACAGCGTCATCTATCGACACGATCTGAAAACATGTAAAAACAAACTGCAACGTGAAGTTTTATTGATGTTTGATATATGACTAAATAATAATTTTAATTGAATAATATGTTATTATATGTATTAGTACTTGTCATACAAAATAATAATAATTTACATATAGCTGTATTTGCTATATGAGATGAGAGCGCCATCTATTGACATCATTTTGAAGTTCTGTTAAAAATACTGCTGCTCAGTTAAATCATTTAGTTTCCTTATTACATATTTTATCTAATTTTAGTATTTGTTGTTCAAGTACATGATATTACGCTAATATTTATAAAACTTTCATGCCCGGCCTTTCAATGGTTAATCCGTTCTGAGGTCAAATATAATCTCCACTTTGAAAGCCCCCCATTTCGTCAATTTTAGGAAAAAAATTAAAAAAAAATACTTAAAAAAAAAAATACTTCTGTTCCAAATTATCTTTAAAATGATATATTGCAACCCTATGAAACGCAAAAAAATATTTTACTTTGCATTCGCTTCTACGAGAGCCCCCCTGAAATAGATTTTTATAACTTTTTGAGCCATTTTCGGCTGGAGGCCATCGGTTTACATATTATATCTAAAATTGAAGTAATTACATTCAGTAATTCAGAAGTTATAAGGCTCTGACAGACGGACGGACGGACGGATAGATGGACGGACGGACACGTGCAAATTCACTCAAGTACAAAATTTGTCAAAGAGAAGAATAGATCAAATCTTTCAAACAGAAAGACATAAAAGTAAACTTGCTGCGAGACAGTATTATATCATTAGCGCTAGACTGTACAATAAAATTAATAAAGCTATTAACATTTACCCTTTAAATAGAAACGATTGTAAAAGGCGTGTTAAACAATGGTTGCTCAAGCAAACGTATGTTGATACTGAAAAGTTGCTGGAAGTTTTGGGTTAACGGAATATTATTTTCGGACATACTAGACATACTGAGTACGCGCGCGCGCACGCACACACACACACGCGCATACACCCACACACACACACACACACACACACACACACACACACACACACGCACACACGCACACGCACACGCACACGCACGCACACATCTTTGTCAATAAAATGTCATCTTTGCTGCTGTCGCCTAAGATACAGGTTTTTTTACCTAGTTTAGGGACAGCAGATTCTTGAATGTATGAATGTACTATCTTTACGCTGGGTTATGACGTACTTTAAGTTGGTGAAATCGACCCCTAATGTTTTTTGGAGATATAATGTTTATTTTTACTCATATAATATTACTCGTGTTTAATTTTGGTTATGTTATGTTTTTTATGTTTATTTTTGCATGCCTATCCGGCAGATTGTAAGGACTTTTATCGACCGAGCGAAGCGAAGGTCTTTGAGTTAACTAGGGCGATTTGCACTTGTCCGTCCGTCCGTCCGTCTGTCCGTCCGTCTGTCAGAGCCTTATAACTTTTGAATTACTGAACGTAATTACTTCAAATTTAGATATAATATGTAAACCGATGGCCTCCAGCCGAAAATGGCTTAAAAAGTTATAAAAATCTTTATTTCAGGGGGGCTCTCATAGAAGCGAATGCGAAGTAAAAAAAAAAAATCGCGTTACATAAAATTGTTACGTATCATTTTAAAGATAATTTTGAACTGAGTACAAAAATATTTTTTTTTTAATTTTTCCCTTAAAATTGACGAAATGGGGGGCTTTCAAAGTGGCGATTTTATACGCTCGCTTGAAGACGCTCTCTAGAAAAATCCGCTATGGATTTTCAAACTGATTTTATGTTTTTAGGTCACTTATATCCTGTACTTGAACAACAAATACTAAAATTATATGAATATTATAAAGAAACGAGATTATTTAATTTTTAATGGGCGTCAGTAATTCATATAGCATCAACATAGCTTCACAATAATGCTAATAGATGGTGCAGTCAGTAACTATTCCCATGGAACTACGAGTTAAATTCAATGTTTGATAAATAATTCAATGTTTTCACTAACGTTCCCTAACCTTTACGGGCTACCTATAAGTTAGGTGATTGATGTTTTCTGTCAACTTATTTATCACGATCCTGTACGGGACACCTAAAAGGATATTGGGACGGATGTTAGGACTTAGGATTGTATTTAGGAGCTACCTAGCGACTTACCTAGCGATTTAGCGACTCCTACTTAGGGGATGATTTAGGTATGTTTGGTGAAAACGGGCATAATAATAATGTCAGTTTTGGTTATCATGTATCGATTGAATGAATAATCATGGGATACCGTTACCGCGAGGTCTCAGTTCGGGGCGAACCACTAGTTATAATGTTAACACCATGGTACTACTCAATCTGTGCAAATAAATAATTTATTTATTTAAAAAAAAAAAAAAAAAAAAAAAAGTAGACTCAGAGACCTTCGCTTCGCTCGGTCAAAAATAACATTTTCGTAGCAAACCTTTCATGGCTATGTCAAATATTATTATCTTAAGTGGGGAAAATGTCACGTGTCAAAATGTCACTATCGTCAGTGGCTATCATTTTTAGGGTTCCGTAGTTTCGCACCCAATAGGTGCCAACGGGACCCTATTACTAAGCTTCCGCTGTCCGTCCGTCCGTCCGTCCGTCCGTCTGTCAGCGGGCTGTATCTCGTAAACCGTAATACACAGTTGAAATTTTCACAGAGTGTGTATATTTCTATTGCCGTTATAACAACAAATAATAAAAATTAAATTAAATTAAAAAATAAAGGGGGCTCCCATACATGGAAAAGGAGTCGAAATAAAATTTTATTTTTCTACCCTGGTATGTGGGGTGTCACTGTCTAGAACTCATTAAGTAAAGTTCAAATATATTTTTTATTATTTTTTAGCTACAAAAATGAAGAAATAGGGGGCCGTTAAAGTTTTCAGTTTTAGACCACTTTTGTTACGGGGTCTGTCTCAAAAACTAAACTACTTCAGTATTTGAAATTTCTGTATATTATGTACTATATAGTGTATTTAAACAACAAATACTGAAAACACCGATCCGCAATCAAACCGCAATCATAAGTAATTGTGGCCAAAACAAACGAGCATTTTTCCCCTTATGCTAATTTAGTACTATCTAAGAACTAAGATATTTAAATATCTAGTTAGACTAGAAAAGTCATTTGGTGACATGTACGGAACCCTAAAAGAGTGAGGCCCGAGTCGCACTTGGCCGATTTTTTGTTATGCAATGAGTTACAGAATTAGGGTGGAACCACATTTGTGAGGATCGATTCGGATTTTGCCTGTACAAAACTGTCATTTTCCATACATTCGTGTACGCATCGAAAAGCCGATTTGATCCGTACACGTTTCTATGGAATTTGACAGTTTTGTATGGGCGAAATCCGAAACGATCCTCACAAATGTGGTTCCACCCTTAGGGCCCAGCCTCGACCCAGCGCATTTCTATTTTCTTGTGGTGTCAAACATGGAAGTAGGAATTACAACTACGTATATGTGTCAAACCATAGTGTCAAACGGTATTTGCATGGAACTAGGAATTACGACTACGTAGTCTTCCTACTTCCATGGGTATTTGGTTGAAGAATGGAACTAGTAGGTAATTACGACTATTAGTGTTGAAGCCAAAGAAGCTAACATGTTAGTTTTAGTTATGCTCACCGCCATTTCCACAGATTTAGACCGGCCCCATCAAGAATCTTGCCGCCATGGATAGTAAAATATAATATAGAGTAATTATCTAAGTATGGAGTAAACATGGACCTACTATAAAATTCTATGCTGTTGCTCCTAGCTTATTGAGCATAGCTATTTTAAAATCTTAGCTCCTGCCTCCTAGCATGTTCCTAGTATAAGGAAGTACCTTATTCTTAGGTAGAGGTACCTAGTACCTCCATGTGTCGAGTGAACATGTTTCACAAGAAAACCATAGTATTGCCTCGGTAGAGAGTAGTTAGTATGTTCCTTGTATTGCATGGTATGGCACGGTATTGGGTTCACAGCTTTTATTGTTTTTATTAGACTTCCAAAATGGAGGAGGTTCTCAATTCGGCCGGTATCTTTTTTTCCTATGTATGTACACCGATTTCTCCGGGATTTCTGAATGGATTCGCATAATTTTTTTAATCGGCAGAGGATGCTTGCGGGATGGCCCCAAAATGTTTATCTTAAACTCCTCAAGCCTGAAGTGCGATTGTCTAAAGTTATGTATTCCATTGATCGTAATCGTATTCGATGACACTAGCGTCTAAGTAAAATAAACCTTTACAGCATTGAATATGAGCTCAATTTCGTGCAGGTATGCATTCTTTTACGTTTACGTATGTATGATACGATGGATAACGCTCCATATTAAAATCGATTGTACTCTTTAAATCAATACAATCAAGGATTATCGACCGAGCGAAGCGAAGGTCTCTGAGTTTACTAGAGCGATTTGCACTTGTCCGTCCGTCCGTCTGTCAGAGCCTTATAACTTCTGAATTACTGAACGTAATTACTTCAATTTTAGATATGATATGTAAACCGATGGCCTCCAGCCGAAAATGGCTTAAAAAGTTATAAAAATCTTTATATCAGGGGGGCTCCCATACGAAATGGTGGAATATATAAAATCCCATACGAATGTATGGAAAATGATACTACAATAATATGGATACTACAATACCATAGACCACGAACACTAGGATAGGATACGGATAGGTACTTTGATATTTATAGGTACCTACACTAGGTACATCATACAATGCAGCCATGACCACAGAACACTATTACTCCTATAGCGGAGTGATGATGCGGCATGGTAGGTAGGAAATAGATGGAGATGAAGTATATAAAGTAACTACTAGTCAAGCCGGGTGCCATCCGCCATTTTATGAGCCTTATGTACAACACATTATGTATTCACTCTTATTGGTTGAACTTCAGCTGTCAGCCTGTCAAGTAGTTGCGTGTTATTGGATTTGTGCATGAAGGTAGCAAATACATGGAGGTGCCTTACCTACAAAAATCGGGTGCATACCTACAGAAAAAAACTCATAAAATGGCCGCCCATTAGGGAGTGTGCTTCGAAACTATCGACATCGATAAGGAGTGAAGCGATAATCAAGCATTTATGTATACGTAGTATTTATAGGTTATAATAATTACGTAACGTACGTTTGTACTCTATCAGGTACATATTATTCGCGTGGATTTAGGTTTTTAAAGATCTTGGAATATCCAAACAGTTTCGCTGCCGTTTTGTGAAATTGAAAGAGATCACCATGTATAAAAAAGTACTCATTTATAAATTATAATATGTATCAATCGTTTGTTAATCATAAACCACTATTTCTTTTCATTAAAAGAGCAACTTGCTGGCTCATAGTAGTAGAATTTCTTTCTATAAGCGGTGGTAGAGTCGAAACATGACGTGCTTAGCATGAGACAGCTATCTGCATGCCCTACATATAAATAAACAAATATAGAATACTAGTTGACCCGGCGAACTTCGTACCGCCAACTTATATTTTATATAAATTAAACAAATAAACTATCCTAATAAACTATCCTAATCAAAAAAAAACTATCCTATCTTTCAAATTGAACTAAATTACAGATAGTAACGAAGTTTGATCAAAATCACTTTAATTTAAATTTAATTTTATATCACACAATATATTATTATCACACAAGTTAAATAGTTTAGGAGTCCATCGTGGACAAATAACGTGACACGTAATTTATATATATTACTAGCTGACCCAGCGAACTTCGTACCGCTTCTTATCTATATAAATAAAACAAATAAACTATCCCAATTCAAAAACTATCCTATCTTTTAAGTTGGACCAAATTACAGATAGTTACGAAGTTTTATAAAAATCGGTTAAAATCGGTAATTGAATTGCACAGGGATTATTATTAAATCCACCTCTTGCTCTTACCGCAGAAAAGAAATGTATCACACGATCTTTTCATATTTTATGTAGAGGGATGTGTGTTATATTTATATTTTCCACGCCTATAGCACCCATCCATTTTTTTCTTTAAGTTTTCACTAGCCGGAAACGACAGCAGAAAACACGGACATTATCATCTATTATATAGAGGTATTAGATTCTAGCATTTATTATTTATGTGAAGTATTAAAATAACCGGACAAATGATATAAATTTCAACTATAAACACCAAACTTCTTGTATTATCTGATAATATGGTGATGAGCAGTACCTAATGCATTAGAATTTATTCAAGTCGTTTAACGTCACCTATAATAATATCGACAAGTCGATACTCCATTGACACAAATCCAATAACACGCAACTACTTGACAGGCTGACAGCTGAAGTTCAACCAATAAGAGTGAATACATAATGTGTTGTACATAAGGCTCATAAAATGGCGGATGGCACCCGGCTTGACTAGTAGTTACTTTATATACTTCATCTCCATCTATTTCCTACCTACCATGGATTTGTGTCAATGGAGTATCGACTTGTCGATATTATTATAAGTGACGTTAAACGACTTGAATAAATTCTAATGCATTAGGTACTGCTCATCACCATATTATCAGATAATACAAGAAGTTTGGTGTTTATAGTTGAAATTTATACCATTTGTCCGGTTATTTTAATACTTCACATAAATAATAAATGCTAGAATCTAATACCTCTATATAATAGATGATAATGTCCGTGTTTTCTGCTGTCGTTTCCGGCTAGTGAAAACTTAAAGAAAAAAATGGATGGGTGCTATAGGCGTGGAAAATATAAATATAACACACATCCCTCTACATAAAATATGAAAAGATCGTGTGATACATTTCTTTTCTGCGGTAAGAGCAAGAGGTGGATTTAATAATAATCCCTGTGCAATTCAATTACCAATTTTAACCGATTTTTATAAAACTTCGTAACTATCTGTAATTTGGTCCAACTTAAAAGATAGGATAGTTTTTGAATTGGGATAGTTTATTTGTTTTATTTATATAGATAAGAAGCGGTACGAAGTTCGCTGGGTCAGCTAGTAATATATATAAATTACGTGTCACGTTATTTGTCCACGATGGACTCCTAAACTATTTAACTTGTGTGATAATAATATATTGTGTGATATAAAATTAAATTTAAATTAAAGTGATTTTGATCAAACTTCGTTACTATCTGTAATTTAGTTCAATTTGAAAGATAGGATAGTTTTTTTTTGATTAGGATAGTTTATTAGGATAGTTTATTTGTTTAATTTATATAAAATATAAGTTGGCGGTACGAAGTTCGCCGGGTCAACTAGTATTCTATATTTGTTTATTTATATGTAGGGCATGCAGATAGCTGTCTCATGCTAAGCACGTCATGTTTCGACTCTACCACCGCTTATAGAAAGAAATTCTACTACTATGAGCCAGCAAGTTGCTCTTTTAATGAAAAGAAATAGTGGTTTATAATTAACATACGATTGATACATATTATAATTTATAAATGAGTACTTTTTTATATCTGGTGATCTCGTTCAATTTCACAAAACGGCAGCGAAACTGTTTGGATATTCCAAGATCTTTAAAAACCTAAATCCACGCGAATAATATGTACCTGATAGAGTACAAACGTACGTTACGTAATTATTATAACCTATAAATACTACGTATACATAAATGCTTGATTATCGCTTCACTCCTTATCGATGTCGATAGTTTCGAAGCACACTCCCTAATGGGCGGCCATTTTATGAGTTTTTTTCTGTAGGTATGCACCCGATTTTTGTAGGTAAGGCACCTCCATGTATTTGCTACCTTCATGACCAATAAGAGTGAATCATGGTAGGTAGGAAATATTGCTACCTTCATGTGATGCGGCCATGACCACAGACCAGTAACACTAATGGCCATGACCATGACTAAAATAGCATGAACCATGCATGAACCATAACAGTGTTCGTGGTCTATATCACAGACATGGGCCCTGATTCTGTAACTCAGTTGCTATCAAAAAATGGTAGCCACTGACATATATTTTTTATGCATTGAAGGTTTGCTATGAAAATAAAAGTATCATTTTCGTAGCAAACCTTCAATGGATAAAAAATATATGTCAGTGGCTATCATATTTTGCTATCAACTGAGTGAGTTACAGAATCAGGGTCCAGGAACAACAAGGTCTATTTAAATATAGTGTATTATCTATGGTCTATGCTGGTCTATTGCATGCTAAATATAGTGTATTATCTATGTTTGCATCCCAGCTTAGATATTATTATACTCTTTGCATCCCAGACTTACAATAATTAGAATTTTACAATTATTCAGTCTGTTTTTGTTTCGACATTCCATTCAAAAAGAAACTCCGTGATTCCCACGGTTTTGATGATTGAGTTAGCCCAGCTCAAGAGGAATGCAAGAGGAGCCCAAGAGAATATGAGGAGTAGGTTACAGTGTGTTGAGTGTTCTGCCAAATAGCAATAAGTAATAACCACTCCATGAGCCAAGCTGCTGAGCTGAACTTGAGTACCCAGGGTCGCTACTCGCTACATTCACATGGGCGTAAGGTGAAAAATTTATTCACTGTTCATTACTTTTCTGACAAAGTTAAACTCTTGTAGTATCGAAACGGCCAAGCCACATATAATTAACTAAGGTGTAGAGTTATAGGGCTTGTAGAGTTGGGGCGTGTAGAGTTAGAAGCTAGTAACTTTTTAACAGTGTGAGTGTCTCGTCTTGGCAACATTTTAGGGTTGGGTATAGATATACTGGTACTCGCGTACGAGGTTGGGGGTGGGGGAGGGGGGTGGGGGGAGGGGGGAAGCCCCCCCCCCCCACCTTTCCCCTTTAGTGGAAATGTATAGTTTTTGAGTAATGATTTTTTTTATAAATCATAACCTCACTTCTTTTACACAGGAATATTGACCTATATATTAATTATTCTGTGTTAAATAATACTGTTAAAACATAATATCCCTTAGCACGAGGGGGGATGGAGGTGGAGGGAGGGGAAGGGGTGATAGAACTCAATGCTCAAGTTTTTCTAGGCGGTAGAAAATAATAAACACGAAGGCTATGGCGTGAGTTGCGTTTTGTTCAAGCTACAAATCAAATGGGCTGGCTACGCCAGAAGACTCGCTCCGTCGCCCCTTCATTCAGCTTCGTTAGGTTGGGTTAGTTAGAACATAAGGAGGGGAAAATGAGTAGAGTAGATGGGAGCCCATGTTTATAAAATATAAAGAATGACAGACATGGACTGATATAGGTCGAACAGTGTGACAGAACCGAATTGGCCAACCCCGACTCCACATAGTCTTGTCTGTCCTACCCCTAGAGTGTTTTTATGAAGCGCGAAGCCAGAAGCTCGCGAAGGAGGTCCTGAATGAAGCGAGCCTACGAGGCCGAGTGGAGCGAAGGGGGGAGGTGGCGAGCGAAGCGAGCCGGCGACCTCCGTAGCGAAACGAAGGTCGAGTAGGTGAAGCTGAATGAAGGGGCGACGGAGCGAGTCTTCTGGCGTAGCCCATTTGATTTGTAGCTTGAACAAAACGCAACTCACGCCACAGCCTTCGTGTTTGTTATAATATATAAAGAATGACAGACATGGACTGATATAGGTCGAACAGTGTGACAGAACCGAATTGGCCAACCCCGACTCCACTTAGTCTTGTCTGTCCTATCCCTAGAGTGTTTTTATGAAGCGCGAAGCCAGAATCTTCTGGCGTAGCCAGCCTATTTGATTTGTAGCTTGAACAAAACGCAACTCACGCCATAGCCTTCGTGTTTATTATTTTCTACCGCCTAGAAAAACTTGAGCATTGAGTTCTATCACCCCCTCCCCTCCCTCCACCTCCATCCCCCCTCGTGCTAAGGGATATTATGTTTTAACAGTATATTTAACACAGAATAATTAATATATAGGTCAATATTCCTGTGTAAAAGAAGTGAGGTTATGATTTATAAAAAAAATCATTACTCAAAAACTATACATTTCCGCTAAAGGGGAAAGGTGGGGGGGCTTCCCCCCTCCCCCCCCCCTCCCCCCCTCCCCCACCCCCAACCTCATACGCGAGTACCAGTATATCTATACTTTACCCACATTTTACATTTCACAAGGAAATGGTTTGGTTGAGATTATTATTATTAGTTTTTATGAGGGGTAATAAATTCTGTTGCAGCAATATTAACTCTTTGGTTTTCTAACAGATGGCGTTAGTAACTTAGTAGTACAATACATTCTATCCAATGAAAAATTGTTAATGTTCATTTTTTTAATGGTTAAAAAATTGTATTTTTTTTTGACAGATAACACATTTGAATATGAAGTTAAATTACTATGTTATAGCACAAATCTATAGGCTATCTATACGTATTTGTCTGACTATGAGATAAATTATCTATTAAACAACTAGTTTGATTGTCCTTATAAGACTTGGATTTAAGCCAAAACTTGCCAGCCAGATAGCTTCTTCGAACATAAAGTGGTTGTAAATTGAGATCGCACTCCATAACATGTATAGCAGTAGATTTAAGGTACCCTCCAATAATTCGCATACACTGATTTTGCAAGATGTCTAACTTTTTTAAGTGTGTTTTACATGAACTGTCGAACAAAAAACTCGCATAGTCAAATCTGCTGCGTATCAAAGCTATATAAAGACGACGCAAATGCAGCGGATGTACAACCCACCCTGGGCCTGTTAACATTTTTAAAATATTCATTCATTTTGATGTTTTTTCTTTAAGTTCGTTAATGTGTTTTGACCATCTAAGAGATTTATCCAACCATACTCCTAGATATTTGACATTATTTACATTTTGTAACGATACCTCACCAATTTTCAAATCTACTAGATCGTAAGCGTTACCCGATCTAAAAACACATACCTTACTTTTCGTGGTTGATATTTCAACGCCGATATTACTTAGCAAATTCGTTAAAATGTTTAAAGCTAATTGTAAATTTCTTGATCCTTCCATCATCTGTCTGCAAGTATAGAATAATACGAGATCATCTGCATATTGAGATATAGAAACATTATGAATACTGTGGCATATTTTTGACGTCGCGATGTTGAATAAAATAGGTGAAAGTGGATCTCCCTGGGCAAGCCGCGCCCAGTCTTTCTAGAAATGAAACCGTCTACCGTCAGTATTTTTAGATTTCTTTCTTTAAGAAAATTGTAAAGATAGGTGCAAATCTTTTTTCCAATTTCCAAGTCGTCCATTATATTCAATAGATATTTAGTGTCAACATTATTATAAGCATTATCTATATCTATAAAACAAGCTATAGTAATTTGTTTTTTAGAGAAGCCTGACTGTATCGATAACACTATGTTACTTAGATTATCCAAGGTTGAGCGACCTTTTCTAAATCCTGTCGTATTGTTGGATATTAACTTATTCCTTTCTATAAACCAATCTAATCTCATCATTAGAATGCTATGAAAAGTTTTGCATAAGCACGACATTAATGATATAGGTCTCAATGAAGATAAACAGTTGGGATCCCTTCCACATTTGGGTATTGGAATTATTTTAATATCCCTCCATTGTCGCGGAATAAAACCAGTATTGAGAAATTTATTGAAAAGTGTTAGCAATAAATATTTGCCGCTCTCCGGAAGAAATTTGAGCATGGAGTATATGATATTGTCGCAACCTGGTGATGTATCTTTACTACGAAGTAACGTATTTTCTAACTCCTGCATTGATATTTTAATTTCTATGCTTGAGTTGTTAGTTGAAAATACAGGGTCAGCAGGGGGCACAGAGTCAGGTGCAAGGTTATTAAGAAGTTCGTTCAACCTATCGTTTGATACATGTGATCTGGAATTATTGTAACCTTTTACCCAATTTAACTTATGATATATATCACTTTGAGATGTTGTATATCCTAAAGACGTACAGAACGACTGCCAGTCTTTATTTTTAGCCTGTCTTATGTTTTTTTGTGCAATTCGAACCTTTTCTTGCAGTAACTCTAAATTATGAGGGGTAGCATTCCTTCTGAACCTAGCCAAAGCCAAGCGCCGTTCAGCAACCGATCGAGACAAATTTTGATTCCAATAGGACCTTGGAGTAAATTTTGATGTTGGGTCATTATTAACCTTAAGTTTGGGAATATAGGTATCAGCAGCTCTATCTAAATGTTTCGTAAATATATTATATGCATCTTGTAGATCTTCGGGTAACTCCAAATTACTATAAATATTGTCAAGAAACGCTTTAAAGGCTATCCAATCCGCTTTTTTATAGTTTCTTCTACAACCTGGCTTGTCTGTACCTCTTGTTTTAGTGGAGATTTTGATGATTCTGTGATCACTGCCCAAAGTTTCATTCAAAACCGTCCATTTAAAAGAGAAAGCTATATCAGATGACACTAGTGACACATCGGGGGCAGACTGTTTCAATTCGCCACCTACTAGTTTAATTCTTGTCGGTTCTCCATCATTTAATGTAATAAATTTGCTGTCTACTAGGCTATCAAAAATTTGATTGCCTCGGTGATCTAATTTACTTGACCAGTTTGGATGATGACCGTTAAAATCTCCAAGTAATAGGGTTTTATTCTGAGACTTGGAAAGAATGCATTCCCAATCGCTATGTGTCGTTCTCGTTGATGGTGGGCAATAAAGGGAAATTATGTTCTCAATATTACTGCAATTGAGAATTTTAACAGCCATCACCTCTATTCCTGGGTTGACATTCTGTGAAAAGTCTACTATTTGATATGAAGCAATCGAATTATGAATAATTATGGCAACCCCCCCATAGGAGTCTTCCCTATCTTTACGATAAATTTTGTAGCCTTTTATGTTAAATAAGCTATCTGGCTCCAACCAAGATTCACTAATTACACAAATATGTATTTTTTCCTGTATTAAAAAGTTTTCTAATACTAATTTTTTTGGTCTTACACTTTGAGAGTTCCACTGGAATATGTTTAGCTGTATTATTCTCTTATTGTTTTTATCCTCCATTAAGAAAATCCAAAACCAACTTCAAACATGGAGAATCTGCGAAATTACTAACGAAAACTAACATCAACCAACGTGTGCAGCACCTTAAGATATTTAATAATTTGTTTTTAAGCGTCACATCCCGAAGAAATAAAATTTCTTTTAATCTTAATAAAAGTTCACTGAATTTAATCGGCTTATCTTCAGATGTTCCAGGGATATCACGTTCAAAGGAGGGTGGAGTTTCATACCTAAAGTCAAATTTATCTTCACCCCGGGTAGCAGGCTGACCTTCGCCTCGCTGCTTCTTAGTTTGTTTATTCGCCGAGCTCCGCGGATTACGTTCCTTTGACTCTTGACGTGGTGTTGAGTAATTTCTCAGTACTTCCGCAAAAGACCTTTGGCCCATCGGAAAGGACTCATAGGCAGTACCGGCAGATGTGGACGGTTCATAATAACCATCCATCTTCTCTTCCTTTCTTTGTTCTGTAGTTTCTGGCTCAACATATATATCCATGGCTTTCCTATATGTGCAATTAAATTCAGCCATTATTTCCCTCAATCTCTTCTCTTTTCTCCACTTTGGGCAATCCCTAGACATAGAAATGTGAGAGCCTGAACAGTTCACACATTTAAATCTTAGGGTATCACAATTATCGTGATTTCCAGAGCATTTGGGGCATATTATTTTATTCTTTGGACATTTGCGCTTCGTGTGTCCCAGTTGCCAGCACAAAGAGCACTGAGAGACTGGGAAAGTATAAGGTTCAACTTTTATTTTTAAGCCATCGGCATATACAAAACTTGGTAAAAAATTGCCTTTAAAACAAAGGCGAACCGTCTCGCTTGGTAACCACTTGCTTTCACTATGCCTCTGAAGACGATTTACAGAAATTAACCTTGCTGGGCTCTGGCATGTAATACTGTTAAAAATCTCTTCGTCAGATAGCTCCAAATCTACATTTTTTAGTACTCCATATGAATAGTTTTGCTCCCAAGCCCGATGGAATCTCCACCCTTTTTTAATAAATTCTTCGCATGTTTCTGTTTTACTTGCCATGTGTTCGCTGTCGAAATCCAATCTAATTTTGTAGGGAGTTATGTATTTTACTTTAAGTACTTCCGTGATACCATGTAATTTCAATATTTTTGCAAAAGCGAACTGTTTAGGTAATTTATCATCGCACGAAATGTATATTTCTATTATTTCTTGTTGTTTATGTTTTTTTTCCTTCCTCCTACTTACTGTTGTCCATTCAACCTCTTCTTCATCCACTTCTTCATGTTCTTTTTCGAGTCTTGATCTTTTTCCTCCCGACGCCTCACATACATCTATCATGTTCACATTCTGTGGCGGCGAAGAGTCAATTATCGGACATAGCTCCGCCTGCATTGCAATCAACTGTTGGTTATTTAATGGACTACAAATGTCCATGTCATACGCGATCAACCCGCATCATAAAATAATAAACCGGTAGATGCGGCCGTCCCGCGATTCTCGTAAGTAAGCAATGTAGGTAGGTATATTACTTCAACTCGACGCAAACTGATACAGAAAAGTGGCGCACGACCGCCTCGTACGTGTACCGCGGCGAGACTCTCAGAAAACTACATTCCGAACCGGTAGTAGCTTAAAATATGAAAATGAATAAACCAGCTATTCAAAGTAAAAATTTCTTTTATTTCACAACCTTAATTTTTAAATTAGAATTTAGAATCATAGAATACAGAAAAAAAATCGGTAAATATAAAAAAAAACCGGTACTCGAAAACCGATAAGTACATCACTATAATTATAAACTTACGGTTCACTCCGATGGGCCTATCCCATCCCTAAATAAAATAAAAAGTAACCGCTTCCGGTTCCGCTATGACTTACCTAATTCTGTTTAAGCGATGGACCAATAAGCATCGAGTTCCGCTATTGCTATACATCGTGTTAGAGCAGGACATGCTGGGTTATCAATGAAATTTGCACTAAACATGAATGGATAGAGTCGTTAAATCACGGGAGAGTGAGATGCAAGATAGAAAATGTACCTATAGATGTACCATAGTGAAGGAACACTCACACTAGAATCCTGTTAAGATTCTATTTTAGGCTCTATGGAGTTTGACGTCTATATCCTAGTGTTCGTGGTCTATGGTTCTCGTCTTGGCAACCATAGACCACGAACACTAGGATATAGACGTCAAACTCCATAGAGCCTAAAATAGAATCTTAACAGGATTCTAGTGTGAGTGTTCCTTCACTATGGTACATCTATACATTTTCAATCTTGCATCTCACTCTCTCGTGATTTAACGACTCTATCCATTCATGTTTAATGCAAATTTCATTGATAACCCAGCATGTCCTGCTCTAACACGATGTATAGCAATAGCGGAACTCGATGCTTATTGGTCCATCGCTTAAGCAGAATTACGTCATAGCGGAACCGGAAGCGGTTACTTTTTATTTTAGTTAGGGATGGGATTGGCCCATCGGAGTGAACCGTAACCTTATAATTATAGTGATGTACTTATCGGTTTTCGAGTACCGGTTTTTTTAATATTTACCGATTTTCTTCCTTACTAAATTCTAATTTAAAAAAGGTTGTGAAATAAAAGAAATTTTAACTTTGAATAGCTGATTTATTCATTTTCATTTCTTAAACTACCACCGGTTCTGAATGTAGTTTACTTTTGAGAAGAATCCGGTAAGAAACTCAACAGTTACTCTTTTAAAATATTGTCTGGTACATTATATTAATTTATGACCATCGCAGAGTTCCATTTAAACGCGGAATAAATTGGACTTCGCTTTTAAATAATATTTATAGGTATATAGATAGGTTTTCCAGATGTTTAATTTAAATAACCTATAATAAAAATGATGATCTACTATTGACAGTCATCGCGATCGTGATATTTTTGGAAAGGCGGTAGTGCTTCCAGTTCTATCAACTGTAACGATCACAATCCATACTATACTAAATGCATTTTTTTTAATCAAGACAACCCTATTGCCTACAATGTCTTTTGCTGAGCAGTTTTTCGTAATGAAAATCTGTCTAAACGTCAAATTTATTCGTTGATTAAATTTCCCTTGGCGATTGATAAGTGGGTCTTAAATTTACTTAAATAATAGCTCTAAACATCATTAAAAAATACGATAAGTTAGATAAGTAAAAATCTGTTGTTTGAATTAAAAAATCAGCATATTTAAGAACATGAATAGGCATGATGACAGTTGTGAAGAATCAATGAAATTATGAATATATCTATGAAAATAGGATTCATGGAATATAAAAAATTTATTTATTTATCTATTTTGTCCGAGATTGATATTTATTTTGATAAAATAAAACTATAAAATACAGCAATCCGCCATATTGAATTGTGTTCAATTCAGATCAGAGCGAAAGGTATGTCACATATCTTGAAATTTTGACAAACTACAATGACAAAACATATTTTATCTATTTTGCTGAAATAAGATTATCTTTATTCTTTCGAAATAGATATTTCCGAACACCATCCAACAGTTTTTCAATCAGTCATCATGCCTTTTGCAAAGTACTCGTAAAAGTTTTCTCTAAATCTTTTTTACAACTAGATTACAATGCATCATACAATATAGCACAACTAAATTACAATTTAACATATCACACGTAGTAATTATTAATGAAAAAATCATGAAATAAATTTCCGTTGTGGCTCTTGCACCAATTAAATAAAAAAGATTGCCTACTATTTATTGATTCAATTGATGAAAACTGTGATCAATAAAATTCATTCTCATTGATGATCGCAAGAGAAAACTAAGAAAATACTAATATAACATTTAAAAAAACATCTTAATATTATATTAGTTTCACTTTCACTTAAATTCAATAAGTAATTTAAATATATTTATATTTAAGTAATAAATTAATAAGGTATGTATTTGACAAAAATGTATGTTCTCACCATTGATTTAGTTCTTATATTATTATAGGTTACAGACAATATGAAGCGATTATATTTAAAAGCTAGATCATATAAGTTGTGTAGATAAGTTTACAACTTTATCTAGATATTATTATTCATAGGTGGTTATGAGTGAGAAAAAATACTAAACAGACATAATTTAATTTCATGAAAGTATTACACAAGCTATTGTTTATTTAATAATTTTAATTATTATTAGTAAAACAATTGATTTCATAGAAACGTTTGATAAAATAATAATTTGATTAAACGGTTTTTGTTTAACGATAGTTCACCAAATAGGTAGGTACGGCGTATATTTTCTTCAAATGTATATTCAAAACCTACTCTTCATTCATTATTATATTATCTACAAGTTTTAACCAAACTATTTAATGTTAATTATCTTTATACACCCCTACGATAACATGATTAAAAATTGGAAACTACTATAAAATTTTATTGTAGTAGGTATTCATAATGAATAACACCCAGTTGAAGTCTGTCTGGCTGTCTGATACTCCGTTGTCTAAAACCACTGAATCGATTTCAATAAAATATGCCAAGGATTTATTTCTAATGCTTATTTATGTTAGTAATTTTTTAATAAATTAATGTTAAAGTAATGACTAGTTTTGGTGACAGCGCCATCTATCGACAAAATTGTAAAGTTTTGCTTAAAAATGTATGCAATTAAAAAGTGTAATAATTTGTCCCCGGGACAAAACAGGACTAAAACATTGACTTTGATATCCTGAAAAACAGTAGGGTTAGCGCGCCATAGGGGATGAACATTTTTGTCGACGTAGGTAACCCATAATTTTGTCAAATCTGTACTGATTTTGAGAAACCTTTGAAAAAGCTGGGTCAAGTAGTGTTATTATCTAAACATAACAAAAACAAATATTATGTTGATACAGAGAACACAATACTTCTTACACAGTGAAAATAAATGAGATGAGCACAGAAATGCAAACATCAAATCACAAACAGTGATTATAATTTAATATAAGAAATTCTTTTTAAATAACCGACTCAAACTCTCGCGCCACTATACAAAGTATATTATTTATTGCTGATATTTTAAAAACCACTCGACCGATTTTGATAAAATTTATATGGGACCACCTGGGAAGTATACCCTTTGAAACAATAAAAGAATTTTTCAAATTGGTTCAGGTGTCTTCATACATAAAATATTCTCTACATACATAAAAAAACAATAAAAAAAGATTCTGACGAATTGAGAACCTTCTCCTTTTTTGAAGTCGGTTACTAAAAAGAAAATTAATGTTTCTTACTTTCACCTATTTTAGGTTACAACAATGTTAACTACTTTGACGTCGCACTGATCAATAACTACCACCTTTGGTAACTTTGGTTGCAATCAAATTTTCCATTTCCTTGAATCTACATTGTGAATTCGTCTATTAAAATTAATGCACCATTGTCTAACAATCCAAACGCCTTCAAAAAACAGATTTTTGTTCACGACAAGTCATACCAAGATGTATCGAGATTGTCAAATTGTTTAATAATATCTGTACATATGTAAACTTTACAGAGTTTTGGCAAGGTCTGTTCGATAATATACATATAGTGCCATACTAAAGCCGACAGATTACCTGATGGATAATACAATTTTATCTTACTATCATCATATTATTTAATTGATATTAAAGAATGAAATGATTCAATTTCATTGGATAACAGTGCATTTTTACAATGTTGACATTGCACACAATCTAGTCTGGGAAATAAATAACGCCAAACTACACCAGTAATGTATGACACAGCATAGGTTTGGAAAGTATTTTCGGATGGAATACTTTCTTCAATGAAAATAACGTTTTGAGCATCCGAACTATGGAGAATATCATTGATATTTCGATTTCGCTTGATAATTACATTTTTTAGAGTTCCCTACATTTTATCATCACCAGGGGTGCAATTTGCATATAAAGATTTACCAGTAGATATCTCATTAATGAGCAATTTCTTATACAAGGCAACAAATTGTTGACAGTCTGGATGTGTGCTACATCCACCCTGTCCTCGAATCTGTCCAAAAAAGATTTCCAGGGGATCCTGGTTTAAACGCTTTAAACTCAAATATTATGTTGATACAGAGAACACAATACTTCTTACACAGTGAAAATAAATGAGATGCACACAGAAATGCAAACATCAAATCACAAACAGTGATTATAATTTAATATAAGAAATTCTTTTTAAATAACCGACTCAAACTCTCGCGCCACTATACAAAGTATATTATTTATTGTTGATATTTTAAAAACTGCTCGACCGATTTTGATAAAATTTATATGGGACCACCTGGGAAGTTGACAGTCTGGATATGTGCTACATCCACCCTGTCCTCGAATCTGTTCAAAAAGTTTTCCAGGGGATCCTGGTTTAAACGCCCGGAATCAATCTTAGTTCCGACCAAAGGTGTTTAATGGTTTTAATGTCATGAATAAAGTTACGTAACGACAGTGGCTTACATTCTCTTGAGTCTGAAGCATCAAATTTCATTGATTCTAGCTTCTTCAAGGCTTCGTTCCAAAACTCTAAGTGGACTGAATTTAAAGACAAAGCATTACGTAAATTAACACTTGAATGACCAGAACAATTCAAGCTGTCAAACAAATCATTAATGAACAAAAAGATCTCGGCAGTGAAATAGCCATTATCAATGTTCACAAATGGTACACTATAATTATGAACTATTTGAAGATGTTCATATGTCTTCTTCTTCTTTTACTCCTGGGAATTTTCTCCGCAAGTAGGCGTGTCCGCCCGTTTTGCGTATGTTCATATGTCTTCATCTGGTTGTGTAAAACTCCCGAAACCGCCCTGCTGAAAACTTGCGCAGCATACACAACCTGAAAAATTCAAATTGCTAGTCATTTTTACAGAATAAATGTGATATACCTACTTCTTTATTTTGAATCTAGAGCCAAAATACCAAGTTTCATACACATAACTTGAAAAACAACTTGAATATGAAGGACTATCACTATGATACAAACATTCAACCCCTATAATCCCTTTAGGGCTTGAATTTTAAGAAACTGTGAAAGATTTACTTCTTTGTTTTTAATTGAAAGCCCAAATACAAAGTTTCATAGATAGAACTTAAAAACTGATGGACTTTCATACAAATTTCCATTCCCTATTTAACCCCTTTGGGGGTAGATTTTACAAAATCTATGAAACACGTATTTTTTTATTTTTAATGTAAAGCCCAAATACCGAGTTTCATGAGTATTACTTGAAAAATGACGGACTTTCATATACACTTTAACCCCCCCATTTAACCCCCTTGGGGGTGGAATTTCAAAAGATCCTTTTTAGTGCTCACCTACGTCATAAAATGAACCTACTGTCAAAATTTCAAGTTTCTAACTTCAGTGGGTTTGGCTGTGCGTTGATAGATCAGTCAGTCATTCAGTAAGGCAGGAAAAGTCTTTTTATAAGTACTTATAGCTGATGTATTAATATGTACTTATTATAAAATTTAAATAGCTGCCTCGTTGGTCCAGTGGGTAACTAAGTATGACCAGGTCCTGGGCTCGATTCCTGGGTCAGGCCAAAAAAAATGTATTGGATTTTTCTGTCAAGAAATTCTTATAGTAGGTACTAGCCTGGAGGAAGAAAGTTGGCGGTGAGTCACCCCGTGCCTCAGAGAGAACGTAAAGCTGTCGATCCTGCACCTGGTCTCTCTCTGGTTGTTTCAGGCTTTCCATCCCATTGGACTAAGACTATGAGAGTGAGGGAATAGAGAGTGTGACTGTTTTTGTGCACACACTTGTACTATAATATCTCCTGCGTATATAGCTACTCTCTGAGCGAGGTTGGCCACCGTGACTGGATTCAGTCGGGAGGATATTATTATTATATTTTATAAAGTGTACACTTACCTTCATCTTGTCATAAGAAGGTTTTATGTGTTTGTGGGTAAGTTTGGTTAGACTTGGCAACACCATGGATCCCATCAATAGCATACAGCTTCTCAACGTAATCCCACTGAGCTCGCTTGTTGCCGATGAGCAGATCCTTTTTCTGAAAATTGTTTCAAAAACATTTCAGTAAGTGGGGTGCATCATACATGTGATAAATTTTCTTATTATTGATTTCATAATGAATAATGTGAGGATCATTATGACCAGTTCTAAGTAAATTTTCACATGTCTCAGATATTAACGAATTTATTGCAGCAACATTGGCAGAGCCTTGATCAGACACAGTTACTCTCAAAACAAACCCAGTTTTAAGAACTTCAGCAATAATCTCTTTAAGTATCTTTTTTAGAGACATGGTTTTAATACCATCACAAACAAAATAAAATGCAATGGGTATTTTCCAAGATAAAAATATTCCACACAGCATGAAAACTAAAGCTTTGTCAGCAACATTATGAGTGTGTTGACCACACTCGAAACCTTAAATAACACCAGTATGGAAATAGAAAAACAAGTTTTTATTAATGGCCATTTCATCAAAGAGTAGCGTACATTGCAAGCCCATAGTATTTTTGGTCTTCACAACATCTGCCAAATGTTGGAATATAAAATCAATACCTGGTCTTAGTGGTTAATATGGAAAATATTAATATTGGTTAATATAGAAGATATGGTAGATTTAGCTGGTAATTTAACATTACACTTCTGCAAAAATCTATAACATTTTGGACTTAATTTATACAGTGAGAGTGCAAAAAGTATGTGTATCTCACTGCTTTAGACTGCACCTGACAATCTCAACTGTGAATCTACTAATAATTTGCCAAAGTTACTTAAAAGTGGATACTTTTTAATAAACATTTTATATTTACTTATAATGAAATGACTGAAACTTTGATTTCAATTTTTTATATTTAATAGTTACTTAATGATTTCAGCTTTGGGGTGGTCTGATCCAGACAAGATGTCTCATTGAAAGGCATGGTTTTTGATGGAATGGGACTCTATTGCGAGTTACAAGATGTAATTGGGATACCATCAGTGGGACTCAGTAGTAAGTTACAAGATGTACTGAGGATATCATCATCAATGAGCATAGCATTGCATGAGTTTGGGCTTGGCTGGGAGTTCTGAATGATATTTATTGTTGAGGGAAGTTCTACATAATTCTCTTCTTCTTCTTTATCAACTGATAGACGTCCACTGCTGGACAAAGGTCTCTTGCATGGACTTCCACAGGCCTCGGTCGTGCGCCGCCTGAATCCAGCGGCTCCCTGCGACTCGTTTGATGTCGTCGGCCCACCTGGTGGGAGTCTGCCAACACTGCTCTTCTCGGTACGGGGTCGCCACTCCCGCACCTTGGGACCCCAACGACGATTGATACATTAGTAGAAGTCAAAACCGAAGAGCAAGATGAATCTTCATGTGTAACTTGGTCTATATGCCTAGACGCAATTGGGATATGGCTGGTAACTTTAACATCGAGAGGTCCCTTGGGAACAAGCGAAGATATCTCAAGATATTTAAGATTTGACGATAGATTATGAAGTGATTTTTCATTAGAAGGTGGATTAAGGAAGGAATTGCATCTAAAGTTAATCTTAAATTATTATTAATGTTCTCTGGTTTGAAATGACTACAACAAATTCTAATATTTTCTCATTTAGAAGTTCCGGGACCAACCAACCATACATAACCAACCATACATACCTTCCATCTGTCGAGACAATTAAACGGTATTCTATGTAAATTTACTTTGCTATAACACATGAACGCATCCTGGTTCCTGGATGAAAAAGTTTACCACTCGCACTGAACTTGAAGGCACATTTTATTTGCACAAAATAACCTGTGATAAAGGCACAGCACAAATCAGACCATTTAACTATCTAGATGAAACACAATAATTATTGATTAAGGAACTTAAAATTGAGAATAGAAATAGGGGATAGTATAGGTAATAAAAGTTTATCCTGATAAAATTTAACACCGATCCGCCGCCGCCATTTGTCGAGAATTTTCGTTTTAGAAAAGAATAGGTAAGTACTTAGGGCAAAAAAATTGGAAATACCGGGAAGAACCTACAAAACGGAATCGGATAATAGTATTATTTTCGTTCATTAATCATAACTTTTACGATAGTGAAAGTAAAGAAAATATTAAGCTTTGTCAATAGTTAACTTGAGATTTCTTTTGTTAAAAACTACATTATTTTATACACACCTTAAGTAAGAAATTAATTCCTATTTTTATACAGTAAATTTTAATATTAGAAACTTAAAGATTTAAAGCCACGGATAATTTTAAACTTAGCACCGGAAATGTTACGTAGGCAGGAAATGACGATAGATGCGAACTTTTGGTAGTGTGAAATAGAGCGAGAGCGCTTGGCACCACTATGAGTATGATAGGGACAGAAAAACTCGATAAATAGTTACTATTGTTATTCTAAAGTGAGACGGGGGTTTTACAAGGAAATGGTTTGGTTTGTAATTACTTCAAGTTATTTATATTAAATTGAACTTTGGAGCTTATTAAATAATGTTATGTTTCAGGCACTGCTATGTGTATGAAAAGTAAAAGAGGGAATGCGACAGAAAAGTGAAAACAGCACTGATTGAAAACCAGCAAGCACAGTGAATAAAGCTGAACAAGGTATACAAGAATGTCCAAAACAGAATTAATTGGATCAAGAAGTAGAGCATCAGCAGTTATTACAGTGCAATTTCAAACATGAATCAAGATGATATAACACCTATAAATATGGACAACACTGACAACCAATTGTCGAGTGATCATTATGATTATACTAGCAATATAAGACCACAAAGAGGTGAGGAACCTTACTTTTGTAACTTATGCCAGAAAATATATGCTAGCCAACATCAGTTAACAACTCATATGGAGACTCACACTGTTGACAAAACTCACTCTTGTGTCTTTTGCCAGAAACAATATACAAACAAACATTGTTTAATCACTCATATGAGGTCTCATACTGGTGAGAAACCTTTTTTTTGCCACCTTTGCCACTGGAAATTTGCATATAAAAATAGTTTAAATGCACATCTGAGCATTCACAGTGACGAGAAACCTTACTCATGCAGTCTTTGCGAGAAAAAAATTCACACTTAAACATAATTTGACGAGACATCTGACGGTTCACACTAGAGAGAAACTTTACTATTGTAAACATTGCCTTAATAAATTTATAAGTAAACAGCATTTAACTAATCATCTAAAGATTCACACTGGAGAGAAAATTCATTATTGTAAGCATTGCCATACTAAATTTGCTCGAAAAGATAATTTAAATAAACATCTTAAAATTCACACAGGTGAGGAAAATTATTCTTGTGCACACTGTCATAAAAAATTTACATGAAAAGATCATTTAATTAAACATCTGACGCGTCACACTGGCATAAAACCATATTCTTGTAATCTTTGCCATAAGAAATTTGCAGCTCAACAAAATTTAAAGGTACATGTGAGAATCCACACTGGCGAAAAACCTTATATTTGTAATCATTGCCCATACAAATGTTCAGTTAAGAGTTCTTTGGACAAACATATAAGACGCCACACTGGTGAAAAACCTTATTTTTGTCTGCAGTGCAAGTCAAGTTTTGCAGTAAAAGATGCTCTGAATGCACACATAATGACTCACACTGGTGATAAACCATATTCTTGTAATCTTTGCCATAAGAAATTCGCAGCTCAACAAAATTTAAAGGTACATATGAGAATCCACACTGGCGAAGAACCTTATATTTGTAATCATTGCCCATACAAATGTTTAGTTAAGAGTTCTTTGGACAAACATATAAGACGCCACACTGGTGAAAAACCTTATTTTTGTCTGCAGTGCAAGTCAAGTTTTGAAGTAAAAGATGCTCTGAATACACACATAATGACTCACACTGGTGATAAACCTTTTTCTAGTGAGCTTTGTCAGCATAAAAGTTCAGTCAAAAAGTATTTAAATGCTCACACCAAGAGGGCTCACTCTGGTGTCAAATGTTTTTCTTGTGATGATTGTCAAATGGAATTTTCACAAAAAAGAACTTTAATATCTCACATAAAGCGAACACACACTAGCAATAATATTTAGAGCCAGTGCAAGTTATGACTTTTACATTGGGCGATAGTTAAGTCGCTCGCTAAATGTTTTTGAATTACCTACTAGAATGTGCATATTTACATAATCATCTGTTCCCCATGCATGTCAAAAGACTGTTCGACCTGTCTTTCTTATTTGATTTGCACTCACCATTGCAATTCGAACTTTGAAGCTTAGCTCTAATGTTGCGTTTCAGGCGTTTCTATGCAGATGGAACGTACGAAAAGTAAAAGATCGAATCAAACTTCTATGACAGAAAACAGCACCGATCATAAAACAGCAAGCATAGTGAATAAAACTGGACAAGGTATACAAAAATGTCAGAAAACAGAAATCATTAAAAGACGAAGTACAGCATCAGCAGTTATTCACACTGATATTTTAAACGTGAATCAATATGTTAAGATACCTATAAATATGGACGATACTAACAACCGATCATCGCATGATCATTGTGCTTACACTAGCAATATAAGACCACAAAGTGGCGAGGAACCTAACTTTTGTAACTTATGCCAGAAAATTTTTGCTAGTGAACATCAGTTAATGACTCATATGAAGACTCACACTGTTGACAAACCTCACTCTTGTGTCTTTTGCCAGAAACAATATGTAAACAAACATTCTTTAACCATTCATTTGAGGTCTCATACTGGCGAGAAACCTTTTTCTTGCCACCTTTGCCACTGGAAATTTGCATACAAAAATAGTTTAAATGCACATCTGAGCATTCACAGTAATGATAAACCTTACTCGTGCAGTCTTTGCGAGAAAAAATTCACACTTAAACATAATTTGACGAGACATCTGACGGTTCACACTAGAGAGAAACTTTACTATTGTAAACATTGCCATAATAAATTTATTAGAAAACAGCACTTAACTAATCATCTAAAGATTCACACTGGAGAGAAACTTCATTATTGTAAGCATTGCCATACTAAATTTACACGTAAATATCATTTAACTAATCATTTGAAGATTCACACAGGTGAGAAAATTTATTCTTGTGAACACTGTCCAAGAAAATTTACACGAAAAGATAATTTAATTACACATCTGAGGCGTCACACTGCCATAAAACTATGTTCTTGTAATCTTTGCCACAAGAAATTCACAGAGCCATATGATTTAAAGGTACATATGAGAATACACACTGGCGAAAAACCTTTTGTTTGTAAGCATTGCCTGTATAAATGTTCAGTAAAGAGTTCTTTGACTAAACACATGAGGCTCCACAATGGTGAAAAACCGTTTTCTTGCGAGCTTTGTCATTATAAAAGTTCACTTAAAAAGTATTTAAATGCTCACATGAAGAGAGCACATCACACTTATATCAAATATTTTTCTTGTGATGATTGTCAAATGGAATTTTCACAAAAAAGAACTTTAATATCTCACATAAAGCGAACACACGCTAGCAATAATATTTAGAGCCCGTGTAAGTTATGACCGATTGGCCGATAGTTAAGTTGTTTGTAAAATGGTTTTGAATTACCTTCTAGGATGTGCATAGTATTAATAATACCTAATTATAATCATTATAATTTCGGCCTGATCGTGGTACATGTAAAAACGATGGACCGATCTACTATAATATTTGTTTTGCGCTCACCTTTCGTTCTTCAACTTTGGACCTTAGGGCTCAAATACACGAGCGGCACGATGTCAACGGCAGTGGCAACTGCAGGCGTCGACACCTGTCGGCGGCAGCCGTCAACGCATCGGCGACGTCCGTCGACGCGTCGGCGGCAGCCGTCGACCTATAGCGACGCTTGCATTGCAGTTGTGTGTCAGTAGACTGCAAATAGCTCAGGAGCATTTCGGTTTTGCAAAATGAGCTCCAGTGATAACATTGATATTGAATTGCTAATTGTGGCAATAAAGAAAAATACTTGTATCTGGAACTATAAGCTACAAGATTATAGCAACAAAATAATAAAAAACAGCATGGGCGGCTGTATGTGAAGAAGTTGTGAGTGATTTTAAGAATAAATCCATAATAGTCCGGGAGGAATCGGCGCATGAGTACCGAAAACTATTCCACCTCAATTTTTTTATGCGATCCTCTTCAAATTGCCCTCCTAATGATATAAATGCATGTTGCCATGGCGCAACCTGGTGCCATATTGTTTAAACCGAAATTGTTTAAACAATTGCAAGAAATTGTTATTTTTCAACCGGACAAATTTTTTTTATATTCTTTATTGAAATGAAATACCAATAAAAAAGGTCCTATGACTTTTCACGATAAAGTAAATATTTTTAAAGATATGAATTTTTAAAGGTTCGAAAAATCTCAAATTTGGGTACTTTCGACCCATGAAAAATATATTTAAAAAAACATAATGTTTAAGTAATATTTTTTTTTTAATTCTCTATACAATAGTTAATAATATTGTTAATAGAGATTTAAAAAAATTTCATTGTTTATATCTTTTTTTAATTGTTAATTTCGCGCGCTCACAAGTATGCGTCGCTTACCTTTAAGTATCGCTGTCACTCTCTGACTCATGCGTTGCATCGGCCTCTGTGTCTTGAATCATTATTTATCATTTATCTTAAAAACTATCAACTTTATCAAGATTGTTAAAGAGAGCAATGAACAGAGAACAATTTAATTATTAATAACATTGCTCTCTTTGGACAATCTTGATAAAGTTGATAGTTTTTAAGATAAATGATAAACTAGTGGTTCGCCCCGAACTGAGACCTCGCGGTAACGGTATCCCATGATTATTCATTCAATCGATACATGATAACCAAAACTGATATTATTATTATGCCCGTTTTCACCAAACATACCTAAATCATCCCCTAAGTAGGAGTCTCTTAACGTAGGTAGCTCCTAAATACAATCCTAAGTCCTAACATCGTCCCAATGTCCTTTTAGGTGTCCCGTACAGGATCGTGATAAATAAGTTGACAGAAAACATCACCTAACTTATCATAGGTAGCCCGTAAAGGTTAGGGAACGTTAGTGAAAACATTGAATTATTATGTAGGTACTAACGAGTGAAACCGGGTTACGGGCATCTGTACAAATCGTCATCTATCGACGCGAATAGAAAATATACAATATTTAACTAAAATTTAACTAAAAAATAATTTTAATTGAATAATATGGTACAAAAAAAATTACAATACAATTATTGTATTGTTAGCGGACTGACGCCATTTTCGAGCAAAAACGTGCGCGGACGAATCCGAGCGCGCGCACGAGTAACACCGATCTACGAGTCGGGAGGGGCGACGATGTACCGATCGTCGGCCTTATAGGCAGCCCGCACACAGTCAATAATATTGACGAAAATATTGACGAAAATATTGACAATATTTTCGTCAATATTTAGACCCCGCACACTACGCAGTAATATTGTCAATATTTCTAACAAAAAGTGATTTCAGAAAGGCTCTTTTAGGGTTCCGTTAAAAAAAAATTAAATTATATTTCCATGTACCCATAGAAATATTTTAATTTAATTTTTTTAATTTAATTTAATTTTTATTATTTGTTGTTATAGCGGCAATAGAAATACATAATATGTGAAAATTTCATCTGTCTATCTATTACGGTTTACGAGATACAGCCAGCTGACAGACGGACGGACGGACGGACGGACGGACGGACAGCGTAGGCTTAGTAATAGGGTTCCGTTGGTACCCTTTGGGTACGGAACCCTAAAAATAATTTTCGATTTTTCTTTATTCCAATGATGTTGGGCCACTATTATACATTATTATATATTATATATTATTATATACAATCCCAATTTCATGTCGATAGCTTTAATAGTTACTGAAATAATCGACTGTGACAGACGGACGGACGGACGGAGAAAGTCTCACCATAAGGGTTCCATTTTTACCATTAATGATGGCTTAAATACTGGATGACAAAGTGGAAAAGCGGAATTAAATCATTTAAATCTAATAAAAGAACTTCGAAATACAGAAAAAGATGATTTTAAAAATTACATGAGAATAAAAGGTAGTAGCTTTCAAAAAATACTATCTTTAGTAACCCCTTACTTAAAAAAACAAGATATACTGATGCGAAAATCGTTACGTCTCCCACATTCTAATAAATTCTATTAAATATTCTTTTTCATTGCTTGTTGCACTGGGGATGTCCTCCATTTTTGGTTGCGAGCGCACGTCCTCCTGCCTTGAAATCTTTTTTCAACTAAAATATTGACGCGCGCCCGCACACTGTCAATATTATTGTCAATATCCCTGCCTCCCACCAATATTGACGAAATTTCCGGACTTCGACAATAATATTGATCAAACCCCGCACACAGTCAATAATATTGTCAATATTCGTAAATATTGACAATAATATTGACTGTGTGCGGGGTGCCATAAGCGCAGCGTGCTATTTGTTCGCTCACTTTGATTGGGACGAGCGTACCGTCAACATCTCCTAGGCGTGATGGGATCACGCCTCCCATCACGCCTGAGTCATAATAACTGTCCATTGGTTGATTTGTCCTTTTTGATAGTTACCCTCACGTTCAGATGGTGGTTTGTCTGTCGTGCTGTGGTTGTTAGCTGAGTGGAAAGGGGCCGTTGTGGGGGATGGTGGAGACGGCTTAGGTAGGGTTTCAGCGTTTTAAGAGATGCGTTCTCTTAAAGCCTGATTAGTTCTTTTTTTTTTACTTAAATCCGCTTCTGATAGCCAATATCAGAAGTGGGATTTGAACTTTTCGCTCACATCTCTTTCGGTTTAATTTGTTTATTTTTTGAGTAATTCTTGTGGATTTTACATTTTTCTTCTTTGTTTGCGTCCGTAAAGTATGACGTCATGAGTAATTTACATTTTTGCACTTGTGTTGTTTTACCGCTTTTTGTGTTTCGCCTCATCTGCCGGTGCGTTGCCGAGCGCGTTGGAGCGTGTCACGACGCCGGCCACGGCGTTTCTACACCTCATTGCTGGTGCCCTGGCGAGCACGGCAGAGCAAGTCGCGGCACCGGCCACGGCATTTCTGCGCCTCATCGCCGGTGCTCTGGCGAGCACGGCGGAGCGTGTCGCGGCGCCAGCCACGGCGTTTCTGCGCCTCATCGCCGGTGGCCTGGCAAGCACGTCGGAGTGTGTCGCAACGCCGGTCACGGCGCGTTTGCGCATCACCTGCCGGTACTACTGGATTGTGCGGTGAGTTCAGTGTATCGTTCCAATGCTTAATCATTTTGTTGTCTTGGCCCATACGTGCGGCTTGTATTAATGCGAAAGTCTGCAGGTACCTACTTAAACAACGATTTTTATTTACATGTGGGTACTTTGTGCAATTGGATGCCGGCGCGGCGCATCTCCGCGCGTCGCCTGTCGGCGGTGGGTGAGCGTGTCGCAGCGCTGGTTGCGGCGCCACTGCACGTCACCTGTCGGTGCGCGGGCGAGTGCGTCACCTCCTGATGCTGCGTCAGTCGCGGCGCCACTGGGCGTCACCTGTCGGTGCGCTGGCGAGTGCGTCACCTCCTGACGCAGCGCCAGTCCTGGTGCCACTGCGCGTCACCTGCCGGTGCGCTGCCGAGCGCGTTGGAGCGCGTCGCAGCGCTTGTATTACTGGATTGTGCTGTGAGTTCATTGTATCGTTCCAATGTCTAGTAGTTTGTTTTGTTGGCCCGATAATAATAATGCGACCTAAGCAGGTAGTTAAGCAAACGATATTGCTTTCAGTGAAATTAATGCTGATTTCCACACGTTACTTGCGCACTCTGCACATATTACGAGTGTAACAAGATACCCCGTAGTTTTATTGTTAAGATCTGATTCGACAGAATCATGAGACCTTGTGTAAATGTGTACTTGCTGTCGCTGGCTAACTGTTAAGAATCCTGTTGTTGTTTCCGTTTTCGATTTTGAGGAAATGTACTTTCCTTATTTGAGTTATGGATTAAGGTCAGAATAGACCGAACTTTAATTTGATCAATATTATGATTGAGTGATTGAAGTGGATTGACGGATGTGAGAGTAATTACTTTTCATGGTGAAAAATATTTTTGGATTTGAATTGTATCCAAAGAGTTGCACTGCAATTTTTTTGAAAGATTTCACTGAAATTTTTAATGTTTCTGTTTAACAGTAGCACGCGTGTTTGCGTGCGGGTGTGAGGCAAGTTGCCTTACTGCATGTGATGCTGCCTGTGGCTGGCGTGGCCAAGCTGCAGCACGCTCCTGAGGCTTGCGACCAGGAGTGGCTGGTCCAGGAAGGCATGTCCTGTGGGTGCGAGTTTGTCGCACTCGACGGGCAAGCTGGTTCTGGCTGGCAAGTGGACGTATCTGAGTACATGGTCCCGTGGTATGCATTGGAGCGGCGCACACTCGTACCACCTTTTCCTGATCACTTCCGAATCCAAATCCAAGGTCATACGACAGGGTAACCAGCCCCAAAATGGAGACCTTCCTTGATGGACTATACAGCAGGGTAACCAGCCCCAAACCGGCAGTCCTTTCCAAATCTAAATCCAAGGTCATACGACAGGGTAACCAGCCCCAAAATGGAGACCTTTCCTTGAAGGACTATACAGCAGGGTAACCAGCCCCAAATCGGCAGTCCTTCTGAATCCAAATCCAAGGTCATACGACAGGGTAACCAGCCCCAAAATGGAGACCTTCCTTCAAGGACTATACAGCAGGGTAACCAGCCCCAAACCGGCAGTCCTTTCCAAATCCTAATCCAAGATTATTGACTGATGGTAACAATGATTATAAGCCTGGTTTTATGTCAATCTTGTTAAACGTTGCTTATAGCCCTGTTTGTTGCCATTCCATTTTAATAGGTTTAGAATTACCGTCAGATAGAGTTTAGGTCAGATTAGGTCACTTAGATCAGTGTAGGTTCGATTAGCTTAGAGTAGGTAACGTTAGGTTCTGTTAGGCAAGGGGATGGCAATCGACAGCGTTGTATGTAATGAATAGATTGAGATGAAAGAACGTGGTTTATGTGTATGTGCCCGCTTTTTAAGAAAGGGGTATCCTGTATGTGCTCGCTTTTGGAGAAAGGGAGTACCTCGTATGTGCTTACCTTTGAAGGAAGAGGTACTGTGACCCACTTCTGGAGAAGGAAGTACCCTGTATGTACCCGCTTCTGAAAAAAGGGGTACCTTATTGTATGTGCTTGCTTTTGAAGGAAGAGGTGTTCTGTATCGACCTGCTTCTGGAGAAAGAAGTACCCTGCATGTGCCTGCTTTCGGAGAGAGAGACACCTTGGGTGTGCTGCTTTCTTGAAAGAGGTACCTTGAAGTCTTTCCGCTTATCTTGAACTCTGTGGTAATCGTGTATTTCTTTCAGAAGCCGCTGCCAGTGACGACGAGTACTTGAATTGCGATTCAGAATCAACCGTCTCCAACTAATGCACCAGTCAGGTCGTTGCATAGACTGATTTCTGGATCTTCAGACGATGACGGGCCTGGTGAGGACACCAGGGTGTCAGGAGAGGCCGTTTTAGCGGACTGACGCCATTTTCGAGCAAAAACGTGCGCGGACGAATCCGAGCGCGCGCACGAGTAACACCGAGCCGATCTACGAGTCGGGAGGGGCGACGATGTACCGATCGTCGGCCTTATAAGCGCAGCGTGCTATTTGTTCGCTCACTTTGATTGGGACGAGCGTACCGTCAACATCTCCTAGGCGTGATGGGATCACGCCTCCCATCACGCCTGAGTCATAATAACTGTCCATTGGTTGATTTGTCCTTTTTGATAGTTACCCTCACGTTCAGATGGCGGTTTGTCTGTCGTGCTGTGGTTGTTAGCTGAGTGGAAAGGGGCCGTTGTGGGGGATGGTGGAGACGGCTTAGGTAGGGTTTCAGCGTTTTAAGAGATGCGTTCTCTTAAAGCCTGATTAGTTCTTTTTTTTAAATTAAATCCGCTTCTGATAGCCAATAGTATTATATTATGTAACTAAATAATAATGGTCGACGCAAAACTGTTTTTGGGATAGGTCGTAGTCGTAACTCGTAGTTCCATGGGATAGTTACTGACTGCGCCATCTATTAGCATTATTGTGAAGCTATGTTGATGCTATATGAATTACTGATGCCCATTAAAAATTAAATAATCTCGTTTCTTTATAATATTTATATAATTTTAGTATTTGTTGTTCAAGTACAGGATATAAGTGACCTAAAAAAATAAAATCCGCTCGAAAATACATAGCGGATTTTCTTAGAGAGCGCCTTCAAGCGAGCGTATAAAATCGCCACTTTAAAAGCCCCCCATTTCGTCAATTTTAAGGGAAAAATTAAAAAAAATATATTTTTGTACTCGGTTCAAAATTATCTTTAAAACGATATGTAACAATTTTATGTAACGCGATAAAATTTTTTTTACTTCGCATTCACTTCTATGAGAGCCCCCCTGAAATAAAGGTTTTTATAATTTTTTATCCAATATTCGGCTGAAGGCTATCAGTTTACATATTATATCTAAATTTGAAGTAATTACGTTCAGTGATTCAAAAGTTATAAGGCTCTGACAGACGGACGGACGGACGGACGGACGGACGGACAAGTGCAAATTCACTCTAGTAGACTCAGAGACCTCGCTTCGCTCGGTCAATAATGATTCAAGACACAGAGGCATTCAGAGAGAGACAGCGATACTTAAAGGTAAGCGACGCATACTTGTGAGCGCGCGAAATTAACAATTAAAAAAAAGATATAAACAATGATTTTTTTTTTTAAATCTCTATTAACAATATTATTAACTATTGTATAGAGAATTAAAAAAACAATATTACTTAAACATTATGTTTTTTTTAAATATATTTTTCATGGGTCGAAAGTACACAAATTTGAGATTTTTCGAACCTTTAAAAATTCATATCTTTAAAAATATTTACTTTATCGTGAAAAGTCATAGGACCTTTTTATTGGTATTTCAATATAGAATATAAAAAAAAATTGTCCGGTTGAAAAATAACATTTCCTTGCAATTGTTTAAACAATTTCGGTTTAATCAATATGGCACCGGGTTGCGCCATGGCAACATGCATTTATATCATTAGGAGGGCAATTTGAAGAGGATCGCATAAAAAAATTGAGGTGGAATAGTTTTCGGTACTCATGCGCCTATTCCTCCCGGACTATAAATGAAAAACGCTATTGGTAAATTATTTATATATTTTTTTACTATAAAAATAACAGAAAATAGGTGGAGTTTGATGTTTAGTAGACTATACTATAACAAACAGTGATAGCCTGTGGGTTACGACTGTGGTCTCCTATTTGGGGGGTCGCAGGTTCAACCCTGGGCACGCACCTCTGACTTTTTGAAGTTAAGTGCGTTTAAGCAATTAAATAATATCACATGGTTTAAAGGTGAAGGAAAACATCGTGAGGAAACCTGCACGCCTGAGAGTTATAACGTTCTCAAAGGTGTGTGTCCGCCAATTCGCATTGGGCCAGCAAAAAGTGTAAAAAAATCGGCCAAGTGCGAGTTGGGCCTCGCTCTTTTAGGGTTCCGTTAAAAAAAAATTAAATAAAAATATTTCCATGTACCCATGGAACTATTTTTATTTAATTTTTTTAATTTCATTTAATTTTTATTATTTGTTGTTATAGCGGCAATATAAATACATAATATGTGAAAATTTCATCTGTCTATTACGGTTTACGAGATACAGCCCGCTGACAGACGGACGGACGGACGGACAGCGTAGGCTTAGTAATAGGGTCCCGTTGGTACCCTTTGGGTACGGAACCCTAAAAATGACCATCTTGTTCTCTATCTTACTAATATTATAAAGGCGAAAGTTTGTGTATATGTTTGTTCCTCTTTCACGCAAAAACTACTGGATGGATTTGGCTGAAATTTGGAATGGAGATAGATTATACCCTGGAATAACAAATAGGCTACAAATTATCTCGGAAAAATCCAAGGTTCCCGCGGGATTTTGAAAAACCACGGATAGATGGCGCTGATTGTACTTAAATCACGCTTACATTATCCGCAGCATCGATTTTTTCATCGAAATTCGGGTTTTTTTTAAATCCTGCAAGCAAGCATGCAAGAAATCAAGCAAGCAAACAAGCAAGCAAGCTTCGGTTTCAAAAAACCATAGCAAGCATCAGTTTTTGAAATTTCAAGCACAAGCGACTGCATATCCTAACGCTTACGAACGTCAAAAATTGACATTGTTACATAAAATTTAATTATTATCTATTTATACTTATAATAAAACTGTAACTGTTCCTACAAACACTTCCCGCGGGATATTAGTGTGCTACTTTTCACTTATTTATCCTTCAATTATGGGCCAACGAAGTTACAGATTGACGTGTTTTATTGGATAGGCATAGTTGAGGACTTGAAAAGTGACAAAGGCTACTTTTAATCCCGGGAAACAAATAATTCCCGCGGGATATTTGTACGCTACTTTTCACATATTTATCCTTCAGTTATGCGCCAACGGAGGTATAGATTGAAGTGGTTTTCCTAGCACTGGTAAAGTAAAGGGCCTGAAAAGTGACAAAGGCTACTTTTTATCCCGGCAAAACAAACGGTTCCTGCGGGATATTAGTATGCCTCTTCACATATTCATCCATCAATTATGTGCCCAAGGGAGTTACATATTGAAGGGGGTTTTTTGGATAGGCATAGTTGAGGACCGGAAAAGTATCAACAGCTACTTTTTATCCCGGGAAAACAAACAGTTCCCACGGGATATTCGTATGCTACTTTTCACATATTTATCCTTAAATTATGCGCCAACGGAGTTATAGATTGAAGTGGTTTTTTAGCACAGATAAAGTTAAGGGCCTGAAAAGTGATTTTATCCCGGGAAAACAAACGGTTCCTGCGCGATATTAGTATACTACTTTTCATATATTTATTCTTCAATGATGTGCGAAGGGAGTTACATATTGACGTGGTTTTTTGGATAGCCATAGTTGAGGACCGGAAAAGTAACAACAGCTACTTTTTATCCCGGGAAAACAGACAGTTATCGCGGGATATTCGTATGCATGTTTGTTTGTATGTATGTATGTATGTATGTATGCATGCATGTATATATGTATGCATGCATGTATGAATGCATGCATGTATGTATGTATGCATGCATGAGTGCATGTATGTATGTATGTATGCATGCATGAATGCATGTATGTATTTATGTATCCATGCATGTATGCATGTACGTATTTATGTTTGTATCCTCCTGCTACTAACTTTAACTACATTAACTATATCCTATGCTACTTATCCCACTAATGTGAAATTTTGTGAGGATGGATGTATGGATAGATGTACTTAGTATACGGGTGGATGGATGGATGGGATGTATGGATGGATGTATGTTCTCTGAGATAGGGGTTGAACTATTTTGACTGTTTTACTCCATAACTTCTTCAAATTTAAACTAATTTTTATTCTTATTTTAACCGACTTCAAAAAAGGAGGAGGATCTCAATTCAACTGAATCTTTTTTATGTATGTTCACCGATTACTCTAAGACGCCTGAACCAATTTGGAAAATTCTTTTTATGTTTCAAAAGGTATACTTCCCAGATCCTACCTACTACAACTACTTCTACAACTACTACAATTACTTCTACAACTACTACTACTACTACTACTACTACTACTACATCTACTTCTACAACTACTACTACTATAACTACTACAACAACTACAACTACAACTTTTATGGGACCATCTCGCAGTTTATGTATCGATTAAAAAAAATTCAGGCAAATCGGTTAACAAAAACACAATACTTTTTTGATCCTTTTTTGAAAATCAGTTAAAAAGTAGCCTATGCTAGGCTTATACCATCAGCTATCTGTCATTGGAAGTCCCGTCAAAATCAGTCCAGCCGTTCACGCGTGATGTTTCTACCACGGGATATAGGGAATATACATTTTTATTTATATACGATAATAATTACATTTTTTGTTTAAATCCGAATGCGTCCTATGTTCCTGTGAGTAACGTTATTCACCGGAATTCCGGAGCTACGTACGAGTATTTTGACTTTAAGTCGGTCCAACATCATTGGAATAAAAATAAAATCCTTACTAATATTATAAATGCGAGTGTGTTTGTTTGTAGGTTTGTTGGTTTTTCCTTCATCACGCCGCAACGGGGCTACGGATCAACGTGATTTTTTGCATGGGTATTGAGGTTCTGGAGAGTGACATAGGCTATTTTTTATCCCGGAAAATTAAAAAGAGTTCCCCGATGGATTTAAAAAACTAAATCCACGCGGACGAAGTCGCGGGCACCAGCTAGTTCATTAATATTTCTTGTACCCACATTGCCCGTGTTTTTCTTCTTCGTTTTTGTCGACGTCGACGGAGTAAAAGCAATATAACAGTGTTTATTCTTCGGAAACCATTTTGCGACTGGCTCCTGTATAAAGAGAGTCCACGATGGCTGCCGCAGAGCTTCGACGTTGACATGTCGACGGCTGCCGCCGACGCGTCGACGGTTGCTGCCGATGCGTTGACGGCTGCCGCCGACAGGTGTCGACGTCTGCAGTTGCCACTGCCGTTGACATCGTGCCGCTCGTGTATTTGAACCCTTAGTTGTAATATTATTTCTTCAGTCTGCATCTTTAACCGTTGGGCTATTGAGGCTTAAGTTAAGATTTCCTACCATGTTAATTAGGTACTGTGTTTTGTTTTTATATTATGTGCTGTATAATGTTATATTTACATAAAAAATATTAAATGCATTTTTTTGTTTTATATTACACTTAAATCTATTATCTAATAACTCTTGGGGGCACAGTAGTGCCTCCGCCAAGACGAGCCAAGCGAAAAGCAAGGGCACTACCTACCCTTTCTCGAAGAACTTCGTCGTTTTTTGAACCCTCATAACTTGGGTTTGGATTATACAAGATACACAAAATTCTCGGGATATGATTGCAATAGTGGACTTATTAAACATAATAATATATTTAGTTCTTATAGAATAAAATAATTGATTTGTTTAAAATATCATAGCGATGTATTCGATCCCGTCGCATCGTGTATAGCCGAACACATCAGCCGCCCCAAGCCCCACAGACCATCGCGATGACCAAGTTAACGGCGGATGTTGTCATGTGCGGTGCTGTGTCTTCCCAACTAGATTGTCCAAATTGAGCAGTATCTGTTTTGGAAACAAAGGTCAAATGAAATAATGTGGCATTACCAAACATTATTAAGTTATAATTTATGATCGCCATAAACCATCATATGCTCCGTGTCTATCTTTGGTAAAGCGAGATCAAGCCTCCCAATCCGACGCAAGCAGAAGTAAATGGCAGTACGTTTAGGAACAAAGTTTTCCTCATCTGATTTGATATTTGACATGATTTTATAGAATGGAATAGAAAAGAATAGTCTATTCAAGCAAACGCTCACAAAGTTCCTTTGATTCAAGTGCATTCAACACTCCTTCGAAATGCTGTTCCAACTTCTGTGTAAACTTTGTTATACTTTTCAAAAAACTGATGTAGGTACAGTTCTTTTTCAAGAGGATAGTTATAAAGATGTATGAATTGTATAAGCCAAGTCTATCCACTACAAATCACTCATGCCTCCTATAGAATATGCTTTTGCACCTCTGGTGAGTGCTAACCTTCAGTCTAAGTCTTCATCAGTACTAATGGAAGAGCTGGTAAGTATCTGAAATTGTTTCTGCATTTCAGAACTATTTGAACCTTCCATAGGTTGAGTGGTGCTTACAGCCAGCCCGGGTTTTAGTTCCACTGACAGAGAAAGGCATCGTGAGCAGGCTTTCTCGTGAAGCAAATATAAGCCGTGTTTTAGCAAACAGATCTACACTGGTATCCCCCACATTCAACACCTGACCTTGGTCGTTGGTGGTTTCGGAATATGTATTGTAGGGGGACTGGAGGATGGATATCAGCAGATGTCGACTGTATTGCTGCACTGTTCGACAGTGAAACCACCTCGGCGAATAATAGACGAGACAAAGTTGTGTCTCCCTATTAGGAACTAGGCCTGTCTGAGGGACTAACTGCCTTTCTACTAATTCTGTAATGCCATGCGTAGTGTGAGGCATTTTACTGTATCATATGATGATGATGAGAGCGAATATGGCTCGCGAAACCAAATTTTGTTTGAAAAATTCATTTGCACGGTGCACAGTGTAACTGGCCCAATGCATTATACGTGTAGAGGTAGGAGGTCCTTGGCTGGGTCTTTTTCTTATGGCGTTTGGCGTCGATGTCCTTTAGCCGATGCTCCTCAAAGGATTCCACAGCATTATCTACTGACTTGCGCTACTCTTGCCTCTGCCACGCAAGTTCCTCCCACTTCTCACTAGGTATATGCCAAGAAATGAGATGGCGTTTCAATACGTCTTTGTAACGTAGGAATTGACCGCCAGAGTTACGTTTTCCCTCCTTTAACTCAGAGTAAAAAAAAACGGGCTAGTCTGGAGTCCTCCATACGAATTGATATTCGTATGGAGGACTCCAGACTTGCCCGTTGACTGAGGTGGTCCTCAGCTGACATTTTATGAGCATGGCCTCAATCCCGGTGAGCTTTGTTCGCCGCAGTATTTCCGAGTTGGGCATTCGGTCCTGCCACTAATTGAGCGTAAGCACCTCATGTGAAAGGTACCTATCAAGTCGTTTTATGTCTCTTTCATATCATATATTTCAGAATTAATCTGACGATGGATTTAATTAAGTATTAAATTTTGTATGACTGTTTCTTTTGCATGCTACTCTGTGGCAGATTGAAGCGCTTAGATAACTGTATAAGATCCTATTATGTACTCAATCTCGCAAATAAATCATTTGAATTTGAAATAATGAAACGCATAATTTCGATTTATTTAGCTGAGCATTCTCCACCTTTTTGTCAGGCGGTGATTGCAAAGTGAATTCTTATTACAAAATATATTCACCACGTTGTTTATTAAGAAGGCTTCTTGTTGAGCAGAAAAATAAAAATTAAACTTACCGATCTCCTTAAAATACAAACCACTTCTCGATATATCATCAGACAATCAATAGGTAGGTATCTCTTGTACTGCGCGTCTCAACTTGATGAAGTATCCAACACTCCACTTCTCGTTATTATTATCCATCGCATGAGCGAGGGAATACTTAAACTAATCTTCATATAATTAACACTTTTAACAAAGTTTGGGACTGGGATAAAAAGTATCCTTTTCACCTCAGGTCCTCAACTATACTTATCCAAAAAACCACGTCAATCTATAACTCCGTTGGCACATAATTGAAGGATAAATATGTGAAAAGTCAAAAGTAGCACACTAATATCCCGCGGGAACTGTTTGTTTTTTAAGATAAAAAGGCGCTGTTGGTACTTTTCAGGTCCTCAACTATGCCTCCAAAAAACCGCGTCAATATGTAACTCCCTTGGCGCATAATTGAAGGATAAATATGTGAAAAGTAAGTAATATCCCGCGGGAACTGTTTGTTTTCCCAGGATAAAAAGTAGGTAGCCTTTGTCACTTTTCCTTAACCTGTGCAAAAAAACCACGTCTAAACTCCATTGCGCGTATTTTGTAGGACAACGTTAATCTAAAACTCCATTGCGCGTATTTTGAAGGACAAATGCGTAAAAAATAGCGATGCTATCTCGCAGGAACTGTTTGCTTTTCCGGGATAAAAAGCCTATGCCGGGTAGCCTATGTGCTATTCCAGACTATAATCTATGTCTGTGTAAAATTTCAGCAAAATCGGTTCATTCGTTGTTGCGTTAAAGAGTAACAAACATCCATCCATCCATCCATCCACACAAACTTTCGCATTTATAATATTAATAAAACCGGCCAAGTGCGTGTCGGGCCACGCGCAGTGTAGGGTTCCGTAGTTGAAAGTCTCAAATATTATTGCTGACCTAGGATAGCGCTTTTATTTTATTTACTAGCTGATGCCCGCGACTTCGTCTGCGTGAACTTAGCCTTTAAAATGCCTCGGGAACTCTTTGACTTTGCGGGATAAAATGTAGCCTGTGACAGTGACACACTCTCCAGGTCCTCAACTATAGGTACCCCGGCAAAAAATCACGTCGATCCGTAGCTCTGTTGGGGCGTGATTGAAGGACAAACCAACGCACTTTCGCAGTTATAATATTTCACCATATAAAGTGCAAGTGCATATAGTCGACGTGGTTTTTTACACAGGTAAAGTTGAGGACCTGGAAAATAACACAGGCTACTTTTTGTCCCGGGAGCATACATTTAAACGCCCGCGCCACTACAAAGTATATAATTTATTGTAGATTTTTTTTAAAACGCTCGACTCTTTCGATAAAATTTAAATGGGACCACCTGGGAAGTAAGTATATATATACCCTTTGAAACAAAAAAGAATTTTCCAAATCGGTTCAGGCGTCTTCGAGTAATCGGTGAACATACATAAAAAAAGATTCCGTTGAATTGAGATCCTCCTCCTTTTTTGAAATTGGTTAAAATAATAATAAAAATTAGTTTAAATTTAATGAAGTTATGGAGTTAAACAGTCAAAATAGTTCAACCCCTATCTCAGAGAACATACATCCCTCCATCCTTATACTACATCTATTATAGATATATCTATACAAACATACATCCGTATACATCCATATCTCACAAACTTTCACATTAATAATATTAGTGGGATAATATGAGAAATAATAAGTAGGATAGGATATAGTTAATGTATTTATAGTTAGTAGGAGGAGGTTACAAACATACATAAATACATGCATACACACATACATATAACATACATGCATGCATGCATGCATGCAAGCATACATACATACATGCATGCATGCATATATACATACATACACGCATACATACATGCATACATACATACATACATGTATGCATGCATGCATATTGGCGCATAATTTAAGGATAAATATGTGAAAAGTAGCATACGAATATCCCGCGGGAACTGTTTGTTTTCCCGGAATAAAAAGTAGCCTTTGTCACTTTTCAGTCCCTTAACTTTACCTGTGCTAAAAAAATTCAAATCAGTGTAAAAAACAATCTAAAACTTCAATCTACTAAACCTCCGTTGGCGGCTGGCGCATATAATTGAAGGATAAGTATGTGAAAAGTAACATACGAATATCCCGCGGGAACTGTTTATTTTCCCGGGATAAAAAGTAGCCTTTTCACTTTTCAGGTCCTCAACTATGCCTATAAAAAAAACCACGTCAATCTGTAACTTCGTTGGCGCATAATTGAAGGATTAATATGTGAAAAGTAGCATACGAATATCCCGCGGGAACTGTTTGTTTTCCCGGGATTAAAAGTAGCCTTTGTCACTTTTCATGTCCTCAACTATGCCTATCCAATAAACCACGTCAATCTGTAACTCCGTTGGTGCATAATTTAAGGATAAATATGTGAAAATTAGCACACTAATATCCCGCGGGAACTGTTTGCTTTCACAGGATAAAAAGTAGCCTGTGTCATTTTTCAGGCCCTTAACTTTACCTGTGCAAAAAAATCACGTCAATCTAAAATTCCATTGCGCGTATTTTGAAGGACAAATGCGTAAAAAATAGCGATGCTATCCCGCAGGAACTGTTTGCTTTTCCTAAAAAGTAGCCTATGTGCTATTCCAGACTATAATCTATGTCTGTGCCAAATTTCAGCAAAATCGGTTCATTCGTTGTCGCGTTAAAGAGTAACAAACATCCATCCATCCATCCATCCATCCAAACATCCATCCATCCATCCTCACAAACTTTCGCATTTATAATATTAATAGGATAGGATAGGATAGGATGAATATTGAATACATTTTGAGTTTCATGGTTTAAATACTCTAATACTACAAAATATGCAACTGAGGTACACTACGTGTAATACCTAACTTAGAAAAAACAGCTATAGGTATCTCCTTAAGTCCGTCCGTCTGTCACAGTCGATTATTTCAGTAACTATTAAAGCTATCGACATGAAATTTGGCATAGTTGTGTATAATAGTGGCCCAACATCATTGAAATAAAGAAAAATCGAAAATTATTTTTAGTTTTATTTAAAAAGGAGGAAAATCGGGGGTTTGAAAATTCAAAGTAAAATAACTATACCGATTGGGGTATCATATGAAAGGCCTTTACTTGTGCATTCTAAAACAGTTTTTTATTTATTTCTATATATAATAGTTTTTGAGTAATCGGCCAAAATGTCGAAAAAAATACCGTTCCCCCCCCCCTTATCTCCGAAGTTTACCAATCGAAAAATCTGAAATAATTATGGTCAATAGAAGTTTATGTATATTTTACAGGAAAAATAAAAGCAACGCGTAAATTATTTTAGTTTGATTAAAAAAGGGGGAAAATCGGGGGTTTGAAATTTCAAAGTAAGATAACTATACCGAGTGAGGTATCATATGAAAGGCCTTTACTTGTACATTCTAAAACAGTTTTTTATTTATTTCTATATGTAATAGTTTTTGATTAATCGGCCAAAATGTCGAAAAAAAATTCCGTTCCCCCCCCTTATCTCCGAAGTTTACCAATCGAAAAATCTAAAATAATTATGGTCAATAGAAGTTTATGTATATTTTACAGGAAAAATAAAATCAACGCTCTAACTTGCATAGTTTTTTTTTTATAGTAACAATAAACCTCTACAAACAAAGTTAACGATAAATAAGCAAATTAATATAATATTATCTGAATTCTTATTACAAAATATATTCACCACGTTGTTTATTAAGAAGGCTTCTTGTTGAGCAGAAAAATAAAAATTAAACTTACCGATCTCCTTAAAATACAAACCACTTCTCGATATATCATCAGACAATCAATAGGTAGGTATCTCTTGTACTGCGCGTCTCAACTTGATGAAGTATCCAACACTCCACTTCTCGTTATTATTATCCATCGCATGAGCGAGGGAATACTTAAACTAATCTTCATATAATTAACACTTTTAACAAAGTTTGGGACTGGGATAAAAAGTATCCTTTTCACCTCAGGTCCTCAACTATACTTATCCAAAAAACCACGTCAATCTATAACTCCGTTGGCACATAATTGAAGGATAAATATGTGAAAAGTCAAAAGTAGCACACTAATATCCCGCGGGAACTGTTTGTTTTTTAAGATAAAAAGGCGCTGTTGGTACTTTTCAGGTCCTCAACTATGCCTCCAAAAAACCGCGTCAATATGTAACTCCCTTGGCGCATAATTGAAGGATAAATATGTGAAAAGTAAGTAATATCCCGCGGGAACTGTTTGTTTTCCCAGGATAAAAAGTAGGTAGCCTTTGTCACTTTTCCTTAACCTGTGCAAAAAAACCACGTCTAAACTCCATTGCGCGTATTTTGTAGGACAACGTTAATCTAAAACTCCATTGCGCGTATTTTGAAGGACAAATGCGTAAAAAATAGCGATGCTATCTCGCAGGAACTGTTTGCTTTTCCGGGATAAAAAGCCTATGCCGGGTGCTATGCCGGGCCTATGTGCTATTCCAGACTATAATCTATGTCTGTGTAAAATTTCAGCAAAATCGGTTCATTCGTTGTTGCGTTAAAGAGTAACAAACATCCATCCATCCATCCATCCACACAAACTTTCGCATTTATAATATTAATAAAACCGGCCAAGTGCGTGTCGGGCCACGCGCAGTGTAGGGTTCCGTAGTTGAAAGTCTCAAATATTATTGCTGACCTAGGATAGCGCTTTTATTTTATTTACTAGCTGATGCCCGCGACTTCGTCTGCGTGAACTTAGCCTTTAAAATGCCTCGGGAACTCTTTGACTTTGCGGGATAAAATGTAGCCTGTGACAGTGACACACTCTCCAGGTCCTCAACTATAGGTACCCCGGCAAAAATCACGTCGATCCGTAGCTCTGTTGGGGCGTGATTGAAGGACAAACCAACGCACTTTCGCAGTTATAATATTTCACCATATAAAGTGCAAGTGCATATAGTCGACGTGGTTTTTTACACAGGTAAAGTTGAGGACCTGGAAAATAACACAGGCTACTTTTTGTCCCGGGAGCATACATTTAAACGCCCGCGCCACTACAAAGTATATAATTTATTGTAGATTTTTTTTAAAACGCTCGACTCTTTCGATAAAATTTAAATGGGACCACCTGGGAAGTAAGTATATATATACCCTTTGAAACAAAAAAGAATTTTCCAAATCGGTTCAGGCGTCTTCGAGTAATCGGTGAACATACATAAAAAAAGATTCCGTTGAATTGAGATCCTCCTCCTTTTTTGAAATTGGTTAAAATAATAATAAAAATTAGTTTAAATTTAATGAAGTTATGGAGTTAAACAGTCAAAATAGTTCAACCCCTATCTCAGAGAACATACATCCCTCCATCCTTATACTACATCTATTATAGATATATCTATACAAACATACATCCGTATACATCCATATCTCACAAACTTTCACATTAATAATATTAGTGGGATAATATGAGAAATAATAAGTAGGATAGGATATAGTTAATGTATTTATAGTTAGTAGGAGGAGGTTACAAACATACATAAATACATGCATACACACATACATATAACATACATGCATGCATGCATGCATGCAAGCATACATACATACATACATGCATGCATGCATATATACATACATACACGCATACATACATGCATACATACATACATACATGTATGCATGCATGCATATTGGCGCATAATTTAAGGATAAATATGTGAAAAGTAGCATACGAATATCCCGCGGGAACTGTTTGTTTTCCCGGAATAAAAAGTAGCCTTTGTCACTTTTCAGTCCCTTAACTTTACCTGTGCTAAAAAAATTCAAATCAGTGTAAAAAACAATCTAAAACTTCAATCTACTAAACCTCCGTTGGCGGCTGGCGCATATAATTGAAGGATAAGTATGTGAAAAGTAACATACGAATATCCCGCGGGAACTGTTTATTTTCCCGGGATAAAAAGTAGCCTTTTCACTTTTCAGGTCCTCAACTATGCCTATAAAAAAAACCACGTCAATCTGTAACTTCGTTGGCGCATAATTGAAGGATTAATATGTGAAAAGTAGCATACGAATATCCCGCGGGAACTGTTTGTTTTCCCGGGATTAAAAGTAGCCTTTGTCACTTTTCATGTCCTCAACTATGCCTATCCAATAAACCACGTCAATCTGTAACTCCGTCGGTGCATAATTTAAGGATAAATATGTGAAAATTAGCACACTAATATCCCGCGGGAACTGTTTGCTTTCACAGGATAAAAAGTAGCCTGTGTCATTTTTCAGGCCCTTAACTTTACCTGTGCAAAAAAATCACGTCAATCTAAAATTCCATTGCGCGTATTTTGAAGGACAAATGCGTAAAAAATAGCGATGCTATCCCGCAGGAACTGTTTGCTTTTCCTAAAAAGTAGCCTATGTGCTATTCCAGACTATAATCTATGTCTGTGCCAAATTTCAGCAAAATCGGTTCATTCGTTGTCGCGTTAAAGAGTAACAAACATCCATCCATCCATCCATCCATCCAAACATCCATCCATCCATCCTCACAAACTTTCGCATTTATAATATTAATAGGATAGGATAGGATAGGATGAATATTGAATACATTTTGAGTTTCATGGTTTAAATACTCTAATACTACAAAATATGCAACTGAGGTACACTACGTGTAATACCTAACTTAGAAAAAACAGCTATAGGTATCTCCTTAAGTCCGTCCGTCTGTCACAGTCGATTATTTCAGTAACTATTAAAGCTATCGACATGAAATTTGGCATAGTTGTGTATAATAGTGGCCCAACATCATTGAAATAAAGAAAAATCGAAAATTATTTTTAGTTTTATTTAAAAAGGAGGAAAATCGGGGGTTTGAAAATTCAAAGTAAAATAACTATACCGATTGGGGTATCATATGAAAGGCCTTTACTTGTGCATTCTAAAACAGTTTTTTATTTATTTCTATATATATAATATTTTTTGAGTAATCGGCCAAAATGTCGAAAAAAATACCGTTCCCCCCCCCCCCCTTATCTCCGAAGTTTACCAATCGAAAAATCTGAAATAATTATGGTCAATAGAAGTTTATGTATATTTTACAGGAAAAATAAAAGCAACGCGAAAATTATTTTAGTTTGATTAAAAAAGGGGGAAAATCGGGGGTTTGAAATTTCAAAGTAAGATAACTATACCGAGTGAGGTATCATATGAAAGGCCTTTACTTGTACATTCTAAAACAGTTTTTTATTTATTTCTATATATAATAGTTTTTGATTAATCGGCCAAAATGTCGAAAAAAAATTCCGTTCCCCCCCCTTATCTCCGAAGTTTACCAATCGAAAAATCTAAAATAATTATGGTCAATAGAAGTTTATGTATATTTTACAGGAAAAATAAAATCAACGCTCTAACTTGCATAGTTTTTTTTTTTTATAGTAACAATAAACCTCTACAAACAAAGTTAACGATAAATAAGCAAATTAATATAATATTATCGTTTTACTTTTAATTTTGGAGTACGGAACCCTCGGGGCGCGAGTCCGACTCGCACTTGGCCGGCTTTTTTTTTGTATTCTATATACAACCATTTAGCTGGCAGAGGGGGGGGGGGACACTTGACTCTAATAAAATTTAGCACTTTAAAATATCATATTTCACAAACGGATCCCTGAATTGAAAAATGGTGTTCCCACACCCACAATATTTTTGAAAGACCTATTCAACGACACCCCACACTATGGGATAGACGAGAAAAAAAAAATTCATCCCCACTTTACATGTAGGGGAGGTACCCTAAAAAAAATTCTTTTTCACAATTTTATTTCACGTCTTTGTCGGCGTGATTGATATTTATACCCTTGTCAAATTACAGATTTATAGTACCAATAGTCTCTGAGCTAAACCGCGGACGGACAGACGGACGGACATGGCGAAACTATAAGGGTTCCTTTTTTACTACGGAACCCTAAAAATAGGATGTACAGAGTTGGACCTGTTACAGTTTTATTATAAGAATAGATTCCGCCAACCAGTTTTGAACCGGAAACAAATTTTGTGACTTCTTCGACTGGTTTTGTATGTAGTAACAAAATGAGTTAACTGACTTTTTGGTTTTTGAAAGAAGGTTAAAAAGTTAAGTTAGTAAGCCTGTACTCCTTATAACATCAGCTATCTGTCAGTGAAAGTGTGGTCATAATCGGTCCAGCAGTTCGCAAGATTAGCCGGAACATACAGACGGACAGATAGACAAAAAGGCAAAAATCTTAAAAATTAATGTTTTGTTTAAGTTTCGTTACTTACGAATATATGTATGTAAGCGATAGCACAATAATTTATTGTTTCATAAACTTTTTAGGGTTCCGTACCCAAAGGGTACAAACGGGACCCTATTACTAAGCCTACGCTATCCGTCCGTCCGTCCGTCCGTCCGTCCGTCTGTCAGCGGGCTGTATCTCTTAAACCGTAATAGATAGACAGATGAAATTTTCACATATTATGTATTTCTATTGCCGCTATAACAACAAATAATAAAAATTAAATTAAATTAAAAAAATTAAATTAAAATATTTCCATGGGTACATGGAAATATTTTAATTAAATTTTTTTTGACGGAACCCTAAAAGAGCGAGGCCCGACTCGCACTTGGCCGATTTTTTCTTAAAACTAAGACTAACCTGGCTCTTCATGATTTCTTTCAGACTCCAGTATTTGTTCCATGTTAGAGCAATTCTTCTTTGAATTTCATTTTCTGGTTGGTTTTCAAAGAAAATTAATTGCGCGAGATTTTTTATTATATGTATTACCATTAAAATCGATATGGAATGATGTTTACAAATAAAGCGTTGCCTAGCAATCAATGACTGGTAATTTCTATGAACCTATTGGAAAATTAGAAACAAGGTGACCCTATATAAACTTTTGAATTTTTGAAAATTTTTGAATTCCGATGATGTAAAAGAGCTGACGTTATCACTACAGGTCGTATTAAAAAGTCTGAACCTTGACATTATTTCGCTTAATTAGGGTTCCGTACCAAAATGGTAAAAATGGAACCCTTATGGTGACACTTTCTCCGTCCGTCTGTCACAGTCGATTATTTCAGTAACTATTAAAGCTATCGAGATGAAATTTGGCATAGTTGTGTATAATAGCAGCTCAACATCATTGGAATAAAGAAAAATCGAAAATTATTTTTAGTTTTATTAAAAAAGGGGGAAAATCGGGGGTTTGAAAGGAGAATGCCGAAAACCCGGCTATGTTGCGTCACTCAGCGTCTTGACGATGCGACTTGGAAAAATCTACTTTGTAATTATAATTTCATATGTATTTATTTAAAGTTAAAAGCGTAATGGCGTTTAAAAGTTATATAAAAAAAGTACTGTGTTTGATAAGAACTAAACAGAAGCGCCATATTTTGTCCTGGAAAGCACTCTGTGATCAAATGATGCCAGTTTATAATGATTTCCCTTTTTAAAGGGAAATATGGTGACTAATCATTCAATCATCATCATGATCATCATCAATCATCAATCACATTTACATACACTTGTCAAGATTATCTATCTTCTATAATATAATAAAACTGTAACAGGTCCAATTCTGTACATTGAAGATATTTTGAAAATTTTTGTTTGAGGGCACTCTATAATCGATACTGAAGCCAAAACAATTTTTTTTTAATTTTTTGTCTGTCTGTCTGTCTGTCTGTCTGTCTGTATCTTGGCCGCGCATCACGCCGAAACTACTGGACGGATTTAAATGAAACTTGGCACGATTTAAGTTAATACTACGAGGTATAATATAGGATACTTTTTATCCCGAAATTCAGCATGGTTCCCTTGGGAGAGGGGATGAAAGTCCAAATGTGCATATCGCTGTAATTCATTAAGGCGTATTCCGATTTAATCCATTCTTTTTTTGTTAGAAAGCAGGTTCTTTAGAGATTTTCCTGTAATTATTTCAAGGTCGTCAATTTCGTAGTTCAGAAATTATAGACATCACGATCTTCAGTATAAGGTCCAAATAACTTGAACCCCGGAATCTACAAGATACTTTGAATGAACGGCTCATCTTAAGCTGGCAAGCGTACTTTATCGTATATAGCCATCGTGGAGAGCCCTATTTTGTCAAAGTCAAACTACTCCAAAGGCGTCAGATTTTGCCAAACGATCATTATACCTACATACTACATAGTAGGTATGGAGGTAATACATCGTATAGACTTAATGCTACAGTGTTTTCCTATGCAATTTAATATTCTAATCATACTAATATTATAAATAGTCCGCCAATTCGCATTGGGCCAACGTGGTGGACTATGGCCTATAACCCTTCTCTGAAAGGAGACCTGCGCTCAGTAGTGAGCCGTTGATGGGTTGTTAATGATGATGAATGATGAATATTATAAATGCGAAAGTGTGTTTGTTTGTTGGTTTGTCCTTCAATCACGCCACAACAGAGCCACGGATCGACGTGATTTTTTGCATGGGTACTATAGTTGAGGACAAGGGCTACTTTTTATCCCGGAAAATCAAAGTGTTCACGAGGGATTTTAAAAACTAAATCCACGCGGACGAAGTCGCGGGCATCAGCTAGTTATATTTAAAATCATAATAATAATATATTCTTTTTCCTGATTCCTAAAAATATACTTTACTATTAAGCGTATAATATATTAACGGTGACGACTTGACGAGTTGGTTTTTTTAAGTCGAGTTACTCGAGTTGATACGGCTACCGACTCGAGTCAACCCGAGTTGACTCATAGAGCGCAGCGCCACGCCAGCACAACAATCGAGGTGCAAGGTGCAAGTCAAATCGAGTCGACTCTGTGTTTTTGTAGCTGCTACAACAATGTGGCGTATGGTATCTCAGCGGAGTAATTAGTAATTACGAATAAGATACAAGATTACACGTTTATTCATGTAGAATTAAATAATAGAAAACTACAGGTTCACTAAACTGAAGGTAAACTAAAGGTTTATTCGTGTATGTAGGTATTGTTGAGAACAAAATATAGTAAGGTTTTTTTTTATTAGTTTAGCTATAAGTTTTTTTTGTAACATTTTAATTTAAAAAAAAAACCTAAAAAAGGTGTTTTTAATCAGAAATGTTTATTTATTTAAGTACACTTGGTCTTGGAGGTAATAATGGCGTCACTTTTCAGTTTTTCGATAGTAATAATTTAAAAAAACCTATTTATACCTACTTATTTATGTAATTACATGTTTCGGAATGCTTCTTGTTTATATTTGATTAAAATAGGTACGTTACACTAGCGGCACGCTATGATGGCCGGTTTGACACATTACAATAGTGATGTGGAATGTCAATTTATTCTCGAACAAAAAACAATTAAGTTTTGTTTTTGTACCTGATTAAATAGGTTTAATAAAACAAAAATGTATATGTTTATTTAATTTATTTGAACGAACTGAATATTTGAATGAAAATGAATATACATACTTTATATGCACACAAGAAACATATGAATACAAAAGATACCAAAAAAGGTGCCACAAAAGGCCATAATTAATCAGATTCGTCCATACTACTATTTTCACTGTCGTCACTGCTATCATCACCTACATTAATAATTATATGTTCGTTTTCTATAATATTATCTATTTTCACATCTCTTTCATAATCTTCCCTTATTAATTTAACAGTTCTATTCACAACCTTTTCCCAGTCTCCTTTAGTCACATGTTCACAAGCTTCTTCTAATAATTTTAGCATTTTTTTTGTGGTAAATGGGGGTTCTGTATTGTGTCTTGCAGCATATCCCTTAATTTGAGCCCACACCAACTCAATCGCATTATACTCACAATGGTAAGGCGGTAACCGTATAACTCTGTGCCCATGTTCTAATGCTATTTCGTCAATGACGTATCGGATCTTGGTTGGTTTGTTTTCTTTTAAAAGACGTACTAATTCCGCTTTTAACATATTCATGTTTGCATCTACGCCATTTTTACGAAGCCATGCGACGATATCAGCTTTCTTTTGGGATTGGGCAGGTGGCTTGTCAATTTGCATCGAGTGGTATGGGGCGTTGTCCATAATTATAATAGATGGTTCAGGGAGGCTACACAACATTGAGGTAAACCATTCAGTAAACTTTTCTCCATTCATGTCTTCATGATAGTCTCCAGTGGTTTTTGACGCAAAAGCCATGAGAGAACCTTCGACAAACCCGTTGATGGTTCCGGCGTGACAAATTATAAGTCGCGATCCTTTTCCTACAGGAACTTTGGAAGTAGATGCTGCTGTGTCATCGTTCCAAGAACGGCCTACAGTATGGTTAGCATTAAGCCATGTTTCATCCAAGAACACAACATTTTGCCAATTTTTGATTTCTTTCACTTGCCGTAAAAAAGTATACCTTGCCATCGCTATATCAAATCTTTCCATCAATATTTTGCGTTTGTTACATTTTTTGTATCGAAATCCAATGGTCTTCAAAATCTTCGTTAAAGAACTTTCCCCACCGAAGAATAATCCAGCTTCCTTCAGTGAATGCACCAACTTTTTTCTTGTTGGATACTCCTTCTGTAAATAGTAGCCGTAAACATGTCTTCGGATAGCATCGGCATCAAAGCTATCGATGCCTACGACTGGTTTTGCTCGTTTTCTCTTTTTTGGTGTGTGAAGTTTATTTTCTTCTGTGCCAGTCTCGCCATATTTTTTTTTAGTTATCCGTCTAACAGTTCGTTGTCCAATATTAAGCGCATCAGCTACGCGTTCAACCACTGACGTTATAGGTAAAATTGGCCCTCCATTTTGAGCTTCACGATCGAAATAGTTACGAAGGCGTATTACGAACTCACGTGTCTGACTATTTAGAACAGTTCTCTGCGTACGTTCGGTCATATCGACGAAATCCACAACAAAGGGCTTGAACAGAGTCCAAATTAACGAGCAAGGGTCAACAGTAATGCAGTATCAATATTTGAAATCCAAAGCCAGGTCAAAACTATATCACAATCGCATTGCACTGACAGTTTATACTTTTCGAAGCAACGTCAATTCGAAACTGCTTTGTTTTGCATTGAGCATTGACGCGAGTTTGCCGGAGGTAGTAGTTGTGCTAGCCAGCGATCCTATGTGACGATCGTATTAGATTCCATTTTTAAAAATTTTCAATTTAGAAAACCAAATGCCGAGTTGTGGTATATATCATATAAAAATAAAAATTTTACCTTTTGTATGAAACAGCTGATATTTTTTTGCGATTTCAGAGGTTTGTCCACATAGTGAAAATTGTTCATATTCACAAGTACATTCACCCCTTAAATGGTGCAAACTGATTTTTCTACACTTGTATACATTTTAGAAATCAATTTAATAAATAAATTTTGAGTCCTAAACCTAAAACTACATTCGATAAAATTTATGAATCTCTGCACATCACTATCGTCAATAAAGTAATACAATTATTTCCTTCAAAGTCGTTATCAATTAATACGGAACTTCATGAGCGGACAAACGTCAAACCGGCCATCATAGCGTGCCGCTAGTGTAGTGCAAACTTAACCTCAAAATATCTGAAACATTAATAGTGAGATAACTAAAAATTGCCATGGAATATCTTAATAATTAGGGTTCCGTCCCAAAGGGTACCAACGGGACCCTATTACTAAGCCTACGCTGTCCGTCCGTCCGTCCGTCTGTCAGCGGGCTGTATCTCGTAAACCGTAATAGATAGACAGATGAAATTTTCACATATTATGTATTTCTATTGCCGCTATAACAAATAATAAAAATTAAATTAAATTGAAAAAATTAAATTATAATATTTCCATGGGTACATGGAAATTCTTTTATTTAATTTTTTTAACGGAACCCTAAAAGAGCGAGGCCCGACTCGCACTTGGCCGATTTTTTTTTAATCGTATAATCCAGAGGTTATTTCCGATGTTTTACTGATAATTTGGTTTAGACGCAAGAATAGCCGAACTCTCATATAAATACAAAAACCGGCCAAGTGCGAGTCGGACTCGCGCACCGAGGGTTCCGTACTCCAAAAGTAAAAGTAAAACGATAATATTATATTAATTTGCTTATTTATCGTTAACTTTGTTTGTAGAGGTTTATTGTTAATATAAAAAAAAACTATGCTAGTTAGAGCGTTGGTTTTATTTTTCCTGTAAAATATACATAAATTTCTATTGACCATAATTATTTCAGATTTTTCGATTGGTAAACTTCGGAGATAAGGGGGGGGGAACGGTATTTTTTTCGACATTTTGGCCGATTATTTAAAAACTATTATATATAGAAATAAATAAAAAACTGTTTTAGAATGCACAAGTAAAGGCCTTGCATATGATACCCCACTCGGTATAGTTATCTTACTTTGAAATTTCAAACCCCCGATTTTCCCCCTTTTTTAATAAAACTAAAAATAATTTTCGAGTTTTCTTTATTCCAATGATTTTGGGCCACTATTATACACAACTATGCCAAATTTCATGTCGATAGCTTTAATAGTTACTGAAATAATCGACTGTGACAGACGGACGGACAGACGGACGGAGAAAGTCTCACCATAAGGGTTCCATTTTTACCATTTTGGTACGGAACCCTAAAAATCGGCATTCTCCTTTCAAAGTAAGTTAACTATACCGAGTGGGATATCATATGAAAGGCCTTTGCTTGTGCATTCTAAAACAGTTTTTTATTTATTTCTATACTAGCTGATGCCCGCGACTTCGTCTGCGTGGATTTGGTTTTTAAAATCCCGCGGGACGATTTTCCGGGATTTCTATGTCACCTTCCAGGTTCTTAACTATACATATCCAAAAAATCACGTCAATCCGTAGCTTTGTCGCAGTGTGATTGACGGACAAACCAACAAACAAACACACTATATTTATAATATTATGTACCTATTAGTAAGGAAGAATGAATACTAAGATAGTAAAGAAAATCTAATTAAATTTTAAAACACAAAAGCTACTATTGTGGCTTAAATACATAGACGAATGATATTATGATAGTCAGATATATTCACTCCGCACTTTTTTGTAGAAAATAATGAGTACTTTAATCATGTAGTACATAATTTTATGTATCATAAATAGTTTCCTCAGCACACGCCAAATAATGCAATTTATAGGCAAAATTTTGTTACCTTGGGTAGCATTGTTGCAATATTCTTAAGGATCTCTAATTTTTTTGAAAATAAATTATAGCCTACTAGCTGATACCCGCGACTTCGTCCGCGTGGATTTAGTTTTTTAAATCCCTATCCAATCCCATGCATCCATATATCCCGTCCATCCATCCGTATGCTAAGTACATCTATCCATCCAATCCAATCCATCCTCACAAACTTTCACATTAATAATATTAGTGGGATAAGTAGCATAGGATATAGTTAATGTAGTTAAAGTTAGTAACAGGAGGATACAAACATACATACACACATACATACATGCATGCATACATACATACAAACATGCATACGTACATACATACATACATACATACATACATACATGTATGCATGCATGCATATTGGCGCATAATTTAAGAATAAATACGTGAAAAGTAGCATTTCGAATATCCCGCGGGAACTGTTTGTTTTCCCGGGATAAAAAGTAGCTGTTGTTACTTTTCCGGCCCTCAACTATGCCTATCCAAAAAATCACGTCAATCTGTAACTCCCTTGGCACATAATTGAATGATAAATATATGAAAAGTAGCATACCAATATCCCGCGGGAATTGTTTGTTTCCCGGGATTAAAAGTAGCCTTTGTCACTTTTTAAGTCCTCAACTATGCCTATCCAATAAACCACGTCAATCTGTAACTCCGTTGGCGCATAATTAAAGGATAAATATGTGAAAAGTAGCACAGTAATATCCCGCGGGAACTGTTTGTTTTCCCGTGATAAAAAGTAGCCTTTATTACTTTTCCGGTCCTCAACTATGCCTATCCAAAAAACCCCCTTCAATCTATAACTCCGTTGGCGAATAATTGAAGGATAAATAAGTGAAAAGTAGCACACAAATATCCCGCGGGAACTGTTTGTTTTCCCGGGATAAAAAGTAGCCTTTTATCACTTTTAAAGTCATCAACTATGCATATCCAAAAACCCACGTCAATCTGTAACTCCGTTGGTGTATAATTGAAGGATAAATATGTGAAAAGTAGTATACTAATATCCCGCAGGAACCGTTTGTTTTCCCGGGATAAAAAGTAGCTTTTGTCATTTTTCAGGCCCTTAACTTTACCTGTGCAAAAAAATCACGTCAATCTAAAACTCCATTGGGCGTATTTTGAAGGACAAATGCGTAAAAAATAGCGATGCTATCCCGCAGGAACTGTTTGCTTTTCCGGGATAAAAAGTAGCCTATGTGCTATTCCTGACTATAATCTATGTCTGTGCCAAATTTCAGCAAAATCGGTTCAGTAGTTACGGCGTGAAAGCGGAACAAACATACAAACAAACTCACTTTCCCATTTATAATAGTAAGGAAGGATGTTACTTCCTGATAACTTAGTTTTCAATTGGTGAAAAAATGGTTAAAATCGGTCCAGTAGTTACAGAGCCTGTTCGGTACAAACAAACAAAAAACAAACAAACAAAAAAATCTTTCCTCTTTATAATATTATTATAGATGTATGTTTAAGTTCTAAGAGTCACCTATAGAAATTTTTGATTCGTTAAAAGCTGAATATAATCCTCTACTTTAGAGTGGCAATGTAATGAATGAAATGTAAAATTCGGTATTTACGTGAAGCTTAGTTCGGATAAACAGACAGACAGATACAAAAAATTTGTGTTTGGCTTAATGATATCGTTCAAATTATAATCCTTATAGTTAATAATATTATCTTATCGAGGCAGTTATTTCGAAATCACAGAAACTTCAACTTTTTCTTTGAAGCGTTCAAACAACTTACGATTATTATTAAGTAAGTAAGCTTGTAAGTAGGTAAGTAACTTTCTGTCTGCCCGTCTTAGCATGTGTTGAATTATAATTAGGTATGCTTTTGTGGAACTCATTGTGGAAACACTGCATACATAGCATCTATTGAATTATTGTTAACTCGTTTTGAAAAGAGCAACCGCCGAGTTTCTTGCTGGTTCTTCTCGGCAGGAAGGGCATTCCGAACCAGTGGTAGACTCATCGACGATTCAAAAGCACTTCTAAAAAGTTTATTTGAATAAAAACATTTCTATTCTATTCTATTTACCTAGGTATTAACAAGTTCGATAGGTATCTACCATGTAGGTACCTAAGGAGGTAGAGTTAAATAAAAATAGCTGTTGATATAAGTATTTTATTTTAGCATAAATCTTGTAGTCTTCAGGTCCTGCACGCAACTGTTTAAGTTACGAAAAACTAATAGGCAACGAAAAAGAAAAACAAAATGCCTTGGACAGGATAAACGGCCGTAGAAATAAAGTGGCGTCGGGAGAGATTCGTTCATTGCGCCCGGCCTGCGGAGAATATGCTGAAATTGGTAATACGTTTTTAATTTAGTCTCGGTATTGCTTTTCTTTTTTAAATCAATCAAGTTCAGCGATTAAGTAGAAATATTTTTTCTTTCGAATCAATGCTTGAGTTCTCTGTTTACGAAAACAATAAACCTTTAAGTGCCAGTTGCATAACAGGCGATTAAAGTTACAGAGTCAGTTCTTAATTGTTTTGGTCACAACTTACAAACCGCATTATAAATCGGTGTATTCCGTATTTGTTGTTTAAATACACTAAGTATATAGTACATAACTAGCAGAGTTTTTTTTTATATTAACAATAAACCTCTACAAACAAAGTTAACGATAAATAAGCAAAGTAATATAATATTATCGTTTTACTTTTACTTTTGGAGTACGGAACCCCCTCGGTGCGCGAGTCCGACTCGCACTTGGCCGGCTTTTTTCATATAACCTCAAAATGTATGTGAAAAATTCAAATAACCAAGTTTTTGATTTTATATTTTTTCTTTTACAAAAAAAAATTCACGAGATTTGGTGAAAACTTACCTTTTTATGTCGAATTTCAAAAGCATCCTAATTTTCAATTGAAAATTCTCACTTCTTAAGGTTACCTATGGATTTTGAAGTTTTATTTATTACTAGCTGATGCCAGCGACTTTGTCCGCGTGGATTTAGTTTTTAAAATCCCTCGTGAACACTTTGATTTTCCGGGATAAAAAGTAGCCTATGTCCTCAACTATAGTACCCATGCAAAAAATCACGTCGATCCGTGGCTCTGTTGTGGCGTGATTGAACGACAAACCAACAAACAAACACACTTTCGCATTTATAATATTAGTATGATTAGAATATTAAATTGCATAGGAAAGCACTGTAGCTCATCACATTTACTCGTGTGGTAGCATTAAGTCCATACGATGTATTACATCCATAGCTACTATGTAGTATGTAGGTATAATGATCGATTGGCAAAATCTGACGCCTTTGGAGTAGTTTGACTTTGACAAAATAGGGCTATCCACGATGGCTATCTATATACTTATAATAAAACTGTAACTGGGAGATTTCTGTACATTTAATATATTTTGAAAATTTTAACTGGGGGATGCTTTATTATCGATACTGAACCCAAAACAGATTTTTATTTAATTTTTGTCTGTCTGTCTGTCTGTCTGTCTGTTCGCGCATCACGCGAAAACTACTGAACGGATTTAAATGAAATTTGGTATAGCTTTAGCTGATACTTCGGGTCAACATATAGGATAGTTTTTATCCCGATAAAACATAAGGTTACTCCAGGATAGGGGATGAAATTTATTGTTGATTTTACTCCATAACTCAGTCAAATATGAACTGATTTTAATAATTCTTTCTTTATTTAAAAGTGTATAATACCAGGCATAGTTTGTCTAATTTTGATGAAGATCTGATAAATATTATAGGAGATAGAGGACATAATGCTTCACGGTTAGCAGCAAAAGTCACCCACGTAAAGGACAACGATCGAATACAGGCATTCCATATTTATATGAGGGTTTTAGCCATAGACATAGACTTTATCATTAACCTCCAGGCCCTAGATGATTATACCATTGTGTTTGTTTTGTAGCCTACCCGTGCGAAGCCGGGGCGGGTCCACTAGTATGCGATAAAATACACTTGCCAGCTTAAGATGAGCCGTTCATTCAAAGTATCTTGTAGATTCCGGGGTTCAAGTTATTTGGACCTTATACTGAAGATCGTGATGTCTATAATTTCTGAACTACGAAATTGACGACCTTGAAATAATTACAGGACAATCTCTAAAGAACCTGCTTTCTAAAAAAAAAGAATGGATTAAATCGGAATACGCCTTAATGAATTACAGCGAAATACACATTTTGACTTTCATTCCCTCTCCCAAGGGAACCGTGCTGAATTTAGGGATAAAAAGTATCCTATATTATACCTCGTAGTATAAACTTAAATCGTGCCAAGTTTCATTTAAATACGTCCAGTAGTTTCGGCGTGATGCGCGGCCAAGATACAGACAGACAGACAGACAGACAAAAAATTAAAAAAAATTGTTTTGGCTTCAGTATCGATTATAGAGTGCCCTCAAACAAAAATTTTCAAAATATCTTCAATGTACAGAATTGGACCTGTTACAGTTTTATTATATTATAGATAATTACTAGCTGATGCCCGCGACTTCGTCCGCATGGATTTAGTTTTTCAAACTCCCGCGGGAACTCTTTCATTATCCGAGATAAAAAGTAGCTCTCCCGGTCTGAGGAACAACTAATACATCCATTACTATACCCATGCAAAAAATCGCATCAATCCGCTGTTCTGTTTTTTTTTTAAAGTATCCTATGTCCGTCTCCTGGTACTAAGCTACCTCTCCACCAATTTTCAGCCAAATCGGTTCATCCGTTCTTGAGTTATAAATAGTGTAACTAACACCACTTTCTTTTATATATTAAAAAATAGTTTTTGAGTAATCGGCCAAAATTTCGAAAAAAATACCGTCCCCCCCCCCCCTTTATCTTCGAAGTTTACCAATCGAAAAATCTGAAATAATTATGGTTAATAGAGGTTTATGTATATTTTACAGGAAAAATAAAAGCAACGCGAAAATTATTTTAGTTTAATTAAAAAAGGAGGAAAATCGGGGGTTTGAAATTTCAAAGTAAGATAACTATACCGAGTGGGGTATCATATGAAAGGTCTTAACTTGTGCATTCTAAAACAGTTTTTTATTTATTTCTATATATAATAGTTTGTGAGTAATCGGCCTAAATTCCTATCCATTCTAATATCATTATCCATCTATATCATTATCCATCTATATCATTACCCATTATCCATATATCAATCCATTCACTACGTGGAGTGAGCGGGGCGCGGTGCGGGGTGGGCCGCAGCTGCGCGCACACCTCGCTTGCACCTACTGCAGCCTCTAAACTCGAGGACATTTTCGGCCACCAAAATCGCGTTCTTGCTGCGGCCTTCATTTTAGCTACACCCAAGTGACCTGAATGCAGCTCCTTTACAGCGGCCCGAATAGCTTCTGGTATAACGAGTTTAGGCCCTCTCATTAAGCATCCGTTTTCAACCGAAAGTTCGCATCGAAAATTAAAATATGGCTCGAGTACTACTACTGTCAAACATTTTCTTTGGCCAACCATTCGTAATACTAATGTAAAAAATAATCCGCGATAATATTTTGTCCGACTTTGTACTTTTTTGAACGTCTTTAAAAATCGCTGGCATTGAACTCGCGCCCCAAATAAAATGCAAATAAGAGCTATTATCGCTCGTGTTATCATCGCTTCCAATTTCTTTACATTGACTGGAATGTATTGTCCCCGGCTCGGACGGTGACTCCTTTCTGTTACATATTAAGAGGATTGTCTAAAATTTTCATACAAAAAGCGATAACGTTTTGCTACCCGTAAATGTTGTCCAATGTTCATAATTTTTTGAAATGTTGCAGATACAATGAAAAACTATGCCCATACGTTTTAATTTTAAAGAAATATTACTTATGTCAAAAGTTATTAGTGACTAAATATCCATATTTTTGACTAAAAAACTTCCTCGACTAATTTTATTTTTTTAAATTTAACTAAACTGAAATATTAAAAAAATGAAACGTACGAGTCTAGATTAAGGTGTACTGAATCTAATGAGACCAAAATTGACTAATTTTGTAAACGTTTAGGGAGGTAAAAACGTTATGACCCGAAACAATATTTCAAGAATAAAATTTAGGCAAATAACTCCGGACTTGCAACTCTCTCTATCGCACGATGCGGGTCGGGCAGCGAAGCGTTGTGAAACAGATAGCATTTTGGAAAATACCTACTCGCGTCGCGTTTCGTCACTAGACACTACTCTTAAGATGTTCTTAAAAATGTAGTATATTTTAAAACTTTACTTTCAGTGTATCACGCTTATATGTTGTGTCGGTCCTCAGATATGGAGTGATCTTTTGGGGCAATGGCACTGATATTGGCCAAAAGAAATGTGTGCGGGCTATGTGTGGTGCTGCACCTCTATATAGTTGCCGACCACTATTTAAAAAATTAAAATTATTGCCACTTCCTTGTACTATATATCCACTATATATATTTGAAATCTGTTGTTTTGTTAAAAAATATAAGACTATGTTTACAGTGGCAAGTAACACTTATAGTCGTACACGTAGTTCTAGAAACATAGAACATTTGATTTCTTTCAAAAAACATTCTGAAAACTCAGAATTACTCTAAAAACTTTGTTAGTATGAGTATAAAAGTATTTAACAAAATACCCAACAGTGTCAAAGTATTACCATTAAAAAGGAATTAAAACTAAGTTGTTCCAATGGCTTAATATGCATAATTTGTACGACCTTTAAAGAACTCTTCAAACTTAATTAATTAAAGAAATGACATCTATTTTTTACATCCATTGACAATTAACATTCACAATTACTATTAATATTATGCATTTGAAAAAAAATAATAATTTACATATATTTAGATGATTTTTATTGTAAAAAATAATTAAGATAATTAAGATACATAATATGGATTTATAATAAGCACTAGTTAATGTGTGCCTAATTAAAATGTATAATTAAATACTATAATATTGTACACTGGCAACGATAGAACATGTCAAAAAAAATAATTCAAAATTCGTTTATTAAACATCATTTATAATTTACTAGCTGATGCCCGCGACTTCGTCCGCATGGATTTAGTTTTTAAAAATCCCGCGGGAACTCTTTCATTTTCCGAGATAAAAAGTAGCTCTCCCGGTCTGAGGAACCACCACTACATCCATTACTATACCAATGCAAAAAATCGCATCAATCCGCTGTTCTGTTGCGACGTGATTGAAGGACAAACAAACACACTTTCGCATTTATAATATCAGTAATGCTTTATTATATTAACACTTTTTATAATTGTCAAATTTTTTACCATACTTAACCAAAGACAAAATTACGTTTAGCTGTCATTTACGTTTTGTTATTCCACGGTCATTTGCGTTTTGTTATCTATTCCATGTCAGATGCGTTTTTCTTATAACATTTAGTGACATGACGGAAACGCGGTTGAACGGGATAAAAAGTATCCTATGTCCGTCTCCTGGTTCTAAGCTACCTCTCCACCAATTTTCAGCCAAATCGGTCCATCCGTTCTTGAGTTATAAATAGTGTAACTAACACCACTTTCTTTTATATATATAGATAACACAAGTAAGGCTGGAGCCCTCTTTTAAGTGTAATAGTACACTTGTACCAGAAGACACCGCTCTTCCATAACAATATCCGTCGATGTATTATGAAACAATAGCTAGGTACATACAGTACCCGGCGATATATACTTATTGCACATCGGCCTTTGGAATAAAACGCTATTCTATTCTATTCACAGTTCGACTGCATTTTTTTTTATATAATTATGTTACGTGATGTGCTCGCCGATTGTGAAGAGATTTCAGTAATAGAATAGAATAGCGTTTTATTCACAAAGGCCGATGTGCAATATATATCGCCGGGTACTGTACATATGTTTAACAATAAAAATTACTATAAAATACTACATAATATTTTTACAGTAAAAATTAATTTAATAATGCTGTGTGATTGCGCGTAAATTAAGTTCTGTGTCTGCGCGTATGTGTATGTGTGTTTATGGTTAGTGTGTGTGTGTGTGTGTGTGTGTGTATGAGTGTGTCTGTGTGTCTGTATGTGAACTTGTGTGCGTGCGTGTGTGCGTGAGTGTTGTGTATTGGTCAAAGTGCTAAGTTCAATTATTCAGTAGATTTAAACAATTATTCAACCTTTTCATAGTCACATGTAAATAAATATTTAGTTAGAACTTTTTTACAATATCGTAATTTATGAGGATGTATATCGATTGTTTTGTTTATTAAGTTATAAAGATAAGATGAAAGTAACATATTGATTTCTAGCAAATTTAGTTTTAGCATGTCGTGTTGTGGCAGCAATATATTTTCTTCGCTTGCGAGTACTTGGTACTGAAAATGGCAGTGATTTATGCTTTCTTAAAATAACATTTAAAATGTATAATTTTCTAACTGAAAGAAGTTCACATAAAGAGTAAAGCTGTGTCGTGGGGAATCTATAGGATTTTGATAGCATTACTTTCAGAAGCTATCGTTGTGCTCTCTCTACTTCAAGAAATTTGGTCTTGCCAGCCCCACCCCAAGCAGTAATACAATACGATATGACGGACTGTACAAGAGTTACATAGACTGTATTTAATATTTTTTTAGTTGCTATATTTCTTAAATATCCATATTAATTTTCTTATTCTGTTCGAAACCAGATCTATATGTGAATACCAAGTTAGTCTATGATCCAACATTATTCCGAGATATTTTATAGTTGAAACTTTGTTTAAGACTGGACAATTACAACTTTCGGCGCTCTGTAGTTGGGAACATGTATGAATTCTAACTTCATAGCTTTGCAAGGGTTGCTGCTGTTCTCTTAAGGAGAAGCAAATATAATGTGTTTTCATTGTGTTTAAAGTCAAGAGATTAGAATTAAGCCAATTAGCTACTTCTGATAGACCTTTTTCCACTGTGCCACTAAAAACAATAGCTGTGTCATCCGCATAAGAAAATAAATGACCATTTTGAATTTTGAGATTACAGAGCTCATTAATGTAGATTAAGAACAATGTTGGTCCCAACACACTTCCTTGAGGAACGCCGTAAGTAACATTTATGTCCTCACTCACATAATTTTCTATTTTAATCCTTTGTGAACGTCCGGTTAAGTAACTTTGGAATAGAGACAGTGGTATATCTCTAATGCCTATTGATTCAAGTTTGTAATTACATACATGTATATCATACCTACTATGTTAATGTAACATCTATAATATGCACCGGTAACTTGGGGTGACTTTGCACCTACAGGGGTGACTTTGCACCAAATCCGCACAACTTTCAAAATGAAATTAAAAAAAGTTTTTGACTTAAAAGTTTTATTGACTTCTGAATGCAATCCTTAAAATGTCAATGGTCTGTCGAGAAAGTTGACAGGTTAGTATACCTGCAATTAACTGTGCAATGATTGACAACGTAAAAGTTGAAATTATTTCAAAAGAAAAAAAAAGCCTTGTAAAATCCTTGTGTACCTGCACAATCATTGTACATAAGCAGGTAAACCTAATAATATATTATGCGTTATTAGTTCTATTTTACTTTAAAGAAGGAATTTCAGCCCCTAATTAAATGGATGTAATTTTGAGCTTTGTTTTTTATCGTTAGATCAAAATGTCGGTAAAATGGGGTGAATTTGCACCACTCATTTTGACTTATGTGACGAAATATTTAACTACTTTGGTTAATTAGCTCATATTGAGGTTTCTAAGCTTTTCTTATTTTTATTCGATGATAAGATAGTCCTTGACAGGGATCTCAACTGATGATAAGTGACGATGCAGTCTAAGATGGTAGTGGACTAGGTGCGTCTTTGACTGTAGGGTGGTAACTAGTCACGGCCAAAGCATCCCAACGGACCAGACCAGAGACAATTCAGAAATTATCCGCCGTATATAGACTCCGCTGGGAATCGAACCTGAGACCTCCCAGTTATAAGATCACAGCGCTCACCACTGTGCCAGGAAGGTCGTCAAAAGCTTCATTTCATATGATGATTCAGATTATCCTGATGGTTGCCTTTTAGAGCCCAGCAGCCATGAGGAGATCCTCATACACTTCAACCAGTAGCTAGACTCAAAGTCGAGAGGCATGAGAAAGAATCATTTTTGGTGGTGAAATATGATGAGAAATTGTACCCTGGTCTCATTAATGACTTAAATGAAAAGGGAGCAACTGCAGACTGCTTTCGATTCCCGGTGAGGCAAATTGGGAATTTATAATTTATGAATTGTCTCTGGTCTGCTCTGGTGGAAGGCTTTGGCCATGGTTAGTTACCAGGTGAGACACGCCGCCAGGCCATTTAGCATTCCGGCACGATGGCATTAGAAAAAGATTAGGGGTATGGGTTGAATTTACACTGCCATACATCTTCCAAGTTAGACCACTACCATCTTAAACTGCGTCGTCACTTACCATCAAGTGAGATTGCAATCAAGGACTATCTTCTCATCAGATAATAAAAAATTATGGCATTCAGTTAAGATTTCTCCATAAAGTATGTGGGGGCGTGTGTTTGGTGCAAAGTCACCCAGTCGAAGGGGTGACTTTGCACCAAATTTAATTTAAATTAAAATAATGTTACTGATTATGTGCCACTGTTCATCAGTCAATAAAAACCATGTTAGATATCCAGTCTCTAAAACTCCTTTAGTTTGAATTGAAGTATATGACTTTTTATTTGGTATATTTACTAGGACCATAACAAAAATTGGTGCAAAGTCACCCCAAAGCACTGTATCTATAGTATGTTCAAAAGCACTTGTAAAAAAGTTCATTTGAATAAAAAACATTTCTATTCTATTATATCCTATTCTAACTATATTATAATGTACCATGTTCTGGACAATAAATGAATTATCAATTATGAAAGACTTAACTATTGGGCAATGTAAAAGTCATAACTCATAACTTACATGTGCTCTAAATATTATTGCTAGCATGTGTTCGCTTTATGTGAGATATTAAAGTTCTTTTTTGTGAAAATTCCATTTGACAATCATCACAAGAAAAACATTTGACATCAGTGTGATGTGCTCTCCTCATGTGAGCATTTAAATACTTTTTGACTGAACTTTTAAACTGACAACGCTCACAAGAAAACGGTTTTTCACCAGTGTGGAGCCTCAAGTGTGTAGTCAAAGAACTCTTTACTGAAAATTGATAAAGGCAATGCTTACAAACAAAAGGTTTTTCGCCAGTGTGGATTCTCATATGTACCTTTAAATTTTGTTGCGCAGTGAATTTCTTGTGGCAAAGATTACAAGAATATTGTTTTATACCAGTGTGACACCTCAGATGTCTATTTAAACCATCTTTCCGTGCAAATTTTTTTTGACAATGTTCACAAGAATAAATTTTCTCACCTGTGTGAATCTTCAAATGATTAGTTAAATGATGTTTACGTGTAAATTTAATATGGCAATGCTTACAATAATGAAGTTTCTCTCCAGTGTGAATCTTTAGATGATTAGTTAAATGCTGTTTTCTACTAAATTTACTATGGCAATGTTTACAATAGTATAGTTTTTCTCTAGTGTGAACCGTCAGATGTCTCGTCAAATTATGTTTAAGTGTGAATTTTTTCTCGCAAAGACTGCACGAGTAAGGTTTCTCATCACTGTGAATGCTCAGATGTGCATTTAAACTATTTTTATATGCAAATTTCCAGTGGCAAAGGTGGCAAGAAAAAGGTTTCTCACCAGTATGAGACATCATATGAGTGATTAAACAATGTTTGTTTGTATATTGTTTCTGGCAAAAGACACAAGAGTGACGTTTGTCAACAGTGTGAGTCTCCATATGAGTTGTTAACTGATTTTGGCTAGCATATATTGTCTGGAATAAGCTACAAAAGTAAGGTTCCTCACCTCTTTGTGGTCTTATATTGCTAGTATAATCATAATTATCACTCGACAATCAGTTGTCAGTGTTGTCCATATTTATAGGTGTTATATCATCGTAAATAACTGCTGATGCTCTTTTTCTTGATTCAATGAATTCTGTTTTGGACATTCTTGTATACCTTGTTCAGCTTTATTCACTGTGCTGGTTTTCAATCAGTGCTGTTTTCTGTCGCATTCCCTTTTACTTTTCATACACATAGCAGTGCCTGAAACATAACATTATTTAATAAGCTCCAAAGTTCAATTTAATTACCCCACAACCTGAGCATTTTTGTGGTACACTGATGGTACACTGTACTGAAAAACTATCACGCCTATAGATTTGTGCTATAACATAGTAATTTAACTTCATATTCAAATGTGTTATCTGTCAAAAAAAATACAATATTTTAACCATTAAAAAAAAATGAACATTAACAATTTTTCATTGGATAGAATGTATTGTACTACTAAGTTACTAACGCCATCTGTTAGAAAACCAAAGAGTTAACATTGCTGCAACAGAACTTATTACCCCTCATAAAAACTAATAATAATAATCTCAACCAAACCATTTCCTTGTGAAATGTAAAATGTTGCCAAGACGAGACACTCACACTGTTAAAAAGTTATCAGATCTCACGTAGCGCCAAGCTTCTAACTTTACACGCCCCAACTCTACAAGCCCTATAACTCTACTACACTAGCGACACGCTATGATGGCCGGTTTGACACATTACAATAGTGATGTGGAATGTCAATTTATTCTCGAACAAAAAACAATTAAGTTTTGTTTTTGTACCTGATTAAATAGGTTTAATAAAACAAAAATGTATATGTTTATTTAATTTATTTGAACAAACTGAATATTTGAATGAAAATGAATATACATACTTTATATGCACACAAGAAACATATGAATACAAAAGATACCAAAAAAGGTGCCACAAAAGGCCATAATTAATCAGATTCGTCCATACTACTATTTTCACTGTCGTCACTGCTATCACGAGCAAGGGTCAACAGTAATGCAGTATCAATATTTGAAATCCAAAGCCAGGTCAAAACTATATCACAATCGCATTGCACTGACAGTTTATACTTTTCGAAGCAACGTCAATTCGAAACTGCTTTGTTTTGCATTGAGCATTGACGCGAGTTTGCCGGAGGTAGTAGTTGTGCTAGCCAGCGATCCTATGTGACGATCGTATTAGATTCCATTTTTAAAAATTTTCAATTTAGAAAACCAAATGCCGAGTTGTGGTATATATCATATAAAAATAAAAATTTTACCTTTTGTATGAAACAGCTGATATTTTTTTGCGATTTCAGAGGTTTGTCCACATAGTGAAAATTGTTCATATTCACAAGTACATTCACCCCTTAAATGGTGCAAACTGATTTTTCTACACTTGTATACATTTTAGAAATCAATTTAATAAATAAATTTTGAGTCCTAAACCTAAAACTACATTCGATAAAATTTATGAATCTCTGCACATCACTATCGTCAATAAAGTAATACAATTATTTCCTTCAAAGTCGTTATCAATTAATACGGAACTTCATGAGCGGACAAACGTCAAACCGGCCATCATAGCGTGCCGCTAGTTTAGTTAATTATATGTGGCTTGGCTGTTTCGATACTACAAGAGTTTAACTTTGTCGGGGGTAAGGGAGCGCACCTCCATCTAGCGCTCCAAACGTCAACCTCACCTGCCCGCGGTGCCCCCTGCTAGTCTACTGACGAGGCTATGACGACCGACAAATGGCGGTATAACCATTTCATACTGGCTAAACTGAGCAAATGGCACAGGCCTGTGTCGGGCAGCAGCGACACGGGTGCGATCAGTTTAGCCCTGCGATGACCAACACGCCTGCCCAGCGTGGTCATTATGGGCAAAACCTTGTATGGATATTCGCACAAGACCATGGCCCCTAGTTCCCGGCGGCCTCGCTATTCCTGACCCTGGCAGCGGTCACGGTAATGGCGGGGCAGGGGGTGCTAAGAATCTCCGGACGAGATTCCGCTGCCAACCCCGACGACTGGACCTGGTGACGTATAACGCACGCACTTTGAGGACCGACGAAAAGATCATCGAGCTGGAAGAAGCAGTGAGCAAGTTGCGCTGGAACATTATAGGATTGTCTGAAGTCCGACGAGAGGGGGAGGACTCGATAATCCTTAATTCCGGCAACTTGTTTTACTACCGGGAGGGCGATCAACAGTCCCAGGGTGGTGTCGGGTTCATCGTCCACAAGTCCCTCGTCAACAACATTGTACAAGTCAAGAGTGTGTCGAGTAGGGTAGCGTACCTTATACTCAGAATCACCAAACGGTATTCGCTGAAGGTTATACAGGTCTACGCACCGACATCGACACATTCTGACGAGGAGGTGGAGGCGCTGTATGAGGATATATCAAAAGCCATACACGCCTCTACCACTCATTACAGTGTTGTGATGGGGGATTTCAATGCAAGGCTGGGCGAACGAAGCGGTGCAGAGACGAGAGTGGGGCATTTTGGGTATGGGCGAAGGAACCAAAGGGGCCAAATGTTGGCCGACTTCATGGAGAAGGAGGGCCTCTTTATGATGAACTCCTTCTTCAGGAAGCGGCCACACAGAAAATGGACATGGTTGAGTCCCGATGGTTCCACGAGAAATGAGATCGACTTCATTATGTCGACCAAGCGGCATATATTCAATGATGTCTCTGTGATCAATAGGGTGAAAACCGGTAGCGATCACCGGATGGTAAGAGGCACGTTGAATATTAATGTGAAGCTGGAAAGGGCCAGACTGGTGAAGTCCACTCTCCGACCTTCTCGTGCTCATATCCAAAATCCCGAAAACTTCCAACTCGAACTGCAGAACCGATTCGAGTGCCTAGCAGACTGCGTTTCTGTGGACGATCTAAACAACAGGTTCGTGGAAACTGTTCATACTGTGGGGTCTAAATTCTTTAAGACCCACCGCAGGAAAAGAACCGAAAAGTTCTCTGACCATACTCTCAAGCTAATGAAGGAGAGACAAGAGATGAGGCTGCAGTCATCGGCAGACGCGGCTGCCTACCGGCGGATTAATAGGCAGATCTCTAAAGCACAAACTCGCGACCTCCGTGTCTTTAATACCAAGTGTATTAAAGATACCATTGAGCGGAACAAAGGCTCAAAAGTGTTCGCGAGAGATCTGTCTATCGGACAGAGCCAGTTGACGCGGCTGAAAACTGATGACGGCCGTCTCGTCTCTTCTCGACCTGAGGTTTTGGGAGAGGTTGAGAAGTTCTATGGACAGTTATATACCACGACACAAAAACCTATTGAAGATCTGGCGAAAGATCCCAGAGCCAAACTGACCCGACACTATACCGAAGATATCCCGGACGTCAGCCTATACGAGATTAGAATGGCTCTCAAACAGCTTAAGGACAACAAGGCGCCAGGTGATGACGGAATCACTGCGGAACTCCTGAAAGCGGGTGGAAAACCGGTACTTAAGATCCTTCAGCGATTGTTCAATTCCGTCATCCACGAGGGCACAACGCCGGAAGCATGGCACAGGAGCGTGGTGGTTCTGTTCTTCAAAAAGGGTGATAATACCTTGTTGAAGAATTATAGACCCGTCTCGTTGTTGAGTCATGTTTATAAGTTGTTCTCGAGAGTCATTACGAATCGTCTCGCTCGTAGGTTTGACGACTTCCAGCCTCCCGAACAAGCCGGATTCCGAAAAGGCTTTGGTACCATAGATCACATTCATACGCTGCGGCAGGTTATACAAAAGACAGAAGAGTATAACCGGCCACTTTGCTTAGCGTTTGTGGACTATGAGAAAGCCTTCGATTCGGTGGAAACTTGGGCTGTGTTGAGGTCGCTGCAGAGATGCCGGATTGACTACCGGTATATCCAAGTGTTGAAGTGCTTGTATGAAAACGCCACAATGTCAGTACGTATACAGGACCAGACTACGAGGCCAATCCACTTGCAGCGTGGAGTGCGACAGGGAGACGTTATCTCCCCGAAGCTCTTTACCGCTGCGTTGGAGGACGTCTTTAAGCTTCTGGATTGGAACGGGCTTGGCATCAACATAAACGGCGAGTACATCACTCACCTGCGATTTGCCGATGACATAGTAGTCATGGCAGAGACTCTGAGAGACCTCAATACAATGCTCAATGATCTCAGCAGGGTTTCTCAACAGGTGGGCCTGAAAATGAACATGAGCAAGACGAAAATCATGTCCAATGCTCATGCACCGCTCCACCCAGTAATTGTTGAGAACTCTGCACTCGAAATTGTCGACGAGTATATTTACCTGGGACACACAGTCCAGCTAGGTAGGTCCAATTTCGAGAAAGAGATCAACCGCCGAATCCAACTCGGCTGGGCAGCGTTCGGGAAGCTCCGAGATGTCTTCTCGTCCAAAATTCCTCAGTGCCTGAAGACTAAAGTCTTCGAACAGTGCGTGTTGCCAGTGATGACTTACGGATCCGAGACATGGTCGCTAACTAAGGGCCTCATAAGTAGGCTCAGGACCGCTCAGCGGGCGATGGAGAGAGCTATGCTCGGAGTGTCCCTGCGGGATCGAATCAGAAATGAGGAGATCCGTAGGAGAACCAGAGTCACCGACATAGCTAAGCGAGTCGCGATACTGAAGTGGAAATGGGCGGGGCACATAGTTCGAAGAGCTGATGGTCGTTGGGGTCCCAAGGTGCTGGAGTGGCGACCCCGCACCGGGAAGCGCAGTGTTGGCAGACCCCCCACCAGGTGGACCGACGACATCAAACGAGTCGCAGGGAGCCGCTGGATTCAGGCGGCGCAAGACCGAGGCCTGTGGAAGTCCATGCAAGAGACCTTTGTCCAGCAGTGGACGTCTATCGGTTGATAAAGAAGAAGAAGAAGAAGTAATGAACAGTGAATAAATTTTTCACCTTACGCCCATGTGAATGTAGCGAGTAGCGACCCTAGGTAGGTACTCAAGTTCAGCTCAGCAGCATGGCTCATGGAGTGGTTATTGCTATTTGGCAGAACACTCAACACACTGTAACCTACTCCTCATATTCTCTTGGGCTCCTCTTGCATTCCTCTTGAGCTGGGCTAACTCAATCATCAAAACCGTGGGAATCACGGAGTTTCTTTTTGAATGGAATGTCGAAACAAAAACAGACTGATTAATTGTATAATTCTAATTACCTCAGCTTAGCTTAGATATATATAATCCTTCTCTATGATTACCTCTGCATGCAACATGCAATCATAGATAATACACTATATTTAGCATGCAAATTGCAATAGACCATAGATAATACACTATATTTAAATAGACCTTGTTGTTCCTGGACCCTGATTCTGTAACTCAGTTGATAGCAAAATATGATAGCCACTGACATATATTTTTTATCCATTGAAGGTTTGCTACGAAAATGATACTTTTATTTTCATAGCAAACCTTCAATGCATAAAAAATATGTCAGTGGCTACATTTTTTTTGGTAGCAACTGAGTTACAGAATCAGGGCCCATGTCTGTGATATAGACCACGAACACTGTTATGGTTCATGCATGGTTCATGCTTTGCTTGTCATGGTCATGGCCGCATCATCACTCCGCTATAGGAGTAGTGTTCTGTGGTCATGGCTGCATTGTATGATGTACCTAGTGTACCTATAAATATCATAGTACCTATCCGTATCCTATCCTAGCGTTCGTGGTCTATGGCATTGTAGTATCCATATTATTGTAGTATCATTTTCCATACATTCGTGTACGCATCGAAAAGCCGATTTGATCCGTACACGTTTCTATGGAATTTGACAGTTTTGTATGGATGAAATCCGAAACGATCCTCACAAATGTGGTTCCACCATTTCCTACCTACCATGGTTCCACCATGGACATAGGAAACAAGGTTCCACCATACCACATGTATCCTAGTGTTCGTGGTCTATGACCACATGTACACTATAAACCACAGAGTATCCAATTCCAATCCATTCTAATCAGTGCCGTGCATAGATAATAAATACCGACTAGTTTAATAGTGATCTGTGGATAATACAAGGAAAGGAAGACGGTGTAGTAACTAGCACAGAACACTATTAGGGTGGAACCACATCTGTGAGGATCGATTCGGATTTCGCCCATACAAAACTGTCAAATTCCATAGAAACGTGAACGGATCAATTCGGCTTTTCGCATCGATTCGGCTTTCGCATTTTTTGTACGTTTCGCATGCGAAAGGATCCTTTCGCATCCTTACGGATCCGTAAGGATGCGAACGGATCCTTACGGACGCGAACGGATCCGAAAGGATCCTTAAGGCTCCGTAAGGATCCTTACGCGTGCGAAAGCGTCTTCGGCAACTAGGGAAATGCATGAAGTGCCAAAAAGTATCGATATATCGATGAAATTAGTCTTTATCTCAAGTATGTATGCAAACACAGGTGCCACTTTTCCGCCATGTTGGAATTCTTTGTTATACACCGATTTAGTTCAAAATCGATATTTAGGCTTCCCTGGGGACAAGTAAGAGGAAAAGATTGGCAAAATTGTAAAAAGTCACCGCCATATTGAAATTCTTTGTTATTGGACCGATTTCGTTCAAAATCGATATTTGGGCTTCCCTGGGGTCAAATAAGAGGAAATGATTGGCAATATTATAAAAAGTCACCGCCATATTGAAATTCTTTGTTATTGGACAGATTTCGTTCAAAATCGATATTTAGGCTTCCCTTGGGTCAAGAAAGAGGAAATAGATGCCAAAATTTTAAAAAGTGACCGCCATATTGAAATTATTTGTTATTAGACCGATTTCGTTCAAAATCGATATTTGGGCTTCCCTGGGGTCAATTAATAAGAGGAAATGATTGGCAAAATTATAAAAAGTCGCCGCCATATTGAAATTCTTTGTTATTGGACCGATTTCGTTCAAAATCGATATTTGGGCTTCCCTGGGGTCAAATAAGAGAAAATGATTTGCAAAATTATTAAAAGTCACCGCCATATTGAAATTTTTTGTTATTGGACCGATTTCGTTCAAAATCGATATTTAGGCTTCCCTTGGGTCAAGAAAGAGGAAATAGATGCCAAAATTTTAAAAAGTGACCGCCATATTGAAATTATTTGTTATTGGACCGATTTCGTTCAAAATCGATATTTGGGCTTCCCTGGGGTCAAATAAGAGGAAATGATTGGCAAAATTATAAAAAGTGACCGCCATATTGAAAGTCTTTGTTATTGGACCGATTTCGTTCAAAATAGATATTTGGGCTTCCCTTGGGTCAAGAAAGAGGAAATAGATGCCAAAATTTTAAAAAGTGACCGCCATATTAAAATTCTTTGTTATGGGACCGATTTCGTTCAAAATCGATATTTGGGCTTCCCTGGGGTCAAATAAGAGGAAATGATTTGCAATATTATAAAAAGTCACCGCCATATTGAAATTCTTTGTTATTGGACCGATTTCGTTCAAAAACGATATATGGGCTTCCCTTGGGTCAAGAAAGAGGAAATCAAAAATCAAAATATGCAAAAATTTTAAAATGTGACCGCCATATTGAAATTCTTTGTTATTGGACCGATTTCGTTCAAAATCGATATTTGGGCTTCCCTGGGGTCAAATAAGAGAAAATGATTGGCAAAATTATAAAAAGTCGCTGCAATATTGAAATTCTTTGTTATTGGACCGATTTCGTTCAAAATCGATATTTAGGCTTCCTTTGGGTCAAGAAAGAGGAAATGATTTGCAAAATTATAAAAAGTGGCCGCCATATTGAAATTCTTTGTTATTGGACCGATTTCGTTCAAAATCGATATTTGGGCTTCCCTTGGGTCAAGAAAGAGGAAATAGATGCCAAAATTTTAAAAAGTGACCGCCATATTGAAATTCTTTATTATGGGACCGATTTCGTTCAAAATCGATATTTGGGCTTCCCTGGGGTCAAATAAGAGGAAATGATTTGCAAAATTATAAAAAGTCACCGCCATATTGAAATTCTTTGTTATTGGACCGATTTCGTTCAAAAACGATATATGGGCTTCCCTTGGGTCAAGAAAGAGGAAATATATGCCAAAATTTTAAAAAATGACCGCCATATTGAAATTCTTTGTTATCGGACCGATTTCGTTCAAAATCGATATTTGGGCTTCCTTGGGGTCAAATAAGAGGAAATGATTGGCAAAATTATAAAAAGTCACCGCCATATTGAAATTTTTTGTTCTTGGATAGATTTCGTTCAAAATCGATATTTAGGCTTCTCTCGGTTCAAAGTTGTTTGTGGTTTAGATTTTTAGTTCGCGTACGTCGATGATATTTTAGTTTCTTCTAAAGATAGCGAACAGCATGCAAAACATTTACGTATTCTTTTCAAAAGTTTTTGAAGGATACGGTATAGTTAATAACGAGAAGAATGTCATTTTAAAGTTCCAGAGGTTCGTTTCCTTGGATACAAAATAAGCGCTCCCGGGATTGGCCCTCCTGCTGACCGCATTAAGAGTTTACAGGATTTTCCTCTACCTAAAACAGTACAGGGATTTAGAAGATATGATTAATTTTTATCGAAAATTTCTCCCTAGCAAAGCGCGACTTCAAGTAACATTACAGTCACGCGCGGTAGTGGTTGGCGAGCGCACGTATTTGATAAGGCTGTACTCGCCGCGCTAAACTTTTTCTCAATGTACCGTCATTGAGGCGAATAAAATGCAATGTTCGGCTCTAGCAATAGAGCCTAGTAATGGAAGTGTAATGAGTGTAGAAGAGTTTGAAAGTAATAGTATTAACTGTGGGCAGGAGGTTTATGAGTGTGAAGAGTCGAGTCAAAAGTCGTATAAAATGGCTTCAGTCTCTAATGCCGGTAAGAGACCTACAAAGAGGAATTGGAGTGAAGATGGATCTCAAAATCATGAGCAGAACGAGGATGAGTTCATTGTTGTGCAGAGGAAGGCGAAACGATATTTGCGAAGACATGATAACAATAACGAGAGACAAAATGTAGGCAAAGAGCCGGTGGAAAAGGCATTTGAAGTGTGTTTAACATCCACTGAAGTACTTCCTAAACAAATAGGATTAGTTAAATTGTTGAAGGCTGAAAATTTGGTGGCTATAATAAGTATTAAATACAAAAGTCCGTACAAGGTATTTATAAGTTTTGAAACAAAAGAAGAAGCTGATAAGTTACTCAACAGCGCAAAATTTATAGAATTAGGCTACAGATGTCATTTAACAAATGAAGTTAGCTACTCTTATGGCACGGTTAGATACCTTGAGATGGAAGTAGAAGAAAAAGAGTTGCTGGAATCTATAACATGTCAGTCAGAGATTATTTCTGTAAGAAGACTCAAAAAACTTGCAGATGATGGAAAGTGGATACCAAGTGAGACTGTGCGATTCTGCTTTAAGGGTGATAGTTTGCCTGCATATGTATATGGGTATGGAGGAAGATTCAGAGGAGAACCGTATGTTTTCCCAGTAACGCAATGCGGAATTTGCTAGCTTTTCGGCCACTTATCCCGAAGTTGTTCCAAAAAGAAAGTGTGTCCAAAATGCGCAAAAACCATGAGAATTGTGATACCGATAAATACAAATGTATAAATTGTAAGGGTAATCATATGGCTTTTAACAAAAGATGTCCGGTTTTCTTAAAAGAAAAACGTATTCGTGAGATTATGAGTAGAGATAACTGTACATACAAGATAGCGTTGGCTGTATATCTTAGAGATAACAAAGGTTCCAAATACGTAAGTACTACCATCACGGAAGAAAGAAATACTAGCCAAGAGAGAGAGAATAAAGATGAACCGTTTATCGCTAGTCAAGAAGAAGAAAAGACAGATGATAGCGAAGATGATAAATCTAGCCTAGAAGAGCCTATATTGTGCCTGAATTTAGATACAGGATATCTAAATAAATCCAACACTAAAAAGAAGAAAAAGAAGCCACGAAAAACAGAAAGCTCACAAAACAGTTTTGTAGGTACTGAAGAAAGGTCTGAAAGCGCACCTGAGAAAGATAGTAAAGCTGGTAAGACTAAAAAAGAAAAACCCAGTTTTATAACTATTCTATGGATAGGATATACAAAGGATATTTTACTCAGCGAGAAGTCGGCAGATGAATAGATAATTTCAGTAGTTAAACTATTATTTGAATGGATAACATCACTAATTTTTAAGACTGTAGGTAATGGAGAGACAATAAGTAAATTGATTAAAGGTATATTCAATGGATAGTGAAACCCTAAAGAATTTTGTGATTAATATAGCTCAGTGGAATGCACAAAGTGTATTACCAAAAAGACAAGATTTGGAGTTGTTATTAAACCGCGAAAATATCCACATTTGCATTTTGAGTGAAACATGGTTAGAGCCTGAAAAAACGTTAAAATTTAAAGATTATAATGTTTATAGAAAAGATAGATCTGATAGTTACGGCGGAGTCGCTATTATAGTACATAAATCTTTAAAAAGTCAAAATATACCAAATGATGTGAAAAACGCAGGGATTAAAATTGTATCGGTAAGAATTTTAAACTGTGAATACTTAAAATTTGTTTCATCATTGTATTGTCCGTCATCTATCCAAACCTCTCAAAGTGATTGGGATGATATATTTTCAAAGTTCTCGAATAAATCGGTATTGGCGGGAGATTGCAACGGGCACCATACAAATTGGTCATGTAAAAGTGACACTAGGGGATCTCAGATATATGATGCATCATTTGATAATAATTATATAGCATTGAACAATGGTTCTAGTACTAGGATTAGATTGGTTAACAATATTTTACAAGCCACTTCACCAGATATTACTTTTGTTACTTCTGATGTCGCTGTCTATTTTAAATGGCAAATCTCAAATGAAAGTTTAGGTAGTGATCATATTTTTATTAAATACAATTTAGAGTATCCAAGTAGAGCAACTTTTTTGAAACAAAGAAACTTTAAGCTAGCTAATTGGCAAGAATATCGACGCATTTTACAAAATAGGTTTGTTCAACCCCCTTTAAATCTTGAGTGTGTTCAAAATATGTATGATTTCTTTGTTAGTGAAATTAATGATGCAGCTAGCAAAAGCATTCCGATGAAAAAAAGTTGTACAGATCCCTTACAAAAATTTCAGCCAAAGCCGTATTGGGATCCATCTTTATCACGAGCCATAGCTGAACGAAGATTAGCCCTTAAAAACTTTAGGCGCAACCCAATTCCAAGTAATTTTGACAAATTAACTTCGAAAATAGCAGAAGTACAACGGCTTACAAGACGTGCGGTAGCTAAACAATGGCAAAAATATTGCGGAGAAATTGATGAAGTTACTGATAGTCCAACTATGTGGCGCAAAATGTGTTGGGTTAAGGGTATAAGAAGTAATCGTTATCAGGCTCCAAGTGATAAAAAGAAAGAGCTCTTACGTTCATTAGCTCCAGATTCGGTGGAATCTCCCCCGCCAATTTTGAGTTCTAGTAATCCGACATTAGAACAAGATTTTTCTATAAATGAATTGATTCACTGTTTAAAAAAAAAGGATACTGCTCCGGGTGATGATGATATTACTTACTCTATGATATACAATCTCCCTCCCAATGCTAAGCTATATTTATTAAAAATTTATAATCAAATTCTTTGTCAAGCTTCTATTCCAGAACAGTGGCGTAGTGTTAAAATTGTGCCTATACCTAAACATAATCCAAATCCAAATTTAAGCCCGAAGTTGAGACCTATTTCACTGATTTCGTGCATATGTAAAATCTATCATCTTATGTTAACAAAACGATTAGAATGGATTGTCGAAAAGGAGAAGGTAATACCATCATCAACTACTGGTTTTAGAAGAGGTCAGTCATGTTTGAACTGTCTGGTCCGTCTTGTGTCACATATACAGATAGGGATGTCAAAAAGTGTCCCCACATTGGCTTGCTTTCTAGACATTGAAAATGCCTATAATAATGTTCTCATTGACAAACTTGTTATCATTCTAGATAGATTAAATGTTGGTGCAAAAATATGTAGATATTTATGGGAATCTTTAAGCAGAAGATATTTAATAATTGAAGATAACAATAATAAGGAGAAACCTTTTACAAGGTGGTCTCATAGAGGATTAGCCCAGGGAGATCCACTTTCTCCTCTTCTTTTTAATATAGTTACTGCCCACATATGTGCAACCATAAGTAACGTAAATGTTTTGCAATACGCAGACGATTACGTTATTTATGCGCAAAATGAAAAATTAAACGTAAGCAAAACTAATGTGCAAAATGCTCTTACGATAGTAGTAAGCACATTGGAACAAATAGGATTAGACTTATCACCTAGTAAGATCAAATATTGTGTTTTTACTAGAAAAAGAAGAGTAGACTCGATTAACCTGGCAATTAAGGATCTCAAGATTGAACGTGTCGATTGTCTCAAATATTTGGGAATATGGTTAGATAAGTCATTACTTTGGACAAAACACATTAATGAAACTAGAGAGAAAACTATGAAAGCATTAAATTTATTAAAAGTACTAGCAGGTGCCTCGTGGGGATTACATCCTAAACATTTGAGACGATTATACATTGCATTGGTTCGCAGTCGAATGGATTATGGCAGTTTTCTTTATGATAATGCAGCTAAAACACATTTATTGAAGTTAGATAGAGTCCAAAATTCCGCCCTACGTATTATTGGTGGTTTCATCAAAACTACGCCTATTCACGTAATGGAATGTGAACTATCTATCATTCCACTTCATTTGCGTCGTCAGTATCTGGGTACTAAATACTGCTTGAAAGCCATGTGTCAGTTTAACAATAGTACTATAGAGATATTAAAAAAACTTGCCGATTTTAGTCAAACCCGTTATTGGGAGAAGAAAAAAATACCATTATTGATTAAAATTTATAATGATGTTAGAAAGCACAAAATTTATTCCTGTAACCCTCTTTCTATGTTTGCCTTGAGTACTTGGACATCGAAAATTAATACAAATTTTATATGTACTGAAATCAAAGATGTAACAGAGTCCAAGAAAAATACCTGTAGTAATAGTTTAAAATATAAAACGCTTAACATGTTGCATACTAAATATGATGGGTGGCACAAAATATACACAGACGGTTCTAAAGCCAGTAATGGACTTGGAGCAGCTTTTTATGATCCTGGTCGCAAGGTGAAGGAAATGTTCAAAGTTATATCCGATATCACAATTATGTCCACGGAGCTCTTTGCAATCTCTGAGGCAATATCATATGCTAGAAATGTAGGACTGGAAAAGTTCGTTATCTTAACGGACAGCAAGAGTGCATTGCAGCATATAGCTCGATGCGCCTCCTCTGGTAGAAGAGGTGTTTCGGTAGCATATGATATTATTAGGAAATTCCTACAACTTTCTAGCGATGGTTTGTCTGTGGGATTGCAAAGGGTTCCGGCTCATATCGGTTTAATTGGTAACGAGGAAGCCGATAGATCAGCCAAAGTTGATTCTATATCTGGAACTGAAATATTTGTTATTCCAGACTATACCGAAGTTCTACTAAAATGTAAATTAGAGATCTATAATAGTTGGAAAAACTATTTTAATGAAATATCAAATTCAAAAGGAATTTGGTACAAAACTATACAAAACGATCCTCCTTATATACCATGGTTTACCAATTTTAAGTTGCGTAGAGAATTGATAGTTGTGGCTCTCAGACTACGTTCCGGGCACACTCCGTTAAATAGTTTTAAATACCTAATGAAAAAGGCTGAGTCAAAAAATTGTTCCCTCTGTAACAATCTAGAAGACACACAACATCTTTTAATGGAGTGTGCACGGAGTGAAGATATGCGAGCCTCAATGATAAATAATTATAAGTTAAATCTCGCAGATGTGGGTATTTTCCAAAGTGTTCTCGCGGCGCCATTTTCCTCAGCCGCGAGATCTCTTTGTGAGTTAATTCTAAGAATTTTTAAACAAGATCAAGAGTAGTTTGAGTTTAATTTTTTTTTAAGTTTTAAGATTGTTTAATATAATTTAATTAGGTTATTATAGGTCTGGCATAATCTCATGTGAGATTCAAAGACCTCTCAAAAATTGAGAATTAAAAAAAAAAAAAAGTAACATTAATAGATGCTTTATCAAAAATTCAAGATAAAAGTGCTAAATCTTTTACTGGGACTCACGATTTAGAGCGTATTTTTAATATTTACAAAGAAAGTTTAGCTAATGCAAATCGGTTCAGCTTTAGCTCACCCAGTTTTAAATGTTAGATAAGGGTTATTTACAGATGCATCGAGCTCTCATGTCGGTACATGCCTTCAACAAGAAGTGAAGCAGGGCTGGCAACCTATAGCATTTTTCAGTAAAAAGCTGAAAAAAAGAAAAAGACTACCAAGCAATCATCTTGGCCGGCTTATTATCACGAATTATTAGCCATTTATGAAAGCGTGCAGCATTTTAGGCATATTCTTGAAGCCCGACCTGCAACGATCTATAATGATCTGTATGATCCCTACTTAACGTTTTCACTCAAAAGGATGAAAAATCCCGCCTATTCAGCTTAAGCAAAAAGTTTTTATTTCGGAGTTCACTACTGACAAACCACATGTCAAGGGAGCTGAGAACCCTGTCGCTGTCATATTCCCACGTGCTGATAGCGTCACATTTGAGGACATTCTGATGGCGCTGGCGAAGACTCAAGCAGCTAATGAAGAATTGAAGACGCTGGGTGATTCAACGTCGTTCGTGTTGACTCGTATCATTATTCCTGGGACTAGAGTAAGAATTACGTGTGACGTTTCAACAGGCAAGCCACGTCCTTATGTGCTTGTCAGCGATCAGTTGTATACTGACAATAGACGGTAGCGTCATCTAGTTCCAGTAGTCTTGAAGCGTTGATTTCATTGGTCGTTGTTGGTCTCAGGGTTTAGTTTGGTGTAGTGTTTCGTTGCCTTATAATAGGCCATAAGCGAGTTAGAAAGGAGATTTGCTAGGGTCTTCTTGGTGGAGACGGACGGCTAGAAAGGGGTGGTTTTAGAGGCCGTACCTAGGTTAGGATAGTTAGCCGGGTTGTCTAGTTAGACATATCGATTTTGAACGAAATCGGTCCAATAACAAAGAATTTCAATATGGCGGTCACTTTTTAAAATTTTGGCATCTATTTCCTCTTTCTTGACCCAAAGGAAGCCCAAATATCGATTTTGAACGAAATCGGTCGAATAAAATAGGATTTCAATATGGCGGTGACTTTTTAAAATTTTGCCATCCATTTCCTCTTTGTTGACCCAAGGAAAGCCTAAATATCGATTTTGAACGAAATCGGTCCAATAACAAAGAATTTCAATATGGCGGTCACTTTTTATAATTTTGCCAATCATCTCCTCTTATTTGACCCCTAGGAAGCCCAAATATCGATTTTGAACGAAATTGGTCCAAGAACAAAGAATTTCAATATGGCGGTCACTTTTTAAAATTTTGGCATTTATTTCCTCTGTCTTGACCCAAGGGAAGCCCAAATATCGATTTTGAACGAAATTGGTCCAAGAACAAAGAATTTCAATATGGCGGGGACTTTTTAAAATTTTGGCACATATTTCCTCTTTCTTGACCCCAGGGAAGCCCAAATATCGATTTTGAACGAAATCGGTCCAATAACATAGAATTTCAATATGGCGGTCTCTTTTTAAAATTTTGGCATCTATTTCCTCTTTCTTGACCCAAGGGAAGCCTAAATATCGATTTTGAACGAAATCAGTCCAATAACAAAGAATTTCAATATGGCGGCGACCTTTTAAAATTTTGGCATCTATTTCCTCTTTCTTGACCCACGGGAAGCCTAAATATCGATTTTGAATGAAATCGGTCCAACAACAAAGAATTTCAATATAGCGGTGACTTTTTATAATTTTGGCATATATTTCCTCTTTCTTGACCCCAGGGAAGCCCAAATATCGATTTTGAACGAAATCGGTCCAATAACAAAGAATTTCAATATGGCGGTCACTTTTTAAAATTTTGGCATCTATTTCCTCTTTCTTGATCCAAAGACAAACCACACTTGACAAACCACATGTCAAGGGAGCTGAGAACCCTGTCGCTGTCACATTCCCACGTGCTGATAGCGTCACATTTGAGGACATTCTGATGGCGCTGGCGAAGACTCAAGCAGCTAATGAAGAATTGAAGACGCTGGGTGATTCAACGTCGTTCGTGTTGACTCGTATCATTATTCCTGGGACTAGAGTAAGAATTACGTGTGACGTTTCAACAGGTAAGCCACGTCCTTATGTGCTTGTCAGCGATCAGTTGTATACTGACAATAGACGGTAGCGTCATCTAGTTCCAGTAGTCTTGAAGCGTTGATTTCATTGGTCGTTGTTGGTCTCAGGGTTTAGTTTGGTGTAGTGTTTCGTTGCCTTATAATAGGCCATAAGCGAGTTAGAAAGGAGATTTGCTAGGGTCTTCTTGGTGGAGACGGACGGTTAGAAAGGGGTGGTTTTAGAGGCCGTACCTAGGTTAGGATAGTTAGCCGGGTTGTCTAGTTAGACATATCGATTTTGAACGAAATCGGTCCAATAACAAAGAATTTCAATATGGCGGTCACTTTTTAAAATTTTGGCATCTATTTCCTCTTTCTTGACACAAAGGAAGCCCAAATATCGATTTTGAACGAAATCGGTCGAATAAAATAGGATTTCAATATGGCGGTGACTTTTTAAAATTTTGCCATCCATTTCCTCTTTGTTGACCCAAGGAAAGCCTAAATATCGATTTTGAACGAAATCGGTCCAATAACAAAGAATTTCAATATGGCGGTCACTTTTTATAATTTTGCCAATCATCTCCTCTTATTTGACCCCTAGGAAGCCCAAATATCGATTTTGAACGAAATTGGTCCAAGAACAAAGAATTTCAATATGGCGGTCACTTTTTAAAATTTTGGCATTTATTTCCTCTGTCTTGACCCAAGGGAAGCCCAAATATCGATTTTGAACGAAATCGGTCTAATAACAAATAATTTCAATATGGCGGTCACTTTTTAAAATTTTGGCATCTATTTCCTCTTTCTTGACCCAAGGGAAGCCTAAATATCGATTTTGAACGAAATTGGTCCAAGAACAAAGAATTTCAATATGGCGGTCACTTTTTAAAATTTTGGCATTTATTTCCTCTGTCTTGACCCAAGGGAAGCCCAAATATCGATTTTGAACGAAATTGGTCCAAGAACAAAGAATTTCAATATGGCGGGGACTTTTTAAAATTTTGGCACATATTTCCTCTTTCTTGACCCTAGGGAAGCCCAAATATCGATTTTGAACGAAATCGGTCCAATAACATAGAATTTCAATATGGCGGTCACTTTTTAAAATTTTGGCATCTATTTCCTCTTTCTTGACCCAAGGGAAGCCTAAATATCGATTTTGAACGAAATCAGTCCAATAACAAAGAATTTCAATATGGCGGCGACCTTTTAAAATTTTGGCATCTATTTCCTCTTTCTTGACCCACGGGAAGCCTAAATATCGATTTTGAATGAAATCGGTCCAACAACAAAGAATTTCAATATAGCGGTGACTTTTTATAATTTTGGCATATATTTCCTCTTTCTTGACCCCAGGGAAGCCCAAATATCGATTTTGAACGAAATCGGTCCAATAACAAAGAATTTCAATATGGCGGTCACTTTTTAAAATTTTGGCATCTATTTCCTCTTTCTTGACCCAAAGACAAACCACACTTGACAAACCACATGTCAAGGGAGCTGAGAACCCTGTCGCTGTCACATTCCCACGTGCTGATAGCGTCACATTTGAGGACATTCTGATGGCGCTGGCGAAGACTCAAGCAGCTAATGAAGAATTGAAGACGCTGGGTGATTCAACATCGTTCGTGTTGACTCGTATCATTATTCCTGGGACTAGAGTAAGAATTACGTGTGACGTTTCAACAGGTAAGCCACGTCCTTATGTGCTTGTCAGCGATCAGTTGTATACTGACAATAGACGGTAGCGTCATCTAGTTCCAGTAGTCTTGAAGCGTTGATTTCATTGGTCGTTGTTGGTCTCAGGGTTTAGTTTGGTGTAGTGTTTCGTTGCCTTATAATAGGCCATAAGCGAGTTAGAAAGGAGATTTGCTAGGGTCTTCTTGGTGGAGACGGACGGCTAGAAAGGGGTGGTTTTAGAGGCCGTACCTAGGTTAGGATAGTTAGCCGGGGTGTCTAGTTAGACATATCGATTTTGAACGAAATCGGTCCAATAACAAAGAATTTCAATATGGCGGTCACTTTTTAAAATTTTGGCATCTATTTCCTCTTTCTTGACCCAAAGGAAGCCCAAATATCGATTTTGAACGAAATCGGTCGAATAAAATAGAATTTCAATATGGCGGTGACTTTTTAAAATTTTGCCATCCATTTCCTCTTTGTTGACCCCTAGGAAAGCCCAAATATCGATTTTGAACGAAATCGGTCCAATAACAAAGAATTTCAATATGGCGGTCACTTTTTAAAATTTTGGCATTTATTTCCTCTTTCTTGACCCAAGGGAAGCCCAAATATCGATTTTGAACGAAATTGGTCCAAGAACAAAGAATTTCAATATGGCGGGGACTTTTTAAAATTTTGGCATATATTTCCTCTTTCTTGACCCCAGGGAAGCCCAAATATCGATTTTGAACGAAATCGGTCCAATAACAAAGAATTTCAATATGGCGGTCACTTTTTAAAATTTTGGCATCTATTTCCTCTTTCTTGACCCAAGGGAAGCCTAAATATCGATGTTGAACGAAATCAGTCCAATAACAAAGAATTTCAATATGGCGGCGACCTTTTAAAATTTTGGCATCTATTTCCTCTTTCTTGACCCACGGGAAGCCTAAATATCGATTTTGAATGAAATCGGTCCAACAACAAAGAATTTCAATATAGCGGTGACTTTTTATAATTTTGGCATATATTTCCTCTTTCTTGACCCCAGGGAAGCCCAAATATCGATTTTGAACGAAATCGGTCCAATAACAAAGAATTTCAATATGGCGGTCACTTTTTAAAATTTTGGCATCTATTTCCTCTTTCTTGACCCAAGGGAAGCCCAAATATCGATTTTGAACGAAATTGGTCCAAGAACAAAGAATTTCAATATGGCGGTGACTTTTTATAATTTTGCCAATCATTTTGTTTTTTTTTTTTCATTTCCTCTTATTTGACCTCAGGGAAGCCCAAATATCGATTTTGAACGAAATCGGTCAAATAACAAAGAATTTCAATATGGCGGCGACTTTTTATAATTTTGCCAATCATTTTCTCTTATTTGACCCCAGGGAAGCCCAAATATCGATTTTGAATGAAATCGGTCCAACAACAAAGAATTTCAATATGGCGGTGACTTTTTATAATTTTGCCAATCATTTCCTCTTATTTGACCCCAAATAAGCCCAAATATCGATTTTGAACGAAATTGGTCCAAGAACAAAGAATTTCAATATGGCGGTGACTTTTTATAATTTTGCAAATCATTTCCTCTTATTTGACCTCAGGGAAGCCCAAATATCGGTTTTGAACGAAATCGGTCCAATTACAAAGAATTTCAATATGGCGGTCACTTTTTATAATTTTGCCAATCATTTCCTCTTATTTGGCCCCAGGGAAGCCCAAATATCGATTTTGAACGAAATCGGTCCAATAACAAAGAATTTCAATATTGCGGTCACTTTTTAAAATTTTGGCATCTATTTCCTCTTTCTTGACCCAAGGGAAGCCCAAATATCGATTTTGAACGAAATTGGTCCAAGAACAAAGAATTTCAATATGGCGGTGACTTTTAATAATTTTGCCAATCATTTCCTCTTATTTGACCTCAGGGAAGCCCAAATATCGATTTTGAACGAAATCGGTCCAATAACAAAGAATTTCAATATGGCGGCGACTTTTTATAATTTTGCCAATCATTTTCTCTTATTTGACGCCAGGGAAGCCCAAATATCGATTTTGAACGAAATCGGTCCAATAACAAAGAATTTCAATATTGCGGTCACTTTTTAAAATTTTGGCATCTATTTCCTCTTTCTTGACCCAAGGGAAGCCCAAATATCGATTTTGAACGAAATTGGTCCAAGAACAAAGAATTTCAATATGGCGGTGACTTTTTATAATTTTGCCAATCATTTCCTCTTATTTGACCTCAGGGAAGCCCAAATATCGATTTTGAACGAAATCGGTCCAATAACAAAGAATTTCAATATGGCGGCGACTTTTTATAATTTTGCCAATCATTTTCTCTTATTTGACGCCAGGGAAGCCCAAATATCGATTTTGAACGAAATCGGTCCAATAACAAAGAATTTCCATATGGCGGTCACTTTTTAAAATTTTGGCATATATTTCCTCTTTCTTGACCCAAGGGAAGCCCAAATATCGATTTTGAACGAAATTGGTCCAAGAACAAAGAATTTCAATATGGCGGTGACTTTTTATAATTTTGCCAATCATTTCCTTTTATTTGACCCCAAGGAAGCCCAAATATCGATTTTGAACGAAATTGGTCCAAGAACAAAGAATTTCAATATGGCAGTCACTTTTTAAAATTTTGGCATCTATTTCCTCTTTCTTGACCCAAGGGAAGCCCAAATATCGATTTTGAACGAAATCGGTCCAATAACAAAGAATTTCAATATGGCGGTGACTTTTTATAATTTTGCAAAGCATTTCCTCTTATTTGACCTCAGGGAAGCCCAAATATCGATTTTGAACGAAATCGGTCCAATAACAAAAAATTTCAATATGGCGGTCACTTTTTATAATTTTGCCAATCATTTCCTCTTATTTGGCCCCAGGGAAGCCCAAATATCGATTTTGAACGAAATCGGTCCAATAACAAAGAATTTCAATATGGCGGTCACTTTTTAAAATTTTGGCATCTATTTCCTCTTTCTTGACCACAGGGAAGCCCAAATATCGAATTTGAACGAAATCGGTCGAAAACAAAGAATTTCAATATGGCGGCGACTTTTTCAATTTTTGGCATCCATTTCCTCTGTGTAGAAGAAAATTAATATCGTGGTTGAGCTAGCAATTAAAATATCGATGCCATCATCGACCATCCCTACGCAGACAACAATGTTTATAGGCTTTCACCTCCTTACGGATCCGTTAGGATGCGTACGCATCCTTACGGATCCGTAAGGACGCGTACGCATCCTTTCGGATCCGTAAGGACGCGATCCTTGGCCTGGCAATACACGTCAGGTTTTGTTTCCGATTGTCTGATCAGACTACCGGATCGTATTTACTCGATACACGTCCGATTCTTGCGTCAGGCTTTTTTTGAGCTCAGTCGTTCCCGAGCTATCATCCCGAGTGCTTGCGCACGGAGCAAAACGGACGGAGCGACGCTATTGGATTCACCCAATTAATTTGACAAGACTTACCGAGAGTCATTTCTAATTAATACATCCAAAATTATTAAGACACCCCGAAAAGTTTTTAATTTTTATAGAATGTTTTTCTACGGCTACAATTAGCCGTTCAATATCATAAATTTCGGCCATTATTCGATACACAATGCGATGGAGAGAGCTATGCTCGGTATATCCCTGCGAGATCAAATGAGGAGAAAATCAGAAATGAGGAGACTCGTACGAGAACCAAAGTCACCGACATAGCTCAGCGTGTCGCGAAACTGAAGTGGAAATGGGCGGGGCACATAGTTCGAAGAGCTGATGGTCGTTGGGGTCCCAAGGTGTTAGAGTGGCGACCCTGCACCGGGAAACGCAGTGTTGGCAGACCCCCCCCCCCCCCCCACCAGGTGGACCGACGACATCAAACGAGTCGCAGGGAGCCGCTGGATTCAAGCGGCGCAAGACCGAAGCCTGTGGAAGTCTATGCAGGAGACCTTTGTCCAGCAGTGGACGTCTATAGGTTGATAAAGAAGAGATTCGATCCACAACGATGCGTCCACACAGTATCAGCGCTAGATTCGACTGGCAAATCGGAAGGAATAACCGGACGTCTATTTCGTCTCACACTAGAAGTATGTAGACCGCGCCTTCAGACAATCGGACCGACAGTAAAATCGGAAACGCCTCGCGCCCGCTTCCGACTCGGACGTCCGATCCGACTACCGGATCGGACGTGTATTGACCGTTCATACAAAGTAATGGCTCCAATGCCTTCCGGTAGCCGGATCAGACTATCGGATCGGACAATCGGATGAAAAAACCTGACGTGTATTGCCAGGCTTAGCCTGGCAATACACGTCAGGTTTTGTTTCCGATCGTCTGATCAGACTACCGGATCGTATTTACTCGATACACGTCCGATTCTTGCGTCAGGCTTTTTTTGAGCTCAGTCGTTCCCGAGCTATCATCCCGAGTGCTTGCGCACGGAGCAAAACGGACGGAGCGACGCTATTGGATTCACCCAATTAATTTGACAAGACTTACCGAGAGTCATTTCTAATTAATACATCAAAAATTATTAAGACACCCCGAAAAGTTTTTAATTTTTATAGAATGTTTTTCTACGGCTACAATTAGCCGTTCAATATCATAAATTTCGGCCATTATTCGATCCACGATGCGATGGAGAGAGCTATGCTCGGTATATCCCTGCGAGATCAAATGAGGAGAAAATCAGAAATGAGGAGACTCGTACGAGAACCAAAGTCACCGACATAGCTCAGCGTGTCGCGAAACTGAAGTGGAAATGGGCGGGGCACATAGTTCGAAGAGCTGATGGTCGTTGGGGTCCCAAGGTGTTAGAGTGGCGACCCTGCACCGGGAAACGCAGTGTTGGCAGACCCCCCCCCCCCCCCCCACCAGGTGGACCGACGACATCAAACGAGTCCCAGGGAGCCGCTGGATTCAAGCGGCGCAAGACCGAAGCCTGTGGAAGTCTATGCAGGAGACCTTTGTCCAGCAGTGGACGTCTATAGGTTAATAAAGAAGAAGATTCGATCCACAACGATGCGTCCACACAGTATCAGCGCTAGATTCGACTGGCAAATCGGAAGGAATAACCGGACGTCTATTTCGTCTCACACTAGAAGTATGTAGACCGCGCCTTCAGACAATCGGACCGACAGTAAAATCGGAAACGCCTCGCGCCCGCTTCCGACTCGGACGTCCGATCCGACTACCGGATCGGACGTGTATTGACCGTTCATACAAAGTAATGGCTCCAATGCCTTCCGGTAGCCGGATCAGACTATCGGATCGGACAATCGGATGAAAAAACCTGACGTGTATTGCCAGGCTAACAAGTGTGTCTTAAAGCATCGGCATAAATGCGAATCGATCCTCACAGATGTGGTTCCACCCTTACTCCTAGCGGAGAAGAATGGCAACTTCATATTAAAAAATGGGGGGCCGTTCTTACTAGCGCCATCTATATTCAACCCAGTGACAACTCTTTGAAGGCGGGAGATTCAAATGTAGAAATAAGCTACTTATCCAAATTAAATTTCTAGTTATGGTATTTTGACTCTAAAGAGAACTTGTATTTTTAAAATACAAGTTCTCTTTAGAGTCGAAATACCATATCAATAAGGTTTCAGTTCAGGTTTAAAACAAAACAACAGGTTTTTTGTTCTAGCAAATATAAATGAACATTTATTTTTATGTAAATATATTAATAGTTTTCTTTGTCGAACGCTTTTACAACATTCTATATTCACTGTGCAATTTCACCTGCAGGGATGATGAAGAGTAGTCTCTTTCAGGCATGTTTCACATCTGAAAAGAAACAATTTTATTATTTTTAGTACCTATTACAATTACTATATACCATAATACTAGCAAAAGCTGAGCTTTGTGAGGGCTCACATACTTTTTCTAACAGGTAATAATTTTAAAGTTAGTGGTTTTCAAATTCTATTTTTTTTTTACAGATTACACATCTGGATATAAAGTTAAATTTTATATGTTAAATCACAAATCTATAGGCATGAGAGTTTTTCAGTAAAGTGTACCACAAAATGCTCAAGTTGTGGGATAGTATTAAGTCTCACTCCGCTCGCCCTAATAAAAGATAGTTAGTATTTCTAATAGCCTTTTGGTAATTTGTATACACTTACTATAATATGGTGTACTAATAGTAAATAGTTTTTCTAAATGGGATCTGCAGGTGTGGAACATGGTTGACATAAACACAAACACAATACTATTATATACCCTTTATATACCAATATGCTCATCAAAAACCTATAGACACAAGTACTCTAAATATCAAGTATGCTTGTGCCTGCAAAAGTATAATTTATCATAATCATAATAATTTTATAAATATGAGTGTTTGTTAGTTGTCCTTTAATCAAGCCTCAACAGAGCTACGGATCGACGTTATTTTTAGCATGGGTATAGTTGAGGACCTGAGTGTGACATAGGCTACATTTTATCCCGGAAAATCTAAGTTCCCAAGGGATTTTAAAAACTAAATCCACGCGGACGAAGACGCGGGCATCAGATATCATAGTTTTAACTTAAGTAGGTAAAGCAGCACTTTTAGAACATAGCTAATACGTACCATTTAGTTCAAGATTCTTAAAAGCAGGTTTATGAAATCGAAACAATGTTGTTTTTAGCCGGCGAACATGTAAAACATTTTCTCTTGTTTCTTTCTCAGCCATTTTAAAAACAAAATACACAAGTCCTGTCTCCATGAAACAAGAAGTAGCACTGCACTTTAAAATACATAAACTTTTTTTTTTCCTAAGTGGGTAGGTGGAAAAGTAACAACAAAGTTTTTAGTGCTCTTATTTTATTTTGATTTTAATTTATATTTAATGGTATAAAGTGCTTATGATATAGTGAAATACTAGTAAATTGTCCCACATTACCTGGCAATATAAATTTCTCACTTAGGTACAAGTAATTTTTTTCACAACATGGATTTACACTCACAGTTAAGCAAAAACATGGAAGATGTAGTCACAATGTTTGCAACCCGCATGGATAATTTCGATAAGGCATTGGCAAGTACACAGTCTTCTGCCACTTCTTCATCCTCCAGGACCTCTGTTGACCTGGTAGCTTTGTCCACGGAATTCTCCAACTTCAAAGACTTGGTGTGGAAATCTCTCGCTATGCTTCGTCAACAGTTGCAGCTACTCACAATAGGCTTTGATGAGCAGGAGATGCGCTCTCGAAGAAAAGTATTGCTTCTGCATGGTCTTCCGGAAACCAATGATGAGCAGATGGAAAACTCAACATGCGATTTATTCCGCAATCGCTTAAAATTGTCCAACATCGACATTTCTAGTATTGATATTTGTCATCGTATTGGCGTTGTGAAAGATAAGCCCAGGCCCATACTTGTGCGTTTTACTACGATAAAATCAAAAAACTTGGTGTGGAAATCCAAATCTAGTCTCAAAGGGAGTGGCATCACGATCTCCGAATTTCTAACGAAACCACGGCAAGAGTTGTTCGTCGCTGCGAGAAAATATTTTGGTATGAAGAATTGCTGGACTGCAGATGGGGTTATTGTCATTACTCTGCCGGACAAAAGCCGAAAGAAGATTGTGACCAAGACCGAGTTTCAGGCCCTGATGACCAAATATCCTCAGGCATGCAGTACTCAGGACGAGGATAAGCCTGTCAGATCACGTCGTGTGAACAAAAATTCGGCTAAATAGAACCTACGTATACAGTCGGCGTGTTTTGGTTGAAGTTTGGTTGTCATATAAAGTCTATTTTCCTTTGTAGCTCGAGTTTCCGTATTTAAAAATTACACAACAACCGTCGTAGTTATTTTTTAGCCGCAACTCAATTGCTCAAATAACTTTTTGTAAGTATCAATAATTATTAAAAATATTTACCTTCAATAAATTACTGAAGGTAAATATTTTTATTGACAACTTTATCTTTAGATCAACAAAACAACCGTAATTCCTAGTTCCACGTATATTGGAAATAATTCTGTTATGCCGCATTCACACGTATTGTATGGCACGCGAGTGCATTCGCTTTGTTCACTTCAATGTCCATGTTTTGTTTTTGTTTTTTTTTTTTGGTTATTTTAAATTTCATTGTAATGTTTTTTGTAGTACTTTTACTTAGTTATTGTTTTAGTGGTTTTTTCTTACTTTTTTTCCCATGTTTTACTTGTAACTTATATTTTTGTCTCTATACATTTCTGCCAGCGGATGTGGGAACGACAACAGTAATTGTCTGCTGGTGTTTTGAGTTGTTGTAGGCATCCTTATTATTATAATTTTATATTTGTGTATTTTATTATAGTTTATTTATTTGTATTTTTAATTCGTAACATAATATTATTAATACGTCATGGATTCGAGCAGTGATTCTTTTCATACCGCTGAAGACACTAGTTCGTATGGTAGTGTTGACAATAGTTGTGCCGTTACATTAGGTGATCTTTTAGAGAATGAGTTTGCGCCTCTGCGTAAAAATTTTAACGTTTGTCACATTAATGCTCAAAGCATTCCTAGCCACTTTACTGATTTATTCGACACATTTAACTCTGACAGCATACACGCAGTTCTTATATCGGAGACATGGCTCAAACCTTCGTTGTTATCAACTTGTTTCCCTATCCCCGGTTTTGTGCTCTTAAGAAATGATCGAATAGCCAAAACCGGTGTTGGGGTAGCTATTTATCTTAAGAGTAATATTCCATATAAAATTCTGTGTCAATCACCCCCACTATACTCCTCCTCGGCCGAGTATTTATTTTTAGAAATTGATTTTGGCGAAAAGATGGTATTGGGCGTCGTGTACAGTCCGCCAAATATTGATTACTTTAACACTATTGAAAACATCTTTGACGATATCATGGCTAACTATACACGTGTTTTGGTAATGGGTGATTTCAACACCTGTATGCTCAAGAGAGATTTTCGCTCTAATAGGTTGCACGCCATAGCTGATTCCTATAATATGGAGCTATTGCCTCTTCAAGCTACTCATCACTCAAACACTACGGATACTCTCTTAGATCTCATATTTACCTCTGATGTAGACTTCATTTCCAAATTTGGGCAGCTGAGCGCTCCTGCTTTTAGTCGACACGACCTTATATTTGTGTCGTGCAAAATAAGGTTCCCCAAACCTAAGCCTCGCCTCTTACATCTTAGACGCCTAGCTGCCATTGATAAAGTAACACTTGTCCTCGATGCCAAAAAAATTTACTGGTCTGCGGTGGAGGATTTGTTGACAGTTGATGATAAACTGGAATTCATTTGTTCTGAAGTGATCAAACTGTATGATAAGCATGCGCCTGTCAGAACGATTAGGGTTAAACATCCGAATTCTAATCCGTGGATCACTCAAGAAATTAAGAATGCCATGGCTCGTAGAGACAAGGCTTTTCGGCGGTATAAAAAAGATAGATCCGATAACAACTGGTCTATATATAAGGCTGCAAGAAATCGGTGTAACCTGATGTGTAGAGACCATAAACGTCGATATATCTCCGAGAAAACCTTAAAGCTCTCTTCAACTGAAGCTCAGAAATTCATTAAATCGCTTGGCATAGGTAAAACTCAATCTTCTAATAATAGTATCTCTATTGAAGTTAACAGCCTTAACAAACATTTCAAATCTGCTTCCGTTCTTGACAAATTAGTAAAAACCAACACAATTGCTGAAATTGTTCGTTCACCCAAATGTGATGCCCCAGTTTTTGTATTTTCTCCTGTAAGCGCTGACGAAATAAGAAAAAGTATAAACTCAATCACCTCCAAAGCAGTTGGTGTTGATGGAATTAGCCGTGCAGTGATTGTACCAATCTTGGATGTGCTTTTACCTTCCTTGGTCCATATCATTAACTTTTCCCTCTCTTTCAGCACTTTTCCCGATCTTTGGCGTAAGGCTTTCGTACTTCCACTTCCCAAAATCTCTAATCCTACCCTACCATCTCATTACCGCCCTATCTCTATACTGCCCTTCCTCTCCAAAGTGCTTGAATCTTCCGTTTTTCATCAACTATCTAAACACTTGAATAAATATAATCTCCTTAATCCTCTCCAATCTGGTTTTAGAGCTGGCCATAGCACTACAACAGCACTATTGAAAGTCACCGAGGATATTCGTGTCGGCATGGATAGTAAACATGTAACAATCCTTGTCTTGATCGATTTTAGCAATGCGTTCAATGCGGTCGATCACGATTTGTTGCTGGCCTTCTTATCTCAATTCAACTTGTCAGACAGCGTTCAACAATGGTTCTCCTCCTATCTTCGAGGGCGTCGATAATCCATTCGCACGGAGCAGACTAACTCTGACTGGTGTGAACTGGATGCAGGTGTTCCTCAGGGAGGTATTCTATCCCCGTTATTATTTTCCTTATTTATCAATTCCATCACTGCTATCCTTAGTTGTCAGTATCATCTTTACGCCGATGACTTGCAGCTTTACATGCAAACCGAAGTTGAAGGCTTGGAGGTAGCCATTAGCTCGTTAAATGACGAATTAGCTAAGATTGCTTCGTGGTCTAAACAGTACGGTATTATGGTCAACCCAGCGAAATGTCAAGCGATAATAGTTGGCAGCTCTCGCCTGTTAAACAGGGTTGATATCGAAATACTCACTAAACTGACTTTTGACAACACTGTAATTCCCTTTTCTTCTAATGTCAAAGACCTAGGCTTAGTCATCGACAGTTCTCTCAGTTGGCGGAGTCAAGTGAATGAAATTTCGCGAAAATTTTATGGCACGCTTGACCCTTTGTTTCGCTTAAAACATTTTTTGCCTGTTAACGCTAAAGTCCACCTAGTTAACCTTCTCTTACTGCCAATTCTGGACTATGGTGACACATGTTATACGGATTTGAATGAGGAACTACTTAACAAATTAGAACGTCTCTTAAATACCTGCATACGTTTCATTTTTAACCTACGCAAGTTTGATCACGTCTCTCAGTATCTTGCCAAACTTAAGTGGCTACCGATACGAGAGCGTCGACAACTTAGAATTCTTTGCACACTGTATTCGATCCTTCGCGACCCTTCTACACCTAATTACCTTAAAAGTAAGTTCCCATTCAAATCCGAAGTCTGTGATCCTAGGCTGCGGTCCTCCCAAAGTGTTCGTCTGGCGATCACTAGGTACAAGACCGGCTTCATGGCCTACTCTTTTGAAATGGAGGCAGTTCGGCTGTGGAATGCATTGCCCGATTCCATAAGGAGTGCAAACTCAAAATTTTCATTTAAACGGCAAGTGAAGGATCATCTTCCCCGCCGCACCGCGGCGCTGTGCAGACGTGTAATTGTTGAGTGCCGTAAATAATAATCATCTAAATAATAATTATCAGATTCTAAAACACATAACTTGGTGTAATAATATTGTGCTGTAAAATATATAGCAACAAAAGTGGATCTGTTGGCAATAGTGAGTAAATTACCGTAATATATTCAAATGTAATACAGAAATAGGCCAGTATTGGAGTGATAATTTACTCCATCAACCGCGCGCTCGCGCATTGTCATTCGTGAGCCACCTACCTACATTTCGCAGGACAGTGTAACCTAGCACCGGCGGAAACATTTCAGTGTGTTTTTAAATCATGCCTCGCTCGCCTCTAAAGAAACAGACTAAAGCTTACGATTCAGATCCTAATCTATTATCTAGCACGGAGCACGAACAAGATGCGTTGAATTCGTTTGTGTCGGATCGCATTAAAAGGAAGAGGGATCAAACGCAGCAAGATGATTTATGCTCATTCATGGAGGAAATAAAAATGCTACTAGCAAACTCAAATAGTAAACAGGAGCAAAAGTTTATAGCATTACAAAAAAGTCTTCAAACAATTGAACGCCAAAACGAAGAACTGAGTCGAGCTATGGATTTCATGTCGTCAAAATACGAAGATATGAAAGCCAAGCTGGAGAACATGGAGACTGAAAGAAAGTCAAGTTTATACTATATTAAGGAGCTTGAGGACAGAGTTGAAAAACTGGAAAAAAACGCTCGATCAGCAAGTATAGAAATACGGAACGTGCCGGTTAGCCCTAGCGAAACTAAAGAAGACTTAATTAATATAGTCAAAGAAGTTGGCTCCTTAGTTAAATCACCTGAGGATACGGTTTCCATTAAAGATATCTTCCGATCGAGCACGAAAAGTGGCTCCAAACCTATTATTGCCGAGTTCTCTACGGTAATAAAAAAAGAACAATTCCTTACATCTGTAAAAAAATACAAGAAAGATAATAAAACATTAACAACTGGAAAAATTAAGAGAAGTGGCCCGGACGTTCCGATTTACATTTCAGAAAACCTCACACCTAAGGCAAAACGATTATTTTTCAGCGCACGCCAATTTTCCCAAAGTAACAAATATGCATACTGTTGGACGTCACACGGCAACATATATATACGGAGGAAGGACGGTGAAACTGCAGTTCGCATCACCTGCGAAGAAGATATAAATAAGTTAACAAAAAGTTCATGACTATCTTTTAGTATTGTAAGGAAAAATTTCATTTTCATAGAACACAAAAAAATTGCATGCTACATTATTTGCTACAAAAACAGACAATCACATGCTACACTATACCTACTCCTACCCATATACACATTCATTATTTCAACTATATGCCCAGACATACCTTTGTACACGCACAAACACACCGCAAGCTCCTCGACTACAATATGCCGCTGTCACATAAACAAAGTTAGACCATTCAAAACTTTTTATATAATAATCCAAAAGGACGCACATGCCTTTAAATTAACAAACATGCTAGTCCTACCATCCCAACTCTATGAGATATTCATATTAATATTATACTATTACAGTGTTTAACGACAATGATAAATTATGTACCGACGTAGACAAAACTTGTATAATACCCTGCCAGCAAATAGAAGACTTTAAAAATTTTACTATTGACGGAGAAAAAACCTTTAACATTATTTCATTTAACATTAGAAGTGTAAATAAAAATCTTGATGAGTTCTTAATTTATATCGCTAATCTAAAGGTTCATCCCGACTTTATTGTTTTATCCGAATGCTGGTGTAATGATAGCTCGATACCGCCACAAATAGATGGGTATAACATGCACTTCACCAAGCAGAGCTTCAACCAGAACGATGGAGTTATTATGTATATAAAAACCGATATTACAGCGAGTGTTTATGAGGTAAATATAACAGAAGCTAACTGTTTGGCAGCTAAGGTAGGAAATATGATTGTACTAGGATTATATAGACCATACTGCTTTAAAGATGCCACCCCTTTCTTAAATTCATTGGACATCACTATTACTACAACACGCACTAGAAATTTAATAATAACCGGAGACATTAATATAGATATATTAAACACTAGTAATAAAACTACACTAGATTATCTAGATATAATTGCAAGCCATGGACTTACACCTGCAGTATACTTGCCTACGCATGGTAAAACGTGTCTCGATCATTTTATGTGTAAATTAGGAGGGATACCGAAAAGTCACATATTTACGACAGATATCACAGACCACTTTCCTATAATGCTATCCATCCCCAGTTGTCCTTCACAAAGAAAAACTACGACAGGACCATATTTACGGACCAAAATAAATTACGAAGCTGTAGGAAAATGTATAGAGAATTTTGACTGGAACAACTTTCTGACTATCACAGATACAAATGAAGCAGCAAATACCTTAATAAACGTTTTACAAGAAATTATCATTAATAATACAGAAACTATTACGATATCACGAAAGAGAAGACCGATGAAACCATGGATTACACCTAGTTTGATTAAATGTTTTAAAAAAAGAGATCGACTTCATATGCTTGCAAAGAAATATCCAGAAGATTTGACTACTCAACTAAAATATAAATATTATAGAAACACCTGTAAAAACATTGTGAAGAAACTTAAGATATCATATTATAAAAACAAACTTCTAGAACAAAATGGGAACAAAGGTGGTACTTGGAATATTTTAAAAGAAATTTGCAACCTAACTTCAAAAAAAATGTAGCTAATGAACTTCTTAACATAACATCACCTGCAGATTCCCTTAACGTAGTAAATAACTATTTCACTAATGTGGGAAGTAACCTGGCAAAGGAAATTCTAAATAAGTTAAGTAAAAGTGAAGACCAACTGACTAAATTAGTTAAACCAAATACACGGCAACTACACTCTATGCCAATGTATCTCACTAATATAAATGAAATTAAAGGCATTCTAGCTAAATTAAAAAGTAATAGTGCACCAGGACAGGACAACATATCAGTAGACTTACTAAAAAAGAATCGAGAAATACTCTGTCATCCTATAGAACATCTATGCAATCTTAGCCTTATGAGTGGTATATTTCCTGATAGATTTAAAATAGCTGTAGTCATTCCCATACATAAAAGTGGTGAGAAAGAAATCCCTTCAAATTATAGACCCATCTCATTATTAAGCACGTTGAGCAAAATACTTGAAAAAGTTGTTAATACTCGCCTAATTAAATATTTAGAGAAGGAAAACCTACTGGCAAACAACCAATTCGGCTTTCGTGCAGGAAGGTCCACTGAAGATGCCGTAATATCATTCACTAACTTACTATCAAAATACATGGACCACGGAAAGAAGTGCGTAGGAGTATTCCTGGATCTAAAAAAGGCCTTTGATACAATTTCGATACCACTACTGATAGTGAAGTTGGAAGACCTAGGAATACGCGGAACGCCACTAAACTGGTTTAAGGACTACCTACAGAACAGGAGCCAAATTGTAAGGGTTGCCGGTGTCAGCAGCAAGAGTAACAATATCACACATGGGATTCCTCAAGGAAGTACTCTTGGCCCGACCCTATTTTTAGCTTACATGAACAATTTGTGTAAGCTCGAAATCATAAACGGTCACATATTTGCTTTTGCTGATGATACCGCCATCCTTTTTCACGGTTCGACCTGGGAGGAGGTACAAAAAGCTGCAGAGCAAGGAATCCGAAAAATTACTAGCAACCTAGAAGCAAACCTATTAACTGTAAATGCGACAAAAACAAAATTTGTTTGCTTTAGTATAACCAGTGCATCGCAACCTCCACAGAATTTTAAGCTAAAACTTCATACCTACCCTTGTAATACAATAGAAAACAAAAATACCTCATGCACCTGTGAAAACTTAGAACAGACACCCCAAATAAAATACCTTGGTATTATCATAGACAAAAACTTAAATTGGCATCCACAAATTACAACGGTTGCAAAGAGAGTGAGAAGGCTAATACCTGTATTTAAAAACCTGCGGGACGTCGTGGACAAAAAATTACTCTTGAATGTTTATACAGCGCTATGCCAATCCCTGCTCATTTACTGTATCCCGGCGTGGGGCGGCGCAGCAGCTAGTCATATGATAGATGTGGAAAGAGCGCAGAGAGCCGTAATCAAAGTGATGCTGCATAAACCACGAAGGTATTCATCAGAACAGCTGTATAAAGATTCACAACTTTTGACCATACGCCAACTATTCATATTGCATGCTGTACTGCGCCACCATAGTTCTTGTCCCATTTTACAGGAGAGAAAGCATAGACGCAAAACTTATATTGCCTTACCCATCACTAAAACAACCTTTGCAAGAAGACAGTACAATTACCTAGGCCCGTACTTGTATAGATACATGAACAAAAAGTTCAAAATTAATCGCTTGAATAGGCATGGATTAAAAAAAGTCTAAAAAAATTCTTGACTAACTATAACTATGAGGATACTGAAAAAATTATGAATACATACTCAGTTCAAAACATTCTATGAGTTTAAAATGATAGGCAGCACGCGTACACACTTAAAAACACATGCGGACACACAACACACGAACACACGCACACACGCGCACGCACACGCACACGCACACACACACACACACACACACACACACACACACACACACACAGACACACACACACACACACACACACACACACACACACACACACACATATAACTTAGATACTAGGTATATTTAGCATGTAATATTTTCAAAATTGTTTCTGTTCAAACTTTTTATTTTATTTTTAATTCATTATAAAACTTAACTTTAATTTTAAAGCAAGAAAAAGCTCTAATGTAATATTTAGTAAACTCAACACATACAGAAATGTTTCTATTTGTTAAAGTGCACTAGATCTGTAACTCTTATTATTATACAATGTTTGGGAAGGCACTGGCCCCTAAGATACGGGTTTTCCTAGTTTAGGGGTCAGGATTTCATAGTATTGTGCTGTACTGAGTTTTATAAATAAAGATTATTATTATTATTATCTGCTCAAAACCATATTGTAACCCCTGTCTGTAACTTTTTCTATATTTATTATATTTAATACTAATTTTATGTTTCATATGTACGGTATCATGTTACGTAATGTATTTTGTATCATGTAATATATTTAGGTATCTATTTGTATATAATTATGTATATTATATGTATATTATTATTATATTCAAAATATGTATGTACAGTGGAAACTCGATTAACCGGACTAATTGTTGTTGTTAGGGATTCGGATAATCGAAAATCCGGATAATCGAATGTATGAAGAAAAGCGGGTTTCGTGCATATGTAGTACATACATAATTATATGTTTTTAAAAACAACCACTACATATCCACGAAAATCAATGTTTATTAAGAGATAGCTACATTTTCCAACAGGTAAAATAGGTATGTACTTCTTTATTTTTAATCAAGAGCAAAAATACCAAGTTTCATAAACATAACTTGAAAAATGAAGGTCTATAATACAAACATTCAACCCCTATTTAACCCTTTTTGGGGGTAGAATTTTCAAAAACTGTGAAAGTCGTACTTCTTTGTTTTTAATTGAAAGCCCAAGTACAAAGTTTCATAGATGAAACTTAAAAAATGGCGGAATTTCATACAAACTATCAACCTCTATTTTACCGCTTCGGGGGTAGAATTTTGAAAAAATATAAAATACGTACTTCTCTATTTTTAATCAAGAGCCAAAAATACCAAGTTTCGTGGATATAACTTGAACAATGAAAGACTATCGTACAAACATTCAACCCCTATTTAACCCCTTTGGGGGTAGAATTTTCAAAAATTGTGAAACACTTGATTCTTTATTTTTATTTTAAGGCCCAAATACCGAGTTTCATGGGTATAACTTGAAAAATGACGAACTTTCAAACAAACTTTGAACCCCCATTTAACCCCCTTGGGGGTGGGATTTCAGAAAATCCTTTTTAGTGCTTGCGTACGTCATAAAAGGAACCTACTGTCAAAATTTCAATTTTCTAGCTTCAGGCAGGCAGCTTCAGTGGCTTAGGCTGTGCGTTGATAGATCATTCAGTCAGTCAGAAGATTGGTTGCGGTTGGTAGTCCGGATAATCGCGAATCCGTATAACTGAGGGCCGGATAATCGAGTTTCTACTGTATTATATATTTATATAATATTATACTCTTTTTACCCTACTCTTTTGCACACCTACAAGTGTTGTCTCACATCTCAAGGTTGACTGGTAGAAAATGCTTTAGCATTAAGTCCGCCTTTTGTACATTTTTTGTGCAATAAAGTGTTTAAAAAAAAAAAAAAAAAAAAAAAACTTGATTATAACTCAGTGAAGTAAACTACTCGACACGATAAAGTTTACAGAATAGGGTATTTGACTACTTTTAGAAAATCATCTTAAATTGTTAATAATGTTATGCTGAAGCTAACAAAACGTATATTTCGGCATAATTTTCATTATTTTTCATAAAAATCGAGAAATAAATTCAAAAAAATAAATTGCCGCCGAAACGTTCCATTTGCTCTCATGACGTAACAGTTTACATTTCAAACAATGACAATTTTATAATATGTGTTTAGGCCGCGTGTCGCATACTATTTGGTATTTAATAAAATAGTAACGATGAAAAACAGACGAAATTAGCCTATTACGCCGCACAAACACGTCGAAATGTATTGACAAAATGAGAATTCCATAGGTGGTGTGGACTGTGACGTCATTCGAGATCACGGAACGTTTTCGATCACGTGACCATGGCCGGAATTATAGCAATTTTATTTAATGTTTTCCAATTAAATAAAGCTTTATTTTTTAGTTTTGTCGTATGGAATAATGTTTTTAGATAATAATCTTTTAGGATGACACCAAATGAAACGATATTTTTAATATAGTCAAATACCGTATTGCAAGAAATGTTGTTACGAAACAATAACAAAGACGCCATTGTTGAAACTTTTAAAGTTGAATCACAGAGTACTTTGTTATAATACTGAGAAGTTGAATGACGATGACGCGGCATAGACCATGACGATGAACATTAGGTTAGAAAAGTGATTTTGTACTCTTAGATTTTGCCCTAGTAGGTATTTACATCTGCCTCATACAAAGTTGACCCCCCCTGGTAACTAGTACCTAATCTGTGGTGCCGTGCATGTGCACTCCATTCATTAAAAAAATGTGAATCAATATTTGTGTTTCCCATGAGTTTCCTATTCATCTATTCACAATCATATAATAATGGGTCGTAAGGACGAAATCGAGAATGAACTACCAGGGTTTGAAGCACCAGCCCAAGAGGAGAAAGTGGAAAATGATATTTCAATTCAAAAGAAACCAAAAAAGGGATCTGGAGGTTTCCAGTCAATGGGTTTAAGTTTTCATGTATTGAAAGGAATAACCAAAAGAGGTTATAAACAACCTACACCAATTCAACGTAAGGTAATTATTCAAGTTTTTGACGTGATAACGTCTTATAAATCGATGAACACCGGCTGCACGCACGAAAGTGTCTCGTTCCGCCTGAGCCCGAGCGTGCAAGCGAGAGCGCGGAACAAGCGATAGAGAGGCACGATCGGCCCAACGGACGTTGGCTTGTGACTTGTTTCTTTATGACGTTATCACTTATCACGTAAAACTATCGTCTGTAAACCGACTTCACAGACAACCAATTTTTTTATAATTGTTCTTTATTGTGTATCAAAAAATAAAGAAGGAAAGCAACAATAAATCTTTTTATTTTACAAAATTTTCTTATTCGTGATGTTGAGTGTCAAAATTCAAAATTATTTAATGCACATAGTCCAACGCCAACCTGTGGCTCTTATGACACGTCATGACTCTACCACCAGTTTGGAAAGCGGATTCTGCTGAGAAGAGTCTGCAAGAAACTCAGCTGTTGCTCTTTTGAAAATAATCATTTTACAATATTATTATGTAGCTATTTACATTGTAATAAATTTTTTATACTTTCTTGTGGGCAGCTGGATGCCAAGCCGATTTATCCCATGCAACTTGTTAGAATAGTATATTTCCACAATGAGGGTTCACAAGTTCCAAAAATACATACTACAATAACTCAATACATATTATTAAGACGGGCAGACAGAAAGCAGGCCCCATTCCCGCTGGTCAAATTAAATACCTTAAGTGTGTTAAATTGAGAAATCCACTTAACACTATGTAGCTGCAACAATTCATATTGTTTGAACATTTAATAACTTCCAGACAATACCAATTGCCTTACAAAACAAGGATGTAGTGGCCATGGCTCGGACAGGATCTGGTAAGACGGCATGTTTTGTGTTGCCCATTCTGGAGAAGCTTGTGTCACCTGTCAATAAGCCACTTCAAGGGAAGAATTTGCGAGCTCTCATATTATCACCTACTAGAGAGTTAGCATTACAGGTAATAAATAATAATAAAGCTTTTTATTTCTCTTTCAGTTCAATGCAGCTAACTTTATTTAAGTAGTGATAGCCTAGTTAGGATTATGTTCTCCTATTTCAGGGGTTGCAGCTTCGATCTTGGGCATGCACATATATGTGCATTTTAAGCAATTAAATATCACTTTATCAATAATATAATTGCTTTAATGGTGAAGTTAAATACTCTACAGTAACAGCCATTACCTAATATACAATACTTATGATTTTTTCACAAATTAAAAACTACAAGATTGGAGCTGCACTAAGTATTCTTTAAATATTGAATTTCAAGAATTGAAAAAAAAAACCAAGGCCAAGTGCGAGTCGGACTAGGGTTCCTTACTCCAAAAGTAAAAGTAAAACGATAATATATTAATTTGCTTATTTATCGTTAACACCTGGAGCGCCGTTTCCCCGGCTCCCGCAGATTTAAAAAGTCCGGCGGTTTGCCGCCCTATCGGCTCCCGATATTAGCTATCCTGTTTCGACTCGTGTGGTTTTGCATTTAATTTGCTAGTAAATAATATACCCAACCCTCTCTAACTTAAAGCTATCGAAAGTTCAACCTTGAAGGTCTCTATGCCTTTTTTTGTACAATTTTGAACCTTAAGACATTGACATAGGCGATGTTGTAAAACGCGTTGGCACTCAGTACTCGCGTCGACTGTGCCGAGTGTAGTGATAAATAGGTTCATATTTATTCCTTTTATTCCTGTGATGTGTTTTTTGGTGTTAATCATAGTGAAAACAATGGAAGGGTATGTAATAAACAGTTTTTAAGTAAAATCATCATCAATCATCAATAGCCTATAACAGTCCACTGCTGGACTAAAGGCCTCTCCCAAGGGGAGGGTTTGCCCATAATCACCACGCGGGGCAGACGGGTTGGTGATCGCAGTAGATGGTAGTAGTAGCACAGAGGACGCTGCTGCCCGTTCTCCGTTATATTCCCTTAGTCGCCTCGTACGACACCCGCGGGAAGAGGAGGGGTGGTGACAACTGTATTCTGATCTGCCGTCACCACACGGCTAAGTAAAATACATGTAGATAAATAACAATTTTCCACCAAATTCAGTAATTTATCAATTATGATAAAATTGTACAAAATCTAGCTCTCGTTACTTTTAAATGAGATTTTGCTAATTCTATGTCAGTAATATGTACGGATAAGTATATATATACATACAAAATTAATTCATAACGATTCCATCAATATAAGTTTTATACATAAGTCCTATTAGAGAAATAATTTTTTTAATAAAGCGGATTTTTTTTAATTTTTTTTTATATTAACGCGACAGGCCCGGCACAAGCCACTACCTCACAAAAATGGCCGCGGCGCTTGAAGGGTTAACTCGTAAACCGTAATAGATAGACAGATGAAATTTTCACATATTATGTATTTCTATTGCCGCTAAATAATAAAAATTAAATTTAATTAAAAAAATTAAATTAAAATGGGTAGGTGGGTAGATGGAAATTTTTTAATTTTTTTTTTAACGGAACCCTAAAAGAGCGAGGCCCGACTCGCACTTGGCCGATTTTTCCTGTAAAATATACATAAACCTCTATTGACCATAATTATTTCTGATTTTTCGATTGGTAAACTTCGGAGATAGGGAGGGGAACGGTATTGTTTTCGACATTTTTTCAAAAACTATTATAGGTAAAAATAAATAAAAATCTGTTTTAGAATGTACAGGTAAAGGCCTTTTATATGATACCCCATTCGGTATATGTAGTTATTTTACTTGAAATTTCAAACCCCCGATTTTCCCCCTTTTTACCTAATTATGTGATTAGAATATACATTCCTTCAAATCTTTTTTTCAGACATTACGGTTTGTACGTGAGTTGGGCAAGTTTACGGGGCTAACTTCGGCCGCTATCCTTGGAGGTGAATCTATTGAACAACAGTTCGGTATCATGAGTGGATCTACACCTGACATTGTGGTTGCAACGCCTGGTCGTTTTTTACATATTTGCATTGAAATGAACCTCAAACTAGATAACATTAGTAAGTATTTTTTTAAATTTATCTAAATATATAAAAGGAATCGATGACTGACTGACTAATCTATCAACGCACAGTTCAAACGACTTGTCAGATCGCGCGGAAATTTGGCATACAAATAGCTATTGTGACTTAGGCATCTGCTCAGAAAGGATTTTTTGAAAATTCAATTTTTAAGTGGATGAAATAGGGGTTTGAAAATCAAACTTAACATGATACTGCGGCCAAAAGCTAGAATAATCATAAATTTGTTACAGAAAAGGTAACTACTTAACGATAAATCTCACCAAATTGAAAATTTTTTGTGATTTCTTTCTTACTTCGTCTTGGTTTGGTTCATAGTACTTATTTATTTTGCCAGATATGTTCAATCTGCTGACAAACTGTTGGAGTCATTATGGATAGATGTACCAAGTAAAAAATCATACCACCAAATAATATTACTATTGCGAAAGTTTGTTCTTTCTTGTTGCGGCAATGCATGTCTTAGAGTCCCTATAACACATTGACCGTCGCCACTATAGACCAGTGCAGATGCCTTTGAAAATGGTGAAAAATTAAAAAAAAAAATAGTAGGATGGAAAAAACCCATTGGAAAAGAAAGAGAATGTGACAAAAATGAAAGAAAAATAATTTACGGGCAATCTGAGGTCGAGAAGTGGGGGGGAGGGGGGTTTAAGGGTAAAAAACGGTTTATCTCGATTTCCGGCAAAACTACAAGTCTTATGGAAAAAAGTTAAAAGGCAAAGTTGTAGGTAATAAAAAGATCTACAACTTTTGTATCAAAATTTATGTGAAAAATTCAAATAACTCAAATCAGTTTTTGGTTTTTTATTTTTATTTTTTTTTAAGTTTTTGGTTTTTTAAATTTGTAGATCTTTTTACTACCTACAATTTTGCCATTTAACTTTTTTCCATAGGACTTGTAGATAAACCGTTTTTACTTCCCCCCCACTTCCCGACCTCAGATCGCCCGTAAACTATTTTTCCTTTCATTTTTGTTAAATTCTCTTCCTTTTCCAATGGGTTTCAACCTACTATAAATTTTTTTGTTTTCAAAAATTATTATCTAACCTGCACCCTGATTCAGAACATTTCGCTAACTTACCGTTTCGATACGATTAGCTGATATCGATCTTGTATCGAAAATTTTTTGTCGTGCGATTCAGAACGTTCGGTTAGAGAATTCGATTCGATGGCGACTACGGTATCGGCTTCGTTATCTGTATCGACAAGATGCATTAAATAACGTGTGTATTTACGAAGTTTGTTGTTTTACCAAAATTTTACTTATTTATTTATTTATTTATTTATTTATTTTGTTTACAATAATCCTACTAATAATATTATAAATGCGAAAGTTTGTGAGGATGAATGTATGGATGTTTGGATGGATGGATGTTTGTTACTCTTTAACGCGACAACGTATGAACTGATTTTGCTGAAATTTGGCACAGACATAGATTATAGTCTGGAATAGCATATAGGCTACTTTTTATCCCGGAAAAGCAAACACTTCCTGCGGGATAGCATCGCTACTTTTCACATATTTATCTTTTAATTACGCGGCATTTATGTATGTATGTATGTATGTATGTATGTATGTATGTATGTATGTATGTATGTATGTATGTATGTATGTATGTATGTATGTATGTATGTATGTATGTATGTATGTATGTATGTATGTATGTATGTATGTATGTATGTATGTATGTATGTATGTATGTATGTATGTATGTATGTATGTATGTATGTATGTATGTATGTATGTATGTATGTATGTATGTATGTATGTATGTATGTATGTATGTATGTATGTATGTATGTATGTATGTATGTATGTATGTATGTATGTATGTATGTATGTATGTATGTATGTATGTATGTATGTATGTATGTATGTATCTATGTATGTATCTATGTTCCTACTACCTATCCTACTATCGTACTTGCTCCTGCTTCCTATTATCCTATTAATATTATAAATGCGAAAGTTTGTGAGGATGGATGTATGGATGTTTGGATGGATGGATGGATGGATGTTTGTTACTCTTTAACGCGACAACTAATGAACCGATTTTGCTGAAATTTGGCACAGACATAGATTACAGTCTGGAATAGCACATAGGCTACTTTTTATCCCGGAAAAGCAAACAGTTCCTGCGGGATAGCATCGCTATTTTTTACGCATTTGTCCTTCAAAATTCGCGCAATGGAGTTTTATATTAACGTGTTTTTTTGTATAGGTAAAGTTAAGGGCCTGAAAAGTGACAAAAGCTACTTTTTATCCCGGGAAAACAAACAGTTCCTGCAGGATATAAGTATTCTACTTTTCACATATTTATCCTTCAATTATGCGCCAACGGAGTTACAGATTGATGTGTTTTATTGGATAGGCATAGTTGAGGACTAGAATAGTGACAAAGGCTACTTTTAAACCCGGGAAAACAAACAGTTCCCGCGGGATATTAGTATGCTACTTTTCACATATTTATCCTTCAATTTTACGCCAACGGAGTTAGAGACTGACGTGGTTTTTTGTATGGGTATATTTGAGGACCTGAAAAGAGAAAAGGCTACTTTTATCCCGGGAAAACAAACCATTCCCGCGGGATCTTCTCTCTTCTCTTCTTCCTGGGAATTTTTTTCCGCAAGTAGGCGATGTTCGCCCGTTTTGCGTGATTCCTCTGGTGCAGCTCCCCGCCGGATTACTCCAGCCAGCCGAGCTCCTTCCAGAATCCGAGCAGGCCACCCAGGTCGGCGAGGACTTCCGGAAGTGTAGCTGGAGAGCCAATGTATTTGTGACGTTGATCGGATACACTTCTGCACTTAAGCAGTACGTGTTCCGGTGTCTCGTCACCCTCCATGCATGCTCTGCACAGAGGGCTGTCGGTGATACCTAGAATGTAAAGGTGTTTGTTGAGCGAGCAGTGTCCTGTGATCGTGCCTACAACTATCCTTAATTTTATTCGGTCTAGTTGTAGTAGTTTTGTTGTAAGGCGGCGATTGAGGCATGGAAAAGCCTCTTTTGTTTGTCTACAGTCTGTGTTGTTTGCCCAGAGTTCGGCATGTGTACTTACTGTTTGGTTATGCAACCATGTTTTATACTCACAGAAGGGTATAGGAGCGATCGGTTCCGGTCCCATAACCTTCAGGGCTGAAGCGCGCCGAGCTAACTCGTCGGCTGCATCGTTACCAATAATGTCACTGTGACCTTTTACCCAGCGCAGTGTGACGTTGTTTGATTTTGTTATGGTTTGTAATGCATTGTGACAGTCAAATACAAGTTTTGAGGAGGTCGTATTTTTAGCTAGGGCTCTCAGTACTGCTTGGCTGTCTGTGTTAATGTTGATGTTAAAATTTGTTACCTGTCTGCTGGCCATGGCGATGGCTGCTGCTGTGATGCCGACACACTCTGCTTGGAAGACTGAATTGTTCTTACCAAGTGTATAGGCAATGTGTATATTTAATTCGGGGCAGTAGACTCCAGCTCCTGTTCCCGTGTTTGTTTTGGACCCATCTGTGTATACCTCGATGGTATCTATGGTAGACGTGGTAGTTGAAATGTCTTCCGTGTTGATCTTGTAATCTTTTTCTATTACATGTACTTTTTGTGTTTTATCACAAATCCATCCCAGTTGTGGACACTTCATTTGTTCGCGTGATAGTATCCGGGTATGCGGTGTGATTGTTTCTCTCCACAGCCCGTAGGTTTTTATCCTGAGAGCTGCAAGGGTGGCTTCTTCCCTTATGTGTAGGTGAAGAGGCGGTATGCCCAGTATTATCTCTAGTGCGTTTGATGGTGTGGTGCTCATACAGCTTGTGATTGCCAGGCACGCTTGTCTTTGAAATTTTTGTAGTTCCTGTTGGGTTGTCGTAAGAAGCGTTCTTGGCCACCATACTAGTGACGCGTATGTCAATGAGCTTCTTACGACTGATTCATAAAGCCACTTCATTATTCGTGGCTTGAGACCCCAGGTTTTCCCAATCATGCGTTTGCATTGATTTAGGATGATTGTTGCTTTTTGTATTTTTGTGTCTATGTGTGTCTTCCAGTTTAATTTGCTGTCTAGCATTACTCCCAGATATTTTACTTCTTTTGATAATGCCAGACTTGTACTAAACAGTACAGGCGTCTTGGGGATGTCAGGTTTTCTTTTGTTTGTAAACAGAATTAACTCCGTCTTTTTTGGGTTAACCGTAAGATCGTTTTCTTTGCACCATTTCTCTACGAGTCTTAGCGCGTTTTGCATTATCGCACTTAGCGTGTTTTCATGTTTTCCGCTTATGGGGATCGTTAGATCATCCGCGTATCCTATCGTGAAAAAGCCACTGTTGTTTAGTTTAGTTATCAGGTCATCCACTACGAGGTTCCACAAGATTGGGGATAATACTCCACCTTGTGGACAGCCCCTGGCTACTATGCCTCTAGTCGTGCCGTTTATGTCTAGTTGGATGGCCCTCTTTTCGAGTAGGGCTCTTATCCATTTACGTAATGTTATTGGTACTTCGTATCTTCCAAGAGCATCATCGATGCTATTGAACGTTGTTTTGTCAAAGGCTCCCTCAATATCTATGAAGGCTCCAAGGGTTGACAATTTGTTGTTCATATCATGTTCAATCTTGCATACTACAGAGTGAAGCGCTGTCTCCGTGGATTTATCAGTGCTGTATGCGTGTTGATTCCTGTGTATTGGTATGTGTCTCAGGGCTCCGTCTCTGAGGAAGCGGTCGCCGAGTCGTTCAAGTGTTTTCAGCAGAAAAGAAGTGAGACTGATAGATCTGAATGATTTCGGCTGTGTGTAGTCATTCTTTCCTGGTTTTGGCAGGAAAACTACCTTTACTTCCCTCCACATTAAGGGTATGTAGCCATAGGCTATACAAGAAGAGTAGATCTTCACTAGCCATGGTATTATTTCTCCTGCTCCCCATTGTAAGAGTGCAGGGAAAATATTGTCTGACCCCGCTGACTTGAAGGGTTGGAAGGTGTCGATTGCCCACTGAACCTTCTCATGTGTAACTATTTTGTTAGCTATCTCCCAGTCGGCCTCTGTGGGTGACCACCGAGGTTCTTCTGTCCAAACAGTTGTATCTGTGTCCAGAATCCTACAGCCTGGGAAGTGTGTTTCTATGAGTGTTTGGCTGACCTGTTTGTCGTCGGTAGTATAGCTGCCATCGGTTTTCTTCAGTGAACCGAGTGTGCGGCTGTTGTCCTCAGCTAGAATCTTTCGGATCCTGGTAGCTGTATCATACGTTTCTATATTTGTACAGAAACGTTGCCATGATTGGTTGTCTTTCTTCCGTACAAGCTTTTTGTATTGGGATTGTGCTGTCTTGAAATTATCCCAATCTTCTTCTCGTCGGGTGTTCATAGCTCTGTTGAATAGGTGCCTTAACCTTTGCCTTTTCTTTTCAAGGTCAGGGCTCCACCAACTGTGCTTCGGTGTTTGTTTTGTCTTTCGTGTTGTCATTGGACATGCTTGTTCGTAGCATATCCTAATGTTATTCGTCAGGTTATTAACGTTGCTGTCTATTTGTGACACATTTTCTATTATGAGATTTGACGTTTCTCCAATGTGTCGTGTGATCAGTGTTTTAAATTGTTTACTGTTGGTTTTCCTCGGATTTCTTCGAGGTGTTTCTTGTATTTTGGTCAGAGTCAGTTCGAAGGATATCCTTCTGTGGTCTGAGAACGATGGTTCATCGCTCACATGCCAGTTTCTGACTTGATCCGTTATGTTATGCGATGCAAGGGTCAGGTCAATGATTGTCTGATAACGACTTGAGACAAACGTTGGTTCTGTGCCCTTGTTTAGTATGTTAAGGTTAGTCGTTAGTAGGTAAGATACTAATTCCTCACCTCTTTTGTTGTTTGTTGTACTTCCCCAGAGGGTGTGCCGTGTGATGTGCGTTGCTGTCGACCGAGATGACAAGGTCCGTATTATGTTCTTCACAGTGGTTTACCAGGTCCACGACTTCCTTTGTGGGGATCTGGCCTTCAATGGGTAGGTATAGTGATGCCAAGACTATTGGTCTTGCCGCCTTCCCATTGTCTTGTTGTATTCCGTTCTGTATTTTTACTGCTGTTAGATCTCTGAAACAGAACTGTGTTAGTAGTGTCGCCGTTATGCAGCGTGGTATGTATATGCATGTTCTAGGCGGCTCTTGCAAGCTACTATAGTATATCTTACCATCGCAGTTGCCGAGGCCGCATATGCGATTTGCCCTGACCCACGGCTCTTGGATCAGGGCAATGGTCTCGGTCTCAACCTCCAGATGCTTCCGTAGTGTGGCCGTCGCAAGATGTTTGTGCTGGAGGTTGGTTTGTAGGACTTTAATGGTGTTAAATTTTGTCCTTAAAGTTGGTTGGTCTGAGGGACCATCTTCTCCAACATCTCCTTAATAGTAAGGGATGTGGAGTCTGTCGAGTCTGATGCGTCTGACTCCTGCGTCTCTCTCCATTCGATGTTGGGTGGAGGAGCCGAGGGTTCATCCGTCAGCATTGCGTCGATGTTCTCGAGTACAGTGCTGACGGAAGGCACGGGGTTGCTGACGGTGGGTTCGTCTGTCAGTGGTCCTGTCTGTTTGTCCGTTGCTGTGTCTGTCTCTGTGTTTGTCGAGTCAGTTGGCGCGTCAGTGCCCGGGCTTGTTGGCATCGCTGGCTTGGGGGGCTCTTGGGGCGGTACATCGCTCACTCCTTCCTTAGTAAAGAAGCGGATGTATATCGACCCCGTCGAGTAAGATACTTTCCTCCCCCTAGCGAGGATGTTGTCGACTTGCTCCTTGGGTATTCCTAGTACTAGGAATACTCCAGGAATCTTGCCTTGCACTTTTTGGTAAGTGTATAGAGCCCACGTCGAGACCTCGTACCAGGGGTTTTGGAGGGACAGGATTCGGTGTAGTAGGCCTATCTCCTCATTGTAGTTCGGCACAAAGAGTGCCGATCTAACCCGCACTGGTATCTGAGCCTGGTCAATCAAAGTGAGCCTTGTTCCCTCTCGCGGTGACTTCAGCCGCGGAACAACGTCATGTAACCACGAGAGGGACTGTTCGTCTGTGCACCACATCTTAAGCACCCCCTCGCTGAGGAAAGCCCTCCCCTCGAAGGATGGTGCGTAAGGTGCAGTGCCTGGTGTTGGGTTTTTGAGGCAGGCAGCGAAGATCTCTCTTTGTATCAGGCCTTGGATGCTGCTTGCCTCTTGTTGCGTCATGTTGTTCCGAGGCACCAGCATGACCGCGACATCGAGATGGGATTTGGTCGCGCGCGCATATGAGCCTGCTGGGTGCGTCGGTCTGTCTGTTCTGCGTCTTTTATGTTCCTCCCGGGGAGGGGTATTGTCGTCAAACCTACCGCGCTTTTGGTTTGGCTGGCCTGTCGACGGGCCGGGGTTATTGGGTCCATCACCGGCCACACCACTGCTCCGCCCTCTCCAGTACGTATTTGACCGGTGAGCGACAGGGTGCGGTCGATGTTGGGCCGGAGTGTTTCCACGATCGGTATAATGTTTTTGTCGGGTGTCTGCGGGCGGGCCTCGGCTGGTTCCCTGCTGACTTGCTGCCACTATGCCTACGCTCTGGCCTGAGGCGACGGTCTCCGCGGGCGGGCAGCGGCCCTGTTTGGGCGGCCGCCCACCTCCACTTTGTCCATACGAGCCCCTTTCCTGATCGCCTGCGTCCGTGGTTGCCATTCGTCCGGGTTCCTGCCTTGCCCTGCCGCCGCTTCTACCCGTAGGGGAGTCGGTCCGTTTAGTCCGGTTCGTCTTCCTCTTTTTATGTTTCTTTCGCTTTACCTTGGCCTGGACCTGTACCCACGGATTTTCGACTGTAGGAGTCTCCGGGATGACGGCTGCCAGCGAGGCCAGGTCGAGCGAACTCTGTCGGGGTGAAGTCCGTTTGTCGGTCTCAGTACTCATGTTGGGCGGGTCCATCGGAATCCTGGTTGAAGTGCTAGGGGTCGGTATGGTTTCGGTGTCCGTCATAGTCCGTTGTGTGTTTGCTTGGGGTCGTCGGGTGCGCGGGGCACAAAGCGAGTGGTGGCCCCCCCCAGAATACGAGGGGCTCCCTGTGGCCCTGTCTCCGTTCTTTGCCGGAGGCAGAGCCACAGTTGGGGATTCTCCGACTCCAACTTGGGTGCCGGTACCCCACTGGGGTAGATTCTCTTTACTCGTCGCTTTCATGGATTCCGAAATTATGTTTGTATTGTGTAGTGTTTATGTGTGCGGTTATGTGTGTCAGTGTATGTGTTCATATGTTGGGGACAAACCCGCCACCTCCCATGGCCCCTCCAACCTCGCGGTTATATGGGCCGAAGCTTTGGGAGGGCGCCCGGTACTTGCTCTTGGCGTGTTTCCCGGTGCGCCTTCTTGACTCCCTACAAATTATTTATCTCTTTCCTTTGTCCCTAGGTCCCTCTCCCCCTTCTGGGGCGGACGTCACATGCACACAGGCTGACTCGCGTCGTTGCGCTCTGTGGCTCCTACCTGGTCCCTGTTCGCTCCGACTCGCTTCGCCTCTTGTGCCAGTGGTGCGCGAACTCCCGCAGCCGGTTGTAGTTTTCCGCCGATGAAACGAGGTCCATGTAGTAGGGCGGTCCCTCTTCCTCGCGAACGATCCCATCCAGCATTTTGTCCCGTGAATCCTTATAGAGGGGGCACTCCCACAGCGCGTGGTGCCTGTCCTCCGCCTCAGCTCCACAGTCACACTCCGGACTCTCGCAGAGAGTCATTCCGTCCTGGCGCGCCCGGAAACAGCCATGTCCGATGAGGATCTGCGAGGTCTCGTAGTCCGGCGCGACCCAAGTTGCCCTGAGCCTGCCGGCCACATCCGGAAAGAAGCACCGCAACTCGTCACCCCATATCTCTGCGGACCATCGCTCCTGCCACATCGCGGTCACCTCCGCCCCGATTTCCCGCTTACGTCTTTTCAGCTCCCTCCTGGGCACGGACTGGCGCGCCTCGTCGATCTTTCCTGCACGGATCACCTCCAGGTCAGCTGGCAATACTCCGGCGAGCACCGCCAGAGCGGCGGAGCTGGCCGAACGGTACGCCTTGGTCAACAAGATTAACGAGGACCGCTGCTTTCTAATTAACGTCGACCGTACGACGTGAAGCGACGCCCTCCCTGCCCAACATGCGGCAGCATACGTTATCGTCGCCACAAATGTTCCACGGTAAAGGATGCGCAGCGCAGGGTATCGAATGCCCCAGGACGATGTCGACACACGCGACATCTTCCCGAAACATTTCGCCGCGCGGTCCCCAATCGATACTGCATGCTGCGCAAAGGACAGACTTGAGTCGATCGTTACGCCAAGTACGACAGTCTCCGTGACATGTTTGATGGAGCTACCACCGAGCTTGATTACGGGGGGCCGTTTACCGAGCCTTCCCTTCAGGGTCATGGAAGCCGACTTACTGGGGGCGAAGGCGAGTCGGTTCCGGTTCCCCCAGTCCTCAATTTGCCGAATGGTGTCGGCCGCGGCGGTCTCAATCGCTCTGCGAGTGTTGGCCTCTATCAAAATAGTTACGTCGTCCGCGTACGCAACAACCCTCACACCCCCCGGTAGCGGCAACCGAAGCAAGTCATCGAGGAGAACGTTCCATAAGGTAGGTCCTAACACCGATCCCTGAGGGCAGCCCATAGTGGATGTCTTCCACCGCACCTGGTCTCCGATGAACAGGCCGACGCGCCGGTTCGCAAAGTAACCCGCCAGCATGCGGTACACGTTCGGAGGACAGCCTCCTCTTTTGGCCTTCAAAAGAATCATCGGCCACCAGGCGTTGTCGAAGGCACCCGAGATGTCTAAAAAGACGGCTTGCACATACTTCGCTTCAGTAGTTTTGGCAGTGTTTAGAACCGCTTGCAACGCCGTGACCGTCGATCTTCCCGGAGAGAATCCGTGCTGAAAGTCCGAGATCCCACTGGTGATCTGGGGCGCGCATAACAACATTACGCGTTCCAAAATTTTCCCAAGAACGGAGAGGAGCGTGATCGGACGGTAAGCCTTGGGGTCAGTGAGGGGCTTATCGTTCCCCTTGGGGAGAACGATGAGCCTCCCATCCTTCCACACGTCGGGAAAAACCCCCTCTACTACGCACGAGGCGAACACCCGGTGGAATTCCACGGATGCCGCCACCCAAACTTGCCGGAGCATGCGAGCGTTGATCCCGTCGATACCAGGCGCGGTATTAGGCAGTGACTTGACGATAGCCCACAGAGCGTCAACGGACGGCGGGGGAGCAGAAGAACCCGACGGAATGAGCGCTGCCGCTATACGGACTTGCCGATGGTACCCCGTGTCCCTAGACGGATCGTCATCGGGGCACAGGGCCCGCATCAAGTTGTCCGCGGCCTCACTCACCCCCTCCGGAAAGCCCTCGGCATACTTGACCCCGTTGATCACATTCGGAGGCGGACGGAATCTTCCGCTAGCGGTCCTGTACGCCTGGCCAAAGGGTTCAGCATTACCGGACTCGGCAACACGGAGATGGAAGTTGTTCTGCTCTTCCACCATCAGCCGCCGGTACTTGCGCCGCTCTGCATGAAATGCCTCTCTTGCCGTCTCTTCGTGCACTGAGGCACCGTTTTTCCGCGCATGCTGCCATTTGCTCCGCAATCTGGCTACGAGCTTACGTTGTCTCTCCAACCTGGGAGACCACCACTCGTAGCCAGTGTTCCCACGGCTTTCCTTCACCCCCAAACACTCATGTGCTGTGCGCACCACTACCTCCGTGAATTCACGGGCCAGGACCGACGCAGACTTGCTGGATCCCAGGTACCCCATACGGGCCCCGATCGTCGCACGGAAGCGGTCCCAATCCACCCCATGTACCCGAAACCTCGGCGGCTCACATACCGCCGGCTCGGCGCACTCTGCAGATCGTCGCGAACAGGCCGGTGTAATCTCGTACGTAATGATACGGTGGTCGCTGCTGGACGCAGAGCTGTGCACCTCCCATGTTCCTACTCTTAAGCTCGCGGTGCTGAGGGTCACATCAATGTTGGACTCACCATTGGGGCCACTGAAGGTGAAAGGTTGATCCGGCTGATTGTGAATGGTGAGCCCGGCCGACATTATAAACTCCTCCATACTCTTACGCCGGTGTTCGGCCTCGTGTCCTCGTCCGGTGTAGTGACGCGGCGCACTGTGCCACATGGGAGAGTGCGCGTTGGCGTCTGCACCTATCAGAAGTCTGCGTCCGTTCATAGCGTTCCTCACCCTCTCCAAGTGGTGCAGGTGGACATCGATTGGCTGGCAATACTGGAAGTAAGCGGAGACCACCACGTACTCACCACCACCACCATATTTGTTTATACATATTTTCTTTATTTCTTTAGCGCCCTTAAACGTTGCCGGCTTGTCTGGGCGCTGCACATTCCTCTAAAAACTATATTGTATTCTATCTATACTATAAACAATTCTAAGTATATAATATACTAGCTGATGCCCGCGACTTCGTCTGCGTGAATTTAGTTTTTAAAATGCCTCGGGATCTCTTTGATTTTGCGGGATAAAAAGTAGCCTGTCACTCTCCAGGTCAACTATAGGTATCCTTGCAAAAAATCACGTCGATGCGTAGCTCTGTTCGGGCGTGATTGAAGGAGAAACCATCACACTTCCGCATTTATAATATTTCACATATAAGGTGCAAGTGCATATAGTTGACGTGGTTTTTTACACAGGTAATGTTTAGGACCTGGAAAATAACACAGGCTACTTTTTGTCCCGGGAACATACATTTAAACGACCGCGCCACTACAAAGTACATAATTTATTGTTGATTTTTCGATAAAATTTAAATGGGACCACCTGGGACCCTTTGAAACAAAAAAGAATTTTCCAAATCGGTTCAGGTGTGGTCGAGTAATCGGTGAACATACATAAAAAAGATTCCGTTAAATTGAGATCCTCCTCCTTTTTTGAAGTCGGTTAAAATAATAATAAAAATTAGTTTAAATTCAACGAAGTTATGGAGTAAAACAGTCAAAATAGTTCAACCCCTATCTCAGGGAACAAACATCCATCCATCCATACATCCCTATACTACATCTACACAAACATACATCCGTATACAATATACATCCATTCTCACAAACTTAACACTAACTTAACAACATTAATAATATTAGTGGGATAAATAGGATCGAATATAGTTAATGTAGTTATTGGAGGGGGAGGATACAAACATACATACATACATGCATACACACATAGATACGTACATACATGCATGCGTACATACATACAAACATACATACATACATACATACACACACACATACATACATACATGCATGCATACATATATACATACATGCATGCGTACATACATACATACATACATACATACATACATGCATGCATACATATATGCATACATACATGCATACATACAAACATACATACATACATGTATGCATGCATATTACCGCATAATTTAAGGATAAATATGTGAAAAGTAGGGAGCGGGTATCCCGCGGGAACTGTTTGTTTTCCCGGGATAAAAGTAGCCGTTGTTACTTTTCAGTTCCTCAACTATGCCTATCCCAAAAATCACGTCAATATGTAACTCCCTTGGCACATAATTGAAGGATAAAAATCCGAAAGTACCATACGAATATCCCGCGGGAACTGTTTCTTTTCCCGGGATAAAAAGTAGCCTTTTCACTTTTCAGGTCCTCAACTATGCCTATCAAAAAACCATGTCAATCTGTAACTCCGTTGGCGCATAATTGAAGGATAAATAAGTGAAAAGTAACAAACGAATAAGCTGCGGGAACTGTTTGTTTTCCCGGAATAAAAAGTAGCCTTTTCACTTTTCAGGTCCTCAACTATGCCTATTCAAAAAACCACGTCAATCTGTAACTCCGTTGGCGCATATTGAAGGATTAATATGTGAAAAGTAGCATACGAATATCCCGCGGGAACTGTTTGTTTTCCCGGGATAAAAGTAGCCGTTGTTACTTTTCAGTTCCTCAACTATGCCTATCCCAAAAATCACATCAATATGTAACTCCCTTGGCACATAATTGAAGGATAAAAATGTGAAAGTACCATACGAATATCCCGCGGGAACTGTTTCTTTTCCCGGGATAAAAAGTAGCCTTTTCACTTTTCAGGTCCTCAACTATGCCTATCAAAAAACCATGTCAATCTGTAACTCCGTTGGCGCATAATTGAAGGATAAATAAGTGAAAAGTAACAAACGAATAAGCTGCGGGAACTGTTTGTTTTCCCGGAATAAAAAGTAGCCTTTTCACTTTTCAGGTCCTCAACTATGCCTATTCAAAAAACCACGTCAGTCTCTAACTCCGTTGGCGCAAAATTGAAGGATAAATATGTGAAAAGTAGCATACTAATATCCCGCGGGAACTGTTTGTTATCCCGGGTTTAAAAGTAGCCTTTGTCACTATTCAAGTCCTCAACTATGCCTATCCAATAAAACACATCAATCTGTAACTCCGTTGGCGCATAATTGAAGGATAAATATGTGAAAAGTAGAATACTTATATCCTGCAGGAACTGTTTGTTTTCCCGGGATAAAAAGTAGCTTTTGTCACTTTTCAGGCCCTTAACTTTACCTATACAAAAAAACACGTTAATATAAAACTCCATTGCGCGAATTTTGAAGGACAAATGCGTAAAAAATAGCGATGCTATCCTGCAGGAACTGTTTGCTTTTCCGGGATAAAAAGTAGCCTATGTGCTATTCCAGACTGTAATCTATGTCTGTGCCAAATTTCAGCAAAATCGGTTCATTAGTTGTCGCGTTAAAGAGTAACAAACATCCATCCATCCATCCATCCAAACATCCATACATCCATCCTCACAAACTTTCGCATTTATAATATTAATAGGATAAAACATAAATATAACAAAACATACTGTGACAAAATTTTAAACTAATCGCGGTAAAGACAAAAATTTTAAAAAGCAAACACAAACGTGACGGTATTAAATAAAATGTAAAAGCCATAATATTATGAATACGAAGCTAGTAGGTAGTAGTACTTATGGAGCTATGCGTTCAGATGCAATACTATACAGGCTGATTCCGTTTGAACATGAATAGCCTGGATAAGAATAATTTTGTAATCTATTTATTTAATTTTATTTTTTATTTTAATATTTAGATAGATATTCTCAATTCTATTTTGTTTAATTATGGGTTATTTAGTAAATATTCTTTGATTTTGTACTTTATATTGTTTCTTGTTATTTTGGATTTAAGGTCACGTAGTTTATTTATTAATCTGGGTAATAGATAATCGGTGGTTCGTTCTCCGTAAAAATTGTTGGCTTTAGTGGTAATTAGCTTCTTGTCCGAAACAGCCCTCGTTGTAATATTGTGTGTGATAAAGTTTTGACAATAGTCGAAATAGTTTTGTGTAACTAAGGCATGTTTTACTTTTTTGTGTATCGGAAGTACCTTACAGAATTCGAATACCGCATCGTCGTTTTGTTTGAATTTATCTTTAAGTTTTGGGGGTAGTATCATTTTTAAGGTTCGTTTTTGTATATTGCCTATTTTATTAAGGTGGGTTTTGAACGTTCGCCCGTACGAACTGAGACCGTATGAGAGAACGCTGTCCATAAGGGCGGTGTATAGTAATAACGCTGTCTTAAATGTCAATTTGCTTTTTGCTAAATACATTTTTGCCATGATTGCTCTGAGTTTGGTGCATACGGTCTCTATGTGCCTATCCCAGTTAAATCTGTGATCCAATACTAGTCAGAGATAACAATGTTCTGTGACTTCTTCAATGGCCTTACAATTACACGTCGGGGGATTCCCGTGTAGACAGTCATGACTGTGCGATATGAGGCAAGGTTTTTCAGTGCTTTTGTTGTGGCTAGACGGATATGTAGTAGTTTAGTTTTCTGCGAGTTAAGCACTAACCCAACGTCATGAGACCATTTACACAGTAGATCAAAATCTTGTTGCAGATCTTTTAAGGCTACGGATAGATTTCTGTTAGCAGCTATCATGCAGGTATCGTCTGCATAGTGAAATAGCTCACATTTATTAATTATGTTTTTTAAATCTTGTTATTAAACTTGTTATTAAATTCATGTTAGCACTAACTAGATAGATTTTAATGTTCATGTTTCACCCCTCTGGGTTCTTATTTTATTTTGTTGTGGTGTACATAATATATTATTTTAATGTTAAAATACGGTAAGAAAACATTTACATACCAAAATCATTCATCATAAACATTTTATACGAAAAACAGTAAACACAGTACGTAAACAAAAGGATAAGTTAGATAAGACCAACTAAAATTATCGGACGTTCGGAAAATCTTATTCAATAAGGTTGTTGTGAATAGCGTTTGATAGAAGATATCGAACGATATCTACGTCGGTTCGATTCGGTTTCGATTTCGACAACTTCTCTGTCGATACGATTATTCTGAATTGAAAATTCATCTTATCGTACGATAACAAACCGAATGGATCGATAATTATGTTATCGTAAGGTTTTGAACCGGGCTGCTGGACTACTATCTTAACCTCGCCGACATCTCGCTGACAGTCGTTGCCGCCAGGAACAGCAGAACTTTCTTGACTGGAATGAATGTAGGCTCCTCAGGTTGTACGATATAATATTTCCCTAGAGGAATGCTTCATTTATACATTAAAGCGGGAATATAATATACAACAGTGTGCAGTGTTATTATTGCTGTATTTTATAGTTTTTTTTTTATTTTATCAAAATAAATATCAATCTCGCTAATGATAGAACAATGAATACGTTTTTTATAATCCATGAATCCTGCCTGGCGATCGCGTAACTTTTATCGCTGTCTTTAAAGGACTATTTCAATGTCAAAACATGGTTTTGGCCAATAGGAGAAGCCCAAAATCATATTTTGACATTGATGCAGTCCTTTAAGGACTGAGAAAAAATTACGCGATAGACCCCTGTTTCATTAGGATAAATTCATAATTTCATTGATTCTTCTTGGGTAGTGTCATTATGCCTATTGTAATAATCGTGATTATTTACCAATCCATTTTATGATTTAATTATTTACATTTATACAGAGGTCGTAGTGTTTGATGAAGCAGATAGACTATTTGAACTTGGGTTTGGTGAACAACTGAGAGAAATCGTTGCACGTTTGCCATCCAACCGTCAAACATTACTATTTTCTGCAACACTACCAAAAATGCTGGTGGAGTTTGCCCGTGCGGGTCTTAATGACCCGGTGTTGGTGAGACTTGACGTGGACTGGAAATTGCCGTCAACACTATGGCTTGGATGGATATATGTGAGGGCAGAGTTGAAGACGGCAGCCTTGCTACTGCTATTAGACAAGGTTTTATCATCTACTAACCAAGCAGTTGTATTTGCTGCCACCAAACATCATGTGGAATATTTGCACTTGGTATGTATTAAATTTATTTTAAATACAACACAATATTTTGTGTCATTCAGTGCAAAAAAAATCAGTCAATTTAACTGCTCACTTTGACGGTAATACTTTTTTGCATTAAAATTTTTTTTTTTTCGGTTATTTAAGTTAACGCATACCAAGCTTAATTTAATCGACTCTCAGACTATTATATTATCATTTTCATATATATATTATTATTATAATATAAACTTTTTTGGCGAAATTACATCTGTTGGTAACAAGTCTAGTTCATGTAGGTAGACTATAATTTTTTTTAGATATTACAACAAGCGGGAATATCCTCAACGTACGCATACTCAGGTCTAGACCCGTCAGCGCGTAAGATAGCTCTGGGCAAGTTCACAAATAAAAGGTGCTCAGTACTCCTGGTCACCGATGTTGCAGCCAGGGGATTGGACTTGCCGTCACTGGATACCGTCATCAATTATAATTTTCCCGCTAAACCAAAACTGTTTGTGCATAGAGTAGGTGAGTGGCTTCATATTCCATTAATATCTACACTATGTGCGGTCTAGGATGGTGTGGGAGACAGACAATAGAACGTAACCCATTTTGTACTATATAGTTGCAGTCATAAGGTTCAAATTACGAAAAGTAGTTTTTTTAAAAAGAAGGTGTGACTTTGAACCTTATGATTGCAGCAATATGGTACAAAATGAGTTACGTTTTATTGCCTGTCTCCCGCACCATGCTATATTGCACAGAGTATAATTTCATAATACAAGTATTTTGTTTTTAATTATTTTGCTTTTTTAGGGTTCCGTACCCAAAGAATAGAATAGAAATGTTTTTTATTCAGATAAACTTTTTTACAAGTGCTTTTGAACTGTCGATGAGTCTACCACTGGTTCGGAATGCCCTTCCTGCCGAGAAGAACCAGCAAGAAACTCGGCGGTTGCCCTTTTCAAAACAAGTCTACAATTCAATAGAAACTATGCTATGTATGCAGTGTTTCCACAATGAGTTCCACAAAAGCATACCTAATTATAATTCAATACGTTAAGACGTGCAAAAAAAGGTGCCAACGAGACTCTATAACTAAGCCTCAGTTGCCCATCTGTCTGTCTGACTCTCAGCAGAATGGATCTCATAAACCGTATTAGGCATATTGTTCTATATTTCCGTAAATAGCCCAAGTAGCACACGATGGCTGCTTATCAGCCGAATAACGAATTTCCATCACGCTTAAAGCTGCATAAGGGCTGTATAGGGCCTTATACAGCTCTTATAACTCTTAAATGGGCACAAATTATTCAGCCTTAAGTTCAAATAGCTGCTTAAGAGCTGAGTAGCAGCAAATTAACAGTGTTATAAAGGGTAACGACAGTACTATGCTCTGAATATCGACTGAATAAAAGATCACAAGTTACTCTTTATTCAGAAAATATGTCACATGTACGCTCTAATACATGTTTTAAACCGCGAAATGCTGCTTGCGGCCGGCGGCCTGTGTAAAAGTGAACATAATGTTTTGAAGTAGCTTTAATTAAGCAAATTAATAACCTATAGCTGTCAACTGTGGATAATATTCAATATTAATCCCTGTTAATTTTTTGTTTTACATTGACGTTGTTTTACATATTAATAAAAGAAAAATGATTGGGAATGTAATTTTACTGAAATTATACATATATATTATCTAAGAAAATTTTAATGCGCCACGAAAATATTCGGTTTTTAATTAGTTTTGTGATATAAATAAGCCGTAATGAAAACTTGAATAAAAAAATTTTAGTGCTTTGAAAAGAATTTTAAGATAAAAAGTTATTATTATGATATCGGGAAGTAAAAATTAATGCAACACATTCCTAATTCATACACAAAACATCATAAAAGTTGAAAAATGAATCAGTATATTTACATAGGTTATACAATAAAATGGTGGATTCATGTTAAACAGCGACGTGAATAGTTAAAACTCTTATATTCTGCAAAAGGTTGTCTAAAAGTTCACTAGTGTACTGTAATTCAGCAAAAAACGGAATAAAATTACACATGTGAACTGTATGCAGCTATAAGCTGTTTTCATTACTTTTAATAGTTCACAAGCTCTACTATTAGCCAAAATGTGAACAATTAAACAGTTGTTATACAGACTGTTTAGGGATCCGTATTATTATGTCTAAAACCACCGCATAGGATAATTTCTAGTTCAAAATTGTCAAAGCGATATTATTTAGCACACCATTTTACGTGCGCCTACCCAATTTGTAATATAAGGCACCTTTCAAATTGGGTAGAAAGATATTAATATATAAATAAATATATTATTTCTAAACTGTTCTAGCTTTCATTTTCCACGAATTACTCGAATTCATATATTTATAAAGCAATAAAATATACGTCGGTTATAATGATAGATACTTTTATTCAGATAAAGTCTGATTAAAGGTACTTATGTGAACCACTATAAAGTAGAAGCTGTTAATTCGATACACTAGTGAGTCTTTTTAGCAGCTGCGAGGCATCTAGTGATGGTTTAAACAGCCGCTATGCAGACACTATCAATGGCAGTATAAAGGCTGATTAGCGGTAGACATATTCAGCAACAGGCTGTAATATAGGCCACAAATCATTAATTATACAGCTTTTAACTTCATAATAGTTCACAAGTGCCCCTTTAATAAGTCAGTGTAATAGGAGTTCACAAATACCTTCTTATACAGCATTTGGCGTAATTTTATCCACTAAACAGCTCTTACTACGGTTAAGGCATTAGAAAATGTTAAAAGCTGAATAGAGTCGTTGAAAATATACCTTTATACCACTCTTAGCATATTAATGGTAGTTTTGTCGGTCTTAATCAGCCTTAATGCAGCTCTTAATCAGCCTAAGCTGATTAAATATCACTGACTGCTATTATGTAGCTGTAGGATCACCAGTGTACTCTTAAAAGAGTCCTAATACGCATAGAGTTTCAAATAGGTCTGAAAGTGAGTATTTATACAGCTATCTGTGCTACTTGGGAGGGTTTCATTCCATCGTACAAGATTTAACACCAGCTATTAAACAAAACTTTAATGAATGGAAACCCTTTTTAATTTTTATCGGCAATAGAAATACACTTTCTGTGAAAATTTCGAGTTACGTGTCATAAGATACAGCCCACTGACAGACGGACGCGGTATGGACAGCGGAGGCTTATTAATATGGTCCCGTAAATTAAAAATTTATTTTAAAAAAACAAGCTTTTAGCCTTCCTACCTAACCTTATCAGACCTTATCAAGGACCCATATTATCTAGGCCGAATCAAACAAGCCCATACTTGATATACTTCGTTTTATTATAAAGTTCCCATAGCCACCTTCTGGCTACGTCATCAAATCAACTCCATGTCATTGTTATCCGATTTACATATATACATGCAAAAGAAGTGATTCTAATTCATATTGCAAGGTTCGACCTAAACATACCACAGTACCAGTGTACACCCTCATCCAGTATTTCTTCTATTATAGTGTTTCGTCGTTCGTCGATAAGGCCGCCTATTGTACAGCTTCTTCCCTTATATGTCGCTGCTTTAGAAGAATACTGTATTATTACAAATTGTTTTTATTTAATTTTCACCAATAAAAGTGCTTTAAGTCAAAAGTTATAACAGTTTTAAATAATAGTAAAATTTAATCAGCTCCTTTGAAAGAAATAGCATTTTTGAGTTGCAACAGTATTCTTCCAAGGCAGCGATGTATGTTTTATGTTCTTTTGTGTTGATTGGTGTACAATAAAGTGTATTTTCATTTCATTTCACCATAAAAGCTTGTAAAAATACTTACATTGTGTGCGGCAGGGCGCAGCGCGCGCGCGGGTCGCGCGGGGCGCGCGTTCTCGCTGGTGGCGGCGGAGGACGTGGCGCACCTGCTGGACCTGCAGCTGTTCCTGGGCGCGCAGCTCGCCGCGCCCTCCGAGGTGCTGGGATCACTGACCTCTATAATTATAAGAACTAGCTGATGCCCGCGACTTTGTCCGCGTAGATTTAGTTTTTAAGATCCTGCGATCTTCCCGGATGCCTATGTCACCCTCCAGGTTCTGAACTATACAACCTATCCAAAATATCACGTCAATCCGTAGCTTTGTTGCAGCGTGATTGACTTTACTTCCTGATAACTTTCTATTGGTGAAAAAAAGGTTAAAATCGGTCCAGTAGTTACAGAGACTATCCGGTACAAACAAACAAACGAAAAAAAATCTTTCTTCTTTATAATATTAGTATAGATAAAAAAAAAATAAAAAAACAAGCTTTTAGAAGCTGGCTACATTATCAGAGTGGATATCATCCAGGACCAGGGAACTTGTTAAGACGAATCAAACGAATCTAAACTCGATGGAAGTAGTCCTAATACGTCTCTGTAATAAAACGACGTAAGTCGGTTTATTACAGTTTCCATAGCCACCTTCCGGTTTCATCATCAGACTCTGTATATCATCTAGAACCAGAGTACTTCTCAAGACGAATCAAACGAGCCCAATCTCCACGGGGTTACGTCTATCTATCACATCTATCTTCAAACTACTATGAAAAGACAGAGGTAACGTCACGGACGCCGTCGAGCGTTTTTACGTGAATTTTAAAACTTAAAAATTGGAAAGGCCATTTTATCTACCAAACCTTTTTTTTTTTTTGCTGAAATAAGATATTTTTCTGAAATAGTAGATATCCAACTGTTTTTCAAAATCGGTCATCATACCTTCGTGACAGTTGCCCCTGACAGTTGTGTGGTGTCCAGGTGAGCGAGTGCGGCGCGGCGTGTCCGAGCGGCGTGTGGGGCGCCGCGCCCGCCGCCGCGCTCGAGCTGCGCCACCAGGACGTTATGGCGTGGGAGAAGAACCACTCGGAAATCGTAAGGCTCACTTACAGCGCCGACGACTTGTGTGGGGGCCGGGGGGTCTGTTCTCTATCCCAGTGGCTATGTATTAAAAAATGCGGATTTGACAGTTCTTACTTGGGAACTTTCTATTGTTTTTAACTGACCACTGAAAATATCAAAAATAGAGAATAGACCCGCAATTAATTTCCTTAAAATTCCATTTCATTAAAAAACACGTTGGCATCTGTAATAATACACATTACACTCTGTGCGGTCTAGCATGGTGCGGGAGACTGGCAATAGAACGTAACTGATTTTGTACCATATTATTGCAACCATAAAGTTAAAATTACGAAAGTTGATTTTCTGAAAAAGGTGTGAATTTGAACCTTATGATTGCGCAATATGGTACAAAATGAGTAACGTTTTATTGCCTTCCTCCCGCTCCATGCTACAGCACACATAATGCTGAAACCACATCTGTGCACATCGATTCGCATTTTGTTCATACAAAACTTTAATTTTTCATAGATTCGTGTACGCATCAATCAAATACGCGTATACGACTATGAAAAAAATACGCGTCGAATTGAGAACCTCCTCTTTTTGTTTTTTTTTGAAGTCGGTTAAAAATGACGAGTTTTGTATGGATAAAATGCGAATGGATGCGCACAGCTGTGGTTCCAGCCTTAAGGATACAACCCGGTGCAGGAAGACGCGGCGCGCGTGTGCGGGCGCGGCTGGCAGCAGTACGTGCGCTGGCGCGAGGCGGCCTCGGCCGAGGCGAACCGCCGCGCGAAGCTGACGGCGCCGCCCACGCTGCCGCACCCCTACCTCGTGCGGCGCGCCGACCTGAGGGCCGAGGAGCTGGTCGACCAGCTCAAGAACTTCCGCCCCAAAGGAGTCAGTATGAGCTTTTTAAACGACTTCAAAAAAGGACGAGGTTCTCAATTCGTCGGAATGTTTTTTTTAATTTTTTTTTATTCGATGACAATCCTTGACTGCGATCTCACCTGATGCAGTCTAAGATGGTAGCGGGCTAATTTGTAAGGACTATGGCAGTGAACATTCAACCCATAACCCTAATCGGTTTCTTGTTGTTCTGGTTGTTTGTTAGTGTTTTGGCCATCGTGCCGGAACACTAAATCGCTTGGCGGCACCAAGGCGGCTTGGGCCAAAGCCTCCCACTAGGCTAGACCAGACCAGAGACAATTCGGAAATTATGAATTCCCAAATTGACCCCGCCGGGAATCGAACCCGAGACCTCCCAGTTATAAGACCACAGCGCTCACCACTGCGCCAGGGAGGTCGTCATAATGTCGTTATGTATGTTCACAGATTACTCGAAGTCGTCTGAACCGATTTGGAAAATTCTTTTTTTTGTTTCAAAGGCTATATACTTCCCAGGTGGCCCCGCTTAATTTTTATCGAAATCGGTAGAGCTGTTTAAAAAAAAAATCAATAAATAATTATATACTTTGTAGTGGCGCGTTTGAAGTCGGTTTTTTAAAAAGTTTTCTTTAATATTTAATTATACTATCTGTGTTACTAAACATTACTCAGTAAATGGTGTGGTAATGGTATTAGATAGTGAACGTCATTTACCCTTACTGAAACTGATGAAATTGATGGTACTGGATCTTCAGCAGGATTTGTTGTACAAATTAATTCAAATATTATACAGATAATTACATTTGATAATTACATTTATTTAATAAATTAAAATTAGCGTAGTAGGTCAAAATTGATTTATTGGATTCTTCTAAAAATAAGGTTTGATGAAATTAGTTTACGAAGTGAGCAAATCATCATACTAATATTATAAATGCGAAAGTGTGTCTGTTTGTTGGTTTGTCCTTCAATCACGCCGCAACAGAGCTATTTCTATTCTATTCTATTCTAATTCAATATATCTCAAGATGGGCAGACATAAAGTAGCCCCATTCCCGCTGGCGGCACCCGTTGACGACCATGACGCATGACCCAGCCGTTGCTTCGCTCAACCATATTTGAGGGAACGTAACAACCCGCATCACACACACACATTGTCAGTATGTATGCATTTTTGGAACTTCCCTCATTGTGGAAACTGCATACTTAGCATAGTATTTATTGTATTGTAAACTTGTTATGAAAAGAGCAGCCGCCGAGTTTCTTGCTTCTCGGCAGGAAGGGCATTCCGAACCAGTGGTAGAGTCAGACGATTTAAAAGCACTTGTAAAAAGTTTATTTGAATAAAAAATATTTCTATTCTATTCTATTCTAATGCAGACGATCCTAGAGCTGGCCCACAAGAACGACTCGCCGATGTACCTCGCGATGAAAGCCAAGCGCCGCGCGCACGGCAACGCGGTGCAGAAAACCAGAGACGGCAAAGCTCAACAGGTGAAACAATTAGAAATTGTTGTAATGCCCTCCCGTAGGAGATATAGATTGATAGATAAATAAAAGTTTTATTTGGTCACGAAAACAATTCAATTTTACAATATTCGCTTACAGACGTAAATATAGCTATTGCATAAAGTAGTTCGTGAACAAATAAGGCTCCTCACTCAGCACAAAGCTGCAGCAAGCTGCAACGCTGGTTTTCAGGAGGAACCTTAAAGTGTCCATAGACGTGTTCCCTCGTGACCTGTTCGTGTGATATTATAGTGCACAAGTGTGTATGCAGACATAGGTGCACTCTCTATTTCCTCACTCTCACAGTCCAGTGGTTCAGAAACCAGCCGCGATTAGAGAGAGATTTGAAGTAGGATGGATAGTTTTATGTGCTCTCCGAGGCACGGGGGTAACTCACCAACTTCCTAACACCAGCAGACTAGTACTGAGAATTTTTGGACTGAAAATCTCAATCCATTTTTTTTTGGAATGGCCGCGGGAATTGTACCCGGGATCTCGAACATGCTTACATCAGAAATGATTGCATTTTTTAAGTTTGTCTTCACTCATCATAATCAAGTGTTTGTGGTTTTTCTCTAGGCAGGTGAATATAGAAGTAGGGGCAAGTTCTGTTCCTATGGACCGTTCCGTCGACTACAACTAGCAACCCCAAAATTCTAATTTGAACGCGACCGTAAAGCTTTGTCAATGGTTGACAGTTCGCGTTCAAATTAGAATTCTAGGGTTGCTAGTTTCGCCAGAATCGATTGTGTCCACAGGTACAAGCGTCCATTGGTACAGCACATGTCCATATATTATATTTAAAGTGTTTGTCTATGTTCAGCAGGCAGAAGGAATTCCAGATGAGGGTACTAAAACAAGCGCTACTGCAAAGTCTTCCAACTTACGTGCCAAGAAGAAGAAGCCGGTACAACGCGATGAGAACTATATACCGCATTTCGCGAGCGACCAACACACTGAAGCCGGGTATGTCGAATAGTAAAAACTTTTTATATATTTTTTTTTCAAATTATTTTAAAATAACGGCTAACGGTACATACTGAAAACTTAGAGGTCGACGGTTCAATCCTTAAAGCGTCAGTTACATAAGTTTTTCGAATGCGAGCGATAAGAAATCTTTTGCGATTGTCCTATGGGATAACTTTTCATACAATTCTCCCCCGCGATACATTACATTATTATACATTATGACAGAAACTTGTATCAGTTAGGCGATGCTCGAACACAATTAGTGTCGTAAATTTCGCTCCCAATCTAGAAATCTTTGTGTAACTGTGCCTTACACGTTGCGCTATTGTTGTACACGCTCCTAACACAAGCTTTCCGCTTGTCTGGAAGGGTTAGGGGAGCATGAGTCAAGTTCAGCGTAGGCAATATTTAAAAAAAAATTGGCAGTGAGGGACTACCGATAGAAATTAAAACTAGATTTGCTAATAATAAAATAAAATAAATAAAATAAATAAGAAAAGCGCACTGCCATGATTGCGTGAGTGAGATTCGAACCTGCGATATCATAATATTAAACGGTAAAGAAAGCGGCTGCTTGCCCGCTGCGCTGTACAAGGTTGCTTGAGAACTTCTAAAATGTTGAACACTTACTGAAATCTCATATCAACAGTATACATATAGCTCATGGAAAGCGTGCCGATGACGGAGCCGATGGTGACGGTGACGGTGACGATGACGCGAAATCCATGTATTTTGCTCACCCAAAAAAGTGCTCAACGCGCCTAAAGAAGTTTTCATTTCAAAAAATTACGAAAGAGTAATATCGCACGACTGCAGTTGAAAAGAATACGTTGCGAACTGTGGTGTGTATAAAAATATAATGTTGTCGGTACTTGGATAATAGAATAAACTAGCTGACCCAGCGAACTTCGTACCGCCAGCAAAAATATTTAGTGGTTGGTCACCCTTATCATTTAGGGCTATGAAAAATAGATGTTGGCCGATTCTCAGACCTACCCGATATGCACACAAAATTTCATAAAAATCGGTCAAGCCGTTTCGGAGGAGTACGGGAACGAACATTGTGACACGAGAATTTTATATATTAGAGATAATAAAGTCAGTATTGAATCCGCTATGCGTTCACTTCATGGTGACAGCGGTGGGATGTTGCACTTCACTATTCACTTCACGAACTTCCAACGTACTCGTAGTTAGACGTGAAATGACCATTAATCACACACGAACGGTGTCAGGATGGCGGTGAACTTCGCGGCGAGCGCGTCCTCGGCAGAGCTGGAGCTGCGCGGCGACTGCGACGAGGGCGTGCGCGGCCGCCGCGCGCAGCTGCGCTGGGACCGCAAGCGCAAGAAGATGGTGCACGTCGACCCGGTGAGTGGCCCTTACCAACCCGGTCACGCCACTTGCGCGGGAGATATTATAGTGCTAATTTATGCGCAAACACAGGTGCACTCTCTATTCCCTAACACTCATAGTCCGATAGGACGGAAATCCGATACGAACGGAGAGGTCAGGCGCAGGAGCGACAGCTTTACGTGCTCTCCGAGGCACGGGGGTGACTCACCGCCGAATTCCGAACTCCGGGCTAGTACTGAGAATTTCAATAAACAAACACACTCGCATTTATAATATTAGTAAGGATTAGTAAGATAAGTAGTCTATTTGGGTTAAGACTAACTCGCAATTTTGATTTAAATCTCGAACTGTTTATATGACTGTCGTGTAATTAACATATTTCAATTTGCAATAACAAATATTGATATCAATAATTAAGATAAAACTATCCTATCTTTTAAGTTGGACCAAATTACAGATACACACATCAAAAGTGTCTAGGGATCAAGCATTTTTATGCGGATTTCTTGAGATTGAGATGTGGCTTTGTAATAAATTTATGATTTTATAAATTTATATGGATCCTTTTTGGTGCATTTCATAATGTCATAATCAGCGATTAAAATCCTGCCAGGAAGTCCATCCTTATAGTGGTGGAACCATCATGGTATGGGCGGGTATTTGGATCGGCGGAAGAACTGAGTTGATTTGGATCAGAGGCAACCTCAACGCTCAAATTTATGCTGAGACGGTTGTATCAGACGTCATCGTTCCTCTACAAGTGCAAATCGGTCCCTTATTTCAGTTAATGCATGATAATGCACGACCGCACACCGCAAGAGTTGTAAGACAGACTCTCGCCGCAGCTAACATCAATGTCCTGCCCTGGCCTGCTCAGTCGCCAGACTTGAACCCGATTGAGCATGCATGGGATATGCTACAGAGAAGAGCTCTGCCGAATATGGAGGGTATCCAGTGGCAAGAAGACCTTTTTTTGTTGTTGCAACGAACATGGGCGGCCATTCCACAGCGTGATTTGGATGAACTCATTTTGAGTATGCCAAACCGATGTTCTTGTGTTGTTAGTGTTCGCGGTAGAAACACGGATTATTAATTGTTTAAGTTACCCAATAAAATTTTAAAGAAAACTGTTATTTCAGTCTTTTTTTCGAACTTTAATGTTAGTGGTTCAAATGTCAAAAATCCCTTTATTAGGAAAATGGCAAATTTCTTTATTAATGCAAAGGCGACTTGGTTTATCGTTACTGTGACAAACGAAAACACTTTATTTGATGAATCCTTAAAGAAAATTTTAATTAATATCAATCAGGAGAAAAGTTATTGCAAAAATATATGTTGATCCCTAGACACTTTTGATGTGTGTAGTTACGAAGTTTGATCAAGATCGGTTTAGTTTTCGAGTTTATCCCGAACATACATCGTGACACGAGATTTTATGAAGATTTCGAGTTAACCTCGAACATATATCGTGACACGAGATTTTTATATTTATATATTCCGTAGTGTTGTGTATGCAGCACACTTGCCTGTGTGCTAGGTCGAGTTACGTCAGTGTAAGGCGGCGTCTAACTAACGGGTCTGTTGTGTTCAGGACGGCGGCCGTAAGATGATTCGCACGGAGAGCGGCGGGCGCGTGCCGGCCTCGTACCGCAGCGGCCGCTACGACGAGTGGCGGCGCCGCAACGCGCAGGCCGACGACGACGACGAACGCGCGCCCGAACGCGACAACACGTGCCCCAAACAACGTGAGTTTGCTTTTCACTGCTGCTCCATTGCAGTCTGCAATGCTGCATCAATCATTGCTCAGTCCTCTTGCCACGCTGGCCAAGTGCGGATTCGCAGACTTCACACACATTTGAGAACGTTATGGAGAACTCTCAGGTTTCTCATAATATTTTTCTTCACAGATATAGCAAGTGATTTTAAATTGTTAAGACGCACATAACTCAGAATCAGAAGTCAGAGAAGCATGCTTGAGATCAAATCTTAAACTATTCGGTTCGTTACTCGACAGTCTACACGATGGAAAAAAATTATGGTTTCAATCCTTAAGTTAGATCGTTTTACTTAAAGGAAGCATTCTCTTATTTTAAAAAGAAACAAAACTGCATTCAAAGATGTTCTAAAATTCGCTTGTCTCACCCGGGAATCGAACCAGCTAAAAATTCAAAAACTAAACACCCGCTATTTTATTGCACGAGTCCATATAGTCAATGTTAAAGATAAAATTTCTCCAAGACACATTAGGTCTTACACTCGTCTGTCGTACAAGATAACCATAAAATCGAATATTTAGTATACAAGTTATTTAATCAACATTACCTAGAACTTTTCACTTTCAATAAGTAAAAGACAAGTTAGGTATGATTTTCTTATAACGCTAACATCCAAAGACTTAGATAAAATGGTTTTTTGAGAATTGAAAAAAAAAATATTGCAATTTACTTTAATTGCTCTACACTGTCGAGCTAAATCTTATAAAGTTTTTCAAAAAAGTTTTCAGTGGTCTGATTACAATTTTTAAACTTTTTCTTGTTAATTAACCCCCAATGCAAAAAGAGGGATGTTATAAGTTTGACCGCTTTGTGTATCTGTCTGTGACACCGTAGCTCTTAAACGGGTGAATCGATTTGGGTGGGGTTTTTTAAATTTAAAAATAGGTTTTCTAGCGGTGGTTCTTAGACATATGTTTTATCAAAATGGTTCAGTTCAGTTTCAAGGTCACATCAGCTGTATTGTTAGCTGCGGTAAGGTTCTTGACGCATAATGTGTATTAACTTTACTTTCAAACTTACGTGACCTAAAATTTGAAACACCTATGTAACCTACAGATCTTCAATAGATTCACATGTCGGGGGTGTTTTAAATCAATTTACACTTATTTCATTTTCAGTATCAGAGTTCCGTCCTCGCTGGGTGAAGCACAACGAGCGCGTCGCCAAGAAGAAAGCCGAAGCCTCGTCCAACGAGTTCCGCAACAAGCAACAGATAGTCAAGGAGCGCCTGCGCAGAGAGAAAATCAAACAGAAACTCAAATTCAAAATGAGTAAAAAGAAAAAGAAATGATTTATATACATTGTAATAAATTATTACCATAATTAAATGGATTTCTCTAAGTGTTGAGTATATTATTTTTTTATAACAGACAATCCTAGCCATTTTAATTTACAAGCTTTTATTTAGCTTGACCAGTTTATTTGTTTATTTATTTGTTTGTTTGGTTCAAATCTTGCAAGATGAATTAGACCCTCTTCCCGGTTTCTGATCGAGCTGAAATTTTGCATTTATGTGTAAATCGGATGATGCATGCAATGCAATATTATTGTGACATGGAGCTGATATGATGATGGAGACGGAAGATGGCTATCGGAACTCTGTAATAAAACGACGTAACCCCATCGAGTTTGGGCTCGTTTGATTCGTCATAACAAGTACTCTGATCGTAGGTGATATCCAGAGTCTAATGATGTAGCTACTAAAAGCTTGCATTTAAAAATTAAATTTTTAATTTACACTTGTTTTCGTGTAATATGATGACGGGCAGCCAGTCACAGATATAGACCAGAATCTCCTTTTATTAGGAGGTTCTTTGGTTCTCCCAGACCGAAAATGAAAAATAATGTTCTGAGGAGACTGATCGATCTCAGATCGTGATTTGGATTGACTGTGTACGGAACCCCATTTGAAACTTAACGGTTCCGATTAAAAGAAACCTGTTTTTTTTTTATAAAGGCACCCCTACCATTGCATGGTTGAGTATTGGAAGTACGAGGAACAAGTGCTCGAAAATGCATGTGGAATTCGCTGTAAGCTGATTCTACAAAAAAGTTTTTATGATTTGCTGATTTGCATTTTAAAACTATTTTTAGTGACTGCTGTCATTATCTCATTATAAATTATTGGATTGGTTCTTACTTTATACCTTTTATACTATTTAATAATAAATAAAGAAGTACGCTTTTTATTAACGTACATTAGATTATCGACATGTGGTTTAACATTATTCCTTCGTACGCTATAATAGTTGGAGCATTAGCTGGTCCGGGATATGCACTGTGGTGGATACACTACCTTTCTTTCGGGAATGTAAGTAAGTTACAACTACAAACAGACAATCTAGTTAAATTCTTTTGGAAAACTACTAGCCGTTCATTTCGAGTTGGTTATCGACCGTAACAAACTGGGTTCATAGGCATAAACCGTTGACAAAAAAATAATAATAATTGTATTTATTACTATTACAATCATGAGCGGTACGTTGCTATATTGTATACTAAGCGGGTCTCACTTGAGACGCGGTGCGGGGTAGCGCAACTGAAAGTAACGGCTAACTATAAGTGAAGGGCTAGTAAGTACGAGTAGTACTTAAAATGAAAAAAGCTTTTCGCTTATTTGGAGGGGGGAGGTGAGTAGTAAAGCTCATTATGGCTAATATTCTTTAAAAAAAACATAGAATCTTTGAAGGCAAGTTCGCTATAAAGAATTTTTAGACTTTTTGGAGTTTATTGGAGTTTACTCCTTAAGAATCGATTTTAGGCGCCCGGTATGAGAAAAATTCGAGGAGTAAAATCTACTTATGAATGACCTCGTTACGTTTTTCACAACGATGCAAATTTCTACCCTAACGTTGAGTAAATAAGGATGGTTTTCGCTTGAGTTGTCGAATGCCCTCGTTACGTTTTTCACAACGATGCAAATTTCTACCCTAACGTTGAGTAAATAAGGTTGGTTTTCGCTTGAGTTGTCGAATGCGAAAGAGCTTTCGCTTCGGGAAGCCGAGCGCGTACCGATTGGGTCCGAGCGGCGCCGAGACGCAGCGAGCGCCGCGAATGCATTACGACGTTTTAAGGAGTAAATTCCAGTCATGCGTCGGAGCTGACACACACACACTTTTTTTTTACTATATTTTATTTTCTCAGCGAATGTTATAGTTCTTGCAATTCACGAGGGCGACTGACTTATGGTTGTGTGTGTGTCGTATTTGTATAAGTGTGAGCGAGCGCAATGCTCGCGCCTGCCCGCTCCCACCTAGGCTTTGACAGGCACGCACACTTATGCAATGTGCATGTACACGAAGTAACCACAAGTAAAGCTCACTCGCCTTCGTGAATTGCAAAAACTGTACATGTACCGACTTTCACCTACCTACAATCTGAATGTCAAGACTCAAGACTCAAGACCCACAAATGTTTAATAGCATTACAGGCGCGGTAACCATTCTCGATGGGATCGCGTGATGTACAGCAGAGATTGGCGTTTAACGGGGAACCCCTACGTGGTAAATGTATGTACCTTTTAAAATAGTCCAGTATTTATTTTTAACCCCCGACGCAAAAAGAGAGGGGTGTTATAAGTTTAACGTGTCTGTGTATCTGTCTGTGGTAGCGTAGCCGCCAAACGAATGAACCGATTTTCGTTTAGTTTTTTTTTTGTGTCATAGATAATTTTATCCCGAGTGTTCTTAGCCATGTTTCATGAAAATCTGTTCAGCCGTTTGAAGATTATCAGCTCTTTAATAGTTGATGAGGGGATCTGACTACCTTCCATATGTCCTATCGATTCGAAAGGTACCGTATTACTTCAATGATATTGAAAGAACATGGTAAGGGAACCATGACTTTAAATATGACATGTTAGAGTAAGGTTTAGATTTCGAAGGTGGGTAATTAAATGGGATCAATTAGGCTCAATTACCACTGCGCTAACGAATCACTATAAATACCTTCCTAATATTTATACCAACTTTAAAAAAACCGGCCAAGTGCGAGTCGGACTCGCGCACCGAGGGTTCCGTACGTATTTTCGATTTTTCTTTATTCCAATGATGTTGGGCCACTATTATACACAACTATGCCAAATTTCATGTCGATAGCTTTAATAGTTACTGAAATAATCGACTGTGACAGACGGACGGACGGACGGAGAAAGTCTCACCAAAAGGGTTCCATTTTTACCATTTTGGTACGGAACCCTAAAAGGACTAAATAAAAGTAAAATTAAAAATTTTAAAAACCCCCGACACAAAAAATAATCTCTAAAAACTAACAAATAATATTTTATACCTATATATAATTATTATCGTCACATATATTATGTAAGTTCAAATATTTTTATTTTCCAAGTGTCGTCGTCACGTCGGGGGACCGCTAAGTGAGAAAAACAGTTGTAGTCGCAGATTGCAACAAAAGAATTTACTCCGGAAAATTCGCAAAATCGACACAACCGTCAACGTCGTCTGCCCTCACGTGTCGCGCGCGGCATTACGTAGAGCGTAGACTATACATGCATGAAACTTAAGATCGCTCGTACCTAAATGTAATTCGTAATAATTAATTAGCTGTTGGAAAAATACTTTATAAACTTTAGCGGTCCCGCGACGCGACGACGACACTTGGAAAATAAAAATATTTGAACTTACATAATATGTGTGACGATAATAATTATATATAGGTATAAAATATTATTTGTTAGTTTTTAGAGATTATTTTTTGTGTCGGGGGTTTTTAAAATTTTTAATTTTACTTGTATCGCACAAAATCTTTAGTGTCTCTAACCTGAATCTTTGTTTACAGGGTCTGAAAGATCTTAAAGATAAATGATTATGCATTATATTATTACAATGCTGGTCTACAGAATTTTCAGTTTTCAATGGATTTTATTTTAATTTTTAAATCTACAGCAAGTACTTATTTAGGTATATTTATGGCTGCAGCTGCAAGGAGCCTTCATGTTCCTTCAGTCAGGACGTTGCACGATTTGGTAACAATTTGGTTGAAAATTGTATAGGGAAAATATGACAACAAATAAAACACAATTAAAATTTTGATATATGTATATTTAAAAAAAATTAAGGTAAACATTAATGTAACCTAGGTACTTACAATTAATATCTGTACATGTTCACAAATAACATGATTAATAACTTTAAGAAACATTAATTTTGACTTTGGATACTATGTAATGCATGTCGATTTATTATCCAGATTATAATTTATAAGATAGTAAAATTATTGTGATATACAACTTAGTAAAACAATAATAAATAAATAGTAGTTTTTTCAAGTCAATAATACAACTACCTACTTTGTAATTTCTGTAATAATTAAACATTTTTTTATAACGGGAAGGTACCTACATAATGAAATTTCAAACCAATGAATGTGATCAACATGAAGATATTTAAAGAAATTTGGAAAGGAAAATTAGGTATACTTGATCTCTTTTCGTCTCTTAGAAAAATGAGGGGTATGTATGTTGATCTGATATAAAATCACTTGTACAATATTAAATAGAAAGAACCATACTTTTTTCATACAAACTTATTGCGCTTACTTAAGCAGGTTTAGCATGTACGCACGAGAAAATTTTGTCTACCTAAAACTAACATGGTTGCCCACCATGATAGAGTAGAGATAAAATGATTCTCTTTTTCTCTACGAACTCTAACATGGCGAGTGGCGACGTCATTTTCTCGAATTTTGAAGTTTAAAAGAGTAAACGAGAAATCAGTCTACATCGACAATATCTCTCTCTCTTCGCGAGATTTCACTTCGACGTGCATGCTAGACCTGCAGATAAACCTACGATAAACCAACACGCGAGCGCAAAAGGTACCGCTCAGATGAGTGTGACGTACGCTACATAGTACACGCGCCCGCGTATATTTCTAGGGTTGAGTGTGACTGTTTTTGGTGAAAACTATGTGGTTTACTCAAAAACAGGCTTCGGTTCCAACATCTATGCTCAAAGAATCTATATCAGATGCACAATAATTATACATATACCCTTCAGTATCATAAACACACTGTATCAATCATAATATTTTCCTACAATTTTAAAATATAGTAAAAGCAAAATTAAAAATGTTTAGATCTGTGTACATTAATCACAGTGTTCAACAATAAATAATTTGAACAACGTGACCTAAAATTACCTATATACTTACCAATTTCACTGATACCCAATATTACATACATAAATATTATATCAATAATATTTTTATTTACCACACTCACAATTTAAGCAACATTATGTTAAGTAAATATATATAATTCCAGTAACAATTTTTTTCGAAACACTTTATACAGAGTACGCTTATATGTTATACTAGCTTCTGCCCGCGACTTCGTCCGCGTGGAATTGTTTATTGGTCTTAGCGTGATGATATTTTATAGCCTATAGCCTTCCTCGATAAATGGGCTATCTAACACTGAAAGAATTTTTCAAATCGGACCAGTAGTTCCTGAGATTAGCGCGTTCAATCAAATAAACAAACAAACTCTTCAGCTTTATAATATTAGTATAGATTTCTCCCAAGTATGGTTAAACTTTTTAGCAACGATATTCTCGTGGGGCCGGGCAATGGATATTATTATCTGCATTTGTGTTGAGATTTATAAAATGATTAAATGACTGCCGAGCCAAACTGAACCTCGTTGCATAGTAGCCTAGCGCCGAAGAGCAGCAAATGTCTCTTCTCTAAAACTCTCGAGAAAGATTACCTTAAGTAGTATAGATAAGTACTACTACTTTGGATTATTTTAGAAAATTTGCATCGCTGCGCTTCGATTCTGCGCCAATGTGCCTTGAGCCTAACTAAAACCAGCTCTATGAGACAAATCGAGTTAGTGGGCTTTACCACTAGCTTTAAATGTATTTTACTATAAATTAATAATTTTACAATATTTTTTAACACTAAAATTAAAATATACGATATAAACTAAGTATTATTCCGCGCTAGTTGTCAAGCGTCAGTTATAACTTATAATTTAAAAGAATAAGAATGAAATTAGGGATCCTTATCTGCCTACTTAAAAATTCACGATCGAACACAGTTTTTTTTAATATATCTTTCGGGCCGAATGAATTCCATCAGCTTAGTAGAATAAGGTGAATATAACGAGTTTGGTGTTATAGCGTATCTATCTAATCAACAATAAATTCATTTATTTTATTATTTATCAATAGTACATCATAATATATTTCCTAACTAGATATATCAAGTTTTATTTTATCGACGTTTTGGCGATTTCTCCAACTTTGGGGATCACGATCGTAATTAAATATTCAAAACAATTATATACATATTAAAAACTTAAATTTATATCAATTATAAAGAACCTAATTCTAAGGGTACATTCAAAATAGTCGCGGATGCAGCGCTGAAACTTTGCAGCACGTGGAAATTCTAACAGGGATTTACAAAGAGTGGTTTACGCGTTGCCACTTTGAATGCACCCTAACTTCTTTTCATCCGTGACACAATCAGTCTTCTCATTGCAAAAATTATCGATTTTATATTTACACTTTCCAAAAAATACTACATGCACATTAGACATTTTACAAAGAAAACTAGATTTTTTAAACCTAATAATAGGGTATTTGACTATAATAAAAATATCGTTTCAACTGGTGTCATCCTAAAAGATTATTATCTAAAAACATTATTCCATACGACAAAACTAAAAAATAAAGCTTTATTTAATTAGAAAACATTAAATAAAATTGCTATAATTCTGGCCATGGTCACGTGATCGAAAACGTTCCGTGATCTCGAATGACGTCACAGTCCACACCACCTATGGTGTGGACATATTCTCATTTTGTCAATACATTTCGACGTGTTTGTGCGGCGTAATAGGCTAATTTCGTCTGTTTTTCATCGTTACTATTTTATTAAATACCAAATAGTATGCGACACGCGGCCTAAACACATATTATAAAATTGTCATTGTTTGAAATGTGAACTGTTACGTCATGAGAGCAAATGGAACGTTTCGGCGGCAATTTATTTTTTTGAATTTATTTCTCGATTTTTATGAAAAATAATGAAAATTATGCCGAAATATAATGTTTTGTTAGCTTCAGCATAGCATTATTAACAATTTAAGATGATTTTCTAAAAGTAGTCAAATAGCCTATTATAAGTGATTTAATACTACGAGATGCTCGCGCCGAAAATTTTGTTAAGAGACTACTTTCAATGATCTACATAAAATATTAATCCTTTTTGGAACAATCTCCCTTTAAATAAAAGTTATTTTGTTCAATGAGTTTCAGAGAGAGTCAGAGAACTCTGGTTCATTCGACATTAATAAATTGTTACACAGAAAGATAATGTTTCAAGTCTTAATGCCTATGGCCTAGAGTGCATCTATTACATTTGTCCAAGTAATAATTGAATATTTAGATTATAATTGGACGGGTAAGAATGATTTCCACAATGAAAATTAATGAGATTTTTTTTGCTAAACTAACCAGTAACAATTTAAAGGCATTTCAATATTATTCAATAAATTTTGCTTTCTCTTATTATTTTTGCATAATTTTTCATTTAAATTATTTACGAAACCTTATTTGCCCTAAAATAGAGATGTTTGAATTGTCATAATTTCCGAAATAATATCAATTTGCTGTGGCTTGACGATATAATATCGTAATTTTTATTTAGCCCTCTCATTGGATGAACCTATGACAGTGTGAATAATAACACCATACTACATACATTCCTCATATTATGTTTCTTAAAATGAAAAGCCCCAATATATAGCCATAGGAGGAGGTATGGCACAAATAATTTACTTAAAAAACCGTGTGATGTACAATGTACATAATTAAATTTAAAAAATAAAAATCTGTTTGAATTACAAGCTGTTATTTATTCCCAAAAGTTTAAATTAAATGTCTTGATGTTTTCTAATGTCCATTAATATATTTAAATTAAAGAAAATAAGAACAGTGTTAGATCTATAGAAACTATATTAATTGCTATAAATATACGAAACGAATTGTTAATATTATGTATATTTAAGTCACTCGAAGGCAATCGAATCACATTTGTAAAATTAATACTCCATAATTTATAATAACGCAATTTCAAAGTAAAGTTGTAGAATTCAATAATTACAGGATTATGTTATTAAACTAGCTAGTATGTTATATTATGTTGGTTGGTGACACACCCACATAATTATAATTAGATTACATTATATGAGCACGGGAATAAGGAAGTTAAGTATGAAGGGGAAAAATTAGCGTGCTAAAATATTTGGGCTGATTTCACCAAAGTAAAATAAGTCTTATACGAGCGTGAATTTATTATTTTGCCAGATATTTCAATACAAAAACTGTCAGAACGCCCAATTTATTCCTCGGTTAAAGTCACTTGACGTTGGTGAAATCGGCACTAACATGGACTTACAAATCAGTGTTGCGACAACACTATGTCGTTGAGCGGCCCCCAAATGGTTTAACTGACGAAAAAATGACATTTTCTTGCTATTGGTTAAAATGCATTAACGCTGCAAGAATGTCATAAATTCGAAAAAAAAAATACTCTGTCACACTGGTGTGACCACGAGTCGGGAGTCTATTTTTTTATTCGATGACAAGATAATCCTTGCTTGCGATCTCACCTGATGGTAAGTGACGACGCTGTCTAAGATAGTAGTGGGCTAACTTGGATGGCAGTGTAACCCATAGCCCTAATCAGTTTCTACACATCATCGATCTGGATGAAATCGCTTGGCAGCACGTCTTTGACGGTAGGGAGGTAACTAGCTGCGGCCAAAGCCTCCAACCAGACCATACCAGACAATTCAGAAATTATAAATTCCCAAATTGCCCCCGCCCCCGGGAATCGAACCCGCGAGGAGCGCAGAGCGCTCACCACTGCGCCACGGAGATCGTCAAAAGGTTTAAAAGGTCGCACCAATCAATGTAGCTAAGACCAATCGGGTCGCAGCAGTGGTCGGGCAGTGTGCGCGCGTGCGGTGCTAGAGGATGCCGTTGGTGTAGTACTGGTAGTTGTCGTAGAGGCGCGTGGAGAGCGAGTGCAGCGCGTCGCGCACGAGCCGGTCGACGAGCGCGCGCAGCTGCGGCTCGGTGCGGCCGAGGTGGAAGCGCGCGCGGAACGCCGACACGGCGCTGCTGCTGCGCAGGCACGCCAGCTGCCCGCCTGCAACACCGCAGCCTTTAACTTCCCGCTCATCAGTCCGTGGCCTAGGTCTGCGGCCCAGATGCGAGCGGATGCCTACAGCGGAGCGGTCGGCGATTTATAATTCTCCTCCGATTTATAAGAGATTGCAAGAAGACGCGCGGAAATGTCCTAATCGAAGACGGGTGTCGAACCGCATGAACGCTAGGAGGACGCGCTCGCTCGCACCTGGGTTGAGCGCTTAGAGCTTGTCAGCACAGCGAGCTCATGCTGACAAAATCTAAGGCGCACTGATGTCCATTAATACAAATAGGCTAGATAGGCTGTGCCATACAAAATGGCAGTAAAAAAATGACTCCCGACTCGTGGTCACACCAGTTTGTAATACCAGTGTGACTACGTGTAGTTTTTTTCCTTGTCTTCACACCGCGGATTTTACTACACCTTTTATGTATTATGTATCTTAACGTTAGTGTTGTGACTTGTGATAAGTAAATTGTTCGTATGGTCTTATATTATGGTCTTCATTTCAAACCAACAGAACCTATGTGCCTGGCCTGCGGCCGGGCACCTGAATATTTATGTACACAGCCCCAACCTAACCTAAGATATAAAATTGTTGTTGTTGTTGTCAAAAGTGGTTTTAACTAGTGATACAACACTATTACCTGGTGGTCGTAAACTTTAAAATACCCACTGTACAACCAGAGGTACGGACAGGTGTATGATGGGTCTGAATCTGTTCAATCGTCTTTGTATATTTTGACAATTTACTTATCACAAGTCACAACACTAACGTAAAGATACATATAAAAGGTGTAGTAAAACCCGCGGTGTGAAGACATAGAAAAAAATACTCGTAGTCACACTGGTGTTACAAACTGGTGTGACCACGAGTCGGTCACGAAAATAATATACGCATCGATTTGACCTTCTCCTTTTTTCCAAGTCGGTAAAAAATCTGTAAATACACGCGGACGAGTAACGGCGTTTTTCACGAGTCGCCGCAAACGATAAATTGCGGTGACGACTCGACCGTTTACTCATTCAACGACACCGCACAGAGATAGAAATATGGCGCTGGAGTTATCACCACAATTTATCGTTTGCGGCGACTCATGAAAAACGCGGTTTAGTTTAGAAGATAATTTTAAATCTATTGCGCATTGAACGAGCGCGCTTCAGCTTTCTACAACCACCCAAGTTGGTGGGCTTCCAATTTCTTGTGTTACTATATCATTACTATCTTTATCTACTCCAGCATCGAAAAGTTCCAATTTCGAGTTTGACAGCTGAATCGAAATGAACCCTCTTTCGGTTTTGCTTCTCATTTCGATGCAGCTCGTTGTATGGGAGCTGAATCGAAATGGTTATCTTCTTAAAATAGGATACCTAAAGCTAAGGCTCTGAGTTCTGGCACTTTTGTACCGTTCATATGACAGAGGCGCCACAGGCGGCTGGTGGCGCCTTACGGAGTTACTTTTTGTTGACAGAGGCGCCACAGGCGGCTGGTGGCGACTTACGGAGTTACTTTTTGTTACTTTATTGAGCCTACGGCGTATTTTGATAATGATTTTACTTCCTTGTCGTCATTGACTTATTAATACTTTGTCGTAGATAAAATCTTGTATGCAACTGATCGTAATTAGTCATTTTAATTCTCGTACTATCCTATTTTGATACTCGGCAAGCCTCGTATCAAAAAACAGCACTCGAATTAAAATGACCCTCATAACGATGCAGTTGCATAAATAGCTATATCAGCTTATCGAGCAGCACGTATTGTTTCTGTTATAAAACAGTGTGAAGTAATTTTGTAATCGTAACTTTATATCGAGATAATATATGAATATCTTGAATATCATCGTCTTCTATATCTTAAGTGATCACGCATTATTAAGGACTAGCTGTACCCGGCATGCGTTGCAATGCTACGAAAAGTATTAAGAAATTATATTATAGATTTTTGGGCCAAGAACCCTCGCGGGCGTCACCAGTACATCCTACCAAAGTTTCATCACAATCTGATCAATGGTTTCGGAACACATAGAGGACAAACATACAAACATTGATTTTTGAAACGAAGTTCCTGCAGATGGTGGTGGCTACACGAAAAAAATGTGTAAGAATTTACCGCCACGACACTTATTGTCTTCCTTTATTACAAACCTTCCATTAAAGCTTTGGTGGAGTAGCGGAGCGAACGTAGGAGTGAAACTGTCGGTTCGGGGGTTCGAATCCTGACTTCAGATTATTATTAACTTATTATTATTTTTTATTTAACTAGCGACCCGCGTAGTAAAGTATATTACGCCTATGCTTTGCAAACTCCTTGGAATGTTCCGTAAGTTATACCTTGAACAGCATATTGAACAGTATGTAGGCTTATAAAAGAAGTACCTATCGCGTTACACGAAACTCACGCATTTTATAATATACTAGTAGGGCGCGTGGGTGCGCGGCCCGCAAGCGGACCGCGGTTTTTCTTCTCATCAAGTAAACTTTCAGGTCCTGATCATTTTCTATCACAACACCACTCTTCCATCTTTTATCCTCTCCGAGATAGACACCGACGAAGTTTGTATGGCCGCCATCTTTTTTCCGCCATTTTGGATTTTTTTTCAGCTCGTTGCCAATTGGATGAGGTTTCGAGTGACATTTGTTCGAGCACCCCCCACCTATCTTCAATACCCTGGCCGTGCTCCTCACCCACCTTCCAAACCCTCGATCATCATATCTCATCATTTGTCAGTATAAGGATTCTTGTATAAAAACAAATTTCGAAATGAAACCGTATCAAAGTCTTGAATAGTTCCCAACTTCTAGTCTCTTCAATATTCGCCATATATTTTGTATGAAGAAAAGAAAATTCCGCCATCTTGGATTTTTTTTCTATTCATCAAATAGACCTTTGGGTCCTGATCATCTTTTACCAAGAAACCTCTCTTCCATCTTTTATACTCCCCGAGATAGACACCGAAGAAATTTGTATGGCGGCCATCTTTTTTCCGCCATTTTGAATTTTTTTTCAGCTCGCTGCGAATTGGATGAGGTTTCGAGTGATATTTGTTCGAGCACCCCCCACCCATCTTCGATACCCTGGCCGTGCTCTTCACCCGTCTCCGAAATCCTCAATCATCAGCTCTCTCCATAATTTTCCTCCGAATGAATTTTTGTCTTCTGTACGAAACAATCGGTGAAAAAAAATTTTTTCATACAAAATTTTACAGGAGAGGTGATCAATCAGTCAGTGAATCAGTGAATCAGCACGAACAGCTATATATATATTAATATAGCTCGATTACCACTGACTCACTCACTCACTCACTGATTGACAGGGTTGTTCTCCTAGAAGGAGACGGAAATCGATATAATGATGTTGGGGAGATGTGTTTGGGGGGGGGGATTCGAGTTGGGGAAAATTATGACATTTCGGAAAAACAAGATGGCGGCCAACGTGAATCTTGCAACTCTTTTGTTTTCCAACCGATTTCTTTGAAATTCTGGATTATTGTAGAAATTAGTAAACGATTAACAGAAAAAGTGAAAAAAATTAAAAAACAAGATGGCGGCCGAGCTGTGACGTCTCAAATTTCCGACCCCTCTCCTGTAAAATTTTGTATGAAAAAAATTTTTTTCATCCATGGTGTCGTATAGAGCTCAAAGAATGTGACTCGGAGAAAGGTGGAGAGACCTGATGAGTGAGGAGTTCGCAGACGGGCGAGGGGCACGGCCAGGGTATAGAAGATAGGTGGAGGGTGCTCGACCAAATGTCATTCGAAACTTCGAGCAGTTGCCAGTGAGTTGAAAAAAAATTCCAAAATGGCGGAAAAAAAAATGGCGGCAAATTTTGTCCGTCTCTCTCTCGGAGACTATAAAAGATGGAGGAGCGGTTTCTCGACAAAAGATGATCAAAACCCGAAGGTCTACCTGGTGAGTAGGAAAAAAATTCAAGATGGTGGATTTTTTTTTTTCATACAAAATGTATATGGGGAATATTGAAGGGACTAGAAGTTGGGAACTATGCAAGACATTGATTTTGATAGGTTTATAGGGCTTTTTTTCTTTTTCTTTTTTTTTCATTTTACATTTGCTTTTTTTTCTTCTTTTTTCTTTTTTTTTCTTTTTCTTTTGTGAATGAGGAGCACGGCCAGGTTATTGCAGATAGGTGGGGTGTGCTCGAACAATTTTTTTGGCAAAAGATGACCAGAATCCGAAGGTCTACTTGATGAGTAAAAAAATCGCGGTCCGCTTTAGTGGGCCGCGCACCCACGCGCCCTACTTGTAGTAATAACACTTCCCGCGAGCTGCTTTAGCAGCTCGCGCACCGAGCGAAATAAATAAAGCCGAACAATCGCGGTCCGCTTTAGCGGGCCGCGCACCCACGCGCCTTACTTTTAGTAAAACACTTCCCGGGAGCTGCTTTAGCAGCTCGCGCACCGAGCGAAATAAATAAAGCCGAACAATCGCGTCCCGCTTTAGCGGGCCGCGCACCCACGCGCCCTACTTGTAGTAATAACACTTCCCGCGAGCTGCTTTAGCAGCTCGCGCACCGAGCGAAATAAATAAAGCCGAACAATCGCGGTCCGCTTTAGCGGGCCGCGCACCCACGCGCCTTACTTTTAGTAAAACACTTCCCGCGAGCTGCTGGGGTGTGCTCGAACAAATTTTTTGGCAAAAGATGACCAGAATCCGAAGGTCTACTTGATGAGTAAATAAATCGCGGTCCGCTTTAGCGGGCCGCGCACCCACGCGCCCTACTTATGGCAACAACACTTCCCGCGAGCTGCTTTAGCAGCTCGCGCACCGAGCGAAATAAATAAAGCCGAACAATCGCGGTCCGCTTTAGCGGGCCGCGCACCCACGCGCCCTACTTGTAGCAATAACACTTCCCGCGAGCTGCTTTAGCAGCTCGCGCACCGAGCGAAATAAATAAAGCCGAACAATCGCGGTCCGCTTTAGCGGGCCGCGCACCCACGCGCCTTACTTTTAGTAAAACACTTCCCGCGAGCTGCTTTAGCAGCTCGCGCACCGAGCAAACGCTAGTTATAATATATATAGCTCGATTACCACTCACTCACTGACTGATTCACTCATTGACAGGGTTGTTCTCCTAGAAGGAGACGGAAATCGATATAATGATGTTCGGGAGATGTGTTTGGGGGGGGATTCGAGTTGGGGAAAATTATGACATTTCGGAAAAACAAGATGGCGGCCGACGTGAATCTTGCAACTCTTTTGTTTTCCAACCGATTTCTTTGAAATTTTGGATTATTGTAGAAATTAGTAAACGATTAACAGAAAAAGTGAAAAAAATTAAAAAAACAAGATGGCGGCCGAGCTGTGACGTCTCAAATTTCCGACCCCTCTCCTGTAAAATTTTGTATGAAAAAAATTTTTTTCACCCATGATGTCGTATAGAGCTCAAAGAATGTGACTCGGAGAAAGGTGGCGAGAGCTGATGAGTGAGGAGTTCGGAGACGGGCGAGAGGCGCGGCCAGGGTATAGTAGATAGGTGGAGGATGCTCGACCAAATGTCATTCGAAACCTCGAGCAGTTGCCAGTGAGTTGAAAAAAAATTCCAAAATGGCGGAAAAAAAATGGCGGCAAATTTTGTCCGTCTCTCTCTCGGAGACTATAAAAGATGGAGGAGCGGTTTCTCGACAAAAGATGATCAAAACCCGGAGGTCTACCTGGTGAGTAGGAAAAAAATTCAAGATGGCGGATTTTTTTTCCCATACAAAATGTATGGGGAATATTGAAGGGACTAGAAGTTGGGAACTATGCAAGACATTGATTTTGATAGGTTCATAGGGCTTTTTTCTTTTTTTTTCTTTTTTTTTTTCTTTTTTTTTCTTTTTCTTTTGTGAATGAGGAGCACGGCCAGGTTATTGCAGATAGGTGGGGTGTGCTCGAACAAATTTTTTGGCAAAAGATGACCAGAATCCGAAGGTCTACTTGATGAGTAAAAAAATCGCGGTCCGCTTTAGCGGGCCGCGCACCCACCTGCCCTACTTGTAGTAATAACACTTCCCGCGAGCTGCTTTAGCAGCTCGCGCACCGAGCGAAATAAATAAAGCCGAACAATCGCGTCCCGCTTTAGCGGGCCGCGCACCCACGCGCCCTACTTGTAGTAATAACACTTCCCGCGAGCTGCTTTAGCAGCTCGCGCACCGAGCGAAATAAATAAAGCCGAACAATCGCGGTCCGCTTTAGCGGGCCGCGCACCCACGCGCCTTGCTTTTAGTAAAACACTTCCCGCGAGCTGCTTTAGCAGCTCGCGCACCGAGCAAACGCTAGTTATTATAATATATATAGCTCGATTACCACTCACTCACTGACTCACTGACTGATTGACACGATTGTTCTCCTAGAAGGAGACGGAAAACGATACAATGATGTAGGGGAGATATGTCCGGGTGGGGGATTCGAGTGGGGAAAAATTATGACATTTCGGAAAAACAAGATGGCGGCCGACGTGATTCTTGCAACTCTTTTGTTTTCCAACCGATTTCTTTGAAATTTTGGATTATTGTAGAAATTAGTAAACGATTTACAGAAAAAGTGAATAAAATTAAAAAAACAAGATGGCGGCCGAGCTGTGACGTCTCAAATTTCCGACCCCTCTCCTGTAAAATATTGTATGAAAAAATTTTTTTTCACCCATGGTGTCGTATAGAGCTCAAAGAATGTGACTCGGAGAAAGGTGGAGAGAGCTGATGAGTGAGGAGTTCGGAGACGGGCGAGGGGCACGGCCAGGGTATAGAAGATAGGTGGAGGGTGCTCGACCAAATGTCATTCGAAACCTCGAGCAGTTGCCAGTGAGTTGAAAAAAAATTCCAAAATGGCGGAAAAAAAATGGCGGCAAATTTTGTCCGTCTCTCTCTCGGAGACTATAAAAGATGGAGGAGCGGTTTCTCGACAAAAGATGATCAAAACCCGGAGGTCTACCTGGTGAGTAGGAAAAAAATTCAAGATGGTGGATTTTTTTTTTTACATACAAAATGTATGGGGAATATTGAAGGGACTAGAAGTTGGGAACTATGCAAGACATTGATTTTGATAGGTTCATAGGGCTTTTTTTCTTTTTCTTTTATTCATTTTACATTTGTTTTTTTTTCCTTTTTTTCATTTTTTTTCTTTTTTTTCTTTTTCTTTTGTGAATAAGGAGCACGGCCAGGTTATTGCAGATAGGTGGGGTGTGCTCGAACAAATTTTTTGGCAAAAGATGACCAGAATCCGAAGGGCTACTTGATGAGTAAAAAAATCGCGGTCCGCTTTAGCGGGCCGCGCACCCACGCGCCCTACTTGTAGTAATAACACTTCCCGCGAGCTGCTTTAGCAGCTCGCGCACCGAGCGAAATAAACAAAGCCGAACAATCGCGGTCCGCTTTAGCGGGCCGCGCACCCACGCGCCTTACTTTTAGTAAAACACTTCCCGCGAGCTGCTTTAGCAGCTCGCGCACCGAGCAAATGCTAGTTATAATATATATAGCTCGATTACCACTCACTGACTGATTCACTGACTCATTGACATAATTGTTCTCCTAGAAGGAGACGGAAATCGATATAATAATGTTCGCGAGATATGTTCGGGTGGGGGATTCGAGTGGGGAAAAATTATGACATTTCGGAAAAACAAGATGGCGGCCGACGTGAATCTTGCAACTCTTTTGTTTTCCAACCGATTTCTTTGAAATTTTGGATTATTGTAGAAATTAGTAAACGATTAACAGAAAAAGTGAAAAAAATTAAAAAACAAGATGGCGGCCGAGCTGTGACGTCTCAAATTTCCGACCCCTCTCCTGTAAAATTTTGTATGAAAAAAATTTTTTTCATCCATGGTGTCGTATAGAGCTCAAAGAATGTGACTCGGAGAAAGGTGGAGAGACCTGATGAGTGAGGAGTTCGCAGACGGGCGAGGGGCACGGCCAGGGTATAGAAGATAGGTGGAGGGTGCTCGACCAAATGTCATTCGAAACTTCGAGCAGTTGCCAGTGAGTTGAAAAAAAATTCCAAAATGGCGGAAAAAAAAATGGCGGCAAATTTTGTCCGTCTCTCTCTCGGAGACTATAAAAGATGGAGGAGCGGTTTCTCGACAAAAGATGATCAAAACCCGAAGGTCTACCTGGTGAGTAGGAAAAAAATTCAAGATGGTGGATTTTTTTTTTTCATACAAAATGTATATGGGGAATATTGAAGGGACTAGAAGTTGGGAACTATGCAAGACATTGATTTTGATAGGTTTATAGGGCTTTTTTTCTTTTTCTTTTTTTTTCATTTTACATTTGCTTTTTTTTCTTCTTTTTTTCTTTTTTTTTCTTTTTCTTTTGTGAATGAGGAGCACGGCCAGGTTATTGCAGATAGGTGGGGTGTGCTCGAACAATTTTTTTGGCAAAAGATGACCAGAATCCGAAGGTCTACTTGATGAGTAAAAAAATCGCGGTCCGCTTTAGTGGGCCGCGCACCCACGCGCCCTACTTGTAGTAATAACACTTCCCGCGAGCTGCTTTAGCAGCTCGCGCACCGAGCGAAATAAATAAAGCCGAACAATCGCGGTCCGCTTTAGCGGGCCGCGCACCCACGCGCCTTACTTTTAGTAAAACACTTCCCGGGAGCTGCTTTAGCAGCTCGCGCACCGAGCGAAATAAATAAAGCCGAACAATCGCGTCCCGCTTTAGCGGGCCGCGCACCCACGCGCCCTACTTGTAGTAATAACACTTCCCGCGAGCTGCTTTAGCAGCTCGCGCACCGAGCGAAATAAATAAAGCCGAACAATCGCGGTCCGCTTTAGCGGGCCGCGCACCCACGCGCCTTACTTTTAGTAAAACACTTCCCGCGAGCTGCTGGGGTGTGCTCGAACAAATTTTTTGGCAAAAGATGACCAGAATCCGAAGGTCTACTTGATGAGTAAATAAATCGCGGTCCGCTTTAGCGGGCCGCGCACCCACGCGCCCTACTTATGGCAACAACACTTCCCGCGAGCTGCTTTAGCAGCTCGCGCACCGAGCGAAATAAATAAAGCCGAACAATCGCGGTCCGCTTTAGCGGGCCGCGCACCCACGCGCCCTACTTGTAGTAATAACACTTCCCGCGAGCTGCTTTAGCAGCTCGCGCACCGAGCGAAATAAATAAAGCCGAACAATCGCGGTCCGCTTTAGCGGGCCGCGCACCCACGCGCCTTACTTTTAGTAAAACACTTCCCGCGAGCTGCTTTAGCAGCTCGCGCACCGAGCAAACGCTAGTTATAATATATATAGCTCGATTACCACTCACTCACTGACTGATTCACTCATTGACAGGGTTGTTCTCCTAGAAGGAGACGGAAATCGATATAATGATGTTCGGGAGATGTGTTTGGGGGGGGGATTCGAGTTGGGGAAAATTATGACATTTCGGAAAAACAAGATGGCGGCCGACGTGAATCTTGCAACTCTTTTGTTTTCCAACCGATTTCTTTGAAATTTTGGATTATTGTAGAAATTAGTAAACAATTAACAGAAAAAGTGAAAAAAATTAAAAAAACAAGATGGCGGCCGAGCTGTGACGTCTCAAATTTCCGACCCCTCTCCTGTAAAATTTTGTATGAAAAAAATTTTTTTCACCCATGATGTCGTATAGAGCTCAAAGAATGTGACTCGGAGAAAGGTGGCGAGAGCTGATGAGTGAGGAGTTCGGAGACGGGCGAGAGGCGCGGCCAGGGTATAGTAGATAGGTGGAGGATGCTCGACCAAATGTCATTCGAAACCTCGAGCAGTTGCCAGTGAGTTGAGAAAAAATTCCAAAATGGCGGAAAAAAAATGGCGGCAAATTTTGTCCGTCTCTCTCTCGGAGACTATAAAAGATGGAGGAGCGGTTTCTCGACAAAAGATGATCAAAACCCGGAGGTCTACCTGGTGAGTAGGAAAAAAATTCAAGATGGCGGATTTTTTTTCCCATACAAAATGTATGGGGAATATTGAAGGGACTAGAAGTTGGGAACTATGCAAGACATTGATTTTGATAGGTTCATAGGGCTTTTTTCTTTTTTTTTCTTTTTTTTTTTTCTTTTTTTTTCTTTTTCTTTTGTGAATGAGGAGCACGGCCAGGTTATTGCAGATAGGTGGGGTGTGCTCGATTAAATTTTTTGGCAAAAGATGACCAGAATCCGAAGGTCTACTTGATGAGAAAAAAAATCGCGGTCCGCTTTAGCGGGCCGCGCACCCACCTGCCCTACTTGTAGTAATAACACTTCCCGCGAGCTGCTTTAGCAGCTCGCGCACCGAGCGAAATAAATAAAGCCGAACAATCGCGTCCCGCTTTAGCGGGCCATGCACCCACGCGCCCTACTTGTAGTAATAACACTTCCCGCGAGCTGCTTTAGCAGCTCGCGCACCGAGCAAACGCTAGTTATTATAATATATATAGCTCGATTACCACTCACTCACTGATTCACTCACTCACTCATTGACAGGGTTGTTCTCCTAGAAGGAGACGGAAATCGATATAATGATGTAGGGGAGATATGTCCGGGTGGGGGATTCGAGTTGGGGAAAATTATGACATTTCGGAAAAACAAGATGGCGGCCGACGTGAATCTTGCAACTCTTTAGTTTTCCAACCGATTTCTTTGAAATTTTGGATTATTGTAGGAATTAGTAAACGATTAACAGAAAAAGTGAAAAAAATTAAAAAAACAAGATGGCGGCCGAGCTGTGACGTCTCAAATTTCCGACCCCTCTCCTGTAAAATTTTGTATGAAAAAAAATTTTTTTACCCATGGTGTCGTATAGAGCTCAAAGAATATGACTAGGAGAAAGGTGGAGAGAGCTGATGAGTGAGGGGTTCGGAGACGAGCGAGGGGCACGGCCAGGGTATAGAAGATAGGTGGAGGGTGCTCGACCAAATGTCATTCGAAACCTCGAGCAGTTGCCAGTGAGTTGAAAAAAAATTCCAAAATGGCGGAAAAAAAATGGCGGCAAATTTTGTCCGTCTCTCTCTCGGAGACTATAAAAGATGGAGGAGCGGTTTCTCGACAAAAGATGATCACAACCCGGAGGTCTACCTGGTGAGTAGGAAAAAAATTCAAGATGGCGGATTTATTTTTTTTCCATACAAAATGTATGGGGAATATTGAAGGGATTAGAAGTTGGGAACTATGCAAGACATTGATTTTGATAGGTTCATAGGGCTTTTTTTCTTTTTCTTTTTTTTCATTTTATATTTGCTTTTTTTCTTTTTTTTCTTTTTTTTTTCTTTTTTTTCTTTTTCTTTTGTGAATGAGGAGCACGGCCAGGTTATTGCAGATAGGTGGGGTGTGTTCGAACAAATTTTTTGGCAAAAGATGACCAGAATCCGAAGGTCTACTTGAAGAGTAAATAAATCGCGGTCCGCTTTAGCGGGCCGCGCACCCACGCGCCCTACTTGTAGTAATAACACTTCCCGCGAGCTGCTTCAGCAGCTCGCGCACCGAGCGAAATAAATAAAGCCGAACAATCGCGGTCCGCTTTAGCGGGCCGCGCACCCACGAGCCCTACTTGTAGCAATAACACTTCCCGCGAGCTGCTTTAGCAGCTCGCGCACCGAGCGAAATAAATAAAGCCGAACAATCGCGGTCCGCTTTAGCGGGCCGCGCACCCACGCGCCCTACTTGTAGTAATAACACTTCCCGCGAGCTGCTTTAGCAGCTCGCGCACCGAGCGAAATAAATAAAGCCGAACAATCGCGGTCCGCTTTAGCGGGCCGCGCACCCACGCGCCCTACTTGTAGCAATAACACTTCCCGCGAGCTGCTTTAGCAGCTCGCGCACCGAGCAAATGCTAGTTATAATATATATAGCTCGATTACCACTGACTGACTGACACACTCACTGATTGACATAATTGTTCTCCTAGAAAGAGACAAAAAACGATATAATGATGTACGGGAGATATGTCCGGGTGGGGGATTCGAGTGGGGAAAAATTATGACATTTCGGAAAAACAAGATGGCGGCCGACGTGATTCTTGCAACTCTTTTGTTTTCCAACCGATTTCTTTGAAATTTTCGGATTATTGTAGAAATTAGTAAACGATTAACAGAAAAAGTGAAAAAAATTTAAAAATCAAGATGGCGGCCGAGCTGTGACGTCTCAAATTTCCGACCCTCTCCTGTAAAATTTTGTATGAAAAAATTTTTTTTCACCCATGGTGTCGTATAGAGCTCAAAGAATGTGACTCGGAGAAAGGTGGAGAGAGCTGATGAGTGAGGAGTTCGGAGACGGGCGAGGGGCACGGCCAGGGTATAGAAGATAGGTGGAGGGTGCTCGACCAAATGTCATTCGAAACCTCGAGCAGTTGCCAGTGAGTTGAAAAAAAATTCCAAAATGGCGGAAAAAAAATGGCGGCAAATTTTGTCCGTCTCTCTCTCGGAGACTATAAAAGATGGAGGAGCGGTTTCTCGACAAAAGTTGATCACAACCCGGAGGTCTACCTGGTGAGTAGGAAAAAAATTCAAGATGGCGGATTTTTTTTTCCCCCATACAAAATGTATGGGGAATATTGAAGGGACTAGAAGTTGGGAACTATGCAAGACATTGATTTCGATAGGTTCATAGGTGTCTTAGATCGCGGAGAATTAAAAAAGAAAAATAATATACTGGCCGAATTGAGAACCTCCTCCTTTTTGGAAATGGGTTAAAAAAGGTGAAAGAGTGGTTTTTTTGCCAACTATCCACGCGACCAACTAGGTGGGGTGTGCTCCAACAAAAATTACTCGAAACCACATCCAATTAGCAGGGAGTTGAAAAAAAAACTCCAAAATGGCGGATTCAAGATGGTGGCCATAGAAACTTTCTCTGGTGTCTATCTCGGAGAGTATAAAAGATGGAAGAGTAGTTTCTTGGCAACAGATGATCAAGACCCAAAGGTCTACTTGATGATCAGGAAAAAAAACAAGATGGCGGATTTTTTTCCATGCGAAATATATGGCGAATATTGATTTTTCTTTTTTTTTCTTCTTTTTGTTTCTTTTTTCTTTTTTTTTCTTTTTCTTCATTTTTCTTTTTTTTCTCTTTTCTTTTTTTCTTTTTCTTTTGCTTTTTTCTTTTTTTTCTTTTTTTTCTCTTTTCCTTTTTTCTTTTTCTTTTCCTTTTTTTTCATTTTTCATTTTCTTTTTTCTTTTATTTTTTCCTTTTATTATTATTATTTTTTTTTTAATTTTTCATTTTCATTTTTTTTCTTTTTTCTTTTTTTTCTTTTTTTTAATTTTTGATTTTCATTTTTTTTCTATTTTTCTTTTTTTTTCTTTTTTTTCATTTTTCATTTATTTGCTTTTTTTCTTTTTCTTTTTTCTTTTTTTTCTTTTTTTCTTTCTTTTCCTTTTTTTTATTATTTTTCTTTTTTTTCATTTTTCATTTTCTTTTTTTCCTTCTTCTTTTTTTCTTTTCTTTTTTTCTTTTTTTTCTTTTTCTTTCGTGAATGAGGAGCACGGCCAGGTTATTGCAGATAGGTGGGGTGTGCTCGAACAAATTTTTTGGCAAAAGATGACCAGAATCCGAAGGTCTACTTGATGAGTAAAAAAATCGCGGTCCGCTTTAGCGGGCCGCGCACCCACGCGCCCTACTTGTAGTAATAACACTTCCCGCGAGCTGCTTTAGCAGCTCGCGCACCGAGCGAAATAAATAAAGCCGAACAATCGCGGTCCGCTTTAGCGGGCTGCGCACCCACGCGCCTTACTTTTAGTAAAACACTTCCCGCGAGCTGCTTTAGCAGCTCGCGCACCGAGCGAAATAAATAAAGCCGAACAATCGCGGTCCGCTTTAGCGGGCCGCGCATCCACGCGCCTTACTTTTAGTAACAACACTTCCCGCGAGCTGCTTTAGCAGCTCGCGCACCGAGCAAATGCTAGTTATTATATTATAATATATATAGCTCGATTACCACTGACTGACACACTCACTCACTCACTCACTCACTCATTGACAGGGTTGTTCTCCTAGAAGGAGACGGAAATCGATATAATGATGTAGGGGAGATATGTCCAGGTGGGGGATTCGAGTTGGGGAAAATTATGACATTTCGGAAAAACAAGATGGCGGCCGACGTGAATCTTGCAACTCTTTTGTTTTCCAACCGATTTCTTTGAAATTTTGGATTATTGTAGAAATTAGTAAACGATTAACAGAAAAAGTGAAAAAAATTAAAAAAACAAGATGGCGGCCGAGCTGTGACGTCTCAAATTTCCGACCCCTCTCCTGTAAAATTTTGTATGAAAAAAATTTTTTTCACCCATGGTGTCGTATAGAGCTCAAAGAATGTGACTCGGAGAAAGGTGGCGAGAGCTGATGAGTGAGGAGTTCGGAGACGGGCGAAGGGCACGGCCAGGGTATAGTAGATAGGTGGAGGGTGCTCGACCAAATGTCATTCGAAACCTCGAGCAGTTGCCAGTGAGTTGAAAAAAAATTCCAAAATGGCGGAAAAAAAACGGCGGCAAATTTTGTCCGTCTCTCTCTCGGAGACTATAAAAGATGGAGGAGCGGTTTCTCGACAAAAGATGATCAAAACCCGGAGGTCTACCTGGTGAGTAGGAAAAAAATTCAAGATGGCGGATTTTTTTTTTCCATACTAAATGTATGGGGAATATTGAAGGGACTAGAAGTTGGGAACTATGCAAGACATTGATTTTGATAGGTTCATAGGGCTTTTTTTTTCTTTTTTTTCATTTTACATTTGTTTTTTTTTTGTTTTTTTTCATTTTTTTTTCTTTTTTTTTCTTTTTCTTTTGTGAATGAGGAGCACGGCCAGGTTATTGCAGATAGGTGGGGTGTGCTCGAACAAATTTTTTGGCAAAAGATGACCAGAATCCGAAGGGCTACTTGATGAGTAACAAAATCGCGGTCCGCTTTAGCGGGCCGCGCACCCACGCGCCCTACTTGTAGTAATAACACTTCCCGCGAGCTGCTTTAGCAGCTCGCGCACCGAGCGAAATAAATAAAGCCGAACAATCGCGGTCCGCTTTAGCGGGCCGCGCACTCACGCGCCCTACTTGTAGTAATAACACTTCCCGCGAGCTGCTTTAGCAGCTCGCGCACCGAGCGAAATAAAGAAAGCCGAACAATCGCGGTCCGCTTTAGCGGGCCGCGCACCCACGCGCCTTACTTTTAGTAAAACACTTCCCGCGAGCTGCTTTAGCAGCTCGCGCACCGAGCGAAATACTAGTAATAATATATATAGCTCGATTACCACTGATTCACTGACTCACTCACTGATTGACAGGGTTGTTCTCCTAGAAGGAGACGGAAATCGATATAATGATGTAGGGGAGATATGTCCAGGTGGGGGATTCGAGTTGGGGAAAATTCTGACATTTCGGAAAAACAAGATGGCGGCCGACGTGAATCTTGCAACTCTTTTGTTTTCCGACCGATTTCTTTGAAATTTTGGACTATTGTAGATATTAGTAAACTATTAAGAGAAAAAGTGAAAAAAATTAAAAAAACAAGATGGCGGCCGAGCTGTGACGTCTCAAATTTCCGACCCCTCTCCTGTAAAATTTTGTATGAAAAAAATTTTTTTCACCCATGGTGTCGTATAGCTCTCAAAGAATGTGACTCGGAGAAAGGTGGAGAGAGCTGATGAGTGAGGAGTTCGGAGACGGGCGAGGGGCACGGCCAGGGTATAGAAGATAGGTGGAGGGTGCTCGACCAAATGTCATTCAAAACCTCGAGCAGTTGCCAGTGAGTTGAAAAAAATTTCCAAAATGGCGGAAAAAAATGGCGGCAAATTTTGTCCGTCTCTCTCTCGGAGACTATAAAAGATGGAGGAGCGGTTTCTCGACAAAAGATGATCACAACCCGGAGGTCTACCTGGTGAGTAGGAAAAAAATTCAAGATGGCGGATTTTTTTTTCCCCCCATACAAAATGTATGGGGAATATTGAAGGGACTAGAAGTTGGGAACTATGCAAGACATTGATTTTGATAGGTTCATAGGGCTTTTTTTCTTTTTCTTTTTTTTCATTTTACATTTGTTTTTTTTTTCTTTTTTTTCATTTTTTTTTTCTTTTTTTTTCTTTTTCTTTTGTGAATGAGGAGCACGGCCAGGTTATTGCAGATAGGTGGGGTGTGCTCGAACAAATTTTTTGGCAAAAGATGACCAGAATCCGAAGGGCTACTTGATGAGTAAAAAAATCGCGGTCCGCTTTAGCGGGCCGCGCACCCACGCGCCCTACTTGTAGTAATAACACTTCCCGCGAGCTGCTTTAGCAGCTCGCGCACCGAGCGAAATAAATAAAGCCGAACAATCGCGGTCCGCTTTAGCGGGCCGCGCACCCACGCGCCTTACTTTTAGTAAAACACTTCCCGCGAGCTGCTTTAGCAGCTCGCGCACCGAGCAAACGCTAGTTATAATATATATAGCTCGATTACCACTCACTGACTGATTCACTGACTCATTGACATAATTGTTCTCCTAGAAGGAGACGGAAATCGATATAATAATGTTCGCGAGATATGTTCGGGTGGGGGATTCGAGTGGGGAAAAATTATGACATTTCGGAAAAACAAGATGGCGACCGACGTGAATCTTGCAACTCTTTTGTTTTCCAACCGATTTCTTTGAAATTTTGGATTATTGTAGAAATTAGTAAACGATTAACAGAAAAAGTGAAAAAAATTAAAAAAACAAGATGGCGGCCGAGCTGTGACGTCTCAAATTTCCACCCCTCTCCTGTAAAATTTTGTATGAAAAAAATTTTTTTCACCCATGGTGTCGTATAGAGCTAAAAGAATGTGACTCGGAGAAAGGTGGCGAGAGCTGATGAGTGAGGAGTTCGGAGACGGGCGAGGGGCACGGCCAGGGTATAGAAGATAGGTGGAGGGTGCTCGACCAAATGTCATTCGAAACCTCGAGCAGTTGCCAGTGAGTTGAAAAAAAATTCCAAAATGGCGGAAAAAAAATGGCGGCAAATTTTGTCCGTCTCTCTCTCGGAGACTATAAAAGATGGAAGAGCGGTTTCTCGACAAAAGATGATCACAACCCGGAGGTCTACCTGGTGAGTAGGAAAAAAATTCAAGATGGCGGATTTTTTTTTCCCCCATACAAAATGTATGGGGAATATTGAAGGGACTAGAAGTTGGGAACTATGCAAGACATTGATAGGTTCATAGGGCTTTTTTTCTTTTTCTTTTTTTTCATTTTACATTTGCTTTTTTTCTTTTTTTTTTCTTTTTTTTTTCTTTTTTTTTCTTTTTCTTTTGTGAATGAGGAGCACGGCCAGGTTATTGCAGATAGGTGGAATGTGCTCGAACAAATTTTTTGGCAAAAGATGACCAGAATCCGAAGGTCTACTTGATGAGCAAAAAAATCGCGGTCCGCTTAGCGGGCCGCGCACCCACGCGCCCTACTTGTAGTAATAACACTTCCCGCGAGCTGCTTTAGCAGCTCGCGCACCGAGCGAAATAAATAAAGCCGAACAATCGCGGTCCGCTTTAGCGGGCCGCGCACCCACGCGCCTTACTTTTAGTAAAACACTTCCCGCGAGCTGCTTTAGCAGCTCGCGCACCGAGCAAACGCTAGTTATTATAATATATATAGCTCGATTACCACTGACTCACTGACTCACTGATTGACATAATTGTTCTCCAAGAAAGAGACAAAAAACGATACAATGATGTAGGGGAGATATGTTGGGGTGGGGGATTCGAGTTGGGGAAAATTATGACATTTCGGAAAAACAAGATGGCGGCCGACGTGAATCTTGCAACTCTTTTGTGTTCCAACCGATTTCTTTGAAATTTTGGATTATTGTAGAAATTAGTAAACGATTAACAGAAAAAGTGAAAAAAATTAAAAAAACAAGATGGCGGCCGAGCTGTGACGTCTCAAATTTCCACCCCTCTCCTGTAAAATTTTGTATGAAAAAAGTTTTTTTCACCCATGGTGTTGTATAGAGCTCAAAGAATGTGACTCGAAGAAAGGTGGAGAGAGCTGATGAGTGAGGAGTTCGGAGACGGGCGAGGGGCACGGCCAGGGTATAGAAGATAGGTGGAGGGTGCTCGACCAAATGTCATTCGAAACCTCGAGCAGTTGCCAGTGAGTTGAAAAAAAAATCCAAAATGGCGGAAAAAAAATGGCGGCAAATTTTGTCCGTCTATCTCTCGGAGACTATAAAAGATGGAGGAGCGGTTTCTCGACAAAAGATGATCACAACCCGGAGGTCTACCTGGTGAGTAGGAAAAAAATTCAAGATGGCGGATTTTTTTTTCCCCCCATACAAAATGTATGGGGAATATTGAAGGGACTAGAAGTTGGGAACTATGCAAGACATTGATTTTGATAGGTTCATAGGGCTTTTTTTCTTTTTCTTTTTTTTCATTTTACATTTGCTTTTTTTCTTTTTTTTTTCTTTTTTTTCTTTTTCTCTTGTGAATGAGGAGCACGGCCAGGTTATTGCAGATAGGTGGGGTGTGCTCGAACAAATTTTTTGGCAAAAGATGACCAGAATCCGAAGGTCTACTTGATGAGAAAAAAAATCGCGGTCCGCTTTAGCGGGCCGCGCACCCACGCGCCCTACTTGTAGTAATAACACTTCCCGCGAGCTGCTTTAGCAGCTCGCGCACCGAGCGAAATAAATAAAGCCGAACAATCGCGGTCCGCTTTAGCGGGCCGCGCACCCACGCGCCCTACTTGTAGCAATAACACTTCCCGCGAGCTGCTTTAGCAGCTCGCGCACCGAGCAAATGCTAGTTATAATATATATAGCTCGATTACCACTCACTCACTCACTCACTCACTCATTGACACGATTGTTCTCCTAGAAAGAGACAGAAAACGATACAATGATGTAGGGGAGATATGTCCGGGTGGGGGATTCGAGTGGGGAAAAATTATGACATTTCGGAAAAACAAGATGGCGGCCGACGTGAATCTTGCAACTCTTTTGTTTTCCAACCGATTTCTTTGAAATTTTGGATTATTGTAGAAATTAGTAAACAATTAACAGAAAAAGTGAAAAAAATTAAAAAAACAAGATGGCGGCCGAGCTGTGACGTCTCAAATTTCCACCCCTCTCCTGTAAAATTTTGTATGAAAAAAATTTTTTTCACCCATGGTGTCGTATAGAGCTCAAAGAATTTGACTCGGAGAAAGATGGAGAGAGCTGATGAGTGAGGAGTTTGGAGACGGGCGAGGGGCACGGCCAGGGTATAGAAGATAGGTGGAGGGTGCTCGACCAAATGTCATTCGAAACCTCGAGCAGTTGCCAGTGAGTTGAAAAAAAATTCCAAAATGGCGGAAAAAAAATGGCGGCAAATTTTGTCCGTCTCTCTCTCGGAGACTATAAAAGATGGAGGAGCGGTTTCTCGACAAAAGATGATCACAACCCGGAGGTCTACCTGGTGAGTAGGAAAAAAATTCAAGATGGCGGATTTTTTTTTCCCCCCATACAAAATGTATGGGGAATATTGAAGGGACTAGAAAATGGGAACTATACAAGACATTGATTTTGATAGGTTCATAGGGTTTTTTTTCTTTTTCTTTTTTTTCATTTTACATTTGCTTTTTTTCTTTTTTTTCTTTTTTTTTCTTTTTTTTTCTTTTTTCCTTTTTTTTATTCATTTTCTTTTTTTTCATTTTTCATTTTCTTTTATTCTTTCTTCTTTTTTCTTTTCTTTTTTTTCTTTTTTTTTTCTTTTTTTTTCTTTTTCTTTTGTGAATGAGGAGCACGGCCAGGTTATTGCAGATAGGTGGGGTGTGCTCGAACAAATTTTTTGGCAAAAGATGACCAGAATCCGAAGGTCTACTTGATGAGTAAAAAAATCGCGGTCCGCTTTAGCGGGCCGCGCACCCACGCGCCCTACTTGTAGTAATAACACTTCCCGCGAGCTGCTTTAGCAGCTCGCGCACCGAGCGAAATAAATAAAGCCGAACAATCGCGGTCCGCTTTAGCGGGCCGCGCACCCACGCGCCTTACTTTTAGTAAAACACTTCCCGCGAGCTGCTTTAGCAGCTCGCGCACCGAGCGAAATACTAGTTATAATATATATAGCTCGATTACCACTCACTCACTGACACACTCACTCACTCATTGACAGGGTTGTTCTCCTAGAAGGAGACGGAAATCGATATAATGATGTTCGGGAGATGTGTTTGGGGGGGGGATTCGAGTTGGGGAAAATTATGACATTTCGGAAAAACAAGATGGCGGCCGACGTGAATCTTGCAACTCTTTTGTTTTCCAACCGATTTCTTTGAAATTTTGGATTGTCGTAGAAATTAGTAAACGATTAACAGAAAACGTGAAAAAAATTTAAAAAACAAGATGGCGGCCGAGCTGTGACGTCTCAAATTTCCGACCCCTCTCCTGTGAAATTTTGTATGAAAAAAATTTTTTTCACCCATGGTGTCGTATAGAGCTCAAAGAATGTGACTCGGAGAAAGGTGGAGAGAGCTGATGACTGAGGAGTTCGGAGACGGGCGAGGGGCACGGCCAGGGTATAGAAGATAGGTGGAGGGTGCTCGACCAAATGTCATTCGAAACCTCGAGCAGTTGCCAGTGAGTTGAAAAAAAATTCCAAAATGGCGGAAAAAAAATGGCGGCAAATTTTGTCCGTCTCTCTCTCGGAGACTATAAAAGATGGAGGAGCGGTTTCTCGACAAAAGTTGATCACAACCCGGAGGTCTACCTGGTGAGTAGGAAAAAAATTCAAGATGGCGGATTTTTTTTTCCCCCATACAAAATGTATGGGGAATATTGAAGGGACTAGAAGTTGGGAACTATGCAAGACATTGATTTCGATAGGTTCATAGGTGTCTTAGATCGCGGAGAATTAAAAAAGAAAAATAATATACTGGCCGAATTGAGAACCTCCTCCTTTTTGGAAATGGGTTAAAAAAGGTGAAAGAGTGGTTTTTTTGCCAACTATCCACGCGACCAACTAGGTGGGGTGTGCTCCAACAAAAATTACTCGAAACCACATCCAATTAGCAGGGAGTTGAAAAAAAAACTCCAAAATGGCGGATTCAAGATGGTGGCCATAGAAACTTTCTCTGGTGTCTATCTCGGAGAGTATAAAAGATGGAAGAGTAGTTTCTTGGCAACAGATGATCAAGACCCAAAGGTCTACTTGATGATCAGGAAAAAAAACAAGATGGCGGATTTTTTTCCATGCGAAATATATGGCGAATATTGATTTTTCTTTTTTTTTCTTCTTTTTGTTTCTTTTTTCTTTTTTTTTCTTTTTCTTCATTTTTCTTTTTTTTCTCTTTTCTTTTTTTCTTTTTCTTTTGCTTTTTTCTTTTTTTTCTTTTTTTTCTCTTTTCCTTTTTTCTTTTTCTTTTCCTTTTTTTTCATTTTTCATTTTCTTTTTTCTTTTATTTTTTCCTTTTATTATTATTATTTTTTTTTTAATTTTTCATTTTCATTTTTTTTCTTTTTTCTTTTTTTTCTTTTTTTTAATTTTTGATTTTCATTTTTTTTCTATTTTTCTTTTTTTTTCTTTTTTTTCATTTTTCATTTCTTTGCTTTTTTTCTTTTTCTTTTTTCTTTTTTTTCTTTTTTTCTTTCTTTTTCCTTTTTTTTATTATTTTTCTTTTTTTTCATTTTTCATTTTCTTTTTTTCCTTCTTCTTTTTTTCTTTTCTTTTTTTCTTTTTTTTCTTTTTCTTTCGTGAATGAGGAGCACGGCCAGGTTATTGCAGATAGGTGGGGTGTGCTCGAACAAATTTTTTGGCAAAAGATGACCAGAATCCGAAGGTCTACTTGATGAGTAAAAAAATCGCGGTCCGCTTTAGCGGGCCGCGCACCCACGCGCCCTACTTGTAGTAATAACACTTCCCGCGAGCTGCTTTAGCAGCTCGCGCACCGAGCGAAATAAATAAAGCCGAACAATCGCGGTCCGCTTTAGCGGGCCGCGCACCCACGCGCCTTACTTTTAGTAAAACACTTCCCGCGAGCTGCTTTAGCAGCTCGCGCACCGAGCGAAATAAATAAAGCCGAACAATCGCGGTCCGCTTTAGCGGGCCGCGCATCCACGCGCCTTACTTTTAGTAACAACACTTCCCGCGAGCTGCTTTAGCAGCTCGCGCACCGAGCAAATGCTAGTTATTATATTATAATATATATAGCTCGATTACCACTGACTGACACACTCACTCACTCACTCACTCACTCATTGACAGGGTTGTTCTCCTAGAAGGAGACGGAAATCGATATAATGATGTAGGGGAGATATGTCCAGGTGGGGGATTCGAGTTGGGGAAAATTATGACATTTCGGAAAAACAAGATGGCGGCCGACGTGAATCTTGCAACTCTTTTGTTTTCCAACCGATTTCTTTGAAATTTTGGATTATTGTAGAAATTAGTAAACGATTAACAGAAAAAGTGAAAAAAATTAAAAAAACAAGATGGCGGCCGAGCTGTGACGTCTCAAATTTCCGACCCCTCTCCTGTAAAATTTTGTATGAAAAAAATTTTTTTCACCCATGGTGTCGTATAGAGCTCAAAGAATGTGACTCGGAGAAAGGTGGCGAGAGCTGATGAGTGAGGAGTTCGGAGACGGGCGAAGGGCACGGCCAGGGTATAGTAGATAGGTGGAGGGTGCTCGACCAAATGTCATTCGAAACCTCGAGCAGTTGCCAGTGAGTTGAAAAAAAATTCCAAAATGGCGGAAAAAAAACGGCGGCAAATTTTGTCCGTCTCTCTCTCGGAGACTATAAAAGATGGAGGAGCGGTTTCTCGACAAAAGATGATCAAAACCCGGAGGTCTACCTGGTGAGTAGGAAAAAAATTCAAGATGGCGGATTTTTTTTTTCCATACTAAATGTATGGGGAATATTGAAGGGACTAGAAGTTGGGAACTATGCAAGACATTGATTTTGATAGGTTCATAGGGCTTTTTTTTTCTTTTTTTTCATTTTACATTTGTTTTTTTTTTGTTTTTTTTCATTTTTTTTTCTTTTTTTTTCTTTTTCTTTTGTGAATGAGGAGCACGGCCAGGTTATTGCAGATAGGTGGGGTGTGCTCGAACAAATTTTTTGGCAAAAGATGACCAGAATCCGAAGGGCTACTTGATGAGTAACAAAATCGCGGTCCGCTTTAGCGGGCCGCGCACCCACGCGCCCTACTTGTAGTAATAACACTTCCCGCGAGCTGCTTTAGCAGCTCGCGCACCGAGCGAAATAAATAAAGCCGAACAATCGCGGTCCGCTTTAGCGGGCCGCGCACTCACGCGCCCTACTTGTAGTAATAACACTTCCCGCGAGCTGCTTTAGCAGCTCGCGCACCGAGCGAAATAAAGAAAGCCGAACAATCGCGGTCCGCTTTAGCGGGCCGCGCACCCACGCGCCTTACTTTTAGTAAAACACTTCCCGCGAGCTGCTTTAGCAGCTCGCGCACCGAGCGAAATACTAGTAATAATATATATAGCTCGATTACCACTGATTCACTGACTCACTCACTGATTGACAGGGTTGTTCTCCTAGAAGGAGACGGAAATCGATATAATGATGTAGGGGAGATATGTCCAGGTGGGGGATTCGAGTTGGGGAAAATTCTGACATTTCGGAAAAACAAGATGGCGGCCGACGTGAATCTTGCAACTCTTTTGTTTTCCGACCGATTTCTTTGAAATTTTGGACTATTGTAGATATTAGTAAACTATTAAGAGAAAAAGTGAAAAAAATTAAAAAAACAAGATGGCGGCCGAGCTGTGACGTCTCAAATTTCCGACCCCTCTCCTGTAAAATTTTGTATGAAAAAAATTTTTTTCACCCATGGTGTCGTATAGCTCTCAAAGAATGTGACTCGGAGAAAGGTGGAGAGAGCTGATGAGTGAGGAGTTCGGAGACGGGCGAGGGGCACGGCCAGGGTATAGAAGATAGGTGGAGGGTGCTCGACCAAATGTCATTCAAAACCTCGAGCAGTTGCCAGTGAGTTGAAAAAAATTTCCAAAATGGCGGAAAAAAATGGCGGCAAATTTTGTCCGTCTCTCTCTCGGAGACTATAAAAGATGGAGGAGCGGTTTCTCGACAAAAGATGATCACAACCCGGAGGTCTACCTGGTGAGTAGGAAAAAAATTCAAGATGGCGGATTTTTTTTTCCCCCCATACAAAATGTATGGGGAATATTGAAGGGACTAGAAGTTGGGAACTATGCAAGACATTGATTTTGATAGGTTCATAGGGCTTTTTTTCTTTTTCTTTTTTTTCATTTTACATTTGTTTTTTTTTTCTTTTTTTTCATTTTTTTTTTCTTTTTTTTTTCTTTTTCTTTTGTGAATGAGGAGCACGGCCAGGTTATTGCAGATAGGTGGGGTGTGCTCGAACAAATTTTTTGGCAAAAGATGACCAGAATCCGAAGGGCTACTTGATGAGTAAAAAAATCGCGGTCCGCTTTAGCGGGCCGCGCACCCACGCGCCCTACTTGTAGTAATAACACTTCCCGCGAGCTGCTTTAGCAGCTCGCGCACCGAGCGAAATAAATAAAGCCGAACAATCGCGGTCCGCTTTAGCGGGCCGCGCACCCACGCGCCTTACTTTTAGTAAAACACTTCCCGCGAGCTGCTTTAGCAGCTCGCGCACCGAGCAAACGCTAGTTATAATATATATAGCTCGATTACCACTCACTGACTGATTCACTGACTCATTGACATAATTGTTCTCCTAGAAGGAGACGGAAATCGATATAATAATGTTCGCGAGATATGTTCGGGTGGGGGATTCGAGTGGGGAAAAATTATGACATTTCGGAAAAACAAGATGGCGACCGACGTGAATCTTGCAACTCTTTTGTTTTCCAACCGATTTCTTTGAAATTTTGGATTATTGTAGAAATTAGTAAACGATTAACAGAAAAAGTGAAAAAAATTAAAAAAACAAGATGGCGGCCGAGCTGTGACGTCTCAAATTTCCACCCCTCTCCTGTAAAATTTTGTATGAAAAAAATTTTTTTCACCCATGGTGTCGTATAGAGCTAAAAGAATGTGACTCGGAGAAAGGTGGCGAGAGCTGATGAGTGAGGAGTTCGGAGACGGGCGAGGGGCACGGCCAGGGTATAGAAGATAGGTGGAGGGTGCTCGACCAAATGTCATTCGAAACCTCGAGCAGTTGCCAGTGAGTTGAAAAAAAATTCCAAAATGGCGGAAAAAAAATGGCGGCAAATTTTGTCCGTCTCTCTCTCGGAGACTATAAAAGATGGAAGAGCGGTTTCTCGACAAAAGATGATCACAACCCGGAGGTCTACCTGGTGAGTAGGAAAAAAATTCAAGATGGCGGATTTTTTTTTCCCCCATACAAAATGTATGGGGAATATTGAAGGGACTAGAAGTTGGGAACTATGCAAGACATTGATAGGTTCATAGGGCTTTTTTTCTTTTTCTTTTTTTTCATTTTACATTTGCTTTTTTTCTTTTTTTTTTCTTTTTTTTTTCTTTTTTTTTCTTTTTCTTTTGTGAATGAGGAGCACGGCCAGGTTATTGCAGATAGGTGGAATGTGCTCGAACAAATTTTTTGGCAAAAGATGACCAGAATCCGAAGGTCTACTTGATGAGCAAAAAAATCGCGGTCCGCTTAGCGGGCCGCGCACCCACGCGCCCTACTTGTAGTAATAACACTTCCCGCGAGCTGCTTTAGCAGCTCGCGCACCGAGCGAAATAAATAAAGCCGAACAATCGCGGTCCGCTTTAGCGGGCCGCGCACCCACGCGCCTTACTTTTAGTAAAACACTTCCCGCGAGCTGCTTTAGCAGCTCGCGCACCGAGCAAACGCTAGTTATTATAATATATATAGCTCGATTACCACTGACTCACTGACTCACTGATTGACATAATTGTTCTCCAAGAAAGAGACAAAAAACGATACAATGATGTAGGGGAGATATGTTGGGGTGGGGGATTCGAGTTGGGGAAAATTATGACATTTCGGAAAAACAAGATGGCGGCCGACGTGAATCTTGCAACTCTTTTGTGTTCCAACCGATTTCTTTGAAATTTTGGATTATTGTAGAAATTAGTAAACGATTAACAGAAAAAGTGAAAAAAATTAAAAAAACAAGATGGCGGCCGAGCTGTGACGTCTCAAATTTCCACCCCTCTCCTGTAAAATTTTGTATGAAAAAAGTTTTTTTCACCCATGGTGTTGTATAGAGCTCAAAGAATGTGACTCGAAGAAAGGTGGAGAGAGCTGATGAGTGAGGAGTTCGGAGACGGGCGAGGGGCACGGCCAGGGTATAGAAGATAGGTGGAGGGTGCTCGACCAAATGTCATTCGAAACCTCGAGCAGTTGCCAGTGAGTTGAAAAAAAAATCCAAAATGGCGGAAAAAAAATGGCGGCAAATTTTGTCCGTCTATCTCTCGGAGACTATAAAAGATGGAGGAGCGGTTTCTCGACAAAAGATGATCACAACCCGGAGGTCTACCTGGTGAGTAGGAAAAAAATTCAAGATGGCGGATTTTTTTTTCCCCCCATACAAAATGTATGGGGAATATTGAAGGGACTAGAAGTTGGGAACTATGCAAGACATTGATTTTGATAGGTTCATAGGGCTTTTTTTCTTTTTCTTTTTTTTCATTTTACATTTGCTTTTTTTCTTTTTTTTTTCTTTTTTTTCTTTTTCTCTTGTGAATGAGGAGCACGGCCAGGTTATTGCAGATAGGTGGGGTGTGCTCGAACAAATTTTTTGGCAAAAGATGACCAGAATCCGAAGGTCTACTTGATGAGAAAAAAAATCGCGGTCCGCTTTAGCGGGCCGCGCACCCACGCGCCCTACTTGTAGTAATAACACTTCCCGCGAGCTGCTTTAGCAGCTCGCGCACCGAGCGAAATAAATAAAGCCGAACAATCGCGGTCCGCTTTAGCGGGCCGCGCACCCACGCGCCCTACTTGTAGCAATAACACTTCCCGCGAGCTGCTTTAGCAGCTCGCGCACCGAGCAAATGCTAGTTATAATATATATAGCTCGATTACCACTCACTCACTCACTCACTCACTCATTGACACGATTGTTCTCCTAGAAAGAGACAGAAAACGATACAATGATGTAGGGGAGATATGTCCGGGTGGGGGATTCGAGTGGGGAAAAATTATGACATTTCGGAAAAACAAGATGGCGGCCGACGTGAATCTTGCAACTCTTTTGTTTTCCAACCGATTTCTTTGAAATTTTGGATTATTGTAGAAATTAGTAAACAATTAACAGAAAAAGTGAAAAAAATTAAAAAAACAAGATGGCGGCCGAGCTGTGACGTCTCAAATTTCCACCCCTCTCCTGTAAAATTTTGTATGAAAAAAATTTTTTTCACCCATGGTGTCGTATAGAGCTCAAAGAATTTGACTCGGAGAAAGATGGAGAGAGCTGATGAGTGAGGAGTTTGGAGACGGGCGAGGGGCACGGCCAGGGTATAGAAGATAGGTGGAGGGTGCTCGACCAAATGTCATTCGAAACCTCGAGCAGTTGCCAGTGAGTTGAAAAAAAATTCCAAAATGGCGGAAAAAAAATGGCGGCAAATTTTGTCCGTCTCTCTCTCGGAGACTATAAAAGATGGAGGAGCGGTTTCTCGACAAAAGATGATCACAACCCGGAGGTCTACCTGGTGAGTAGGAAAAAAATTCAAGATGGCGGATTTTTTTTTCCCCCCATACAAAATGTATGGGGAATATTGAAGGGACTAGAAAATGGGAACTATACAAGACATTGATTTTGATAGGTTCATAGGGTTTTTTTTTCTTTTTCTTTTTTTTCATTTTACATTTGCTTTTTTTCTTTTTTTTCTTTTTTTTTCTTTTTTTTTCTTTTTTCCTTTTTTTTATTCATTTTCTTTTTTTTCATTTTTCATTTTCTTTTATTCTTTCTTCTTTTTTCTTTTCTTTTTTTTCTTTTTTTTTTCTTTTTTTTTTCTTTTTTTTTTCTTTTTTTTTCTTTTTCTTTTGTGAATGAGGAGCACGGCCAGGTTATTGCAGATAGGTGGGGTGTGCTCGAACAAATTTTTTGGCAAAAGATGACCAGAATCCGAAGGTCTACTTGATGAGTAAAAAAATCGCGGTCCGCTTTAGCGGGCCGCGCACCCACGCGCCCTACTTGTAGTAATAACACTTCCCGCGAGCTGCTTTAGCAGCTCGCGCACCGAGCGAAATAAATAAAGCCGAACAATCGCGGTCCGCTTTAGCGGGCCGCGCACCCACGCGCCTTACTTTTAGTAAAACACTTCCCGCGAGCTGCTTTAGCAGCTCGCGCACCGAGCGAAATACTAGTTATAATATATATAGCTCGATTACCACTGACTGACTGATTCACTGACTCATTGACACGATTGTTCTCCTAGAAAGAGACAGAAAACGATACAATGATGTAGGGGAGATATGTCCAGGTGGGGGATTCGAGTTGGGGAAAATTATGACATTTCGGAAAAACAAGATGGCGGCCGACGTGAATCTTGCAACTCTTTTGTTTTCCAACCGATTTCTTTGAAATTATGGATTATTGTAGAAATTAGTAAACGATTAACAGAAAAATTGAAAAAAATTAAAAAACAAGATGGCGGCCGAGCTGTGACGACTCAAATTTCCGACCCCTCTCCTGTAAAATTTTGTATGAAAAAAATTTTTTTCACCCATGGTGTCGTATAGAGCTCAAAGAATGTGACTCGGAGAAAGGTGGTGAGAGCTGATGAGTGAGGAGTTCGGAGACGGGCGAGCGGCACGGCCAGGGTATAGAAGATAGGTGGAGGGTGCTCGACCAAATGTCATTCGAAACCTCGAGCAGTTGCCAGAGAGTTGAAAAAAAAATCCAAAATGGCGGAAAAAAAATGGCGGCAAATTTTGTCCGTCTCTCTCTCGGAGACTATAAAAGATGGAGGAGCGGTTTCTCGACAAAAGATGATCAAAACCCGGAGGTCTACCTGGTGAGTAGGAAAAAAATTCAAGATGGCGGATTTTTTTTCCCCCCATACAAAATGTATGGGGAATATTGAAGGGACTAGAAGTTGGGAACTATGCAAGATATAGATTTTGATAGGTTCATAGGGCTTTTTTTCTTTTTCTTTTTTTTCATTTTACATTTGCTTTTTTTCTCTTTTTTCTTTTTTTTTTCTTTTTTTTTTCTTTTTCTTTTGTGAATGAGGAGCACGGCCAGGTTATTGCAGATAGGTGGGGTGTGCTCGAACAAATTTTTTGGCAAAAGATGACCAGAATCCGAAGGTCTACTTGATGAGTAAAAAAATCGCGGTCCGCTTTAGCGGGCCGCGCACCCACGCGCCCTACTTGTAGTAATAACACTTCCCGCGAGCTGCTTTAGCAGCTCGCGCACCGAGCGAAATAAATAAAGCCGAACAATCGCGGTCCGCTTTAGCGGGCCGCGCACCCACGCGCCCTACTTGTAGTAACAACACTTCCCGCGAGCTGCTTTAGCAGCTCGCGCACCGAGCGAAATAAATAAAGCCGAACAATCGCGGTCCGCTTTAGCGGGCCGCGCACCCACGCGCCTTACTTTTAGTAAAACACTTCCCGCGAGCTGCTTTAGCAGCTCGCGCACCGAGCGAAATACTAGTTATAATATATATAGCTCGATTACCACTCACTCACTGACACACTCACTCACTCATTGACAGGGTTGTTCTCCTAGAAGGAGACGGAAATCGATATAATGATGTTCGGGAGATGTGTTTGGGGGGGGGATTCGAGTTGGGGAAAATTATGACATTTCGGAAAAACAAGATGGCGGCCGACGTGAATCTTGCAACTCTTTTGTTTTCCAACCGATTTCTTTGAAATTTTGGATTGTCGTAGAAATTAGTAAACGATTAACAGAAAACGTGAAAAAAATTTAAAAAACAAGATGGCGGCCGAGCTGTGACGTCTCAAATTTCCGACCCCTCTCCTGTAAAATTTTGTATGAAAAAAATTTTTTTCACCCATGGTGTCGTATAGAGCTCAAAGAATGTGACTCGGAGAAAGGTGGAGAGAGCTGATGACTGAGGAGTTCGGAGACGGGCGAGGGGCACGGCCAGGGTATAGAAGATAGGTGGAGGGTGCTCGACCAAATGTCATTCGAAACCTCGAGCAGTTGCCAGTGAGTTGAAAAAAAATTCCAAAATGGCGGAAAAAAAATGGCGGCAAATTTTGTCCGTCTCTCTCTCGGAGACTATAAAAGATGGAGTAGCGGTTTCTCGACAAAAGATGATCACAACCCGGAGGTCTACCTGGTGAGTAGGAAAAAAATTCAAGATGGCGGATTTTTTTTTCCCCCCATACAAAATGTATGGGGAATATTGAAGGGACTAGAAGTTGGGAACTATGCAAGACATTGATTTTGATAGGTTCATAGGGCTTTTTTTCTTTTTCTTTTTTTTCATTTTACATTTGCTTTTTTTCTTTTTTTTCTTTTTTTTTTCTTTTTTTTTCTTTTTCTTTTGTGAATGAGGAGCACGGCCAGGTTATTGCAGATAGGTGGGGTGTGCTCGAACAAATTTTTTGGCAAAAGATGACCAGAATCCGAAGGTCTACTTGATGAGCAAAAAAATCGCGGTCCGCTTTAGCGGGCCGCGCACCCACGCGCCCTACTTGTAGCAATAACACTTCCCGCGAGCTGCTTTAGCAGCTCGCGCACCGAGCGAAATAAATAAAGCCGAACAATCGCGGTCCGCTTTAGCGGGCCGCGCACCCACGCGCCCTACTTGTAGCAATAACACTTCCCGCGAGCTGCTTTAGCAGCTCGCGCACCGAGCGAAATACTAGTTATAATATATATAGCTCGATTACCACTGACTCACTGATTCACTCACTGACTCATTGACATAATTGTTCTCCTAGAAAGAGACAAAAAAACGATAAAATGATGTATGGGAGATATGTCCGGGTGGGGGATTCGAGTGGGGAAAAATTATGACATTTCGGAAAAACAAGATGGCGGCCGACGTGAATCTTGCAACTCTTTTGTTTTCCAACCGATTTCTTTGAAATTTTGGATTATTGTAGAAATTAGTAAACGATTAACAGAAAAAGTGAAAAAAATAAGATAGGTGGAGGGTGCTCGACCAAATGTCATTCGAAACCTCGAGCAGTTGCCAGTGAGTTGAAAAAAAATTCCAAAATGGCGGAAAAAAAATGGCGGCAAATTTTGTCCGTCTCTCTCTCGGAGACTATAAAAGATGGAGGAGCGGTTTCTCGACAAAAGATGATCACAACCCGGAGGTCTACCTGGTGAGTAGGAAAAAAATTCAAGATGGCGGATTTTTTTTTTCCCCCATACAAAATGTATGGGGAATATTGAAGGGACTAGAAGTTGGGAACTATGCAAGACATTGATTTTGATAGGTTCATAGGGCTTTTTTCTTTTTCTTTTTTTTCATTTTACATTTGATTTTTTTCTTTTTTTTCTTTTTTTTTTTCTTTTTTTTTTTTTTCTTTTGTGAATGAGGAGCACGGCCAGGTTATTGCAGATAGGTGGGGTGTGCTCGAACAAATTTTTTGGCAAAAGATGACCAGAATCCGAAGGTCTACTTGATGAGTAAATAAATCGCGGGCCGCTTTAGCGGGCCGCGCACCCACGCGCCCTACTTATGGCAACAACACTTCCCGCGAGCTGCTTTAGCAGCTCGCGCACCGAGCGAAATAAATAAAGCCGAACAATCGCGGTCCGCTTTAGCGGGCCGCGCACCCACGCGCCCTACTTGTAGCAATAACACTTCCCGCGAGCTGCTTTAGCAGCTCGCGCACCGAGCGAAATAAATAAAGCCGAACAATCGCGGTCCGCTTTAGCGGGCCGCGCACCCACGCGCCTTACTTTTAGTAAAACACTTCCCGCGAGCTGCTTTAGCAGCTCGCGCACCGAGCAAACGCTAGTTATAATATATATAGCTCGATTACCACTCACTCACTGACTCACTCATTGACAGGGTTGTTCTCCTAGAAGGAGACGGAAATCGATATAATGATGTAGGGGAGATATGTCCGGGTGGGGGATTCGAGTTGGGGAAAATTATGACATTTCGGAAAAACAAGATGGCGGCCGACGTGAATCTTGCAACTCTTTTGTTTTCCGACCGATTTCTTTGAAATTTTGGATTATTGTAGAAATTAGTAAACGATTAACAGAAAAAGTGAAAAAAATTAAAAAAACAAGATGGCGGCCGAGCTGTGACGTCTCAAATTTCCACCCCTCTCCTGTAAAATTTTGTATGAAAAAAATTTTTTTCACCCATGGTGTCGTATAGAGCTCAAAGAATGTGACTCGGAGAAAGGTGGAGAGAGCTGATGAGTGAGGAGTTCGGAGACGGGCGAGGGGCACGGCCAGGGTATAGAAGATAGGTGGAGGGTGCTCGACCAAATGTCATTCGAAACCTCGAGCAGTTGCCAGTGAGTTGAAAAAAAAATCCAAAATGGCGGAAAAAAAATGGCGGCAAATTTTGTCCGTCTCTCTCTCGGAGACTATAAAAGATGGAGGAGCGGTTTCTCGACAAAAGATGATCACAACCCGGAGGTCTACCTGGTGAGTAGGAAAAAAATTCAAGATGGCGGATTTTTTTTTCCCCCCATACAAAATGTATGGGGAATATTGAAGGGACTAGAAGTTGGGAACTATGCAAGACATTGATTTTGATAGGTTCATAGGGCTTTTTTTCTTTTTCTTTTTTTTCATTTTACATTTGCTTTTTTTTTTTTTTTTTTTTTTTTTTTTTTCTTTTTTTTTCTTTTTCTTTTGTGAATGAGGAGCACGGCCAGGTTATTGCAGATAGGTGGGATGTGCTCGAACAAATTTTTTGGCAAAAGATGACCAGAATCCGAAGGTCTACTTGATGAGTAAAAAAATCGCGGTCCGCTTTAGCGGGCCGCGCACCCACGCGCCCTACTTGTAGCAATAACACTTCCCGCGAGCTGCTTTAGCAGCTCGCGCACCGAGCGAAATGAATAAAGCCGAACAATCGCCGTCCGCTTTAGCGGGCCGCGCACCCACGCGCCCTACTTGTAGCAATAACACTTCCCGCGAGCTGCTTTAGCAGCTCGCGCACCGAGCAAACGCTAGTTATTATAATATATATAGCTCGATTACCACTGACTGACTGATTCACTGACTCATTGACAGGGTTGTTCTCCTAGAAGGAGACGGAAATCGATATAATGATGTTCGGGAGATGTGTTTGGGGGGGGGATTCGAGTTGGGGAAAATTATGACATTTCGGAAAAACAAGATGGCGGCCGACGTGAATCTTGCAACTCTTTTGTTTTCCGACCGATTTCTTTGAAATTTTGGATTATTGTAGAAATTAGTAAACGATTAACAGAAAAAGTAAAAAAAATTAAAAAAACAAGATGGCGGCCGAGCTGTGACGTCTCAAACTTCCACCCCTCTCCTGTAAAATTTTGTATGAAAAAAATTTTTTTCACCCAAGGTGTCGTATAGAGCTCAAAGAATGTGACTCGGAGAAAGGTGGAGAGAGCTGATGAGTGAGGAGTTCGGAGACGGGCGAGGGGCACGGCCAGGGTATAGAAGATAGGTGGAGGGTGCTCGACCAAATGTCATTCGAAACCTCGAGCAGTTGCCAGTGAGTTGAAAAAAAAATCCAAAATGGCGGAAAAAAAATGGCGGCAAATTTTGTCCGTCTCTCTCTCGGAGACTATGAAAGATGGAGGAGCGGTTTCTCGACAAAAGGTGATCACAACCCGGAGGTCTACCTGGTGAGTAGGAAAAAAATTCAAGATGGCGGATTTTTTTTTCCCCCCATACAAAATGTATGGGGAATATTGAAGGGACTAGAAGTTGGGAACTATGCAAGACATTGATTTTGATAGGTTCATAGGGCTTTTTTTCTTTTTCTTTTTTTTTCATTTTACATTTGCTTTTTTTCTTTTTTTTCTTTTTTTTTTTTCTTTTTTTTTCTTTTTCTTTTGTGAATGAGGAGCACGGCCAGGTTATTGCAGATAGGTGGGGTGTGCTCGAACAAATTTTTTGGCAAAAGATGACCAGAATCCGAAGGTCTACTTGATGAGAAAAAAAATCGCGGTCCGCTTTAGCGGGCCGCGCACCCACGCGCCCTACTTGTAGTAATAACACTTCCCGCGAGCTGCTTTAGCAGCTCGCGCACCGAGCGAAATAAATAAAGCCGAACAATCGCGGTCCGCTTTAGCGGGCCGCGCACCCACGCGCCCTACTTGTAGCAATAACACTTCCCGCGAGCTGCTTTAGCAGCTCGCGCACCGAGCGAAATAAATAAAGCCGAACAATCGCGGTCCGCTTTAGCGGGCCGCGCACTCACGCGCCTTACTTTTAGTAATAACACTTCCCGCGAGCTGCTTTAGCAGCTCGCGCACCGAGCAAACGCTAGTTATAATATATATAGCTCGATTACCACTCACTCACTGACTCACTCATTGACAGGGTTGTTCTCCTAGAAGGAGACGGAAATCGATATAATGATGTAGGGGAGATATGTCCGGGTGGGGGATTCGAGTTGGGGAAAATTATGACATTTCGGAAAAACAAGATGGCGGCCGACGTGAATCTTGCAACTCTTTTGTTTTCCGACCGATTTCTTTGAAATTTTGGATTATTGTAGAAATTAGTAAACGATTAACAGAAAAAGTGAAAAAAATTAAAAAAACAAGATGGCGGCCGAGCTGTGACGTCTCAAATTTCCACCCCTCTCCTGTAAAATTTTGTATGAAAAAAATTTTTTTCACCCATGGTGTCGTATAGAGCTCAAAGAATGTGACTCGGAGAAAGGTGGAGAGAGCTGATGAGTGAGGAGTTCGGAGACGGGCGAGGGGCACGGCCAGGGTATAGAAGATAGGTGGAGGGTGCTCGACCAAATGTCATTCGAAACCTCGAGCAGTTGCCAGTGAGTTGAAAAAAAAATCCAAAATGGCGGAAAAAAAATGGCGGCAAATTTTGTCCGTCTCTCTCTCGGAGACTATAAAAGATGGAGGAGCGGTTTCTCGACAAAAGATGATCACAACCCGGAGGTCTACCTGGTGAGTAGGAAAAAAATTCAAGATGGCGGATTTTTTTTTCCCCCCATACAAAATGTATGGGGAATATTGAAGGGACTAGAAGTTGGGAACTATGCAAGACATTGATTTTGATAGGTTCATAGGGCTTTTTTTCTTTTTCTTTTTTTTCATTTTACATTTGCTTTTTTTTTTTTTTTTTTTTTTTTTTTTTTCTTTTTTTTTCTTTTTCTTTTGTGAATGAGGAGCACGGCCAGGTTATTGCAGATAGGTGGGATGTGCTCGAACAAATTTTTTGGCAAAAGATGACCAGAATCCGAAGGTCTACTTGATGAGTAAAAAAATCGCGGTCCGCTTTAGCGGGCCGCGCACCCACGCGCCCTACTTGTAGCAATAACACTTCCCGCGAGCTGCTTTAGCAGCTCGCGCACCGAGCGAAATGAATAAAGCCGAACAATCGCCGTCCGCTTTAGCGGGCCGCGCACCCACGCGCCCTACTTGTAGCAATAACACTTCCCGCGAGCTGCTTTAGCAGCTCGCGCACCGAGCAAACGCTAGTTATTATAATATATATAGCTCGATTACCACTGACTCACTGATTCACTCACTGACTCATTGACATAATTGTTCTCCTAGAAAGAGACAAAAAACGATAAAATGATGTATGGGAGATATGTCCGGGTGGGGGATTCGAGTGGGGAAAAATTATGACATTTCGGAAAAACAAGATGGCGGCCGACGTGAATCTTGCAACTCTTTTGTTTTCCAACCGATTTCTTTGAAATTTTGGATTATTGTAGAAATTAGTAAACGATTAACAGAAAAAGTGAAAAAAATTAAAAAAACAAGATGGCGGCCGAGCTGTGACGTCTCAAATTTCCACCCCTCTCCTGTAAAATTTTGTATGAAAAAAATTTTTTTCACCCATGGTGTCGTATAGAGCTCAAAGAATGTGACTCGGAGAAAGATGGAGAGAGCTGATGAGTGAGGAGTTCGGAGACGGGCGAGGGGCACGGCCAGGGTATAGAAGATAGGTGGAGGGTGCTCGACCAAATGTCATTCGAAACCTCGAGCAGTTGCCAGTGAGTTGAAAAAAAATTCCAAAATGGCGGTGGTGGCGTCCAGTGCCCTGTCTAGGTGACGGAGGGATATCTGGGCGTAGAATAGAAAGACTGTATTCCACTATTAACTTTATTACGTGAAGTTATTAGAACAAGTTTTAACTAGCTTTGTTACACGTGACCACTATCAATTCATCAACGCGACCGTCCAGTTCCTAATTAAGTTCGTCACTTGTCGGCCCTCCCCTCCGCGGCAGTATAACGCGCGAACCGGTTCGTCCGCGCGACCAACTTCAAATTGCCGCCTAATGTTGATAGCGACTGTGTCGCTAACATACTCCCGGCGTTGAAGTATCTTCAACAGTAGTAGGCAGGGGGCATATGTTATTGAAGGCTCGTTTCAAGATTCCCTTTTTGGTCTTGATTTCAGCGACTCTGTTAATTCCGTCTCCACCTGGGTACACGCGTACGATACGTCCGAGCAGCCACTTCGTCTTTTGTTGCAATAAGGTAATGTGTTCTGTAGAAAAACGACTCCAGAAGTGTTGCTTCAATAATTCGATGCGATGGAACCTTGCGAGAGATGACATTCTACTGCAGGTAATTTGAGCTTGTGGTGCAAACAGTAGAGATCGTCCGATTAGAAAGTGGGCTGGAGTGAGTGGGTATAGATCGGAAGGATCGTCGGACAATGGAGTAATTGGACGGGAATTCAAAATACCTTCTACTTGTACTAACAAAGTGTTCATTTCTTCGTAGTCTAGGTAGGTTAAACCAAGAACTCGTCTAAGGTGATGTTTTACTGATTTCACCGCAGATTCCCATAAACCGCCGAAATGAGGCGTATACGCGGGTATGAATGAGAAATCAATACCGTCTTCGATCGTATCCGCTGGTGAAAGCTGGCTTAGGACCTTAGAAAGCTCATGGAAAGTACCCACGAAGGTACTTCCGTTATCAGAGATAATAGTTTTCGGTTTTCCTTTTCTCGACGTAAATCTATTTAGCGCCGCGATAAAGGCTTCCTTTGTCATGTCCGAAACCAGTTCCAAATGTATGGCTTTAGTTGCTAAACAAACAAACACACAAATGTAAGATTTTATGGGTTTGCATCCTCTACCTTTGCGATTAGCTATCATTACTGGCCCGGCATAGTCTACCCCTGTGTTAAGGAATGGAAATTCTAATTGTGCTCGCTGTTCAGGTAAGTGACCCATTATGGGTTGAACTGTTTTTCCCTTAAGTCTGCAACATTTAACACATGAGCGCACGGTGAGTTTAGCTAGATTTGTGCCTCCTAGAGGCCAATAATTGTGTCGAACTGTCGCTAAAAGGAGTTGAGGCCCTGCATGCAAATACTTTATGTGAAAATGTTTGAAGATCAGTCTGCATAAAGGGTGTTTGCTGCTCAGTAAAACCGGGTGTTTCGTGTTGTAATCGTAATTTGTATTACCTAGTCTGCCTCCAACACGAATTAGTCCATTTTTATCAATAAATGGCGACAATGAAAGGAGTTTATTTTTATGGGGCAATTTTTTCTGTGACAGAAGTAACTGTCGTTCTTCGGCAAAGGATTCTTCCTGTGCAATTTTTAAAAGAAAATTGTTGGAATTATTAAGTTCGGTTGTTGTTAACTTACCGACAACCTTTTCTGAGGCATAACGGCAATTTTTTACAAATCTAAGAACGAATGCTGTAATGCGTTGTACTTTTGAGAATGAAGAACAATTCCCAATTAGCTCGGAAAATAAGTTAGGTTCTTCAGCAACATGAAAACATTTCACAAGAGTTTCTGGCAAATCAGAAACTTGTGTCTCCTGCTTGGGTTTTTCTGGCCAATTAGTTTGATCAGATTTTAAAAAAGACGGCCCAGACCACCACAAAGATGATTTACCAAGAACGTCGGCCTTAAAACCTCGTGAAGCGAGATTTGCCGGGTTTTCTTTGGAAGGAACGTGGCGCCACTCATAAGCCGAGAAACTTTCCTGTATTTCGGATACGCGATGCCGAACAAACGGTTTCAAATAAGCTGGAGAAGAACTTAACCAACCTAAGACAATCATCGAGCCGGACCATAAGATGCACCTACTGATTGGGAGTATTAAGGAACTTAATATCTTTATACCTAACCTCGTTCCAAGTAGGGCACTTGAAAGCTCCAGTCGAGGAATTGAGGTAGTTTTAATGGGAGCTAACTTACCTTTGGATACTAACAAATGAGTGGTGACTGTACCATCGGTGTCTGAACATCTTACATAAACGCATGCACCATAAGCCTTTTCTGAGGCGTCTGTAAAGATGTGCAGCTGTATGTCTGCGGGTAAATTAGATGTAACACATCTGGGAATGTCAAAGGTATTTAATTGTGGTAATGACCTAGCAAAATCAAACCAGGCCTGCCTTATATGTGGGGGAAGTGGATCATCCCAACCACATTTATTTATCCACAATTGCTGCATGATTATTTTCGCTTCCACGATGCAAGGTGAAACAAGACCAAGTGGGTCGAAGACTTGGGCAATTGTTGATAAAATGTGTCTCTTATTCACAGTGACATTTTCAGGAATGTCAATGGAAAATGACAGAGTGTCTGCAGGACATTTCCAATTTAAACCCAATGTTTTAGAAAGGTTGTCACTGCTGAGATCTACAGATCCCGATATCTTCGCCTCACCAGAAATTGCTTGCAGAATATCTCGATGGTTTGAGTTCCATTTTCGCAAGTTCAATTGAGCAGATGATAAGGCTTTTATTACTCCGCGACCTAGAGATATAGTTTCCTCAATGGTCGAATGTCCAGACAGAAAATCATCAACGTAAAAATCGTGGCGAATTGCACGTTGAACATTAGAATCTTCAGCTTCACGACTCAACTGAAGAAGACATCTTGTGGCTAAATAAGGCGCTGAAGCCGTACCATAAGTAACGGTGTTCAGTTGATAGCTTTTAAGAGGATGAGAGGGGTCAGCTCTCCACAAAATTTGTTGAAGGGTGCGTTCTTGTTCGAAGATTTCCGTCTGGCGGTACATCTTCTCTACATCCGCAGTAACGACGTATTTGTGTTGTCTGAAACGCAGCAATATAGACAGTAAATCGTCTTGCACTGTTGGTCCCACTCTTAGAATACTATTAAGTGACTTTCCTGACGTCGTAACTGCAGAAGCATCATAAACTACGCGTAATTTTGTGGTTTTGCTTGACTCCCTTAATACACCATGATGAGGCAAATAACAAGCTTTATAATTAAGAGAACTTTGCTCTGTCATGTGACCGAGAGTGAGATATTCGTTCATAAAGTCCACATAAAGTTGTTTCATATTAGAATCTCTCCCCAACTTTCGCTCCAAAGACAAAAATCTGCACTTGGCCATCTGATATGAATCCCCTAACACTTTGGGTGATGCCTTCAGAGGCAGTGAGACAATGAATCGTCCATCAGGTTTGCGTTTTGTGGTCTTTAGGAAGTGTTCCTCACATGCTCGTTCTTCTGGGGTCAAATTATGTTTCGGAGAAATTGAATCTAACTCCCAGAAACGCGACAGATCAAACTCTAAGTTGCTACTCAACATGCATGTTTCATTTTTATTATTCTTGTTATTTGTCCACACTGTACCCGAAACTAGCCATCCTAACTGTGTTTCGTAAAGAGTAGGTTTATTTTTACCAAGACTGATGCGATTGGTGCCAATAACGCTCCAAAATATATCAGCTCCTACTAATATGTCTATCGTGGATGGAATATGAAACGACGGGTCTGCTAAACAAATTCCAGACGGAATTTGTAAATCTCGAAGATTGACAAATGATGATGGCTGTGGTGTGGTAATGTTTGGTAAAACAATGCAATCAATACCTATCCTGAAACCACCAATGTAAGACTCAAATGTGAGTGAGCAAGACTCTGTACTACTGAGTGCTTGACTATTTATACCAGTTACTTTATTTTTGACTGGAACAGTATTAATATTCAGCTTACTACAGAAATCCTTCGTTATAAAATTAGTCGTACTCCCATTATCGAGCAAAATCCTAGCAACATGCGGCTGTCCTTTGCTATCTAGTACCTTTACCAAGGCTGTGGAAAGTAAAACAGTAGAAGTTACAAACGAGGAATCTAGTGATTTAGCTGATAAGGCTACGTTTTTAGCGCTAATGGGTGTAGCGATTGGTTCAGTGTGTAATAATGTGCTATGTTTTTTAGAACAATATTTACAATTAGAAAGTCTACACTTGTTTTTTGAATGACCGAGGCGAAGGCATTTCATACATACTTTGAATTCCAGAGCCTTCTGAATTCGACTCTCAACTGGCAGTAGTCTAAAAGATTCGCATTTATATAGAAAATGTTCCTGATTACACATTGGACATGAATTAGATTTTGGTTTACTCGTAGAAACAACTAGACTTTTTGGTTTATTCGGTAGCTGTTTGGCATTAACTTGTTTGATGTTATCCTGTTTAGTAGTATCCAAAGTTTCTAAAACATTAGCCCTATTTGAAATAAATCTTAAAAAACTATCTAAAGTTGGAGAATCTTTCAATTTGTTTCTATGAGTTTCCCATTCTCTGTTGGTAACATTATCTAATTTACAGGACATTATGTGAATAATTAATATATCCCAATGTTGAACTGAATGGCCTAAGCTAGCTAAAGCTCTTACATTCTTATTAATTGCATCAACTAAATTGCGTAAATCTACGCTAGACTCTTTTTGTAGAGTCTCAATTTTCAAAAGCGAATTTAAATGATGATTTTCAAGCAGTCGTTTATTGTCATATCGATCGCATAGAATTTTCCAAGCTGATTGATAGTTATCTGCACAAAAATCCAATCCTGAAATTGTAGACGCAGCATTCCCCTTAAGTGATGCACGCAAATAATGAAATTTACTAATGGGATCAATGCTTTCGTCAGAATGAATTAACGAATTGAAAGTGTCCCTGAACCTAAGCCAGTGATGATATTCGCCATTAAAATGTGGCAAGTCTATTTTAGGTAGTTTGACAACCTTACGTTTGTGTGAATCTGAGGGATCCTCAGAGTCTGCTGCAACCATGGAGTCGTGGGTTGGGACCGACAGCTTACGATGGCTTGCGATCAATGCCCGAGCAGCAGACACGAGCGAATAGTATTGCATCTCGAACGTATTTCTCTCTTTAAATTCATCCTCGGATGAATCACACAGCTCCTCTATCTCGCTCTGAAAACCGTCAAATTCATCGTATAAAGCTTCTACCTTGTCTAGCCGCAATTGGAGCTCGATTTGAGTTTGGATAGGGTCTGCAGGTTCATCATCACTCTTCAAAGATTTTAAGTAAGTGCTGAAATTGGTAAGCTTCCCTTTAATCGTAGCTCTTTTCTTAATCAATTGCTTTAATTGTCTTTCACTCATTTTGACTTCATACAAAAAAGACTAAAAAAAAGTAAACGAAAAATATCAATCTAGCTAAGTATGAAAAAATTCGACGCCCGTAAAAATTGCAACAGCAATTTCGTTTCGATACAAATTTACTGCAGAAATTTTGATTCTGAAGATGAAATTCAGAATTGCTAATAAATTTTGTAAGGCGTTGAATATTTGCTTAGATGACTTAGGTATCGGCAAAAATATTTATAACTACCGACCTAGTAATGAAAAATAAAATTGAAAACAATGATGCAACAGTTTTAATATACAGTAAATTAGTGACCTGTTGTTAGTTTTAATGAATTATTTTAAGTGATTTACTAATGAATAACGAACAAATGAATCACTTTGTTATGTACACTAATGATACAAAAAGATTACCTATATTACGCAATTAATTATGTGAATTCGGTCTACTTACTATTATGAAATGATAAAGTAAATCATTATTATGGAAATGAATGATAATAAGGATGAATAAGAGGATAATAATGGAAAGATCTCACGGTTTCCAGGTTTCCTCTTGACAATTCCTTAATTGTTGGCAGTTTTGATGTCCGATTATGTCAGCTGTTATTAACAATGATTCAGCAATGTTCACACCGGGTAACCAAATCTTTGCACAACACAAATTTCTTCATTTACTGGTGAATTCTTGATATTATGTATTGCGTATTTAAACTGGCTTGTCGACGTCTTATGCCGGTACACAATTATTATTATAAATCCACTATCCTTCGGTGTTATAATGATGGCCGAGAATTTCTGCTAGTGTTCTTGATTAGGTACACAGCATTATTTACTCTGAAGAACCACAAATATGTCCAGAAAGAGTTGTGGGAATATTATGCACGGCGATGACCTTGCGTAACCTCTTGCGTCCTTTGTTCTTGTTCTCTTCACGAACTGATGTTTGGTTCATTAAAGGTGAAAAAGGACCATATGGTGGCGTCCAGTGCCCTGTCTAGGTGACGGAGGGATATCTGGGCGTAGAATAGAAAGACTGTATTCCACTATTAACTTTATTACGTGAAGTTATTAGAACAAGTTTTAACTAGCTTTGTTACACGTGACCACTATCAATTCATCAACGCGACCGTCCAGTTCCTAATTAAGTTCGTCACTTGTCGGCCCTCCCCTCCGCGGCAGTATAACGCGCGAACCGGTTCGTCCGCGCGACCAACTTCAAATTGCCGCCTAATGTTGATAGCGACTGTGTCGCTAACAGGCGGAAAAAAAATGGCGGCAAATTTTGTCCGTCTCTCTCTCGGAGACTATAAAAGATGGAGGAGCGGTTTCTCGACAAAAGATGATCACAACCCGGAGGTCTACCTGGTGAGTAGGAAAAAAATTCAAGATGGCGGATTTTTTTTTCCCCCCATACAAAATGTATGGGGAATATTGAAGGGACTAGAAGTTGGGAACTATGCAAGACATTGATTTTGATAGGTTCATAGGGCTTTTTTTCTTTTTCTTTTTTTTCATTTTACATTTGATTTTTTTCTTTTTTTTCTTTTTTTTTTTCTTTTTTTTTTTTCTTTTGTGAATGAGGAGCACGGCCAGGTTATTGCAGATAGGTGGGGTGTGCTCGAACAAATTTTTTGGCAAAAGATGACCAGAATCCGAAGGTCTACTTGATGAGTAAATAAATCGCGGTCCGCTTTAGCGGGCCGCGCACCCACGCGCCCTACTTATGGCAACAACACTTCCCGCGAGCTGCTTTAGCAGCTCGCGCACCGAGCGAAATAAATAAAGCCGAACAATCGCGGTCCGCTTTAGCGGGCCGCGCACCCACGCGCCCTACTTGTAGCAATAACACTTCCCGCGAGCTGCTTTAGCAGCTCGCGCACCGAGCGAAATAAATAAAGCCGAACAATCGCGGTCCGCTTTAGCGGGCCGCGCACCCACGCGCCTTACTTTTAGTAAAACACTTCCCGCGAGCTGCTTTAGCAGCTCGCGCACCGAGCAAACGCTAGTTATAATATATATAGCTCGATTACCACTCACTCACTGACTCACTCATTGACAGGGTTGTTCTCCTAGAAGGAGACGGAAATCGATATAATGATGTAGGGGAGATATGTCCGGGTGGGGGATTCGAGTTGGGGAAAATTATGACATTTCGGAAAAACAAGATGGCGGCCGACGTGAATCTTGCAACTCTTTTGTTTTCCGACCGATTTCTTTGAAATTTTGGATTATTGTAGAAATTAGTAAACGATTAACAGAAAAAGTGAAAAAAATTAAAAAAACAAGATGGCGGCCGAGCTGTGACGTCTCAAATTTCCACCCCTCTCCTGTAAAATTTTGTATGAAAAAAATTTTTTTCACCCATGGTGTCGTATAGAGCTCAAAGAATGTGACTCGGAGAAAGGTGGAGAGAGCTGATGAGTGAGGAGTTCGGAGACGGGCGAGGGGCACGGCCAGGGTATAGAAGATAGGTGGAGGATGCTCGACCAAATGTCATTCGAAACCTCGAGCAGTTGCCAGTGAGTTGAAAAAAAATTCCAAAATGGCGGAAAAAAAATGGCGGCAAATTTTGTCCGTCTCTCTCTCGGAGACTATAAAAGATGGAGGAGCGGTTTCTCGACAAAAGATGATCAAAACCCGGAGGTCTACCTGGTGAGTAGGAAAAAAATTCAAGATGGCGGATTTTTTTTCCCATACAAAATGTATGGGGAATATTGAAGGGACTAGAAGTTGGGAACTATGCAAGACATTGATTTTGATAGGTTCATAGGGCTTTTTTTCTTTTTTTTTCTTTTTTTTTTTTTTTCTTTTTTTTTCTTTTTCTTTTGTGAATGAGGAGCACGGCCAGGTTATTGCAGATAGGTGGGGTGTGCTCGAACAAATTTTTTGGCAAAAGATGACCAGAATCCGAAGGTCTACTTGATGAGAAAAAAAATCGCGGTCCGCTTTAGCGGGCCGCGCACCCACCTGCCCTACTTGTAGTAATAACACTTCCCGCGAGCTGCTTTAGCAGCTCGCGCACCGAGCGAAATAAATAAAGCCGAACAATCGCGTCCCGCTTTAGCGGGCCATGCACCCACGCGCCCTACTTGTAGTAATAACACTTCCCGCGAGCTGCTTTAGCAGCTCGCGCACCGAGCGGAATAAATAAAGCCGAACAATCGCGGTCCGCTTTAGCGGGCCGCGCACCCACGCGCCTTGCTTTTAGTAAAACACTTCCCGCGAGCTGCTTTAGCAGCTCGCGCACCGAGCAAACGCTAGTTATTATAATATATATAGCTCGATTACCACTGACTGACTGACTCACTGATTGACATAATTGTTCTCCTAGAAAGAGACAAAAAACGATAAAATGATGTACGGGAGATATGTTCGGGTGGGGGATTCGAGTGGGGAAAAATTATGACATTTCGGAAAAACAAGATGGCGGCCGACGTGAATCTTGCAACTCTTTTGTTTTCCAACCGATTTCTTTGAAATTTTGGATTATTGTAAAAATTAGTAAACGATTAACAGAAAAAGTGAAAAAAATTAAAAAAACAAGATGGCGGCCGAGCTGTGACGTCTCAAATTTCCACCCCTCTCCTGTAAAATTTTGTATGAAAAAAATTTTTTTCACCCATGGTGTCGTATAGAGCTCAAAGAATGTGACTCGGAGAAAGGTGGCGAGAGCTGATGAGTGAGGAGTTCGGAGACGGGCGAGGGGCACGGCCAGGGTATAGTACATAGGTGGAGGGTGCTCGACCAAATGTCATTCGAAACCTCGAGCAGTTGCCAGTGAGTTGAAAAAAAATTCCAAAATGGCGGAAAAAAAATGGCGGCAAATTTTGTCCGTCTCTCTCTCGGAGACTATAAAAGATGGAGGAGCGGTTTCTCGACAAAAGATGATCAAAACCCGGAGGTCTACCTGGTGAGTGGGAAAAAAATTCAAGATGGCGGATTTTTTTTTTCCCCATACAAAATGTATGGGGAATATTGAAGGGACTAGAAGTTGGGAACTATGCAAGACATTGGTTTTGATAGGTTCATAGGGCTTTTTTCTTTTTCTTTTTTTTCATATTACATTTGTTTTTTTCTTTTTTTTCTTTTTTTTTCTTTTTTTTTCTTTTTATTTTGTGAATGAGGAGCACGGCCAGGTTATTGCAGATAGGTGGGGTGTGCTCGAACAAATTTTTTGGCAAAAGATGACCAGAATCCGAAGGTCTACTTGATGAGTAAAAAAATCGCGGTCCGCTTTAGCGGGCCGCGCACCCACGCGCCCTACTTGTAGTAACAACACTTCCCGCGAGCTGCTTTAGCAGCTCGCGCACCGAGCGAAATAAATAAAGCCGAACAATCGCGGTCCGCTTTAGCGGGCCGCGCACCCACGCGCCCTACTTGTAGCAATAACACTTCCCGCGAGCTGCTTTAGCAGCTCGCGCACCGAGCGAAATAAATAAAGCCGAACAATCGCGGTCCGCTTTAGCGGGCCGCGCACCCACGCGCCCTACTTGTAGCAATAACACTTCCCGCGAGCTGCTTTAGCAGCTCGCGCACCGAGCGAAATAAATAAAGCCGAACAATCGCGGTCCGCTTTAGCGGGCCGCGCACCCACGCGCCCTACTTGTAGCAATAACACTTCCCGCGAGCTGCTTTAGCAGCTCGCGCACCGAGCAAACGCTAGTTATAATATATATAGCTCGATTACCACTCACTGACTGATTCACTGACTCATTGACATAATTGTTCTCCTAGAAGGAGACGGAAATCGATACAATGATGTTCGGGAGATATGTTCGGGTGGGGGATTCGAGTGGGGAAAAATTATGACATTTCGGAAAAACAAGATGGCGGCCGACGTGAATCTTGCAACTCTTTTGTTTTCCAACCGATTTCTTTGAAATTTTGGATTATTGTAGAAATTAGTAAACGATTAACAGAAAAAGTGAAAAAAATTAAAAAAACAAGATGGCGGCCGAGCTGTGACGTCTCAAATTTCCACCCCTCTCCTGTAAAATTTTGTATGAAAAAAATTTTTTTCACCCATGGTGTCGTATAGAGCTCAAAGAATGTGACTCGGAGAAAGGTGGAGAGAGCTGATGAGTGAGGAGTTCGGAGACGGGCGAGGGGCACGGCCAGGGTATAGAAGATAGGTGGAGGGTGCTCGACCAAATGTCATTCGAAACCTCGAGCAGTTGCCAGTGAGTTGAAAAAAAAATCCAAAATGGCGGAAAAAAAATGGCGGCAAATTTTGTCCGTCTCTCGCTCGGAGACTATAAGAGATGGAGGAGCGGTTTCTCGACAAAAGATGATCAAAACCCGGAGGTTTACCTGGTGAGTAGGAAAAAAATTCAAGATGGCGGATTTTTTTTTCCATACAAAATGTATGGGGAATATTGAAGGGACTAGAAGTTGGGAACTATGCAAGACATTGATTTTGATAGGTTCATAGGTGTCTTAGATCTCGGAGAATTAAAGAAGAAAAATATACTGGCCGAATTGAGAACCTCCTCCTTTTTGGAAATGGGTTAAAAAAGGTGAAAGAGTGGTTTTTTTGCCAACTATCCACGCGACCAACTAGGTGGGGTGTGCTCCAACAAAAATTACTCGAAACCACATCCAATTAGCAGGGAGTTGAAAAAAAAAACTCCAAAATGGCGGATTCAAGATGGCGGCCATAGAAACTTTCTCTGGTGTCTATCTCGGAGAGTATAAAAGATGGAAGAGTAGTTTCTTGGCAACAGATGATCAAAACCCAAAGGTCTACTTGATGATCAGGAAAAAAAACAAGATGGCGAATTTTTTTCCATGCACAATATATGGCGAATATTGATTTTTCTTTTTTTTCTTCTTTTAGTTTCTTTTTTCTTTTTTTTTCTTCTTTTTGTTTCTTTTTCTTCTTTTTCTTCATTTTTCTTTCTCTTTTCTTTTTTTCTTTTTCTTTTACTTTTTCTTTTCTTTTTCGTTTTTCCTTTTTTTCTTTTCCTTTTTTTTTCATTTTTCATTTATTTGCTTTTTTCTTTTTCTTTTTTCTTTTTTTTTCTTTTTTTCTTTCTTTTTCCTTTTTTTCATTATTTTTTTTTTTCATTTTTCATTTTCTTTTTTTCTTCTTTTTTTCTTCTTTTTTTCTTTTTTTTTCTTTTTCTTTTGTGAATGAGGAGCACGGCCGGGTTATTGCAGATAGATGGGGTGTGCTCGAACAAATTTTTTGCCAAAAGATGACCAGAATCCGAAGGTCTACTTGATGAGTAAAAAATCGCGGTCCGCTTTAGCGGGCCGCGCACCCACGCGCCTTAATTTTAGTAATAACACTTCCCGCGAGCTGCTTTAGCAGCTCGCGCACCGAGCAAACGCTAGTTATAATATATATAGCTCGATTACCACTCACTCACTGACTGATTCACTCATTGACAGGGTTGTTCTCCTAGAAGGAGACGGAAATCGATATAATGATGTTCGGGAGATGTGTTTGGGGGGGGATTCGAGTTGGGGAAAATTATGACATTTCGGAAAAACAAGATGGCGGCCGACGTGAATCTTGCAACTCTTTTGTTTTCCAACCGATTTCTTTGAAATTTTGAATTATTGTAGAAATTAGTAAACGATTAACAGAAAAAGTGAAAAAAATTAAAAAAACAAGATGGCGGCCGAGCTGTGACGTCTCAAATTTCCGACCCCTCTCCTGTAAAATTTTGTATGAAAAAAATTTTTTTCACCCATGATGTCGTATAGAGCTCAAAGAATGTGACTCGGAGAAAGGTGGCGAGAGCTGATGAGTGAGGAGTTCGGAGACGGGCGAGAGGCGCGGCCAGGGTATAGTAGATAGGTGGAGGGTGCTCGACCAAATGTCATTCGAAACCTCGAGCAGTTGCCAGTGAGTTGAAAAAAAATTCCAAAATGGCGGAAAAAAAATGGCGGCAAATTTTGTCCGTCTCTCTCTCGGAGACTATAAAAGATGGAGGAGCGGTTTCTCGACAAAAGATGATCAAAACCCGGAGGTCTACCTGGTGAGTAGGAAAAAAATTCAAGATGGCGGATTTTTTTTTTCCATACAAAATGTATGGGGAATATTGAAGGGACTAGAAGTTGGGAACTATGCAAGACATTGATTTTGATAGGTTCATAGGGCTTTTTTTCTTTTTCTTTTTTTTCATTTTACATTTGCTTTTTTTCTTTTTTTTTTTCTTTTTTTTTCTTTTTCTTTTGTGAATGAGGAGCACGGCCAGGTTATTGCGGATAGGTGGGGTGTGCTCGAACAAATTTTTTGGCAAAAGATGACCAGAATCCGAAGGTCTACTTGATGAGTAAAAAAATCGCGGGCCGCGCACCCACCTGCCCTACTTGTAGTAATAACACTTCCCGCGAGCTGCTTTAGCAGCTCGCGCACCGAGCGAAATAAATAAAGCCGAACAATCGCGGTCCGCTTTAGCGGGCCGCGCACCCACGCGCCATACTTGTAGCAATAACACTTCCCGCGAGCTGCTTTAGCAGCTCGCGCACCGAGCAAACGCTAGTTTGTTTATATAGATAGACTAGCTGACCCAGCGAACTTCGTACCGCCAACAAAAATATTTAGGGGTTGACCCTTAATTATCATTTAGGGGTATGAAAAATAGATGTTGGCCGATTCTCAGACCTACCCGATATGCACACAAAGTTTCAAAAATCAATCCAACCGTTTCGGAGGAGTTTGGTAACAAACACCGCGATATGAGAATTTTATACACTGTGTAACAAAAACCCTGTTGTTCCTTTGAGCTGCATTATGAGAATCGGTTTTCAAACATAGAAAATCAACTTATTTGGAAAAACTCTTAAATTAAAATCTTCAAATTAAATATTAAATCGTTATTATTTGTAAAATGAAAATGATTTCTCACCACTGCAATTCCGCGAGGCGTCGCGAGCGAGAGCGAGTGCGAGAGAGATAGCAAGTCGTATCGTATCGCCTGCAGACAGCAGCCGATGAGCCGATTCGGCGGCACTTTCAGATGTTAATAACATTTTTTACGTGTCTATTTTATTAACTGTCTTGACTCTGAACAGTAACTGTTCAGTTCTTGATTTTTTTAAATAAGTTTTTCATTAATGGTACACCTACATGTTAAAGTATACGTAGCTAAATGGAACAACAGGGTTTTTGTTACATATTGTATATTAGAATATTTAGTCGGTATGGCATAGAAGCTCAACATGTATAACACTTACCCATTCGCATGACGTCGACGAGGTGTATGATCTGGTCGCAGTGCTTGCGCGCCGCGAGCAGGCCGCGCAGGATGAGGATCTTGAAGTACGCGAACATGTCCGAGCTCTCGCCGTCCATCACGTCCACGAACTCGCTCGTCAGCTGCGGCACAAGCGGACACCCTTACTTTTACTAATGTTACAACTGGGGAAGTGTTTGTTTTATGGTTTGTTCTTAATCACGCAGCAATGGAGCAACAGATTGAGGTGAGTTTTGAAGTGAAAACTTCTTTAGGCACGTTGAGCACTCTTTTGGTTGAGGGTGACATGGATTTTGTGAAATCGTCACCGTCACCTGGAGATTTCAGTATGCGCTCAAGATGTTAGAGATTTTCAAGTAACCTTGTACAGCGCGGTCGGCCGGCAGCCGCCTTGCTTACCGTTCAATGTATGACGCTGCAGGTTCGAATCTCACCCACGAAACGTGACAGTGCGCTTTTTTTAAAGTATTTTTATTTATTTTATATTTATTTAGTACTACGTAGACTACGTTAGCTTAACCGCTTAAAGAGTGCAACCGTTTTTAATTCGATTTTGGTCAATTTACTGTTAATTAAAGGGTTTACTGAATATTTAATCAAATAATTCAAATTCAAAAATTTTAATATATTAGGCTGGAACCAAATCTGTGAGCATCGTTTCGCATTTTGTCCATACTTCTTCTTCTTCTTTGTCGCGTTCTTCATTTCCCAAGTAGCAAAATACTCTTATAATAATCGCCTTATAAGACTAGACGTCTTATAGAAATATAGTAGACGCTTTGACTAAGACCACTGATCTTACAACAGCATCATATAGCACGTTATGCACTACAAGTACTTTACTCCTCTTACTTAGTTTTATAAATGTTTAGAGGATTACTTTATACGATAGCTACTAGAATTGGCAGTCCTATAAAAGCATGCATAAAACTAATCAACAATGTTTCCTATAGAGGCATTCAATAAGATTGTTTAGTTTAGTTAACGTTTTGTTTATTCTTCTATAAGACATGTACTCCTATGAACATATTAGTTAAAGCTGTTATAGGTCAAATATATTATAGCAGTGGCGTGCACAGGGTTTGGGCTGAAGGTAGGCATTGTGGTACGCATACGTTATAGGTACATTAGGTACCAAGTCACATTCCTAGATCCAAGATTTGGGCTGGGCGTTGATGAGTGAGTCAGTTGGAGCGTATGTCAAGATAATTTATGCATTTCGATATTGAACTTGTGTATAAACTACCTAGTTTCGATACGCGCTGCACAAATGCATTTAATTTTAAAATTGAATCTAAGTAAGTAGAGGAATGTTTCTGGCATATCATGTTTTTAGCTGTGTAATGAAAGTTATTAAAAGGTACTAAGAAGAGTTACTCACAAATTAGTCGATATTTTGATTAATTTCTTAAACTGGACGCTTTCAAGTAAAGATTTTTATATCAACCTGTGAAGATGATACTGCCATTGTCGCAATTAGAATGCCATAAGCCTACTTTGTCGTATTAGTTTACAAATTGCGAAAAACCAAATTAAATTTGAATTTCGCGGGCAGACCCTTGTCTTCCACCTCAACATTCCATAGCCATACCGTACCTACCTACGGTTTAACAAAAAACACGCAAGGAAAGCAAAACAACTAGGTATTAGTTTAATACCACTAATATCTAGTTGTTTTGCTTTCCTGAACACAGTTACTTAGCCAGTTAAAAGAATCTTATTATTTACCTAACGTTAAATACTCGTCTCTTTATCACTTTTTTTGGGATAATTATAACAAAGGTACACATCTACATTACATGATACGGAAAGAATAAAATTTACCTTTTGTAAACACAGCGTCTGAACAGATTTCACACGAAATATCTTCCATTTTCAAAATAATGATTACTACTTACTATGAATAAACCTTTACACAGACTTTGTAGAAAGTTACAAATCCAATTGGTTTTTATTTACTTCACATGCATAATCCAGCAAAAACTTTATTAAATCATTAATTTAAACCAAAACACTGTATTCATACAAAAGTAAACAATGCATGAACAATATGGAGTCCGTAGAAAACATACACTCGAGTCAAAAGTTACTTTTAAATTGTAAGTGTAAACTGAATTTTATATTTTCATTGTGAGTTTTACTATTTAAATAAACAAATCCTACTATCCTATTTTCAATGTACTATAAAATGTTTTATTTTTTAAACGAATTTTCTGGTTTATTTATTTCAATTCGTCTACGAAAACATGTGTTGTTTTTCGATCTTAATATTTTTTTAAGATCTAAAACTGTATTTAACTTTACGGAAAAAATCTGAATAATTTAATTAAATTAAAATAAGTGTATAATTATAATAAATCAAGCTACTTATTTGGAATTTAAAAAAATAAAATCTTGATTTGTTCCAACTCGATCACGCGCAGTTTTGAAAATACACGCTAAATTCGCCCTTACGGTTGACCAATCACAAACCGTAGAGGCTGTGCCTGTTCTATGCGTTTTCATTGATAATTTCGAGTAGATTATTGAATGAAATCACAAACACATCTAAACATGTAGTTGTGTTGAGTGGTGTAATACACTATGCATGTAATCAAGGGTGTGTGTGTTTTGAGGCATAAAGGTTTTATGCTTTTTCCACCGTCGCGTCGCGTCGCTGTCGGCAGTCGCGCAAATGTAAGCTTAGGTAATTGCTAGTAGCGTTAGACGGCGCGATAGATGGCGCTCATCGATTTGAAGAAGACGAGTGCCTATTTTAATAATATTTTTTAGGTGCTTTATTTTGTTTTTGTTTTAACAAAAACAAAATAAAGCAGTGCTTTTTAGCCTCTATAGACCGCACGCCACTGTATTATAGGATTTATTTGTCTTAGTCCTGATTTTTAATAGATTGTTGGCATTAAACTAACATGCTTTCAGATTTTTAAAGGTAAAATTCAACTTATATGCGTCCTGCATTGGTGGTTATCAGAGTGATCGCCAATCTACCGGCCATCTTGTTTTCATTTAGTGATATTATAGAATATGGAGAAAGCAAAATAACATAAAAATGGATAAATGGAAAAGATTTAAGCGAAGTGGCAATTATCGAAGAAAAGTATTGAAAAAGTACCTAGAAATGAAATCAGGATCAAAGTTTGAGACGATATCCTTCTCCAACAAAAGAGACTCTGGTGAAGTTTGTGATGGTTCCGTACAACTTGAATCAAAAATAGACCTAGACGACTGCGAGGATAATTATTCGGATGATTATATTAATCAAGAAAATAATAGCGGAAGCAGTGATAGTGAATTTGACGATGACAAACGTACTGAGTTTGAAAAAAATTATGAATTGCAGGAGGATATAAGACAGTGGGCTATTAAGAATAATATTTCACATTCAGCCTTATCTGAACTCTGCGGTTTTAAATAAAAGAATAAAATACGCTTTACCTAGAGATGCCCGCACTCTTCTTAAAACTATCAATAAAAAAATGTCTATATGACTGTATGTAACATGGGGTCTCGGTTGTGTGGTTTTTCTGTTAGAAGAACCCTAAAACTTATAAATATGGCGATCAGTAGCTATGTCCTGTTATAGTCGTAACTTTGACCAAATAGTTTTATAAAGATTCTAATAAATGCAATGTTATGGCTGATATCTGAACCGAATATTAGCTGAATATTTATTAATTGAAATATAAATTAAAATATTATAAATACATTTAATTTTGAAGGGGCATGAAGGTAATTCGAACATTTATCAATAAAATTTATTTCGCATGTGGATTAAGCATTCATTACAAGACAGTCAAAATACAAATTATATAAGTTATCTAATATTTAAAGAAAATATTACTTAATAACCTTAGCAAATATTTTGTAATAACACTCAAGCTCGAATGGCACCGTAAATAATATCAATTACACTAGTAGCAGCACGTCCGCTAGAGCGTTACAGAAGTAAAAATGCGTTTACAGCACATCTATAGGACAATTTTTTTTCGTAAGAGCACCTAATAAGATAATTATAAAATCGAATTGCACTTTACCGGACTACAAAAAAACGACTATAAGACGTAATAGTCATATAAACTGCGCCCAAATGCGGTTCTATAAACGTTTATTGGATTTCTATAGGAATAAAAAATTCGCACTCCTAGGACTCTTTCAGGTGCATATTTTGCTACTTGGGTTTTGAAGGTCGTGTCCGTAGTTCAAGGTTTTCGTAACAGTGGCCACCCATTCCTTTCGGTCCTCGGCCTTCCTTATTGCGGTCGTAAGTGGAAGGAAAGTTGCTTGATCTGGTCCGACCAGCGGCTAGGTGATTGGCCGCGTGGTCTTTTGCCTACCACTTTGCCTATGACTATCAGTTTGTCTAATTTACTGGGAACGCGTCGGGCAATGTGGCCAAAATACCCCAAGATCTTTTGATAGCAAATTTAGCCATACAAATCTGTCTTTTTCCATAAAGTCGTATATGCATCAATTCGGCTTTTCGATGCGTACACGACTCTATGGAAAATGACATTTTCGTATAGACAAAATGCGAATCGATGCGCACAGATGTGGTTCCAGCCTTAAGCTGAACTTGATTAATTCTCCAAGTAAGCGAAAATCTCGTGTTAAAAATTAACTATGTATTAAACTTTATTATAAAAAATAGATACCTTAAATGGGGAACTTTCAAATCCCAAGTTCTTCGGTGAGATTGAGAATATGAATCCAAAATCAATGTGAATGATGTGTCCTGCGCTGTCCAACAGAATGTTCCCATTGTGTCTGGAAAATGTGAACGTAAGCATTAAACCGAAAATAATCTTGAGTTTCATGCGATAGACGATTTCATCATTTGCATTCATTTCAATAGGCATGACGACAGCAACCAAGAATAAATTAAATTATGAATTTATCTAAAGAAATAGGATTCATGGACTATAAAAAACTATAAAATTCAGCAATCCGCCATATTGACACCAATAAGAGCGATACATCTAACTACAGTACAAACTACTGACAAAACATAGAGGTGACGTCATGAACGAGGTCACAACACTGTAGCGTTTCCCCCCTGGATCGCTTGAAGAGGAAAATCACTACCCGGACTATTGTCCGAGTTGGTCGTGCGTTGTGGATCCAGGTGGAAGGCTAGCAGAAGTTCTATGACTGTGTGACTAGGAATATGAATAAAAATCTTCACCTAACAAGTTATCTTTGTTTATTCAGGCATAAGGTCATAACTGAATTATTTAAATCTAGAAATAAACTCCGCTTAATGTAGTTGTATAACAGACTGGTATTGGGCCCACCAATACATACCCGGAGAGCGTTTTTTGCGTGAATTTTAAAACTTAAAATTGCAATGGCAATTTTGTCTACCAAAGTTTTCTTGCTGAAATAAGATGTCTTTTCGAAATAATAGATACTTCTGAATATCATCCAACTCCACGCCTATTCAACGCCGGGACTCATGCCAGAAGGTCGAGGGTAGCGCACCTGCCCGAGATGCAGCAGGTATGTCTGGTGAGCGCTTAGGTGGACTCCACAAAGTAAGTTAATCAATTTGAAGTGCCACATTTGAAATACGAGTGTCTCCGGAACTAATAATAATATTGCAAATAGCGCACCGACCTCTACAATTAATCTATGATTTCTCTTTATCATATATTAATTATAAAGGTTGGTGCGCCATTTGCAATATTATTAGTTATAGACCCTCGTACAACTGTTTACAGCGCCAAAATGGCGTTAATTAGGTCCAAAATGGCATCAATAAAGAAGGTCCAAAAACATGAAAACAGCCTCAAGTGTAAATCATCGATTAAATTTTAGAACTCAGTGAGCAACACCGAGTTTAGCAACTCGAGCGCGCAAGGTGGAAGGGTACACAGTACACACCTGTCTTTGAGCTGCAGCAGGTAGCTGGTGAGCGCGTAGGCGGCGGCGGACTCCACGAAGTTGTTCTGCGCGCGCAGGAAGCCCTCGCTGGTGGGCGGGCCGTGCTCCAGCTCCAGCCACGCGCGCAGCGACTTGCCCGACTGCTTCTTGATCTGGTGCAGCGACACCGAGTTGAGCACCTGCAGCCCGAGAAGGTGTATCAGTGATATGTGAGATCAAAGGATATTAAAGTAAAATAATCGTGCTAACTCGGTGGTAGACAACTCACTTATTACTATACTTTTATGCTTTTCGCACGTAACATTGTGAAGAGGATAAGTATTATTTTTAGTTAATGAAAAAATTATCTACCTCTGCCTATAACTTTTGTGTTTTTAGAAATAATTGATTTAGCTCTATTACAGACAAATAAAGTGAACTTCTTTAAGCTTGGGGTCCCAAGGTGCTGGAGTGGTTTAAAAAGAACCGGTAAGCGAAGTGTTGGCAGACCCCCCACTAGGTGGACCGACGACATCAAACGAGTCGCAGGGAGCCGCTGGATTCAGGTGGCGCAGGACAGAAGCCTGCTGAAGTCCGTGCAAGAGACCTTTGTCCAGCAGTGGACGTTTATCGGTTGATAAAGAAGAAGAAAGGGAACTTCCATATGCCCAGACCATAACGGATAGTCCCACTCGACCGACGACGAGTCGCCTAACGAACGTCGAACACCGACCGACCGTTCGGCAGTCGGCACGTACCGGCTGGATGAGGCCGCACTCGCGGTCGAGGCACAGGATCTCGTAGGGGCGCAGCCGCAGCGGCACGCGCTCCAGCTCCCACACGGCCTGCAGGCGCCGCAGCAGCTGCGCCGCCAGCATCTCCTGGCGCAGGTCGTCGCCCACCTTCACGATGCAGCCCAGCAGCCGCCAGCCCGCCAGCGCGCCGTACGGCGACGCCGAGCGCATGCGCGACAGCTTGCTCTCCCACGACTCCTGCGCGGACACGTAGCGCACAGTCATATTACAACGTACTCGTATACAGTATGTACACATTACACACATACTCATAGCTCATAAGACATCTCAGGGACAATGGAGTTTTGCTCCATTTTAAGGGTTCCGTACCTTAAAAGGTAAAAAAGGAACCCTTATAAGATCACTCTCTTGTCCGTCTGTCCGTGTGTCACAACCGATTTTCTCAGGAACGGATGGACCTAGCAAGTTGAAAGTAGATTGGCGAATTCCATAGAGTTTCTGACCCAGACGAACTGAACTGAACACTGAATGTTCACGTTCACGAATCTTTTTATTTTTCGGTTTTCCCTTTACTTGCTTTTAACCAGAATTGGCAATTCTAAGTCAACCGGAAGTAGGTACCTATAGGTTTTGGATCGAAAACCTACATGGTAGTTCCTGTTGACCTAGAATCACGAAATTTGGCAAAAAGCAGCACAAATAAAAAACAGTCTTACAGCACAAATAAAGGAAAAATTCCAAAAAATAAAAAAGTTGAAAATTATATATATAAATAACTATATAATGGCGGTATAACGGGTAGGTACGGAACCCTCAGCGCACGAGTTCGACTCGCACTTAACCGGTTTTTTATTTGTCTATGATTTTTTATTTCAACTTACAAAAAATTCTTACCTAGCACACGAGAAACCACTATAAAACTTACTCTCAAAAAAGACGAATTATACCATTTAATATGTTCCAAACCAGTGATTCAGAATCCATTCTATTTCTAATACATCTATATATATAAAAGAAAGTGGTGTTAGTTACACTATTTATAACTCAAGAACGGATAAACCGATTTGGCTGAAAATTGGTGGAGAGGTAGCTTAGAACCAGGAGACGGACATAGGATACTTTTTATCCCGTTCGACCGCGTTTCCGTCAAGTCACTATAAAACGTGGTATAACAAAAACGCATCTGATATGGAATAACAAAACGCAAATGACAGCTAAACGTTATTTTGTCTTTGTTGGTTTGTCCGTCAATCACGCTGCAAAAAACCTACGGATTGACGTGATTTTTTTGGATAGGTATAGTTGAGAACCTGTAGAGTGTAAAGCATCCCGGAAAATCAAAGAGTACCCTCGGGATTTTAAAAACTGAATCCACGCGGACGACGTCGCGGGCACCAGCTAGTATAATATATTTATTACTATGTTCCTAAAAACCTATTTATTTATTTCAATTCTAAAAATTTTCTTAAAGACAGAGTTCCAATAAGACCCTTTAGAGTTTGGACGTTCAAGGGAATATGATATAACGGACACATCGGACGTACGGGGAATTGGACCTTCCGGGCAGTAAGGCACACAAGCAGTAACTCATAATACAAACATTACGAATACCACGATATAATTTTATGAATCACGCGGTTATTATTAAAGTGAATACAATCGAACAAAGTACATATCCAGAAGTAGGGGTTAAAGGTCACGAAAGGCTATATAAACAGAGATAATGTAGCCGCTGGTCGGGGCTACCCCACCCTGCCGTTATATTATTATTACGATTGATGCGTGACTAACACTGGCCAGAACGTGTTTCCCCTGTTCACTGATATCGATTGGAACTGTGTATGTATAATTGGCGGCCCGTCTGTTTGTATTCCGACTACTTGTTTACATACGTATATGAGTTCAAATTCTGACTTTTCGGAGTTGTGTGCGCTTAGGCAATTTATTACCACATGCTTCAACGGTGAAGGAAACCTGCACGCCTGAGAGATATCCGTAATGTTCTCAAAGTGTGTGAAGGCTACCAATTCGCATTGGGCCAGCGTGGTGGACTATGGCCTATAACCCTTCATTAAGAAGAGATCTACGCTCAGTAGTGAGACATTAATGAGTTGCTTATGGTGATGTTGATTAGTTCAAAGATAAATAGGTAGTGAAAAAGTTATTTAAAAAAAGTTGTAGTCGCGACTTATTATGGAGAGCAAGAGACGCTTTTTCCTGTGGAATTTATTTTTAGAGTTCCGTGACCGTACCGCATAACAAAAAAAATATGTGACGACTTGAAAGCCTTCCCCTTTTCGTCGGTTGAAAAGAAGGAACCCTAGGAAAAATCACTTTGTTGTCTGTCTACGTGCGTCAAGGATGTTTTTTTAGAAAAATGTTATATATGTCTGTAACTAGCACAGTGTTTTTGAAAACATCCAATAAGCAACAATGATAACAAACTTAAGTTATGTTGTTTAAAATAAGAACATTATTTTTGAGGTGTTATATGAATATTTTAACCAAATAAATACTGTTTCCTTTCAAGGTACACTTAACCCTCGGTGCGTAAGTCTGACTCGCACTTGGCCGGTTTAATTATGTTTACATAATACATACACATGATATACGTGACCCAATAAATAACATTATATTAATTAGGCAAGGATATTAACATATCGTGCTTTACCGCAATTTCATAATAGGGCGAGGCTCGACAAGTAACTGTATCTATCGAGTCATTATTATATTATTCTATTGTAATTTGTAATTAACCTTTTGAGACATTACTATGTTTTTATTTCTATATAGCAATATCTAATTTTTCAATGGTAAACAAGTAGTACCAATATTTCACGAAACCTTATTCTTACCTATAACTCAAACAATAGTCAATAGTATACTTCTTGCAAGAACTATAAGGGCCAATTTAGACGGTCGGTGCCTCGTTCATTTTTGCGAACATTTTTGCAAAAATGAACCGTCTTAATTCGCTCTAAGGGCGAATTTAGATGGGTCATTTTTCGAGATTTTTGCTTTCATTTTAGAGGCTTCATTGTTGAGTCATCGAAAATGAACCGTCTAAATTCGCCCTTAGGGCAAAGGGCTTAGCCCTTAGGGTTCATTTTCGCAAATAATGTTCGTTGAAATGAACGACGAACGAGGCATCGTCTAAATTGGCCCTAGCACGTGTTGGCGGTGGCGGTGCGCGGTGTTACCTTGAGCGCGAGCGCGGAGGGGTCCTGCGGGTCGCGGCGGAAGGCGTTGGGCGGCGGCTCGGCCGTGGCGTCCGCCAGCCGCCGCCGCACCTCGCCCGCGCCCACCGCCACCGACTCGCGCGAGCCGCACGACGACGTGGACGCGGCCGACAGCGCCGACGCGCCCGACACCGCCGACAGCGTCGACATCGCCGACATCGCCGACATCGCCGACATCGCCGACACCTGCCGAGTGACGCACCAACGACGCGTGAGTCGACAGCCGAACGGACACCTTCATACAACCGTATTGTAATAGATACACTATAATGATTGAAGATTATTGGAACGAAGTTCCTTTTCGGACGGTTTGGCGGATGGAGGCTAGGCGAAAAAAAGTGCAAGAATTTTCCGTCACGACGCTAGTTGCCTTCTTTTATTACACACGTTTCATTATAGCTTTGGTGGCGTAGCGGATAAACGAAGGAGTGAAACTATCGGTTCGGGGTTCGAATCCTAACTTAAGATTATTATTTTTTACTTTATTTATTTTTATAATTAATTTATTAAAAGGCACTTCGTTCCAATGGAGTGTTCCACGACACTCACGCATTTTGTTTTTTGTATTTTACTAAATAGTATATTACAAATTAAAATAAAACTTTGGTGAGTGAATCTAAATTTTAAATAAAAAAAGTTTAATTAAAACACTAAAGACGCTAAAACATTGCCAATTTGTTTTAATTAGTGGACCTACCGACTACATTTTAGTCTCGTAAAAGTGGGACATTCCAAAAGACAGCTTGCGACATATCTACTTAGTAGGTCTGATGAATTTAAATTCATCCTTTGTATTAGCATTAAATTTTGGGTTCAGTATCATATTATGCATCTGTCTTGGCATTGATGTATACGTAATGCTTACCCAAGACTGAGTACATGTTGAACCATTACTAAACAAGTAAAGTTTATATCTTCAAGACATAAACTTGTTTGGTATATTTTACAAGACTGCGAATTTAGCTTAGATTACACTAGCGGCACGCTATGATGGCCGGTTTGACACATTACAATAGTGATGTGGAATGTCAATTTATTCTCGAACAAAAAACAATTAAGTTTTGTTTTTGTACCTGATTAAATAGGTTTAATAAAACAAAAATGTATATGTTTATTTAATTTATTTGAACGAACTGAATATTTGAATGAAAATGAATATACATACTTTATATGCACACAAGAAACATATGAATACAAAAGATACCAAAAAAGGTGCCACAAAAGGCCATAATTAATCAGATTCGTCCATACTACTATTTTCACTGTCGTCACTGCTATCATCACCTACATTAATAATTATATGTTCGTTTTCTATAATATTATCTATTTTCACATCTCTTTCATAATCTTCCCTTATTAATTTAACAGTTCTATTCACAACCTTTTCCCAGTCTCCTTTAGTCACATGTTCACAAGCTTCTTCTAATAATTTTAGCATTTTTTTTGTGCTAAATGGGGGTTCTGTATTGTGTCTTGCAGCATATCCCTTAATTTGAGCCCACACCAACTCAATCGCATTATACTCACAATGGTAAGGCGGTAACCGTATAACTCTGTGCCCATGTTCTAATGCTATTTCGTCAATGACGTATCGGATCTTGGTTGGTTTGTTTTCTTTTAAAAGACGTACTAATTCCGCTTTTAACATATTCATGTTTGCATCTACGCCATTTTTACGAAGCCATGCGACGATATCAGCTTTCTTTTGGGATTGGGCAGGTGGCTTGTCAATTTGCATCGAGTGGTATGGGGCGTTGTCCATAATTATAAAAGATGGTTCAGGGAGGCTACACAACATTGAGGTAAACCATTCAGTAAACTTTTCTCCATTCATGTCTTCATGATAGTCTCCAGTGGTTTTTGACGCAAAAGCCATGAGAGAACCTTCGACAAACCCGTTGATGGTTCCGGCGTGACAAATTATAAGTCGCGATCCTTTTCCTACAGGAACTTTGGAAGTAGATGCTGCTGTGTCATCGTTCCAAGAACGGCCTACAGTATGGTTAGCATTAAGCCATGTTTCATCCAAGAACACAACATTTTGCCAATTTTTGATTTCTTTCACTTGCCGTAAAAAAGTATACCTTGCCATCGCTATATCAAATCTTTCCATCAATATTTTGCGTTTGTTACATTTTTTGTATCGAAATCCAATGGTCTTCAAAATCTTCGTTAAAGAACTTTCCCCACCGAAGAATAATCCAGCTTCCTTCAGTGAATGCACCAACTTTTTTCTTGTTGGATACTCCTTCTGTAAATAGTAGCCGTAAACATGTCTTCGGATAGCATCGGCATCAAAGCTATCGATGCCTACGACTGGTTTTGCTCGTTTTCTCTTTTTTGGTGTGTGAAGTTTATTTTCTTCTGTGCCAGTCTCGCCATATTTTTTTTTAGTTATCCGTCTAACAGTTCGTTGTCCAATATTAAGCGCATCAGCTACGCGTTCAACCACTGACGTTATAGGTAAAATTGGCCCTCCATTTTGAGCTTCACGATCGAAATAGTTACGAAGGCGTATTACGAACTCACGTGTCTGACTATTTAGAACAGTTCTCTGCGTACGTTCGGTCATATCGACGAAATCCACAACAAAGGGCTTGAACAGAGTCCAAATTAACGAGCAAGGGTCAACAGTAATGCAGTATCAATATTTGAAATCCAAAGCCAGGTCAAAACTATATCACAATCGCATTGCACTGACAGTTTATACTTTTCGAAGCAACGTCAATTCGAAACTGCTTTGTTTTGCATTGAGCATTGACGCGAGTTTGCCGGAGGTAGTAGTTGTGCTAGCCAGCGATCCTATGTGACGATCGTATTAGATTCCATTTTTAAAAATTTTCAATTTAGAAAACCAAATGCCGAGTTGTGGTATATATCATATAAAAATAAAAATTTTACCTTTTGTATGAAACAGCTGATATTTTTTTGCGATTTCAGAGGTTTGTCCACATAGTGAAAATTGTTCATATTCACAAGTACATTCACCCCTTAAATGGTGCAAACTGATTTTTCTACACTTGTATACATTTTAGAAATCAATTTAATAAATTAATTTTGAGTCCTAAACCTAAAACTACATTCGATAAAATTTATGAATCTCTGCACATCACTATCGTCAATAAAGTAATACAATTATTTCCTTCAAAGTCGTTATCAATTAATACGGAACTTCATGAGCGGACAAACGTCAAACCGGCCATCATAGCGTGCCGCTAGTTTAGGTATAGAGAGGAATTTAACAAATACCCGCGAATTGCCGGACAAAGACAAAAATTTTGCCTGTCTAAATCTATATTTTTTAAATCCCGTGGAAACTCTTTTCCGGGATAAAAAATATCATATCCAGTACCACTTACCAGCACGCCGAGCATGCACGCCCGAGAAAATTTTGTTGACACCTTTTCTCGTGTTATCTCTATACCTACCTCTATCGACACTAACATGGTTGCACACTATTCGTCGAACGAGAAATTAGTTAACATAAATATTATATTCTATTCTAACAAATCAGCTACCCACAAGATAGTACAAAAACTTATTACAATGTAATAGCTACTGATTAATATTGTAAAATGATTATTTTGAAAAGAGCAACTGCTGAGTTTCTTTCCGGCTCTTCTCAGCAAAATCCGCTTTTCCGAACCGGTGGTAGTCATGACATGTCATAAGAGCCTGAAATACGTACGTGAAATAAATAATTTTGAATTTTGAATATTGTCTCTCTCTCTTCGCGCGAGATATCACTTCGACGTGCATGCCAGGCGGGCTGGGCGCAAGCTTGTCTAAAGCAAGCATAAGGGATGAACTGTCATTTAATTGCTAGTAGAACTGTTCTTGTTCGGACGACCTTTTCTACTTATCATAGGACGTTACTAATAACGTCCTAGAAACAATTTATAGTTCCTAGGCAAGTCACTGTCTTTAACGAGTTCACACAAACGAGTCGATGTGATTTTGTCCATACACAGTATACGCAAGGCAATGGGCACACCTGTGATAAGCTGTCCGGCGCTGGCGGCTTCGCGGCGTACTGCGTACTGAGTTCTTCGTCCTCGTGACTCCAACAGTCCCCCGCGTCGGCGTCGTCCAGCGCTGAGTACAGCGACAGCGCTGGCCACTCCGGGACGAGATTCTCTTCGCTCTTCGTGTGTCTGATGGGCGGCGAGTGGGGCGCGGGCGGCGCGGGCGGCAGGAGGCGGGGGGGCAGCGGCGCGTGCCCTTCAGTTTCCAGCACCTCCACGTACATTATATACGGCGCCTGTAAACAAATTGTAATGAAAATCCTCCTGGCGCTCATTTAGATGATTTACATTGGACTGAATAAATTTATAAACACATCAAAAATTCCGAGGCCAGCGGGATTCGAACCCACATTTCTTGGGAATCGCGCCCGAGTGTGTTAGCCTTTTACACTATAGCCACGGTCGAACTACACGTCAGCATCGAAATTAGTGATATGTATCTACTTTTTCAGTTTAAGCAACTGTTAGCGACATATAGTAGCAACACGTTACAGTTGTTGATATACTTTCCAAGATCAGATATTGCCCCCATATTAAGTGTAGGTTAACACTTTAATAAAAATAATTTACATTGGACATTCGGACATGTGGACATTCCTGAAACAGGAAGTAACAGACATAGTGGACATTCCGGGCCATTAGGGATTTAAAGAATATCGTTATAAGAAACCCTAGTCATTAATTTAAGATGGAAGTGCATTAATTTGGAGGTTCCCTGCTGAGTGGCAAACACTAAAGAATAAAAGCCAACTTTTGCGGCAGTGGGATGTAATAAATAAATAAAAATAAAATAAGGGCAAAAACTTAAGGACATTACTAAATAAACTTTTAATAAATATGACCACATTAAGTCTTCTTCTTCTTCTTAAGAAGAATCTTTAAAAATAAAATAAATATTATTGAGATCTCAAACAGTTCAGATTCTATAGATTTCAATTTGAATCATCTTTTCATTTTATTGCGTTTTCATTTATAACTAATGTACAATTATTGTACTCAGACTTATACGTGAGAACTGTTGTATAAAATTTCAGTTGAGTCAAATTAAATCCGCGACCCCTAAACATGAATGCAATAAGTCTGTGCTCGGTATGCATGTTAGCTAACAGTTAGCTATTACACCGATTAACTGTTTAACAACAATAATGGCACGTAACATCAATGCATCAAATTAGCATATAATCAAATCGCAAATTTTAACACTGCGCGGTTGTAAGTTACAGCCCTCTCTGACCTCTACCACTATAACTCCTGTGTGTCATCTCATATAGATAGTATTATTTATTTTTATATATTACTAGCTGCCCGGACAGACTTCGTTCTGTCAAAAGTTAAAAATAAAAATTAATTTTTTTTTTTTTTTTAAAAACCTTCCGTGGACCTTAAGGAACATACAAAAAAATAAATTAACCGAATTGGGCCATCCATTCTTGAGTTATGCGCTTACCAACATTCATTTTTATTTATATAGATGTAATATGTACATTATATTTTTATATATATATACACATTATATTTTTATATAATATATATTACGCAAACATCTAGGAGCTTACATAATTGATATATTAAAGGATTTGAGAAATTATTGCATGTATTTTTTTTACTTTAAAGAGACTGTATTATGTTGATATAACATTCATACTTACGGTTGTTGTATTTATTGAAAATAATACAATATAACACAATTAAACAGCAACATTATAATTTACGATCGAAGCATTACGAAATGTTATACCTTTTTATAAGTAGTTTAGCGCGATTTAATGTTTTGACCCCTCATTTCATACCAAAACATTGCCACTATCAATAACAAATTAGTTGTGTGCGAGATAATACGGCATTCATACGAGGCGATTTTTGTTGAATGTCATCATAGCCGTAGCCGTCTCTATCACCTGTATTACAGACGATAGAGAGGGCTATGGAGACATTCAACAAATATCGCCTCGTATGAACGCCGTATAACAGATCACGATAGTTGGCAACTAGGAGTTGCGTCAAAAAATATTAGAATAATCGTGTCTCGTAAGTATATGAGTATGGAGGGATCAGAATGGAAAATTTCGAAATGCTACTAAAAATTACTTATAATAAATAACTGACACTTTAAGATAAATAAGAACCAGCTGTCGGACTTCGTTTCCGCAGGCACTGCCCTTTTTTAAAAAGCGTTCGGGGCCAACAAGGTTTTTACTGTGTCCGGTACAAACGGTACTTATTTAATTAGCAACTAACTTTGTGGGCCCAAAATCACTCCGAGAAATATTTCCACAAAGTTTCACAGTTTGATCTTGCTAGGCAAAAGGTAAATTGTAAAAACACTCCCGTGATAAGGGTCTTAAAAGGGGTCTAGTTCTTTAATTCGAAAGCACTTTGTAAAAGTATATTTGAATAAAGAATTATTCGATTCTATTCTATTCTAATTTTAACTATAAGGAGCCACGTACGTATACTTGCTTACTTTAATATTAGAAATGAGAGTGTTTTTTTCTTGGATTATCTTTCAACACGTAACAACGGAGCAACGGATCGACGTGATATAATATTTGCTTACTCTTGCTTAGGTAATACTTAGGACTTGGAGAGTGACATGTTATCTTTTATCCTGGAAGGTTAAAAGGAAATTCGAAAAACGCGTTTTTATAAAGACGTGATAGTATTGTAACGTTTTGTTTTTTAAAAATCAAGATCTGCTGAGTTTCTTGCATGCTTTTCTTAGAAAAAAAAAAGTGTGTGGGTCAGCTCCGACGCACGACTGGAGTTTACTCCTTACGTCGTAATGCATTCGCGGTGCTCGCTGCGTCTAGGCGCCGCTCGGACCCGATCGGTACGCGCTCGGCTTCCCGAAGCGAAAGCTCTTTCGCACGAAAACCAACCTTATTTACTCAACGTTAGGGTAGAAATTTGCATCGTTGTGAAAAACGTAACGAGGTCATTGATAAGTAGATTTTACTCCTCGAATTTTTCTCATACCGGGCGCCTAAAATCGATTCTTAAGGAGTAAACTCCAATTAATAATTAATTTTGAGAATTGGGTATTTGACTGATATTTTTGTTATTTAAATTAATGTTTTTAAATATTACCTAAAACACAATGCCATTTTTCTTTTTGAAATATCTTTACTAATCTCGGAATTATAAGCTATTTTACTGTGATTGTATCTGTCTCCTTCTAAAACGAAATTTTCTATAGAGCGTGTATGGAGCTGGTGAATTGTGACATCACAGTTCACTAGCGCTCTCTCTGTCTAATAGCTTTAAACTTTAAAGTTCTATAACTTTTTTGTTTTTGGACCGATTTATTTTCTGTTTTTACAAATGTTATTCTTGCATTTACATTTTCGATTATAAATAATGAACATTTTGACAACAGTCAAATACCCAATTGTACCCCAGTATGACAGTAGCACCAACCTTGTCCTTGCTGTTGAGCACAGCGGCGGCGTGGGGAGGTATCCTCAGCACGTAGTGAGGTTTCTGATGCAGGGGCAGCCAGACCCGCGCTGGCAGGTTCAGGTCGAGGGCCGCAAGCTCGGCTCTGAGGCGGCCGTTCCGCCGCTCCTTGTCCGCCACGCCGGCAAGCCGCCGCCCGATGTTTGTTAGCGCTGTGAGGAACTGAAACAACGCCAAGTTTAATGAATGGGTAGGGGGACGTGCAATAATAATGTCCCTCCCGACCGAGTCCGGCCACGGTGGCCAATCTCCACAGAGACAAGCCATCTTGCGCGGGAGATATTGTAATGCGCAAGTGTGTGCGCAAACGCAGGAGCACTCTATTCCTTCTCCCTCATTGTCCGATGGGACGGAAATCCGACACGACCGGAGCGAAATCAGGCGCAGGACCGACAGCTTTACGTGCTCTCCGAAGCACTGAGGTGACACACCGCCAACTTACTAACTCCGGTCTAGTTCTGATACTGAGTATTTCATGACGAAAAAACCTAATACATTTTTTGGCCCGTCCCGGGAATCGAACCCGGGACCTCGTCATCGACAGTCCATCGTCATAGTTGCTAACCACTAGACCACAGACCAAAGTATGGTCTAGTTGTGACAGCGTATATTAAACGATCACGCTATAGTTTACACTAGCGGCACGCTATGATGGCCGGTTTGACACATTACAATAGTGATGTGGAATGTCAATTTATTCTCGAACAAAAAACAATTAAGTTTTGTTTTTGTACCTGATTAAATAGGTTTAATAAAACAAAAATGTATATGTTTATTTAATTTATTTGAACGAACTGAATATTTGAATGAAAATGAATATACATACTTTATATGCACACAAGAAACATATGAATACAAAAGATACCAAAAAAGGTGCCACAAAAGGCCATAATTAATCAGATTCGTCCATACTACTATTTTCACTGTCGTCACTGCTATCACGAGCAAGGGTCAACAGTAATGCAGTATCAATATTTGAAATCCAAAGCCAGGTCAAAACTATATCACAATCGCATTGCACTGACAGTTTATACTTTTCGAAGCAACGTCAATTCGAAACTGCTTTGTTTTGCATTGAGCATTGACGCGAGTTTGCCGGAGGTAGTAGTTGTGCTAGCCAGCGATCCTATGTGACGATCGTATTAGATTCCATTTTTAAAAATTTTCAATTTAGAAAACCAAATGCCGAGTTGTGGTATATATCATATAAAAATAAAAATTTTACCTTTTGTATGAAACAGCTGATATTTTTTTGCGATTTCAGAGGTTTGTCCACATAGTGAAAATTGTTCATATTCACAAGTACATTCACCCCTTAAATGGTGCAAACTGATTTTTCTACACTTGTATACATTTTAGAAATCAATTTAATAAATAAATTTTGAGTCCTAAACCTAAAACTACATTCGATAAAATTTATGAATCTCTGCACATCACTATCGTCAATAAAGTAATACAATTATTTCCTTCAAAGTCGTTATCAATTAATACGGAACTTCATGAGCGGACAAACGTCAAACCGGCCATCATAGCGTGCCGCTAGTTTAGCAACGTTAACTCCGGTCGGTAACTGGATAGGTGGCAGACTGGTGATTCGAATTTGACCTAGTCCCGGTTATGGAAGGATCTGGGAACTCTCCGCATTATTATCCAAAGACGACCTCCTCAATGACTCACGAGCAAAGGAATACTATGCAGAGACCATTTGGTCTAAGATCCGAACCTAAGTCCACCTTCACCGGGGTGATTATTGAATGAGACCTATTTTATAATAAATTTAGTCTATTAAAAAATGTATTAAAAATGGGTTTGCTGGAAAAATCCTGGACAGGATATTTTTAATTATTAAAAAATCCTTATGCTCTGTCCTTTTTTATTACACGGTATACTTACCTCGGATCTCTCTGTCACTCATTTCCCCACGCGTTGAAATTTAAATTTTTAAAATTCGCAAACCTCTATTAGGACCAAATTTTTCGCAGAAAACCCTATATCAACGTGTTCACAATAAAACAGCGCTTATGCTGATATAAAATTTAAATTTCAACGCGTGGGGAAATGAGTGACAGAGAGATCCGAGGTAAGTATACCGTGTAATAAAAAAGGACAGAGCATAAGGATTTTTTAATAATTAATTAAAAATATCCTGTCCAGGATTTTTCCAGCAAACCCATTTTTAATACATTTTTTAATAGACTAAAATTATAAAATAGGTCTCATTCAATAATCACCCCGGTGAAGGTCGACTTAGGTTCGGATCTTCTACTAATTGACGTAATAAGCAGAGACAGAAAAAAATCAGCGAACATATTTTAGAAATAGAAAACAGAACAAGACTATTGGCGGACATTACGCGGACATACCTATATAACATTCTTCGCTTTTAACGCAAATGTACTTGTAAGGTATCTTTGCCTCATTGTGGTGCACACGACATAATATTTCGACAGACAAGAAAAAAAATTTACACCACGATAGGAAATTAAAGCTTTTTAGATGAAAATAATAGTTACAAAATATTATTAGAAAGTTTTTTTCGAAATAACATCTAAACATCGATGCATCTAATAAATTGTACTAAAATGTAAGTTATGTGATGTGATGTTAACTTGTTACATATTTTATATTTGGAAACGCCTCAAGTTTTTATCCATGTAACGTGGTCAGTAATTGCGCATTTTGATCGTCTTTTTCTAGGACAAGAGTGACTTGAATAATTCCACTTATTTGAAGCTTAATTCACATAAGGAAACTGAATACTTGATACGAGTACAGATAATACCCAAATGAGTAGTATTGAGGTTACAGAGGTTAAGATTGTTATAACAAAGTTATTAGGGATTTTATAACAATGAGAAAACCTAGAAATATCAACAGGAAATACGGAAGTGTCAATACTTTATTAAGTAGAAAGTTGCTATCTATGTCATAGTTAAATATTCAAGTATGTATAAGATTTTTAAAAAGATAAAAACGAAACGCAGTCTCTTTCGAGCGAGGTTTGAATCTTGTTACCTCCTTACGTCATCCTTCTTTATAAATTCAAATTAAAATACATAGGATTTTCATATTAGGCGATGGATAGCAATGCTTCTCTCCGCGATCAAGTAACAAATGAGGAGGATCCGTAGAAGAACTAATGTCGATGAAGAACGACTCTAGACGCTGAGATCCCAAGATGATGGAATGGCGACCTCGCATCGGAAAGCACCCTCATGGCAGATTGTTCAGTGACAGGAACCCCCTTGTCTACCCGTTTTGGTAGGCTGGCTACCCTAGGTTTTTGTCCATCCGTTTTCTCGTGAAATCCCTTAGAAATTCATGAATGAGTAGAAAAAAAATCTTATTTTTACCGCTTAAAAGTGATACAAGAGAGGTCAGTTTAGTGTTTAGCATCTAAAAGCACCTTAGTCCAGCAGTGGACGACTATCAGTTGGCGACAAGTGCGTATGTGTTATGCGTTTAGTAAATGAATCATATTTGTTTGTGGCTATTATTATAAATATTATCACTAGACCTGGGGTAAAAAAAACATGAGTAATAAAATACCTACTTGTTCAACTGATAACTTTTAAGTTAACAAGTACTTATCAAATATAGAAACAATTTAATAATTATGTAATTTTTAGACTGTTTATAAGGCGGAATTTCCTAAGCATGAGCTCGTATTTTTTTATATATATAATATTATTTCAAGCCTTGTTTATGTTTTACAGTATTAACTACTGGTTTAATCATTAATGTGTACATGACCAATCTACATCTGTCAAGAGTCACGACTCGGTATACCTGGCTCAAAATCACCAAGGTGCAGAATTGGCTTTGCTAGCAATTTAATGTCTTAAATCTTGACTTTATTGAGAAAATAAAATTAATAAAATACTACAACTAACCTGTTTTATGTGTACATCAAACAATGCAATTTAATAATGAAGTAAATTTTAAATTAAATCAATATACATGCATAGAAAGTCATTTCGGGAACGCGTCCTAATGTACGATCTTCTACAACAAGTCCAAAATATTAATGAAAAATTTAAGATATTTAACACCTGTCATTACTTAATATACCGTTAGTTTTATAAAAAATCTAGTTTTAAAAAGGATACTAAAAGATTATTTATTTTTAATTTTAAAAATACAAAAATAGTTTGTCCGATAGCACACGCGTCATGTTAGTGAACGCATCGATAATCGAACAAAAATAATTTTAAGTGAACGCCGCGATTCGGTGTCAAACGTCAGTAGGGAAAGAAAACAATAACAAAGCCGGCTGTCAGTGTATTTATCGTCAAATAAATTTTAACTAAGTGGTAAGTACCTTTCAATTCATTATTCGTAGAGCGTACATCAATAGTCCGTCAATTCGTGAACGTGTTTATTACATTTAATTATTGATGAAATTCTTTTTTACGGCACGAATTATCAAAGTAACGTCAAATATTTTAGTATTGTCAAAGTCAGATCGAATTTAAGATGGCCGCCGTATAATCAAAGCGCGTGCTTATTTGAAATCGTCATTTCGTGAACGGTCATTTCGGGAACGTTCCCGGACATGATACTCAAATTGTAAGAACTGATTAAAACTTTAAGGAGATATAACTATGATTAGAAGTTCCTCTAGACTGATTTATGAAAATGTTATAACTTATTTATAATAAGAATGTATTAATAGTAAGTGATTTTTCTTAAGTGCAAACAATATGGCAATATAAATAAATAACTTTGTTATTTAAAACGTTGTTTATAATTATAATATTTCCTAACTTATGCCTTATGATATCAATACCATCACTTCCGTAACATTTTTGTCATTCCGGGAACGGTTGATCGTTTCCGGGAACTAAATTTCAATAAAATATGGAAAATTGATCTATTTTTTTAGAAAAAACATATTTTATTACATTAAAAAACTTTCATTCTGTTCATGTAACGTTAATTCGATTATTAGAGTTTTGAATATTTTGAAATTTCTTAAATTTTATCCACGATAATAGCAACTTCTTTAATTTTTTGACGTATTTTACTTGTAGAAGATTTTGTATGTTTTGTTTTCATTATTGTTTATATAGTATAAATATATAATATACCCATGTTATTCAACAAAGCTTAAATTATGTACTTTGTTTTGTTTTTGTTAATTTTATCAAATTTAGAAAAACGTTCCCGAAATGATGATTTTCTGTAAGATATTCGCCATAACGCAATATTACAAAAAAAGTATAGAATTCTGTGCGCTGCCCTGTTAAAATTTATTAATATACAAATTTTGCAACAGTATAAACCAAGAGTCATCATTATAGTTTGCATTTTTTTTTGTCATAAAACCAATCTTGAAATTCGCAACCTTGGTGATTTTGAGCCACCTATTTCATTATTTGGAATGGCTAACTAGGCAAAGCGCGGCCACGCTGGAAGGCACTTCGATGCATGAAATAGAAAAGCGTAAGTTCGGACTTCGGAGACTGTCATACTGTGAATTAATTGCCGTTATTTGAGGATTAAATATCCCAGAAATAATAAAGGTGAACCCAAGCAAACAAAAAACTTCTCTTACTAATTATATTCTCTACATATTTGGACAATAGCGAATAATCGGTAGCTTCCTAGGCCTCGTATGAATCAATATGCTAATTAAATCTTGACAAGCGAGGGTGAGAGTCGATGATTCGTCACTCAAGCCGGAAATTCAATTACACTTATAATTGGTTTGTGTGGGCTTTTCTTATAGCTTCTGTTCCCTACAAAAATTTCTAAAAACCCCTTAGCTCTGTTTATCATTAATTAAAATTATTATATAAATATAAAAGGAAATGTTGACTGACTGACTGACTGATCTATCAACGCACAGCTCAAACCACTGAACGGATCGGGCTGAAATTTGGCATACAGCTAGCTAGTATGACGTAGGCATCCGCAGGGAAAGGATTTTTGAAAATTCAATTCCTAAGGGGGGTAAAATAGGGGTTACACGTGATACGTGAAGTCGCCGGCAATACCTAGTTTTACGATAAAGTCCCTCTGCCCGAGTGTGTCCGTTTGTGCAAATCTCAATAAACTACTGTAGTTTTTATACAATTTTCACCCATGCTGGAGTAGCCTGGTTCTGTAAGAAGGTTTGGGTGTATAATAATTTATGAAGATTAGAAGTTTTTTGGATGCAATATGAGCCAGGGGTTGTATTTTTGCCGCCTTTACCAATAATTATCACCATTCATCATAGCTAGCTTAAACTCGACTACGTGCGAAATTATATATACCCTACTGGCTAATGTAAAGGGCCAAAATATTTTCATCACTGAGCTCTTGAGGAGAAGAGCGTTGGCGACGGAGTGCAACAGTGAATAATACTAAATAGTGTAGAATATTAAGTTGTAAACAATGGTTAAAACCTTTATTATCAATTATATTGTTCAAGATTAATCTTATCTTTAATCTTTAATCAGTATAAACATTATACGTTGATATATATTCAGTAATAGATATCCTTGTTTATTTACAGCATTCTAACTGGCAGCGAGGTAAGGTTTACGTCGATTTAGATAAATTGGTATATTTTTAACGCAAACATTTAATTTCACGGTATTTGATTGTAGGTTGAATAATTCGCATCTAATGAGTCAATCAATTAATTCCATCACCTATAATTGTAAGAATTTAGTGTAAACTGTAATAAACATAATATGATTTCATTGGATTTTCATTGAATTTAATTTTCTTATAATTTTGTTTTAGGTATCTACTACCTTACTTAATACGGACAACAATATACCCAGTGTATTAATAGAACTATGAATTATGGTCTGAGAAGGAAAATTAACTTCCAGGTAGAAAATAAACATAAAACTAAATATAAAAAGAGAATTAAACGCAGCATTTTCACAGAATAAGAAGATTTGATCAGAATTCTGAATTGGAAGATGTCTGCATAATAATAAAAACGAATAAATAATAACCTAATAACCAAACATAAAATTTGAACTATCTGATTAATACAAATAAAAATAAATACTTCACGGTTACGGCCTTCAGCGAGGTATTGAAAGGGTTGACATAATTAATAAGCTGAAAGTAGAACAACCCGATAATAAAACTGTACAAGATTTCTAGATTAAATATTTGACATTGACATTTATAATAATTATTGTCAAGGAAATGAAATAATCGATTATATAACAAGCTCTATATAACTGTATATATGTATACTGTGTATATGTATATGTCGCAGTAAGATTGTTGAAGCCGTGCTAAAGCTATACGAAAGCGATTCATAGCTATCTTACTAGGAATATAGCTATAATACGAACGCGATCTAGTAATATAGCTATCTGACTAGACTAAAACCTAGGTTTATAGCTATAACAAGGCTTCAACTATCTTACTGCGACATATACATGTATATATATGCGACATATACATACTAAATTATTGCATGTGTTTTGCTATAAAGAGACTGTAGGTATTATGTTGATATAACTTCATGACATGTTTCAGTCAAGTAGCATCGATCACGGTTGTTGAAGAAGGTTGAAGGTAATTTACTGTTATTTAAAGAAAATAAAACTACTTTTACCTTATACGCGAATCAGATAACAGGCTATTTAATATTCACCTGTAGCTGGGGCGCCAGCCTCGGCGCGCCGCACGAGCACTGCTCGCCGCACAGGCAGCCGTTGTCGAAGGCGCGGCCGGACGCGAGGTCTCCCAGGTGCCGCCCCGTCGGCGCGGCCAGCCTCAGCGCGGAGGCGTCCGACTGGGACCGGTGGTGACCTCGCCGGGCCGCCGGCCTAATCTCCTCGGCGAGAATTGAATCCCTCAATTTCGTCGCCCTCGATCTCTTCGCGTCACCACAAAAAGCAGTCAACAACCACGCTAGTCGGAGCGAAAACTCAGCACTTTGTTTACACCGATACACTAAATAGGGTCGCAAAACGTCCGCCACGTCTCCCATTTCTATATACATAGTCGATAACTGCGGGAGGTAAAAGTCTACATCTTCGTGTGGGAATGAGAACAGTTTGTTAGCTAGGTAGGTCTGCACACCGGGTTCTTTAGAATTGAAGAGATATGAAATCGCCATGCTCATATCGAACAATTTACTTTCAAACAGTCGGAGGAGAAAGTCTTTTTTTTTCGACGAGTCTGAAACGCAGACGGTTTTAACCGATGGTTCGTCGGTAGTATCGGGCGGGTCCGGCGGTTTGTCGGACTCCTCTGGGTTGCCAGAATCGAGGCTTTCCCTCGATCGGGCAGCGGCGGGAGGTTGCGGGCGGTCTTCGTCGTTGCCGTCGGGCGGCGTGTGGATGCCGGAGTCGTCGGACCCAGCGGGCACCTCGGGCGGCAGAGCGAGCCTGGGCGCCGGCGCTTCGCTGGAGAGTCGAAGCGGTGCGCCCTCCGGCGATGTCGGTGTCATGTCCTCCGGTATCCGCTGGAGGACAGAGTCCAGAGACCTGTTCCTCTGGTGGCCGCATCCTGGTGGCGGCCCACTGGCTTGGCTTGTCACATGCCTGCGGACAAAGAAAACGTATCCTTAGAGAATTCAACTAGTACTTGTTAAACACCAATGAATGAGTCTTTGTTTAAGTTCAACGCACTTGTCGAATGGATCCTCATAATATCGTATGCCTACGACAATAATTTTCTTAACCATTTGTACAGTGTTCACAAGCACACCTTTGAACCTATTCAAAAACACATCACAAACAACGCGAGATCATTATATCGGGTGCGTCTCTCCACGAACATAGCTATACATTCAGCCAAGTAATAGCGCGAGTGACTTGGGCCAACTAACAGCGCGCAATGTTTCATGGCACGTAATTAAACACTTAGCATCGCGAGCTCACAGTCACGTCCGACCTCACCGTGGCTTTGCACTAAACTGCTTCTTAGTTCTTAACTTCTTACTGCTTTACGCAATCGTACACTCCGCATACCAGTCCAATAGGGATCACCTCGATTACGCAGCTGGAACGCAACTATGTAGAGACAATTGACGAAATAATAAATCTTCGCAACTTTACAGACAAACATGCTACAGTCGCGGGTCTTCTACAGTTAACAATTTATTCCTAATATATCATTTTAAAACAAAGTTTTGTTACATTTGCAGTGTGGAATTAAATTATTTAAAACAAAATATAAGTAAAGAGAACACAACAGAAAAGGAAATAATTAATTGAGAGCTGTCAATTTAGTTGAGGTTAGAGATTCATTATCTAATTAGAAATTGCAAACATGTTGAGAGGTTATAAATAACTAGTTTGCGTTTGCGGATAGCCAACATTTTAATTAATATTCCATCTGTATATTAACTACAGTAGGAACACAGACTCACCACTCTATCAACTCGTGATATTTACAAGGAATGTTAATAACATGAACTGTTATTATATGATAATAAACATGCGTAAATGGCACGTGTGGTAAGTATTTAATACATAATTATGTCTGTCACTAATTCATTAATAGCGATCAGTGTCTCAGTGATGGCCTAAAAATGCGGTCTACTATAGGGCGGTCGCCAGTTCGATCCCGGTCACGCACTTCTGACTTTTCGGAGTGATCGTATGCGTTAAAGCAATTAATATCACATGCTTCAATAGTGCACAAAAGTATCGTGGGGAAATCTGCACGCCCGCGACTCTTCCTCAATGTTCTCAAATGTGTGTGAAGTCTACTAACTCGCATTGGGCCCGCGTGGTGTGCTATGGACTGTAAGTCTGTAACGTCTGTAACCCTTCTCTCTGAGGAGACCTCTATAATAGTAGGTAAGCCGTTTTTAGGGTAGCTGATACTGGGTACTCAGTATCTGGTATAAATTTCAACTTGCTAGGTCCACCCGTCTCTGAGAAAATCGGTGGTGACACACGGACAGACAGGCGGACAAACGGACAAGAGAGTGATCTTATAGGGGTTCCTTTTTTTACCTTTTGAGGTACGGAACCCTAAAAATAAGAATGAAGAGAATGTGTATTGTTTGATCGTCGATTATAAAAAGCTGAGTAGTAAAAATTCAAGGAATTAGTATACCACTTAACCGTAGTTCCATACCACTTAGGAGCAATAATTGCAATTGCGACTTTGTTTACACTCAGTGACCATTCTCGGATGGCCAGTTGAAGCCTGCTAAGAAACAAATTGTTAATATTAAGGTTTGATGAAGACGTAACAATAACGTAAATTGAAGGAAAGTAGATACGCAATAGTAAGTGAAACTTAACGTCCAAAATGGTAAGAATAAAGGAAGTTTTTACTTCTCTATAGGTAATTATAAAACAGATCAGCTAGAAATTATTAAAGTTCCTTAAATATCTGCCATGGCTGACAGACCTGACCTATTATACATAATACATATATATTATTAGGTATTGTGTGAGCTGGAGATTTGAGAGACTGAAATACTCTAGAGGTGCTCTACGGAGCAATCTAAATTCCATATTTACAGTAGTCTAAATCTTATTAGGTGGTAGGTCATGTATGCCTGATAATAATAATTTTATAGTCTTCTAACAAACATCATTTCTAACTAAATTTCTAACTTTGCTGAGCATTAAGATTTAACTGCCTTTGTGATCTACCTTAAATTTTCACCTAGCCATAATAATATGTAAGTCAGTCAAATATGATTATCTATTAATGTAATGTGAACGAGGCGCGAAAGTGACACTTTCGACCTTGTATTATAATGTACCTACTTCACGTTCTGTTGATACTTTCTTGAAACCAATTGGCTGATTATATTAAATTCAAACAATTCTATATACTTACAAATTTACAATTACGTAGAATTAATGTCAATTTTATGCAATTACTCGTAATGAAAAATTCAATGCATCAGACGTCAATTCCACAGACAAAGTGAAAACAGTAGTCTCACTAAGAGTATATTGTTTGAAAAAGTTCTCTCTACGGGCTTCTATAACAGTGATAAGTTTATAACACTACAAAATAATAATAAATCTGGGACCAGTCTTATGTCTTATGCTGATGGAAGGTACATGAGATAAGTAAGTATCATCATTAGTATCTATACCCACTAAGTAGATTAATGTGAAACATGATGTAGCTGTATAGTTTGCTAATAACGAAAAAGATTGCCTAAGTATTCTTAAAGGCTTCTGGACCGTAGCAAAAGTTACATAAGCGCATTCTTGTTTAGGTACAACAAGGAAATAACAAGTAGGTAGCCATACGCATTTTAATGCACTTTTCTGTCCCTAGCTAGTAATTAAAAACATGATAATATTTCAATATAGTAATTTTACTTTCTGAATATTTCGCTAAGCAGATATTTGCAATCTTTGCACAAGGAAGTAGGTATTTAAATATAATTTCATCTGTTGCAGTCGTCATCTGGTTACTTAAGAGGTGGGTACCGGGTAATCGTTTAATAACTTCGTGATCGCATACCGGTTAAAATTGGAAATTTACGATGCAGGCACAGTCAATAGGCCTAGTCGAGACTCTATAAAGTACGAGTAAGAGATAGACCTAGGCAATAGATGCTTATAACAACTGAGCTTGTCTCTCAGAATAAGGTAAGTAAGTACAGTTTTTTATTTAACATGATACAATTTTACCATGCTTACTTTATTTTATTACTAGCTGATCGACTTCATCCGCGTGAATTTAGGTTTTAAAAACTCTTTTATTTTCCGGGATAAAATTTAGCCTCTCTCCAGATCTTCAAATAAACCCATGCAAAAAATTACTTCGATCCGTTTCTCCGTTGTTGCGTGATTAATGGACAAACCAACCAACCAACCAACAAACAAACTTTATAATATTAGTAAAGGATTCCTTTCGAGGTTTACGTCGTGTTAGAATAAAACTTAAATCAAACGATTTCCTCAAAATACCTACTCTACTACGATATTTATAGAGATTCTTTCTTTATGTAAATATCCAGTTACAAAGAAACTTCTGTAACTATAGTTACAAAAGAATCCACTGAAATGATCTCGACGAAAGGTATTCATTCTGAAAACGGACATAGAGTACTTTTTATCTCTGCAAAACCTAAATTAAGGGTATTTTTGAAAACCTAAATCAACGCTGTCTTCAGTTAGTCATCATTTTCATCATTAACAACCCATCATCGGCTCACTACTGAGCCAGGTCTCCTTTCAGAGAAGGGTTATAGGCCATAGTCCACCACGCTGGCCCAATGCGAATTGGCGGACTTCACACACCTTCAAGAACATTATGAAGAACTCTCAGATGTGCAGGTTTCCTCACGATGTTTTCCTTCACCGTTGAAGCAAGTAATATTTAATTGCTTAAACGCACTTGACTCCGAAAAGTCAGTGGTGCGTACCCGGGATCAAACCTACGACCCCCTGAATAGGAGACCACAGTCCTAATCACTAGGCTATCACTGTCTTCAGTTAGTAACTGAATGTTATTAAACGATTTATATTTTTATTTTTTAAGGTATTATGATTGTGGTATAAAAAACGTAGCAATCTAGTCTTTTGTTAGTTATGTAATTAAAAAATCGTCAGAACGGTATCTGGCTGTTTGTGTTCGCAGTTTTTGACGGCAGATACCTAAACTTTCTTCGACAGTGAAAGTGCAAGTATAACGTGATCGTATATCTTATCGATACAGCTTCTGAATAATCTCTGATGCGGTTGCTCTATGGCACGATAGAGTAATGGGTACCCCAACCGTCCTTAATGCTTGTTTGCAATTAGTTCCAACCGATTGATTTTTTATTCATTACAATTACGACCAGCATCAACTTCATTGAAAAGGCCTTAGCTCTCATTGTATAAAATTTTATCGGAATTTATAATTATAACAAACCGGTACTAGGCGATACCCACGACTTCATCCGCGTGGATTTAGGTTTTTGAAATTTGGTTTTCCAATATAATAAATGGGATAAAGGATCCTGTGACCTATATTGGGATGCAATATCTGTTCCAAGTTTCGTGAAGATCCATTCCGCGGTTGATCCGTTAATAATTTAATATAATTTTTTTTTATAAAACCGACTTCAAACACCCGCGCCATTATACAAAATATATGATTTATTGTTGATATTTTAAAAACCGCTCGACCGATTTCTATGAAATTTATATGGGACCACCTGGGTAGTATACCCTTTCAAACAAAAAAAGAATTTTCCAAATCGATTCAGGCGTCTTCGAGTAATCGGTGAACATAATATTATATAAAAAACAACTCAGACGAATTGATACCCTCCTTCTTTTTTTTAAGTCGGTTAAAAAGAGAGAAACAGAAAGACAGGATCAAGTTACCATCGCATTTAAAATAAAATAGTATGAAGAGTAGCATGATATATACTTATTATCAGAATTTAAAATTATTAGATATTATTTTATTTCAGCCCAACACCCGCGATTGTACGCAAATAATTTTAAAATGAGTCAATAATTATTATATCACGGTTCAACAATAATAGAATGTTCATTGTGTTCAAAGTCAGCATACGGGTACGTAATCTAATAAATAAGTAAGCCCATTCAACTTATTAACGGTACCCGCCCGCTGCAATGTACGGCTTCAATGACACTCGTCTTATGTCATATTGTTTAATAGGAATTGAAGAACAAGACCTAAAGGCAAAAATAAGAACAAAACCATGACAAACTGAAGAGCCCCTCACGGCCTATAACCTGTTCTAAGGAAATATTAAAAATAGGAAATATTACCTGTGTAATGCAATAAACCACATCAAAATTGGCCGTTTTTTAAAAATTTATGGTTACAGTAAAAACTAACAAATCTACTCCTTACCTTCGCCCGACCGGCTTCCGCCACAGTAAACATCGCTCTATTGATTAATACATACTAATGAATATAATATACGGTTTTATTTAATTTATGTATGGTGTGTGATTAATCTAACATACTTTGTATATTGCTAGGAAATACATTTTAATTGTAAATTGGTACCAACAAGACGTAACATGATGAGAAAGTTGTATTTTTCTACACGTTCCTTAATGTGCATGAGACACTTCGCACATACTCACGAGTATATATATGCAGATATTCATATTAACTATGTGAAAGCTTCTTATTTCCTTACAAGAACAGCTCTACAATATTGATCTATTCAGTAGTTTAGGTAACATTATTATTAGGCTTCCAGATGAAAAATATTTTATTATTTATTTACATTTAATGAGCAATTATTTAATATTTGAATATTGTAGATATTGTGACATTTGGTAAATGCCCTGACCGGGACTCATGTTTGTGAACCAAGTGAAGATGAGAGCAAATAAATAAACAAAATTATTTTAAGGGGTTATAAAAGATAAAAGGGCAGAAAATTATTCCTCCTCCATAATATAGAGCAGGGAGGAAACTTGAGGAAATATAATATTATATTCTTTTGTAGTTCCTCAAGACGCAAAGGGCACGGTATAGTTTAGAAACGTACGTATGTGGCCACTGGCCACACACACACACACGCACGCACGCACGCACGCACGCACGCACGCACGCACGCACGCACGCACACACACACACACACACACACACATCACTAAATATTAATGTTATAGAACAGAATATAATAGTGCTACATAGTTATAGCTAGACGCTATAACATGTAGAGCTAACAAAGAGTTCAACAGTGATACGAACGTTTCTGTTGGTAAGGAATAATTGAATTTGAAAGTGATACGAATATTCTGCTTTTGAATAATTAATATTAGTTACTGACAAAGAGCTGATTTATCTAGGTATATTATACACGGTGTTTAGAATAAATATGTAGTTGACTAGAATAGAAATTAAAAAAAATCAATAAAGTGCTTTCAAATCCATGCTTTTTTACCAATTATATACACTATGCTGATGCCCGCGACTTCGTCCGTGTGGATTTCATTTTTAAAATCCCGCGGGAACTCTTTCATTATCCGAGATATAAAGTAGCTCTCCCGGTCTGAGGAACCACTACTACATCCATTACGCGCGTTGCGACGTGATTGAAGGACAAACCAACAAACAAACACACTTTCGCATTTATAATATCAGTAATGCTTATTATAACACTTTTTATAATTGTCAAATTTTTTACCATACTTAACCTAAGACAAAATTACTTTTAGCTGTCATTTACGTTTTGTTATTCCACTGTCATTTGCGTTTTGTTATTCCATGTCAGATGCGTTTTTGTTATACCACGTTTTATAGTGACTTGACGGAAACGCGGTCGAACGGGATAAAAGCTACCTCTCCCAATTTTCAGCCAAATCGGTTCATCCGTTCTTGAGTTATAAATAGTGTAACTAACACCACTTTCTTTTATATATATAGATGTATTTGTTTGTTTGTGTATTGCAAACGGAACAACGCCAAAAGCATGGAGCAAGAGTGTGGTAATTCTTTTCTTTAAGAAGGGTGACAAGGAGCTTCTGAAGAACTATCGGCCGATATCACTCTTGAGCCATGTTTATAAGTTGTTTTCGAGGGTGATCGCAAATCGCCTCGCCCGAAGGCTTGACGATTTTCAACCTCCGGAGCAGGCTGGGTTTCGAAAAGGCTACAGCACCGTAGACCACATCCACACCTTGAGGCAGATTATACAGAAGGCCGAAGAGTATAATCTACCACTCTGCCTTGCTTTTGTGGACTACGAGAAAGCCTTCGACTCTATCGAAACTTGGGCTGTTCTGGAGTCACTGCAGAGATGCCAAGTCGATTGGCGTTATATCGAGGTGCTGCGATGTATTTACGATACTGCGTCAATGACCGTCCAAGTACAGTCTCAGCAAACAAAACCAATCAACTTGAGAAGGGGGGTTAGACAGGGGGATGTAATATCCCCAAAACTGTTTAATAGTGCACTAGAAGACCTCTTCAAAACGCTGGACTGGACAGGACGAGGATTTAATATAAATGGCGAATACATCTCACACCTGCGGTTCGCCGACGATGTGGTTATCCTTGCAGAGACTCCAGAAGATCTGGAGCAGATGCTGAGTAGTCTAAGCCGCTCTTCCAGACGAGTTGGTCTCGGGATAAACATGGACAAAACCAAGGTTATGTTCAATCAACATGTTGTCCCGATACCCGTGAACGTCGAAAATGTTGGAATCGAAATTGTTTCAGAGTACAACTACCTTGGCCAGACCATACAATTGGGTAGAAACAATTTCGACGAAGAAGCCAACAGAAGGATACGGCTGGGCTGGGCGGCATTTGGAAAATTAAGTCAGGTCTTCTCATCGTCAATACCTCAATGCCTGAAGACGAAAGTCTTCAATCAATGTGTCCTTCCCGTCCTCACTTATGGCGCTGAAACGTGGACACTAACAAAAGGCTTGATCCACAAATTTAAAGTCACTCAGAGAGCTATGGAGAGGGCTATGTTACGAGTTTCTCTTAAGGACAGGATTCGAAATGAAGAGATCCGTAAGAGAACCAAGGTCGCCGACATAGCTCAAACCATTAGCAAGCTGAAATGGCAGTGGGCAGGCCATGCTTGTCGCAGAAGCGATGGCCGTTGGGGCCGAAAAGTCCTAGAGTGGAGACCGCGAACAAGTAAGCGTAGTGTGGGGCGCCCTCCAGCACGTTGGACTGACGATATAAAGCGGGTGGCGGGAAGTGGCTGGATGAGGAAGGCTGAGGACCGGGTGTGGTGGCGTTCTCTGGGAAAGGCCTATGTTCAGCAGTGGACGTCCGCAGGCTGAGATGATGATGATGATGATGATGATTTGTTTGTTGGTTTGTCCTTCAATCACGCTAAAATGGATCTACGCATTGACGTGATTTTTTGCATGAGTATAGTTTAGGATCTGGAGAGTGACATATTATAGGCTACTTTTTATCTAAATATATAAAAGGCAAAGGTGACTGACTGACTGACTGACTGATTGACTGACTGACTGACTGACTGACTGGTCTATCAACGCACAGCTCTAACCACTAGACGGATCGGGCTGAAATTTTGCACACAGATAGTTATTATGACGTAGACGTTCGCTAAGAAAGGATTTTTGAAAATTCCAACCCCAAGAGGGTTAAATGAGGGTTGAAAGTTTGTATAAAAGTCCGTCATTTATCAAATTATTTTTCATGTAATATCCATGAAACTTTAATTTTTGGGCTTTCGATAAAAAATAAGAAACACGTGTTTCGCTGTTTTGTCAAATTTTGAAAATTCCAACCCCAGACTTCAAATAGGGGATGAAAATTTGTATAAAAGTCCAGATTTTTAAGTTAATTTTCAAGTAATGTCCATCAAACTTGGTACTTTAGCTTTCATCTAAATATATAAAAGGCAAAGGTGACTGACTGACTGACTGACTGATTGACTGACTCTGACTGACTGGTCTATCAACGCACAGCTCTAACCACTAGACGGATCGGGCTGAAATTTTGCACACAGATAGTTATTATTACGTAGACGTTCTCTAAGAAAGGATTTTTGAAAATTCCAACCCCAAGAGGGTTAAATGGGGGTTGAAAGTTTGTATAAAAGTCCGTCATTTAACAAATTATTTTTCATGTAATATCCATAAAACTTTAATTTTTGGGCTCTCGATAAAAAATAAGAAACACGTGTTTCGCAAATTTTGAAAATTCTACCCCCAGACTTCAAATAGGGGATGAAAATTTGTATAAAAGTCCAGATTTTTAAGTTAATTTTCAAGTAATGTCCATCAAACTTGGTACTTTAGCTTTCATCTAAATATATAAAAGGCAAAGGTGACTGACTGACTGATTGACTGACTGACTGACTGACTGATTGACTGACTGACTGACTGACTGGTCTATCAACGAACAGCTCTAACCACTAGACGGATCGGGCTGAAATTTTGCACACAGATAGTTATTATGACGTAGACGTTCGCTAAGAAAGGATTTTTGAAAATTCCAACCCCAAGAGGGTTAAATGGGGGTTGAAAGTTTGTATAAAAGTCCGTCATTTATCAAATTATTTTTCATGTAATATCCATGAAACTTTAATTTTTGGGCTTTCGATAAAAAATAAGAAACACGTGTTTCGCAAATTTTGAAAATTCCACCCCCAGACTTCAAATAGGGGATGAAAATTTGTATAAAAGTCCAGATTTTTAAGTTAATTTTCAAGTAATGTCCATCAAACTTGGTACTTTAGCTTTCATCTAAATTCTAAATATATAAAAGGCAAAGGTGACTGACTGACTGACTGACTGACTGACTGACTGGTCTATCTACGCACAGCTCTAATCACTGGACGGATCGGGCTGAAATTTTGCACACAGATAGTTATTATGACGTAGACGTCCGCTAAGAAAGGATTTTTGAAAATTCCAACCCCAAGAGGGTTAAATGGGGGTTGAAAATTTGTATAAAAGTCCGTCATTTATCAAATTATTTTTCATGTAATATCCATGAAACTTTAATTTTTGGGCTTTCGATAAAAAAATAAGAAACAGGTGTTTCGCAAATTTTGAAAATTCCTCCCCCAGACTTCAAATAGGGGATGAAAATTTGTATAAAAGTCCAGATTTTTAAGCTGATTTTCAAGTAATATCCATCAAACTTGGTATTTTGGCTTTCAATTGAAAATAAAGAAGTACGCGTTTAACAGTTTTTAAATGTTCGACATGGAGTTAAATAGAGGGTGAATAATTGTTATTGTCTGTCGGTTTTCAACTAAGGTATAACCATGAAACTTAAGTAACTTAACGAATCGCGTTAAGTTGGATTTTAATTTCCAATAAAAATCTTAACTCAAACTTAACGTGAGCTAACCAATCACTAAGAAACCGTTTTGAAAATTCAACCTCTAAGGGGGTAAAATAGGGGTTTGAAAAATCGAACTTAACGTGAGCGAAGCCGCGGGCAAAAGCTAGTATTTAAAAAAACCCGAGGAATTTTTAAAACTAAATCCACGCGGACGAAGTCGCGAGCAACAGCTAGTACAAAGTATAATTCAAGAATTTCAGTAGTATATGAATTTTAGCAAAGCAATTCCAAAATTGTTTGTGGAGTTGGTATTATTTGGAATGTCACGCCTTTTTCTACAAAAGATTTTTGGAATTTTTTGTGGCGTAGTTGAGGCGATTCTTTTTGCCTGTCGTGTAAATGATGTTTTCTTTGTGAATACGAATATTGAAAATAAATTATATTAATTTCTACTAGTTCAAAACACCTACGGGAAATTATTGACCTCAACATTTAAAAAGAACCTGTTCTGTGTGGGCAGCCTACACGTCTAGCTTTGACCAAATAATAGTGATATGAGTCATAAATCTCATATTAATTAAACATACATTTAGCTTAATAATATTATAATGTAGGTAATATGTAAAAGAGTCAAATCAAAGAGTCTCCAAAGAATTTATAGAAATTAAAAAGTAACCTAATCCACGCGAACGACGCGCGACGCGACGCGAAGTTGACTGCCACGATTAGTACAGTATAGTAAGTACTTAGAGCTTGCGAACTCTACTAAATTAATTACATAAATAATATCAAATTCATGAAAACTGTCCATATTCTGATATTTTTTACCCGGATTACTAGTTATGGTGGCTCGATTTATAATGAGACTAGCTTTTGCCCGCGGCTTCGCTCACGTTAAGTTCGATTTTTCAACCCTCCATTTTACCCCCTTAGGGGTTGAATTTTTAACAATCCTTTCTTAGCAGATGCCTACGTCATAATAGCTATCTTCCAGTGCTTTGAGCTGTGCGTTGATAGATCAGACATATTTATAAGATAATAATTTTAAAGGTAAAAAGTTGACAAAAATGTTTGTTCATTATACGATATGATAAAATAATTCTGTTATATGTAAGTATTTCATACTACTAGGCATTTGAAAAAGGCCTAAATCCAGGTAAGTTTTATATTGGATGTCAATAACCCCAAGAAAATGTTTGTTCATATACGATATGATAATATAATTCTGTTATATGTAAGTATGTCATACTACTAGGCATTTGAAAAAGGCCTAAATCCAGGTAAGTTTTATATTGGATGTCAATAACCCCAAGAGCATGACCCCAGAGCCTTGATGTGGTTGAATGACACAGAAAATATGGAGTTCAATCCAATTAATGACATTTTTTTCATCAGAAATTGGTAGAAACAATCTACTTCTTAATCAACACGAAGGTGTAAATAAGTAGTTTATCATCGCTGACATAAAAATCAAATTCATATTTTAAAACAAAGAATTTATAGAGTTCGTTTCCCTTTGAATAACGACTGATTAAGTATTTATTATTCCGGGATAAAATGTAGCCTATGTGCTATTCCTGGATATGAGCTATCTCCATTCCGAATTTCAGCCAATCCGGTTCATTCGTCGTGGCGTTAAAGAGTAACATACATCCATCCATCCTCACAAACTTGCGCATTTATAATGTTAGTAGGATTAGTAGGATTTAAATAAAATTTCCGTAAAACTTTTGGCCTGAATTTGTGAGCAGTGGTTCGCCTACACAATAATAGTAATAACACGAGCGATGCTACGCGGTGCGGAGTATCCACGTTTCTTTCTGCGGCGCCGCTGCGGCGCCCTGTAGTGAGCAATCCCGCCACAGCGGTATTAAGACGCATAGCGGCATCAGCATCACTGCGTTACGTCATCCATAGAAAAAGCCGCGGTATATGCTGTGCGGAACCACAGCGTATGATTGTTTTGCTTATAAAGGACAGATACGCACAAAACTACACCAGCCATGCCGGCACCTACGCCGCAATAAATTATTCTTTCGTATAATCCGGAACAAGTGTAAATTGAAAAGTTAAAACACGCCCTACATGTGAATCTATGGCCGGACTGTGTACGATATACCTGACATCCTGTTACCCGGTTTTCTGCTCCATCTTCAGATCCACCTCCTCCTCGATCATCATGTAGGTATCTAATAACATCTACTCATTGAGATCATTCTGATGAGCCCAAACACACTATATCTGCTGTGTTACTGAGGGGTTGGGTGTCCCGCAGACTTTTTGATGCTGCAGCATCCGCTCAAGGTTGCCATGCCTTGGAAATAATCCAAAGTAACCCAGTACGCCAAATTTCAAATCAATCGCACCAGTGAAAGGTTGGATCCTTTAATCAAGTAGGAAATGAGCTGATGATCTTCAAACGCCTGAGCAGATCTTCATAAATTATAGCTAAGAACTAAGATACACCTCGATTAAATTAGAAACAGAAAAAACCGCATCAAAATCGGTCCATTTGGTAGGCTGCTTCGAGGGAACAGACAGACACACAGATACAAACTTCAAACATGTAACACCCCTCTTTTTTGTCGGAGGTTAAAAACAAATAACAGTAAGTGCTGACACCTGTCTAGAAAGATGATTCCTGTGTAAAGTTTGAGAGAAAAAAATCTAAAATGATCGTTAAATCTTATCGCGTTTAAGCCTCTGCACATTGGTACAGCTGCTGTGACGTAGCAGCTGGCTGGCTTCTCGCGCCACCTGCCGATACAATGTGACGTTGCGTTGGGAGATACAATCGCAGATGCTGAATGAATAATGCCCACATAACAATGCGGTACTACTGTCAAATTAGCCAACTGTAAAAAAAGAGCATCACTTCGATCCGAAGTAGGCTTTCCCGGCAAGATAAAGGCTAGCCACAAAGAAAATTCGAAGCCCCTCAAAATTAAATTTTGTTCACTGAACTAGTTCTAAAACTAGATTGCCAACCTTCGGTAGAAGATGGTACTGCAAGAAGAAGAAGAACTAGTTCTACACAAATATTAAGTACCTACCTACGATGCTATAGAAAAAAGGAATTAATGTTAACTACTTAGTTAAAAAGTTGTATTTATGTCTTTAGATTAAAGGTACTTAGATCTAATATTAGATCTACATCATAGAACGCAGAAGTACTTTCTTCTGACGCACAACATGATCAGTGATCAAATGAAATGTGCGTGAACTTGTTAGTTGTATAGTTTTCTGTCAGTGGCTGGGCTGCGGGAGGACCTCAAAATTTGTTAGAAAATAATCCTCCCACGCATCTGACGGCTAAATGCCTTTGGAATATTGTTGCTCTGTTTCAAGTGACTGCGTCATGCCGATGTCGTCAAGGTACATATTGATACTTCTTACAAACAATAGGTTTGTTTCAAATAATTAATTTTCAGAAATGCTGAACAAACGCAAGAACTCATCGAGCGTCCACGATAGGCCGACGCGTCAAGCGTAGAAACAATATACCATTATAAAAAGAAAAGCTGAAACACTAGCAATAACCAAGCACAACCACGTGTAAAGATAACTATATATATTTAGGGGTAGGTATATCTGCTTAACATTATTTCTTAACTTCATAATATATTATATTGAGTATTATAAAAACTTTACTATCAATAAAATATTCATTATTATCATTTTAATCAGAAAGGAGTATACATGGGCCGCCACGGTTTTGTATAGTGCGTTTGGATGTTGGTTTGTCTTCCAATCACGTAGCAATGGAGAAATGGATCGACGTGATTTTTTGTATGCATATAGTTGGGGACTTGGAAAGTGACATAATATATCGATACCAGAAGTATCAATTAACGTAAGGGACAAACCACGGTTTTTCAGGAGAGCCGAAAAACTGTTTTTTTTTTTTCGAAATCTGTCTGTATCTTTTGTAATAATTTTTCAATTTTAATGGTGTCTAGGGCAAAGTTTCTTAGTTTTTTCCATTCTTTCATATCATAATTGCAAAATTGATGAAAACTTAGTAGTTTAGAAGATAGCATGTCCTTTACATTAAAAAAATGTTTAGTTGTACCTTACCCTACTCAAATTTTATATACTAGTTGTTCGCCCCGAACTGAGACCTCGCGGTAACGGTATCCCATGATTATTCATTCAATCGATACATGATAACCAAAACTGACATTATTATTATGCCCGTTTTCACCAAACATACCTAAATCATCCCCTAAGTAGGAGTCTCTTAACGTAGGTAGCTCCTAAATACAATCCTAAGTCCTAACATCCGTCCCAATATCCTTTTAGGTGTCCCGTACAGGATCGTGATAAATAAGTTGACAGAAAACATCAATCACCTAACTTATAGGTAGCCCGTAAAGGTTAGGGAACGTTAGTGAAAACATTGAATTATTATGTAGGTACTAACGAGTGAAACCGGGTTACGGGCATCTGTACAAATCGTCATCTATCGACGCGAATAGAAAATATACAATATTTAACTAAAATTTAACTAAAAAATAATTTTAATTGAATAATATGGTACAAAAAAAATTACAATACAATTATTGTATTATAATAAGTAACTAAATAATAATGGTCGACGCAAAACTGTTTTTGGGATAGGTCGTTAGTCGTAACTCGTAGTTCCATGGGAATAGTTACTGACTGCGCCATCTATTAGCATTATTGTGAAGCTATGTTGATGCTATATGAATTACTGATGTACATTAAAAATTAAATAATCTCGTTTCTTTATAATATTCATATAATTTTAGTATTTGTTGTTCAAGTACAGGATATAAGTGACCTAAAAACATAAAATCAGTTTGAAAATCCATAGCGGATTTTCTTAGGGAGCGTCTTCAAGCGAGCGTATAAAATCGCCACTTTGAAAGCCCCCCATTTCGTCAATTTTAAGGGAAAAATTAAAAAAAAAATATTTTTGTACTCAGTTCAAAATTATCTTTAAAATGATACGTAACAATTTTATGTAACGCGATATTTTTTTTTTTTACTTCGCATTCGCTTCTATGAGAGCCCCCCTGAAATAAAGATTTTTATAACTTTTTAAGCCATTTTCGGCTGGAGGCCATCGGTTTACATATTATATCTAAATTTGAAGTAATTACGTTCAGTAATTCAAAAGTTATAAGGCTCTGACAGACGGACGGACGGACGGACGGACGGACGGACAAGTGCAAATCGCTCTAGTTAACTCAAAGACCTTCGCTTCGCTCGGTCGATAAACCGTGGGAAATAATGTAAGCAGCAAGAAAAATAGAACATTTTATGGTAACGGACATAGGTAACGAACTCTTTTGTGTTGCAATTTGATGTAAGCATGCCTATATCTACCTAAATCTATATATATAAAAGAAAGTGGTGTTAGTTACACTATTTATAACTCAAGAACGGATGAACCGATTTGGCTGAAAATTGGTGGAGAGGTACCTTAGAACCAGGAGACGGACATAGGATACTTTTTATCCCGTTCGACCGCGTTTACGTCATGTCACTATAAAACGTGGTATAAGAAAAACGCATCTGACGTGGAATAACAAAACGCAAATGACAGTGGAATAACAAAACGTAAATGACAGCTAAACGTAATTTTTGTCTTTGGTTAAGTATGGTAAAAAATTTGACAATTATAAAAAGTGTTATAATAAAGCATTACTGATATTATAAATGCGAAAGTGTGTTTGTTTGTTGGTTTGTCCTTCAATCACGTCGCAACAGAACAGCGGATTGATGCGATTTTTTGCATGGGTATAGTAATGGATGTAGTAGTGGTTCCTCAGACCGGGAGAGCTACTTTTTATCTCGGATAATGAAAGAGTTTCCGCGGGATTTTTAAAAACTAAATCCATGCAGACGAAGTCGCGGGCGTCAGCTAGTAAATGATATTTAGAACCTTATTAATATGGGAGCTAAAGTCTATGTTTGATTCACACTAATATTTTTAATTCCAAATAAATGTGTGTGTCTGTAATGTTTTTACGGCTAAGCCAGAAATAAATTTTGATGAAAATTGATAGACATAGATAGCTAGACCCTCAGGCTACTTTTTTATATAAATATAAACATATTATTTAGACGTATATTAATAAATTTACTAACAAACTAAATTAAGTGGCTAACTCTGTCATACATAGTCAGTGGAAGAGCCCAGGACAATCAGACCTTCGTTATTTTATAAAAGTTGAAAGCTTCTCTGCGTATTATGTCCCCAGTACAGGTAAGAAAGATCCCCGACTATGAAGTTTAGATCATGGTAGCTTTGAGAGATATCAGGTTGCAAATGTTTATTTATACACCTTTGTTACCTGATTTGGTAAACTATGGATTTTTAGGGGATAGTAAAAAGTAGCATGTGTTAGTCCAGGGTATAATGTATCTTCATTCCAAATTTCAGCCAAATCGCTGCATTAGTTGCGGCACGGAGAAGTAATAAGTGAATTTCGGTTTTTCAAAATCCTGCGGGAACCAAGAATTTTTACGAAATATAAATTAGCCCAGGTGTTAATCCAAGCTATATTCTATCTCCATTCCAAATTTCAGAAAAATCTGTCCAATTAATTATTAAAATTTAGTTATATATAATATATTATGTGTGTGTGTGTTTATCTTTGTAACTCTTTCACGCAAATCTTCTGAACGGATTTGGCTGAAATTTGAAATGTAGATAGATTATACCTTGGATTAATACACAAATTACTTTCATCCCGAAAAAATTCTTGACTCCCGCAGGATTTTGTAAACACCGAAATTCACGTGTTACTTCTGCACGCCACAACTCTTGAACCGATTTGAATGTAATTGAGAATGGAGATAGATTATACCCTGGATTAACACATAGGCTACTTTTTATGCCGTAAAATCCATGGTTCACCAAATCAAGTAGCAAAGGTGTATAAACCTTTGCAACCTGATATCTCCCAAAGCCACCATGATCCAAACTTCATAGTCGGGGATCGTTCTTAACTGTACTGGGGACATACGCAGAGAAACTTTCAGCTTTTATAAAATGACGAAGGACTGATTGTCCTGGATTCTTGGGCCATACCAGTTCAGTGCCTATTATAATCAACATTACAACTATCCTAGTAATTTGTGTTTACTAGGGTAGTTGTAACGTTGATTCATACAGACTTGTTGTTATTATAGAACATTTTAATTTGTTAATCAATCAATTTTGACGTGATAACGTCTTATAAATCGATGAACACCGGCTGCACGCACGAAAGAGTGTCACGTTCTGCCTGAGCCTGTGCGTGCAGGCAAGAGCGCGGAACAAGCGATAGAGAGGCACGATTGGCCCAAGCATTAGCTTGTTGTGACACATTTATTCATCAATGTTTTTTTATGACCTTATCACGTAAAACTATCGTCCGTAAACCGACTTTACAGACAACCAATTTTTTTAGATTTAATTTCCATTTTGTTAATCTGAAAGTAGAATAACATGAGAGACTTATTAATTGGGATATTTTATATGCATATACCATTAGAGAAAAGAGCGCATTCTTTACCTTTTTTCATAACAGAATAATGTAAGGGACTAATTCTGAAAAAGCTCTAATTATTAAGTAAAGTAAGGGACATGTAATGAACAAAAAAATTTATCAATGAGATTTACTTTAATTCTCATTTTACAATAAAAAATAAACGACCGGTTTCTGAATTGAGAATTCAACCAAAACTCAGCTAAGTTTTGCTCAAATATTTGATTAGGATTTGAGTTTCTTGTGTTTCACACAATAAAATTAGAATTTCTCAAACCGTAATCAGTTAAGTATTTCCCTGAGTATTCTCAAACATTGCTTTTACGTTTCGTTACAAGTTCAAAAACCGGTATTTACCGAAAAATAATATTTATTTCTAATTTTGATATGAAATATAATTCAAAAAATAGATTTTGTAGAATTATAACTAAAGAATTTTGAATTTTAAAAATTTTACGCTTTTATCTCATAAAACTCGTTGTTTATGAGTTTTGGTGTTTTACCGTGATAGAGAATGGAACGTAATACCTAGTTGTCACAAGCAGTCACCGCCGTTTTGTTTGAAGCTTTCAAACTAAACCACGGTTTCTTTCGCAAATCTTTTCTGTTTAAATTATTTCAAATTATTATCTTACAATAAATCGTTAATGATGGATAAAGAAAAGAAAAAATATCTCCGAACTATAACAACGAGGAGAAAGAAACGTAGCAAAGTAAGTACCTAATCTTTTTAACATTTTTAATTCGCTTGCTCGTACCTCGTAGGCCAGTTTTTCTGCTCTTCGTTCAGTAGAACATTCACGGGAATATTTCGGGGCGTAGCCCCCTTCATGGGGGTGCAGCCGCCTGGCGTTAATACGCCAGGGTCCTTAGATCGGCCGAAGTGGGCCTATGTGGAAGGTCGTATAGTAGACTCCAAGCTGTCGCGGACCGGCCCTACCGGGTGAGACCCCTAGAGGAAGCCCAGCAGATGCCTACCGCGGTCGAGCAGGAGTCCACTATCAAGCACGCCACAGTACACTAAGCAGTAGTTAGTAGGTACATGTAACTCGTCATAGAAATGGAGAGTGCTTTTAAAATTCGTCAAGTATTATATTCGTCTAGTCACAAGACCTATTTAAAAAAAAAATTAAATATAATAAATAATAATAATAAAATATGTTCTCTTCACAGATTCCAAGGTGTGAGAGTGTAAAAAGTCAGGAGCATTTTATTTACAAAAAAAGCAAGCCAGAAGCAAGGCTGACTGTAACCAAGCAATATAATATAGCCTATATACCACAGGGCCAAGAGACGAAGAGAAGCTGAAACATTTTTATAACAATGTTCAGCATCGCTTTAAAAAATTTTAATTATAATTTTTAAATAAATCATATACTGTACTTATAAAAAACAAAACTTTTATTTACATCCACTAAGAGTTCCTTATTTCTAAATAAAATAAATAATTACAGCGACTTATCGTTATGCATTTGTAAAATGACTGCACTATTGCTGATCGTAGCGCAAAGTTTTGAGCTTGCTCAGATTGGGACAAAGGTAGGACATCATTTTGCTGAAGAAGAGCAAATTTATCCTATTGAACCTTCTATGCAGTCATCAAGATCTAGGGCCAACCAGTTAGCTGCCAGTTGCGTAATATCGCAATGGTATTAGTAAATGTAGCATTAGTGAAATCATAGGTGAAATGCAGTCCCGCCTTTGAAATCTGGCTGGTAATTTGGTCTTTATTTTATATGAATCTAACAGATTATTTAGAAAAGCGAAATCTCTTCTTTGAACTGCTCTTCGCTGAGAGTTAGAAAAAAATTTGGCCGATTTCTTACAACTTGTCGCCTGTGTGGTTGCCTTTGTTGTACCTCGAGGTCCTCTAATGATGACAACGAAGAATCTTCACTAGACATTATTGTGTTTGCACAATTAAAAGCTACATTTTACACAGAGTCCGTTTAAATCCGATAAATTGCAAACTTGAGTATAATTTAAGTAGCCTAAATCCGTTTGACGTAACTTTGACGTACTCAACTTTGAGAAAAGAGGCCTTTGATCACTGTCAAATGCGCTCTGAAACGCAAATTTGCTGTTAAGCATGCAATTAAGTTTCGAAATGTCAAATTTTGAGATTTCTCAAGTTCCAATTCTTAAACTGTACTCAATATCAGTTCAGAAACAAAAACTAGATTGAGTAGTACTTAAGTCATACTTAAGTACTTACTCAGCATCAAATTCTCAATTCAGAAACCGGCCGTATGTCCTTTAAATTAAATTTTCTACCAAAAATCGGTCTAGAATGTCCGAAAATGTTACTGTAAGGGACATTTTTTTAACGATATCGAAATCTCAAGTATACCAGTCGATAGAGCGCAAAATTCCGAATCCAATGATATATATAACTCATTTTGGGCAAAATGTCCCTTACGTTAATTGATACTTCTGGTATCGATATAGTAGAAGTTAACTTTCATCCCGGAAAAACAGAGGGTCTGCGGAATTTTTAAACTCCACGCGGGCGAAGTCGCGGGCAAAAGATAGTTATTTTATAAACACTATACTCACAAACAATGTAAGTACTAAGTACTAACTATAAAGCAGTTGATTTCCTCTTATTGCATTACCAGACAATTAGTTATCTTCCTGTGTAGACAATCGAGGCGAACGCGGCTGGCACGCGTAGCGGACCAGTTAAGGCTTTGTCAGACAGGACGCGTATTTTAGCGCTGCGTAGTAGCGTTATAGCGTCCCGTTTTAACGTCGCGCGAGGCTTCGTCAAACAGAACGCTTTAGCGCGCGTTAGGGCGCTGACTCGACGACACCGCGCCGCCATTTCGCCATTCGCCAAAGCGTAGTGCAGATCGATAGCAGTGTGAAGAGTTTGTTCGTTATGGAGATGTCGAGTGATTCAGATGTGGAAGAATTATTACTTTTATATGCTTTATCACGGTCACAGAGAAAAAGAGTATGGGTGCACGACATCAATCGAAAGAGAAAGGATTTAGGAGAGTATCATCGTTTGTGTCGTGAGCTTGCATCACATGAAGATCGTTTTTTTACATACTTTCGTATGTCTCAAGATTTATTCGAAGAACTACATGAACTGCTCATCCCAAAAATAAGCAAATGTACCACAAACTGGAGGACGCCTATTTCTACAAGAGAAAGACTTGTAATCTGTCTAAGGTAAGAAATATTTATTTTTTTATATACATGTTCATTGCGTTATTATTATGAAAATCAATCAAAATCAGCTGAGTTGTAATCAGATGTCGATGCTCCAAAATTAGTTACATGTAGAATATCGAGTTCGCGTAGTGGTTGACGTAGCTGCTCAGGCTGTTGCAGGTATGATGAAGTACTGTTAGATAAATCTATAACAGCTACTGGGGATGAATCTTCGGGAACAGAATTGGGTACTGCATAGCAGACTGAGTCTTCGGTACTAATAATGGAATAGTGTGGTGAATTCAATATCTGGACGTTTTCTTGCAGTTCCTCTGTTTCTATGCTTGCAAATAACTTGGCTAGTTCTACTTTGGCTTTTATCTGTTTGTCTTTGGAAAAACTTTTAAATGTTTGGGCATAACTTTGGAATAGGTGATCTATGGCATCATACTCTTGTTTTTTTTTATTTTGAAGAAAATTTATAACTTTATCCATTTCGCTGTCAGTTTTTTTTATTTTCTTAGCTCGTGAACTATTTGTGTCACTTGTTTGGGGCGTCTCTAGCGGAGGTGTTTCTGGCGGGGGTGCGCTTTGTGTTCTTGGTGGAGGTGTCTGTGATGGAGGCGTCTCTGGAGATTGAGTTTCTATAGCTGACGATGTTTCTGGTGTAGGTTCTCGAATATTTGAAGTTCTTTCTCGATCTGTCAGAGTTGAGTCAAGGAACTGTAACTGGGAAGCCCAAGGCCATTTTGTAAATTTTTTTGCAGCTTGTCCTGTAGTACCTGCAACCTCTTTTTTGTATCTCATATAATTGTCCCTCAAGCTCTTCCATTTTTTTTTAGCTACTTCACCTGTAAAATAAACATAAATTGTATTATTTTGTTTCAGGTACTTAGCTACGGGTGATTCACATCAGACCATAGCCTTCTCCTTCCGAGTAGGTCGTTCAACAGTCGGTGGTATTGTAAAAGAAGTCTGTACAGAAATCTGGAATACATTACAACCAGAATATATGCCATCGCCTACTGAAGAGACATGGAAACAATCAGAGAAGGGTTATAGGGAAACCTGGAACTTCCCGAATTGTGTCGGTAGTATTGACGGGAAACATGTCTCTATAAAGTGTCCCCAAAATAGTGGATCAGAATATTTTTGCTACAAGAAGTTTTTTTCTGTAGTTCTTCTTGCTATAGTCGATCCATGTTACAAATTCACCGTCATAGATGTCGGTAGTTACGGGCGGCATAGTGATAGTGGTATATTCGAGAACTCAATATTTTATCGGCAATATATCCACGGAAAATCTCTGCTGCCAGATAAACCTCTTCCAGGCACCGAGGAGCCCGTACCTCATGTACTTATCGGCGACGAAGGTTTTGCTTTAAAAACATATTTGATGCGTCCATTCCCAAGAGCCTTAGCCACACAAGACGAAAGAAAAACAAATTTTAATAAAAGACTTTGCAGGGCACGTCGGGTGGTTGAAAATACATTCGGAATATTAGCACAAAAATGGCGCATTTTTTTACGACCTATTGACTGTGATGTGGACACAGCAATTGATATTATTAAAGCTGCATGTTGTTTACATAATTACTTACGAACAAAACAAGGTACAGCGATATTAACTCCGGAGTCGGAAGACGAAAACGTACCTATGCGTGCTCTAATAACTCATCGTCCAACAAATAGAAGATCAACGACTGCAGCATTCGAAACTCGTGAACAATTTGTGTCTTATTTTAATCAATAAACGATTTTTTTTACTTACCAGTTTCATTAATTTCTTCTCCGATTTGTGCCCACAATTTTGCCTTCATTGATATATCTTTATATGAACTATCCTTCGTATTATATAAGCATGGATATTTTCTAACCAATTCTATCAAATTTTCGGTCATTATGCAGTATTTTATTATTATTTTACGCCTATTCACTCCGACGCTAAAATAAAATTTGTAAAAAAATACAACACCCGACGTTAAAGCGTCCTAACGCCGCGACAGAGCGTTGCGTACTGCTAGCGCCGGCGCTCTGTTTGACGGTATTCTACGATGGTAGTACAACACATCTTAGCGTCATAGCGCGGCGTCAAGTTAACGCTCTGACGCGCGCTAAGTACGCGTCCTGTCTGACAAAGCCTTTATAATCGTGAATGACGACGCCAGCGGCTCTGCGACTGGAACAGCCAAATGATATCGCGAAACCAAAAATAATTGGGAGTCATCGATGACTTGAGTTTTCTAAATACTCATAAAAACCGAGCCAAGGCGGAAAAGAAAGAAAAATAGGATTCAAAACTGTTAAACGACTAAGCCCCGATTTCACCAACGTCGTGTGACGTTTATCCTCGGAATAAATTGAGCGTTCTGACACTTTTTGTTGCTTTTTGTATTGAAAATACTGTCAAAATATGAAATTTACTCTAGGATAAGACTTATTTTACGTCGCATTGGTGAAATCGGCCTTAAAGAGAAAATATGTAGGTATATCATAACATCTGTCAAATTGATTTTGTTCGTATAAATGTTTTCTATGTCACCTGGACTATAATAACAACGGAACCCTAAAAATCGATTGACATTTGATTAATTCATAAAAATCCTCTCAGTTATAGACGCAACGGTGGAACATACTTATATATTAAAGACCCATACATACATATCTATACAGAGAGCTAGATACATACGTATACCTACATCTGACGGAATTCACGTCACTGATCTTCCAAAATGTAGAATATGCTCCGTCGTCTGCCTGCTTTAGGTAGTGAGTGCGTCGGGACTCAGATCAGGGCCTGACTAATTAAAAATTCCAGCTTCCAGACAGGTAATTTTTTCAGACAGAGATTCCAGACTTTTACAATAAAGTTGCTTTTGGATCGTCAAGTGATTCTGCCACTGTGCACTGGTTCGGAATACCGGTAATTGGGATAGATGCATCAGAGTAAGCATGCAATTCCTCTTTTTCTTATGGCATCAAAGACCGGTGCCCGGATAAATGTAAGTTTTTTAAATAGGTAATTATGTTTATTTAAACCCTACTAGATGACGCCCGCGACTTCGTCCGCGTACTCGGTAATTTTCCGGGATAAAAAGTAGCCTATGTTTTAAGCCTGGATATGAGCTATCATCTCCATTCCAAATTTCAGCCAAATCGTTTCATTTGTTGTGGCGTTAAAGAGTGACAAACATCCATCCATACATCCATTCTTACAAACGGTCGCATTTATAATATTAGTAACCTATTTGTCTTTCTGTTTTCACTTAACAAATCGTAGAAAACGTTTCGGAGAAACGCGTAACCGACGACGATTGGGTCGCGGTTTGGTTTTCCACAATTTTTACGCTCAGCGCGATAAGAACGTCCTATGCGCTTTGCTGAGCGCATTGCTTACGCCTTTCTGGCAAAAAATCACATAAAAGATAATTTTAAAACATCTAAGAAAAAATAAATTAAACTACAGTTTAACACAAAAATAATAATTTATTGCATTGCATATTTAACAGTTCTGAGTGCTGAGAACAATACTTCAAGATTAATTATTATGAGAAGCTATTTCCACATTATTAATGACACCAATTATTATCACTTAACTGTATGAGGTTCACACATGATTTTTATTTTGAAGACCTTGCTCGCTTTTAAGGCTTACGCAATTCGGGGTATCCGGAACAAGGTGTCATAGTAAATGCTACAATTTTAACTATTAAAGCTACAAGTGAAGGAGGTTGAGTTTTATGAGATGTCAAGGTAGCCCTTGACTGCGATTTTGCCGCCTACACATTGCTATGGCATCTATATTGTGAAATGTCATTAACTTGAAAAATATATTCTGCAGTTTATATATAGTCCATTGAAAAGTTACATTTGAGGTTGCGTTTTTTAGAGGACGCAATTTTATTTTTTTGATGTGTAGGGAGGGTCAGTGTAAAGCTAAAACCATGTTTGTGGGGTCGCCACCCTTGTACCACGGCCGCCATCTTGAAAATAGGGGTTGAAATGGTTTTTACGATATATCTCTTAATCTATTTATCTGATAAAAAAATTTGCTAACATTTTTTGTTGCAAATTAAATTATCTACAACTTTGGTCCAGTAACTTTTTGCCGTAGACCTATAAATAAAAAAGTTATAAGCGAAAATGTTCAGAAAATCGCTATCGCAGAAATATGCTGATTAAGTATAATATTATGTAAACAATTCTTAGAGTTAGAGCTATTGTTTGTAGGAAGAGCGAGGTAGGTATCTAGTAACGACTAAGCTAAGCTACTAATCCTAAATCTTTGACATAAACTAAGTTATATAACTTACCTACTGAAGTTTTTACAGAAACGTCAAGAAGCGTAACATCCTTATAGATCGAGATGTAATTATAGCCACCTCCTCAAAACGTAAAAACATCCTTAGTTATCGAATATAATGTGTTATAGATGTTTATAGGTTTTGACGACTTCCCCGGCGCAGTGGTGAGTGCTGTGGTCTTATAACTGGGAGGTCTCGGGTTCGATTCCCTGCGGGTCAATTTGTGAATTTATAATTTCTGAATTGTTTCTGGTCTGGTCTGGTGGGAGGCTTTGGCCGTGGCTAGTTACCACCCTACATACCATCAAAGAACGTGCCGCCAAGCGAGTTAGGTTCCGGCACGATGGCGTGTAGAAACCGATTAGGGTTATGGGTTGAATGTTCACTGGCATACCCCTTACATGTTAGCCCGCTACCATCTTACACTGCATCGTCACTTACCATCAGGTGAGATCGCAGCGCAGTCAAGGACTATCTTGTCATCGAATTGAGTCCGGCACCTCATTCCCGTTTGGAAATGGGCAGTCTTTGCACATTTTGTGGACTTCAGTTCGTAATGAATACAATTGAGTTTGCGTGAGCTTGTTTGTGAATTTAAATAAAAAATTGTAAGCGAATTAATGCGGATCTGATATTAATATTATGTACCTATATGCTATATTATATCGCGGATATTAAGATATCCATGTCAGTGAATGTATTTCGTCATTGCGTTAAAATTAAAGTTGCGGCATTTAATCGGAAAGAAACAATATAAAGTATTTTGGTGATTAGAATTTTTCTAACTTAAAATTCATAATCTATAGTCTATACGATAACGGAATAAGAAGTATCTGTTCCGAGTATTGCGGTAGATTATGATCGTCCCTAACCCAGCGCATTTCATGAATACCACTCATTGACATTGCCCATCACTGATTGATAGGGTCATAGTCATAATAGTAATTAAACACAGTCCGATTGTCAGCACAGTTAGTCCCCCTACCTAGGATGGATGCTCCAAATACCAGCCCATCCCTGATAGCAGCGATTACGTATATTTTTCACGTATAATAAGCAATCTGTTTCGCTAAGTTACATGTGGACAAATTACGGCATTTGATTTGACCATAAATCAAAGTACAGTCGTTTGATAAATCAGGGTTGGCGTGAACCAAAATTAAAGTTTTAAGTTAGGTTATTATTATTGAACTATTCAGTGATTGAAATCAAATCCACAAATAAAAAATGTACTTAGGATTTTTTAATACAATTACAGGGACATTTTTATTACATTTACCCTAATTCGTTTTGCATGTCAATTGAGGTTACATTTTTTTAGTACATGTTAATTATATTAAGGTGGATGTCTGCCCGCGAAATTCAAATTTAATTTGGTTTTTCGTTTGTAAACTAATACGACAAAGTAGGCTTATAGCATTATAATTGCGACGATGGCAATAACATCTTCACAGGTTTATATCAAAATCTTTACTTGAAAGTGTCCAGTTTAAGAAATTAGTCAGAATATCGACTAAGTGAGTAACTCAAGAGTACCTACTTTGCTTGCCTAGAAAGAAAAGAAGAAAGAATAATAAAGTATTCGGAATAACATCTTCACAGGTTTATATCAAAATCTTTACTTGAAAGTGTCCAGTTTAAGAAATTAGTCAGAATATCGACTAAGTGAGTAACTCAAGAGTACCTACTTTGCTTGCCTAGAAAGAAAAGAAGAAAGAATAATAAGGTATTCGGAGCATATACCTACCTTACAATTGTAAGGCCGTATGTGCATTTCTGGCAATGTTCTAATGGCTAAACATATAAATAACAATGAAAAAGGCCTTGGTCAGTCCACCGCACATTGGCTTAATGGAGGTCGCTTACATTCTATTTTAAAAGTCAATTGTTTTTGATTGATCAGCAACACGACAATTAGTTATAAAAGCTTACCTACTGCAAAATATTATTGGTTTCAATTAACTTAAACTTAAAAAACAATAAATATTACATTATATGCATGTAACTTAGTATAATATATTTACCAAATCGTAAGTACCTATACGCGTTGATTTTTAGGTTTTTTATTAAAAAAAAAATAGTTAAATTTATTTAAAAATTTAAATTATAAACCTCAAAATATGTACGAAAGTAAGTTGTTTGTTGGGTTCACTTCACGCAGCAACGAAGACGAAAAACGAGAGGGTTCCCGAGACATTTTTTGCTTGGGTATAATAAAGTTGAAGACAAAAACGAGAGGGTTCCCGAGACATATTTTGCTTGGGTATAATAAAGTTGAAGACAAAAACGAGAGGGTTCCCGAGATATATTTTGCTTGGGTATAATAAAGTTGAAGACAAAAACGAGAGGGTTCCCGAGACATATTTTGCTTGGGTATAATAAAGTTGAAGACAAAAACGAGAGGGTTCCCGAGACATTTTTTGCTTGGGTATAATAAAGTTGAAGACAGAAACGAGAGGGTTCCCGAGACACATTTTGCTTGGGTATAATAAAGTTGAAGACAAAAACGAGAGGGTTCCCGAGACATATTTTGCTTGGGTATAATAAAGTTGAAGACAAAAACGAGAGGGTTCCCGAGACATTTTTTGCTTGGGTATATTAAAGTTGAAGACAAAAACGAGAGGGTTCCCGAGACATATTTTGCTTGGGTATAATAAAGTTCAAGACAAAACCGAGAGGGTTCCCGAGACATTTTTAAAAATTTGTATTACTCCAATCGGACGCAGTCGCGGGCCAAAAGCTATCAAAAATATTTGAATATGTATAGTAATAATAAGTCAATAGACAGATTTCGCGAATGTACAGAACAGCAGGAAATCGGATGCAGCTATCCGCAGTTGGTTCGCGCACTGACCGCTTTTACTTTCGCTCCCGTTCATTCGCCTGATCTCAAAGAACACTCCACAATTAATTAGGTATTATGCATATTTAGGATTGGTAGTCACTTCGCACCTACTAGATACGGTCGGCGTAGGTAGCAACCAATGTTTGACGTTTTCAAATAGACTTTGATATTACATTACCACACAAAACAATTATCGTATAATCGTACTCGTTTAATGCATCTAATATCTTTAAACGAACAATTCTTGTATAGATATATATATCTATATATATATAATTATATATATAATCTGAATCTCGGAAACGACTCCAACGATTTTCATGAAATTTGGTATGCAGGGGGTTTCGGGGGCGATAAATCGATCTAGCTAGGTTTCATTTTTAGAAAAGGTCGTTTTATCCCTGTTTTCAGCCAATGAAAAACCCCTTACAATATCATTAGGATACGAAGGTATTTCGCCATCATCTATGAATTCCCGATAGCTCGACGGTAAGTCGGGCGGTCCCGAAACCAGACGACCCCGGTTTGAGTCCAAGACGAATTATATTATCCCCTATGATTTTTTTTAATATGTAATTTCCAAAAAACACGATTTACCAAAAAAAACCCCCCAGATATTTATAATTATTATGTACATTACCGCATTCAAGTAGCTATTGTTTTTAATGCTAATATGAACCGAACGGTACCCAACTAGATTTTTCTCAGAATTTGAACTTCTTTGAATATTATATTTTCCTGATTTTACTTTTATACAATTACTTAATAATAATTATGTTAGGCTACTTAATAATAAATATGTTGTTAGCCTCAAAGAATGAATAAAAGTTACCTCAACAATAATAACTAGCATCTAACACCCATTATGTATATTTATTTATTTTTATTTTATTTATTTCATTTATTAACAACATGACCTTAACATATGAGTAATAATAAGCTGAGTACTTACAAAAGTTATATTTTGGCCATATGCATGGGTGATCGGGTCTGTCACCTAACTAGGGAACCTGTATTTAGGTTGACATTCCTTATTCCCGCGGGTATTGTGGCTTATAAATGTGTATCCCAGTCTTCCACACAAGAACAATAACAATGACACTACATAAATAACAAAAAGAAAATGTTTTACACTGTTTAAAACTCACTATAACTCCATTAGATACAAATCACCGCACAATATTTTGTATGCCTACCCGCCTAGAGTGACCGGTGAACGCAGTTGTAGATCATGTGAGCGCATTTTGCAAGAAGTGACATGCTTTTTAAAAGTTTATTGATAGTTAAAAGATTGTAATTTTATTATTATATATCAATAAAAGAAAGTTTCTGCTGTACTTGTTTTGAATTTGCCATAATGCATGGCCAATTTTCAGGGTTTATCATGAATTTCAAGTTATTTGCTTAAAAGATGCCACCGTGCAAAAAGTTTTGAGACTAACATACATAATTATACATAATGGTTAGGCTTAGTGATGTGCCAGATATCCACATCCGTATCCGCAGATATCCAAAGGGAAAAGAAAGATATGTATCCGTAACTTTTTGACGGAACTTATACCTACACTAGCGGCACGCTATGATGGCCGGTTTGACGTTTGTCCGCTCATGAAGTTCCGTATTAATTGATAACGACTTTGAAGGAAATAATTGTATTACTTTATTGACGATAGTGATGTGCAGAGATTCATAAATTTTATCGAATGTAGTTTTAGGTTTAGGACTCAAAATTTATTTATTAAATTGATTTCTAAAATGTATACAAGTGTAGAAAAATCAGTTTGCACCATTTAAGGGGTGAATGTACTTGTGAATATGAACAATTTTCACTATGTGGACAAACCTCTGAAATCGCAAAAAAATATCAGCTGTTTCATACAAAAGGTAAAATTTTTATTTTTATATGATATATACCACAACTCGGCATTTGGTTTTCTAAATTGAAAATTTTTAAAAATGGAATCTAATACGATCGTCACATAGGATCGCTGGCTAGCACAACTACTACCTCCGGCAAACTCGCGTCAATGCTCAATGCAAAACAAAGCAGTTTCGAATTGACGTTGCTTCGAAAAGTATAAACTGTCAGTGCAATGCGATTGTGATATAGTTTTGACCTGGCTTTGGATTTCAAATATTGATACTGCATTACTGCTACTACTAGTATGGACGAATCTGATTAATTATGGCCTTTTGTGGCACCTTTTTTGGTATCTTTTGTATTCATATGTTTCTTGTGTGCATATAAAGTATGTATATTCATTTTCATTCAAATATTCAGTTCGTTCAAATAAATTAAATAAACATATACATTTTTGTTTTATTAAACCTATTTAATCAGGTACAAAAACAAAACTTAATTGTTTTTTGTTCGAGAATAAATTGACATTCCACATCACTATTGTAATGTGTCAAACCGGCCATCATAGCGTGCCGCTAGTGTAAGGATCTTTTTACACCAAATATCCATATTCAGATACATATCCCTGGATATACATTTTTAACAATCCGGCACATCACTAGTTAGGCTTAAAGATTGATTTTAGCGAACATCCAAATTATAAGTACCTAAGTAATGAAACCTCATTATGTGTAGCATTTCATATTAACCAAGGAAAATTGTAGGAAAATAAATATTTATTTAAGCATGGCTGTTTTGTTTACATTTCTACTTGTGTTATAATTACTAATTAACTAAGTAGGTACTTAGTTGTGTTATATCACCTTTGAAGACACCAATTTGACTAACAATATTATTGATAAAACAAGTAAGTAATTAGTTAATAAAATAAACAAAAATAGTTTTCTTACTTTCTTCTTTAAACCACTGAATTGGACAAAATCTTCAATCCCTATATTTTGTACTAAGGATAATGTTTATGGGTAGCTTTTACAGAGGACTCATTATTATAATTTATCAGTGTCAACAACACAATATTCCAAACAAGTGTAAATTGAAAATTCAAAACACCCCCAATAGAGACATCCTGTTACCCAGTTTTCTGCTCCATCACCAGATCCTCCTCCTCAATCCTCATCTATCTAACATAGAGACCATTCTAATGAGCCCAAACACACTATTTCTGCTGACAGATAGGAAAAATATATTAGAGTTTAGGGAAAGGATATTGAAAAGGAAAAATAACTGAGTTTAATTTCATTTTCCTTCCTTGTCATTCCGCAAACTTTTTGACCTCCCCTCATAATATAGTCGATTTCTCTGGGCAACCGCTAGTAAGCTATAAAAAGATATCCTAATATCGGAGGAAGCATGTGGGGGATGCTTAAGATTATCATATTATTTTGTATGTCAAACATAAGTGATAGGTCTCAGATTCATTACCAACCAATAGAAAGCAAATACAGTGCTATCAAAACTGGCCAAATTAGATAATGATAACCATAAATAAAACGAATAGGGCCCCTTTATGTTGAAAATATTCTAATATACTTACACACATTATGATTGATAACATTAGTCATCAACCCATCAATCCCTCATGATGTTAGATTTTAATAAACTCACCTAAAATCCAAGCTAAGGTTTCTTTGATGGGTAGGCGGCTTGGTTTTGATATCACTTCGGCTTCCGTGTATAGGAACATTTTCCAACATGCTCACACTCTAAATTACTCACAAAACACAATACCCATAGCAAAACTTCGTAAAAAAATCAGAGAGTAAATAACAACATGGCGTCAGCTAGTGCACGTACATAAATTATTGTTTTACTATAGAGATAACACACATCAAATGCCCAGTAAATTTCGTTAACAACACATCAAATTATCCTCGCGTTATCATATAAATTGTTTTACACTCGTCAAATATTTGTAAAAACACTTAGGATGTCTGGTCTCAATTGATCTCAGTTGAATGATAGACTAGTTGAAAGTTAATTAGTTCAACAAAACACGGCTCATTTACAAAATAAGTACAAATGAAAACGTTAGATTTATTTGAGTAAAGTAAAAAGAAATGCACTTTGCTAAATTACTTGTTTTGGATTTAAAAATCACACACAAATAAAATGATAGGTACGCCTTGGAGTCCTTGGACTAGGGATGTTCGAATCTCGATATACATCGATGTTTTCTATTTGATGCATCGAATCAATGCATCGATTACTCTCGATATTAAACGATGCATCGATGCATCTTCGATGAGGTAGGATGTTTCATAAAACGCAAGAAAAACAGAACAAAACAAGAAATTGTATCGCTATACGCTACGTGTATAAAATCACATCACATTATTCTTTAACTTGAATAAAACAATAAACTATGAAATTCTCCTGAAATTTCCCTTCACTGTGCTGTGGGGCGATCGCGCGCACACATAGTAACTAAACTAAACAAAAAGTAATGGCGGATTGTTCATTGAACTATGTTCACGTTAAAATGTTTATACCTTTTAGTGATTATTAAAAAAAAATATTTTTTAAAAACCGACTTCAACGCCCGTGCCACTACAAATTTATCGTTGATTTTTTTAAAACCGCTCGACCGATTTCGATAAAATTTAAATGGTTTCCAATTAAAATAAGAATTTTCTAAATCGGTTCAGACTTCAGGCATCTTCGAGTAATCAGTGAACGCACATAAAAAAATGATTCCGACGAATTGAGAACCTCCTCCTTTTTTGAAGTCGGTTAAAAAGTAATAGCAACGATTCTATTATTGTGAACTATTTAAATAATTTGCCAATCAAACCTGTGCCGTGAGTGTGTGCAGGTGAGTTTACCTATTCATCCATCCATCCATTCATCAGCCTGTATTCATCCACTGCTGGACATAGGCCTTTCCGAGAGCGCGCCACCAAACACGGTCCTCCGCTTTCCTCATCCAACCGCTTCCCGCCACCTTCTTAAGGTCATCGGTCCAGCGAGCTGGAGGGCGTCCTACACTGCGCTTGCCGGTACGCGGTCTCCACTCCAGAACACGTCTGCCCCATCGGCCATCGGTTCTGCGACAGATATGACCTGCCCACTGCCACTTCAGCTTGCTAATCCTCAGAGCTATGTTGGTCACTTTTGTTCTTCTACGAATCTCCTCGTTCCGTATTTTATCCCTGAGAGAGATTCCCAACATAGCTCGCTCCATAGCGCGCTGAGCGACTTTTAATTTGTGAACGAGGCCCACCGTCAGTGTTTAGGTTTACCTATTCAATAATAATTAATAGCTTAGGTAATATTTTTATATTGAATTCATCTAAATTTGACACGAGTGTCGAGTGTATTCGATATATCAAAAACATCGGCGTTTTTATTCAATACATTGACAAACATCGATGCCATATTGAATCGAACAAAATATCGATGTATTTTCAGCATGCGCATCCCTACCCTTGACCATAGACCACGAATACTAGGGTAGACTTGGACCGTCAAGTGCATGAAGGTCCTACCCATGGTAGGTAGGAAATAGATGGAGATGAAGTATATAAAGTAACTACTAGTCAAGCCGGGTGCCATCCGCCATTTTATGAGCCTTATGTACAACACATTATGTATTCACTCTTATTGGTTGAACTTCAGCTGTCAGCCTGTCAAGTAGTTGCGTGTTATTGGATTTGTGTCAATGGAGTATCGACTTGTCGATATTATTATAGGTGACGTTAAACGACTTGAATAAATTGTAATGCATTAGGTACTGCTCATCACCATATTATCAGATAATACAAGAAGTTTGGTGTTTATAGTTGAAATTTATATCATTTGTCCGGTTATTTTAATACTTCACATCCTACTAATATTATAAATGCGAAAGTTTGTGAGGATGGATGTATGGATGTTTGGATGGATGGATGGATGGATGGATGTTTGTTACTCTTTAACGCGACTCTACAACTCTACTTGTACTCTACAAACGTACGTTACGTAATTATTATAACCTATAAATACTACGTATACATAAATGCTTGATTATCGCTGTCGATAGTTTCGAAGCACACTCCCTAATGGGCGGCCATTTTATGAGTTTTTTTCTGTAGGTATGCACCCGATTTTTGTAGGTAAGGCACCTCCATGTATTTGCTACCTTCATGGTCCTACCTACCATGGTCAAGTGTCAAATACACAGAACACTATTACTCCCATGAAGGTAGCAAATACATGGAGGTGCCCTAAGTACAAAAATCGGGTGCATACCTACAGAAAAAACCTCAAAAAATGGCCGCCCATTAGGGAGTGTGCTTCGAAACTATCGACATCGATAAGGAGTGAAGCGATAATCAAGCATTTATGTATACGTAGTATTTATAGGTAATAATAATTACGTAACGTACGTTTGTACTCTATCAGGTATATATTTCAGGATTTAGGTTTGTTAATTATAAACCACTATTTCTTTTCATTAAAAGAGCAACTTGCTGGCTCATAGTAGTAGAATTTCTTTCTATAAGCGGTGGTAGAGTCGAAAGATGACGTGCTAAGCATGAGACAGCTATCTGCATGCCCTAGATATAAATAAACAAATATAGAATAATAATTGACCCGGCGAACTTCGTACCGCCAACTTATTTATATAAATAAAACAAATAAACTATCTCAATTCAAAAACTATCCTATCTTTTAAGTTGGACCAAATTACAGATAGTTACGAAGTTTTATAAAAATCGGTTAAGTAGTTTAGGAGTCCATCGTACAATGATTTGTATTAGCTGGGTTTTTCTTGAACAATTGAATATTTATTTGTTAAGAGGAACGCAATTCTCAATTCTGCCATCTTTTCTATCAGCTTTTATTAATTAGTAATCTCTTCTAAGCCCTCTTGTTGTAATTGAATTGCACAGGGATTATTATTAAATCCACCTCTTGCTCTTACCGCAGAAAAGAAATGTATCACACGATCTTTTCATATTTTATGTAGAGGGATGTGTGTTATATTTATATTTTCCACGCCTATAGCACCCATCCATTTTTTCTTTAAGTTTTCACTAGCCGGAAATCTGAAGATAAGAAGTATAATATTAGTAAAATCTATACTGATATAAAAATGCGAAATGTGTCTGTCTACCTGTCTGCTACGTTTAAACGGCCGATATTTTTAGTTGTTTTCGATGAATTTTTGTACCTACCTATAGAGATAGAATCCTGCAAAGTTGAGGAGTTTCCATGGAAAAAAATCTTAAGCGACAGCAGAAAACACGGACATTATCATCTATTATATAGAGGTATTAGATTCTAGCATTTATTATTTATGTGAAGTATTAAAATAACCGGACAAATGATATAAATTTCAACTATAAACACCAAACTTCTTGTATTATCTGATAATATGGTGATGAGCAGTAATGCATTAGAATTTATTCAAGTCGTTTAACGTCACCTATAATAATATCGACAAGTCGATACTCCCTTGACACAAATCCAATAACACGCAACTACTTGACAGGCTGACAGCTGAAGTTCAACCAATAAGAGTGAATACATAATGTGTTGTACATAACGATCAAAAAATGGCGGATGGCACCCGGCTTGACTAGTAGTTACATTATATACTTCATCTCCATCTATTTCCTACCTACCATGATTGCTACCTTCATGAACTCATGTGTCAATTGCAAATCCACAGACAAATAACTGAATTAACTGTCAATCACAGAAAGAGATGTGTGCGAATCACAGGCGAATGCTCGGACGAAGATTCTTCGTCCGAGGGCGAATGTCACCAAAATGTCTACGTGATTATTATCTATGGTAATTTGTGTTTGTCTGTGGTGTTCACAGAACCATAGATATTCGTAGCACGTCATGGTAGGTAAGAAATACATGGAGGTCCTGGATGGCCCTACCTACAAAAATGGGGTGCATACCTACAGAAAAATATCTCATAAAATGGCCGCCATTAGGGAGTGTGCTACGAAACTATCGACATCGATAAGGAGTGAAGTGATAATCAAGCATTTATGTATATGTAGTATTTATAGGTAATAATAATTATTGGCTTCATCAATTTCCTTTAATAAAACTTAATTTAAAATTTTAATTTATTTTTCCATTAATTTAAAATTTCACCTATAATAATATCGACAAGTTGATACTCCATTGACACAAATAAACAATGGACATCCCTAAGGCTCATTTTTACATAACATTACATAATGTGTTGTATATAACACTCATAAAATGGTGGATGGCACCCGGTTTGACTAGTAATTACTTTATATACTTCATCTCCATCTATTTCCTACCTACCATGATTACTCCTAGCGGATAAATATCTTTGGTCAATGGAAGAGAGAGGGCTGTGTGTTTATGTGTAAGAAGTACAAATAATTATTGCATTATTTAATTCAAGAGCAATTATTAACTATGGCAGTTATTAATTACTTCAATCGGTATAACGTAGTCAAATTTGGAAGACTGGTATGCCGTATAGATTGCTAGATTATCATAGATATTCAAATTAGTCGGATTTTATAAGTATGACCATTGACCACCACTAAAATGACGATAGTCATCTGATTGCGATTTGCGAGATAATTATTCTTAGCCGATCGCCCTGCTGGTTCTGTCTACGGATATAGTGTTTTATCTATGGTCTACGGGGGATGCAGTCTGCGTGGCGATACCGGCCAAGTGCGAGTCGGACTCGCGTACCGAGGGTTCCGTACTCAAGTAAAACGATAATATTATATTAATTTGCTTATTCATCGTTAACTTTGTTTGTAGAGGTTTATTGTTAATATCAAAAAAACTATGCTAGTTAGAGTGTTGGTTTTATTTTTCCTGTAAAATATACATAAACCTCTATTGACCATAATTATTTCTGATTTTTTGATTGGTAAACTTCGGAGATAATGAGGGGGAACTGTATTTTTTCAACATTTTGCCCAATTAATTAAACTGAAAAAGGAAAAACTATTATATAAAAATCTGTTTTAGAATGTACAGGTAAAGGCCTTTCATATGATACCCCCTCGGTAAAGTTATCTTACTTTGAAATTTCAAACCCCCGATTTTCCCCCTTTTTTAGGGTTCCGTACCCAAAGGGTACCAACGGGACCCTATTACTAAGCCTACGCTGTCCGTCCGTCCGTCCGTCAGCGGGCTGTATCTCGTAAACCGTAATAGATAGACAGATGAAATTTTCACATATTATGTATTTCTATTGCCGCTATAACAACAAATAATAAAAATTAAATTAAATTAAAAAAATTAAATAAAATATTTCCATGGGTACATGGAAATATTTTAATTTAATTTTTTTTTAACGGAACCCTAAAAGAGCGAGGCCCGACTCGCACTTGGCCGATTTTTAATTAAACTAAAATAATTTTCGCGTTGGTTTTATTTTTCCTGTAAAATATACGTAAACCTCTTTTGACCATAATTATTTCTGATTTTTAGATGGGTAAACTTCAAAGAAAAGAGGGGTGACGCGGTATTTTTTTCGACATTTTGCCCAATTAATCAAAAACTATTATATTTAAAAATAAATAAAAATCTGTTTTGGAATGTACAGGTACCTCACTCGGTATAGTTATCTTACTTTGCAAACTCCCGATTTTCGCCGATAATTAAACTAAAAATAATGATTTTTTTTTATTCCAATGATGTTGGGCCACTATAATTATACACAACTATTCCAAACTTCATGTCGATAGCTAATTACTAAAATAATCGACTGTGACGGACGGACGGACGGACAGAGAAAGTCTCACCAAGGGTTCCATTTTTACCATTTCGGTACGGAACCCTAATCATACCTCATAATATTATGGACTTGGAATTTCCAGTAAAACAAACAATATGTTTCTCCTTTCTTTAATAAATATTAACAAGTTTATTGTGTTACACTAATAAACCAATAAATAAGTTCATCATACAACATAGATTTAGGATTGGTAGAGTTGGTAGTCCCTACGCACTAAGGTGTTAAAAATAGGGGATGAAAGTTAGTAGGAAAGTCAGTCATCTTTCAAGTTATATCCATGAAACTTGGTATTTGAGCTTCAATTTAAAATGAAGAAATATGTGTTTCAGTTTTTAAAAATCAAAGGGGATAAATAGTGCAATGTGGTTGAATGTTTGTATGATCCGATGCTTTGTAAAATCCGTCATTTTTCAGGTTATATATCTATGAAACTTGATAATTTTACTTTCGATTAAAAATAAAGAAATGGGCTAGCTAAGCTCACTTAGTTTGTCCTCATCACTTCCCTCCATTAGCTGCAAAGGTGTTCCCTCACTGGGAGCCTGTAATGTAATATTGTAGATTCGATTTTGAGCATTACTTACTGCTTCCCTGACTGAAGAGCATTCACCTGTAAAGTAACATAGATTCGATTTAGCGTTTAATTGATTCAGATTGTATCATTACAGGTTGCACACTGTAATGCTCGGTTCTCCTCACTCATTGATGTAATGCTCGAATCTGTAACGTAACATTACAGGCGAATGCTCATGTGAGGGTGCACCGTAATGTAACATTATCTTTACATCTTGGTAGCTTTACACTTTTCCAACTTCTTGAGATTGTCTTGATGTTTGTCTCTTATGTAAATTTGGTTTTCTTAGTCTGTGGTAATTAGGCATGACTTTGCTAAGAAAATCAAGCTGCAACAGTTGTGATGGTTGCTTCTCCAAGGCTTCCCTGTTGTGGTGCTCAGAGCCCCAGATCACTGAGTTGTCTTGTAACAACTGTGGGACTGTCAACTGACATGCAGCACCTGAAAAATGCAATCATTTACTTGGTTTCATTGTATTCTACCTTTTTAAAGAAAATGTTTAGATAAATGTGTGTCTACACTATTAACTACTTGCAACAGGCAACAGTACATATCAGTCAATTGGTCAGGCTTGACCCAAGCTTGTTACTGCTTGCTTGTGCTTGCTGTGGATTTAGATGGATGACTGAATTTGTGCTTTGCCTCATCAGTCCTCATTGCAATAGAAAAGGTCTGATCAAAACAGACCCAAGACTCTCTAAGTTCAATACTCTTAGTTAAGTTGTATGTGGTTCTAGAAGCTTACCGTCTCAAGACAACCCCCACCATTATTATACCATTCTTTTTCAGAATTTGGACTGTAGTATACATCATCATGATCATAGAACAAGGATTTTTTTTTAAATTTTTAACACTTAATTTATTGTGTCAGCATAACAAGCCAACAATTTTTTTTGCTAAATATGGTAGGGAGGGGTCTAGCTCAAAGCCATCCAATATTATGTGCTGATGACTTGATTTAATTTTAATTAAGTGACACTTAAAATGTGTACTGTAAAGTATTAAAATATGATGTGTGACTTACCAATAACACATCCACTGCCAATTTTCACATCAACACCAACATAGGATTTGCATTCAAAAACATTATTTTCACCAATATGCCCAAATGGTGATTCTAATTTGCACCCAACTTCAAATACATTGTGTGCCCCAATAAATAGTGGTTTTGGGGGATTCTCTTGCTTGTCACTCTTTCTGCAAAAATATGTATCAAAAATAGATTAGTATAAGGACTCTCATTAGAATCAGATCATTACATAAAAAAATCATAACATTAAACCAATTAATTTACATGCACATTTATTTTGTTTATTTGAAGAAAAAGTTGAGTGTCATGGAACACTCAGTTGGAACAAAGTTCCTAGTAATAATAAATTAATAATAAAAATAAATGAAATAAAAATAATAAACTAGTCTGGGTTCGAATTTCAAACCCCAAACCGATAGTTTCATTATCTCGTTTCACTGCTAGGCCACCAAAGTTATGATGTAACGTGTGTAATAAATGAAGGCAACAAGTGTTTTGCCGTCACGGAAATATCTTACACTTTTTTTCAGCTAGGATCCATCCGCCTGAAAATGTACTTCGTTCCAAAAAGCCTTTTCACCTAAATGAAAGATTTCAACACAAACAAGATTATTTCTTACTTATGTATTATTGTGGAATATTCTTCAATAATACAGTACTCGGCTATAATAATAGGTCCACCTTCTGCAATGATAGTTACTCTTGGATGAATCACTGTTCCTCCGCCAATTGTAATATCACCCTCCAGTGTACAATCTTCGCACACTGTTGCACCGGGTAATATTTTAATACTGTAAATAATGAAGAAAAGAAAGGTGCACTTAATAATTTAATGCAATAGGGTACTTGACATCATCTTTTTAGGAATTTGTTTAACTTACTTTTGAGACATGATGAGGAAATGTGGACTTCAATGTACACTCATACCTCAATGGAGTTCTTCTGTATAATCAAATTGGAAATATTTTTGTACAAAATAAACCATATACCACGACCACTAGAATTATTTAACCATACCACGGATCGAATTAAATTTAAAAAATATTCAGTGCACAAAACATTTTACAATCTCTTTTTAGTTTTTTTGCAATCAATGCCACAGACCAGGAACAACCACAGATTAAGTATTAGTTACTACCTATACATAATCATTAATCTGTGGTTACTACGTAAGGAACAACATTGCAAACATAGACCACGAACACTAGGATATTGCAAATCAATGACACAGATTAGAATGGATACTACGTCAATGATCAAGCCAAAGAGCACATAAACCACGAACACTAGGTTAAAAGCAAAGACCTTACACTTACTAACTAGACTGTGCACTATGGCGAAAAAACCGGTCCGCGTGAGAGGGCTCCCGTTGGTAGTGTGTCCCTTTCTAATTACTAGTGACCATGATAAAACAGAACACAGGACAATTTGCTTGTATACTCCGACATTTAATTAGATTCAATAAAATGACATTACGTATTTTACTAAACTCCAATAAATCTCCTAATTTTCACCTAAATAACTTAAAATATTATAACTTGAGAGAAGCTACTTTCTAAGTAAAATAATATTTATGTGATTTACTTTGATTAAATATTAATATACGTTACGTATCTACATAACTACTTCTACGAAAAGACTAGAAAAATCTTTGATCCACATAATTCATGGTTACCCTAAAGAATAATATGTAATGTGCATTTAGTATTACCAGTGCCAAACATTTAAGTACTACTTTTACTCAGTATTCATGATTTATTTTTAAATATAGGTAACGCAATAATAATTATTTATATAAACTGTAGAAATATTAAAATAACTTTCAAAGTTTATGGATTGTTCATTTTGGTAAATCATAAAAGAGCAAAATATAAAATTTTCTACCATTTCTACCAAACCCAATAATTATATGAGCTAGCAAGACGTCAGACAAGGACACACTACCACCGGAGGCCCTCTCGCCAGGACCGCTTTTGGCTAGCTACCGCTTACAACGAACTAGCTACCCTAAGTAAAACGCCATAGATCTTATTTTAGCTTAACAAAAATGTTTGGTGCACAGTCTAGTTAGTAAGTGTAAGGTCTTTGGTTATAAAAGAGCGCAGACGAGGCCCTGATTCTGTAACTCAGATGCTATCAAAAAATGATAGCCACTGACGTATATTTTCATCCATTGAAGGTTTGGAAAATAAAGTATCATTTTCGTAGCCCTTGGCCGGTCCAAGACCATATTTGTCCACTGTCAAAAATTACACTGGTTGGACCAAGACCATACTTGTCCACCATTTCCCGCTTTTATTTTATCCATAAAAATAAAACCTTTTTGAACCATCAAGCCAAATTAGCCATTATGATAATGTTCCGGAAGAAACGGGCTACAAATTGCTCAGATTCGTCATGCAATACTAGGCAGGAGTTAGAAAAAAAAAATATTTTCGACGCGCCATAGATACGCAGATCAAAAACAGATCGTTTTTCTGAGGTGAATTTTCAATTGGTGCTCTTTGTGTGTTTTACGTGGTTTTTTGCGACGCAAAATTGTAAAAGGTGAGTAAATTGTTTAATTAAACTAATTATGAGGTTGTTTTATGCGTATCTATTCGTTTTCATTTATGTTTTGTACTTAAAAAGTGGACTATCCCAAATTGTTTACAACATTGTTTACACATTTTGAAAAAGTGAAATTACAAAGTAATTTAACATTTTCTGGTTAAATCCTGTTGCATTGTAGGGACAATATCTTAAAATATCATTTCAAAACAAAAGAGAGCATGCAGAGACATCTAAAAACCCAAATTTATAATTTTCATTACGTATACTAGTGAAGCTCACCCAAAGCCAGGCGATGTTAATTTAGCATGGAATTTTATTAATTAGACTTATATTTTATACTAGCTGATGCCCGCGACTTCGTCCGCGTAGATTTAGCTTTTAAAATCCCGCGGAACTTCTGGGATAAAAAGTAGCCTAGATGTCACTCTCCAGGTCCTAAGTACCCATGCAAAACATCACGTCGATCCGATGCTCCTCCTTGCTGCGTGTTGGAGGACAAACCATCAAACAAACTTTCACATTTATGATATTAATAAGGATTGTTTTCCAACTTTGTGTTTAGCTCGCTTAGAATTTTCTTATGAGTTAGTTAATTCAATAGCACCCCTATTGTCCATTTACAAAGTACACTCTATATCACTAACATTGTTCAAACACATAAAGTCCATATAAAGTCCTTTTATGTATAACACTTGCTTCTGCCCGTGACATCTGGAATAGTTTAATAGTGGAATAGTTTATTGGTCTTAGCGTTATGATATATAGCCGATAGCCTTCCACAATAAATGGGCTAATTCTCAGATTCTGATTTGTTTCTTTTTTCTTTTATTTCTATTAAAATCGTTCAGTGTTAGATAAAATAAAATAAAAATAGCCTTTATTTCAGTCAATAAGTTACTTTCTAAACATTCAGTGTTAGATAGTAACACTGAAAGAATTTTTCAAATCAGACCAGTAGTTCCTGAGATTAGCACATTCAAGCAAACAAACAAAGTCTTACGCTTTATATATTAGTATAGATTAATATATATTTTTTATGGGTTTGTTGGCAGGATGAGTCAATTGACAGACGGCAATGTGGAGAGAAGAGGCAGACGGGGGAGAGGACAGGCTGTAAGGGGAGTGAGGTTTTTGAAAGGTATATTTTTTTAACAATGTTTGTTGGTTCTCCACTTATCATAAGAGCCACAAGTTGACCTACATGAAATAAATAATTTTGATTTTTTTTTAACAATAATAAATCAATTTCTTTTCTTCATTACTTTTATTCTAAGTATTAATTGTTTTTGGGCACTTAATAAGAAACAAGTTAAAAAACTAAAAGTAACGCAGAGAAACATGGAGAGGAACTTACTAAAAATAAGATTAATGGACAAAATTTCAAAAAAGGAAATAAGACAAAGGAGTAGGCTAAAAGATGTAGTGAGGATAGCTAAAACAGGAAAATGGAACTGGGCGGGACATGTAGCGAGGGCAGGAACTGGGAAATGGAGTAACAGCACTACAACTTGGCTACCAATATACTTAAAAAGGAAACAAGGACGACCAGTACTACGGTGGAGAGATGAACTAGAGACATTTGAGGGAAAACTATGGTCCCGCTCAGCCCAAAACAAGAAAGAATGGAAGAAGAAGGGGGAGGCCTTTGCCCAGCTGTGGGATGACTTGTAATTAAAATTAATTAACATGTGTAAATATAATAATAACAATGTAACAAGAAAGGCTTATAAATAAATAAATAAATTAATTGTTTTTCCTTAGGCTAAATCACTGCACATTTATATGTTTTTCAAATTATCTGTAATAATTGTTTTTTTTAAGGTTCCTTATCGGGTACACAACCCGAGGAGACACCAGTACCCTCCATGACCTCCCTCTGGAGACTGCCTGTTTGAGAGTATAGGTTTACATTTTCTGTTTCAGTTTAACCTTGGAAGAACCTTCGTGTTCCTGGGCCATGACGTAGTGGAGCAAGTTCCAGAAGCTGCTCCATCTCTTGCTGCCTTAGTATATTTATATCTTCATTAATTTAGATAATTAACATCTTCACTGTTGAAATGGTGAAGGAAAACATTGTGAGGAAACCTGCACACCAGAGTGTTAAATTACTCTACTGGTCTCGAGTTCAAACACTGTTCTTTTCTGACTTTTACTCTAACTATTCACACCTTAAGAGAACATCTATCTATCATATCAAAGTATAGCCGAGTATTGGTCAATTTATTTTTATGAATACCTAGTTTTGTCTGTCTTGTTGTCACCTTGTCTGTATACGATTTAAGCAAATAAAGAATTGAATTGAACATGTTTCCTTTATTATCCCGCCTCTCATCTAGGTAAGGGCTCCTTTTTGGACCACTCTTGGCCATAATATGTTTGAGTTAACCGTGCAAAGCGTCCCCTGTCCAGAAACGAGCCCTTACTGTACAAAATTCAAGTAATACTTCTTCTTCTTCTTCTGGGCTGGTTTCCACACGTAATCCGTGATGGTCTGTTGTGTTGTTACTCCAACCATCCCAGATCTCAACAGAGGCCTAGTAGGCCGCCCATGTTGCCAAGGGCTTCTTGAAGTGAAGCTGGAGATCCGAGGTGGTTCTTGTGTTGTTCTTCCACGCCCGTGCATGACAAGAGCACGTGCGTGGGTGTTTCAACTTTCATCTGCCTTCATGCAGGCCCTGCACAGAGGACTGTAGGTGACACCTATAATAAAAAGGTGTTTGTTTAGTGGGCTGTGCCCCGTTATGATTCCCACCACCTTCCTGAGTTTATCTCTGTCCAGGCGGAGTAGTCTGTTTGTTAGTTGTTTGTCTAGATAAGGAAAGGCTTCCTTAGTCTGCTTGCAGTCTGTTGCATTCTACCAAAGTAGGGAATGCTCTGAGTGTTAGTTCATGCAACCATGTCTTGTACTCACTGAAGGGAATGGGAACGATTTTTAAAGTTTTTTACCTGTCTGTTAATTATAGCTGTAATTGCTGTTAAGATGCCCACACACTCTGCTTGGAAAACAGAGTTATCCTTACCAAGTGTGTGACTTATCTTCATGTTGAGTTCTTGGCAGTATAAGCTCCAGCTCCTGTACCAAGTTTGGTTTTCGATCCATCAGTGTAAACTTCTATTGTATCTTGAAATGCTTTATGAAAAGTGTTGCTTTCAGCATTTACTTTGTAGCTCATACATACTTACCATCTTTAGTTATTTTAATATTTTTAATTAATTAAAATATTAATTATCACAGGAATTCACACACCATAGACGATTTTTTTTTTCGTTACCAAGGAACACCAAGAAACATACTACTACTATAACCCAGAGTTCGCTACGATGCACGGTACATGGGCCCCTGCACCATAGAGTAAATGCACTTGCACTTTTCTGCATCGCAACGTACCTCATAGTCAATGCGACCACAGATGAAAGATACTTTTTGTTCAGATGCGCCTGTTGTAGAAGGTGGTAATTCTTATTGATTATTTCGAGTTTTAATGCTTTTTGATTTATTTCTGTAATTCATTCATGTAAACCAGGTATCTAACTTTGCAATTAATGCAAATAATAGTATTTGTAAGGGTAAAATTTCAGTTTTTTATGGGTTTTAAAATAAAAGAACGAAAAAAATCGAAACTCTTAGATTTCATCCAGGATTGTTTTTATTTCATACCGTTTGTAGACATATAACAAAGATAGCCAAGTAGGAAATTTCATCTAGTTTTTAAAAACATATAATTTATACAAGTTGTAATAATAATATTTGAAGAAAAACTTGAAAAACTGCTAAGAGAGAAAATGGCGCGAAATTGAAATGCGCGCCTGGACCATCCACTGTAATTCGATACATTTGACAGATGTCATTCTAAGGGGTAGCAAACCTTCAATGGATAAAAAATATATGTCAGTAACTAGTATCATTTTTTGATAGCAAAGTTACAGAATCAAGGCCCAGGGTATAGTGTCCAACCCGTAGTCGTATTTCCTAGTTCCATGTGTCCAACCAATATTTTCTTTTTGACAGCTCAGTCTCACCACTCTCACAAAGTGCGAGTGAGTGAGACAATATTTGTCGAGACCGTGTCGAGACTCATGTACGAACGTGCGCTAGCAAGGAGCACCAACATAAAAAAAATCGGCCAAGTGCGAGGCGGGCCTCGCTCTTTTAGGGTAATAATAGGGTAGGGTCTCTTTGTACGAGAGTACATATGACCAAATCATTTTTTTAAAACTAGATACATATTTAGATATCTTATTTCTTAGAAAGTACTAAATAACATATTATGGGGAAAAAATACTCGTTTGTTTTGGTCATGTTTAAATACACTATAAAGTACACTAGCTTTTGCCCGCGGCTTGGTTCACGTTAAGTTCAATTTTTATCGGTAATCAAAATCCAACTTAACGCGATTCGTATCTCCGTAAAAAGCCAACATACCAAGTTTCATGGTTACACATAAGTTGAAAAACGGACTAATAACAGAAATTTACCCTATATTTAACTACATTGGGAATTGAACATTAAAAAACTGTCAAACGCGTACTTCTTTATTTTCAATTGAAAGCCAAAATACCAAGTTTGATGGATATTACTTGAAAAGTAACTTAAAAATCTTTCATACAAATTTTCATCCCCTATTTGATGTCTTTGGGGGTGGAATTTTCAAAATTTGCGAAACAGCTCAAAAATCAAAGTTTCATGGATATCACTTGAAAAATCACTTGATAAATGACGGACTTTTATACAAACTTTCAACCCCATTTAACCCTCTTGGCGTTCGAATTTTCAAAAATCCTTTCTTAGTGGACACCTACGTCATAATAGCTATCTGTGTGCAAAATTTCAGCCCGATCCATCCTGTGCGTTGATAGATCAGCCAGTCAGTCAGTCACCTTTGCCTTTATATAATTGACCGAGCGAAGCGAGGTCTCTGAGTTTACTAGAGCGATTTGATTTGACGGACAAGTGTCCGTCCGTCCGTCCGTCCGTCTGTCAGAGCCTTATAACTTTTGAATTACTGAACGTAATTACTTCAAATTTAGATATAATATGTAAACCGATGGCCTCCAGCCGAAAATGACTTAAAAAGTTAAAAAAATCTTTATTTCAGGGGGGCTCTCATAGAAGCGAATGCGAAAAAAAATTTTTTTTTTTGCTATTCATAGGTTTTCTGTGTATCATTTTAAAGACAATTTGGAACAGAGTACAAACGTATTTTTTTTTTATTTTTTTCCTAAAATTGACGAAATGGGGGGCTTTCAAAGTGGCGATTTAATACGCTCGCTTGAAGACGCTCTCTGGGAAAATTGGCTATATATTTTCAAGTTCTACTTATTTTCTTACTTCACTTATATCCTGTACTTGAACAACAAATACTAAAATTATATGAATATTTTATAGAAACGAGATTATTTAATTTTTAATGAGCATCAGTAAATTTCACATAGCTTCACAATAATGCTAATAGATGGCGCAGTCATTAACTATTCGAGTTACGACTACGATCTATCCCAAAAACAGTTTTGCGTCGAGCATTATTATTTAGGTACATAATATAATAACATATTTTCAATTAAAATTATTCTTTAGTTAAATATCAAACTTCAATAAACTATTAATTGCTGCATTTTGTATATTTTCTATTCGCGTCGATGGATGACGATTTGTACAGATGCCCCTAACCCGTTTTCACTCGTTATACCTACATAATAATTCAATGTTTTCACTGACGTTCCCTAACCTTTACGGGCTACCTATGATAAGTTAGGTGATGATTACTGTCAACTTCTTTATCACGATCCTGTACGGGACACCTAAAAGGACATTGGGACGGATGTTAGGACTTAGGATTGTGTTTTGGAGCTACCTACGTAAAGAGACTCCTACATAGGGGATGATTTAGGTATGTTTGGTGAAAACGGGCATAATAATAATGTCAGTTTTGGTCGTCATGTATCGATTGAATGAATAATCATGGGATACCGTTACCGCGAGGTCTCAGTTCGGGGCGAACCACTAGTTATTTAGATTTAGATAATATACCAAAATTTGGCTCAGGGTTACTCAGCGAGCGGTGGAGAGAGCTCCGTAAGAGGAGAGGAGATCCGTAAGAGAACCAAAGTCACTGACATAGACATAGCTCAGCGTGTCGCGAAACTGAGGTGGAAATGGGCGGGGCACATACTTCGAAGAGCTGATGGTCGTTGGGGTCCCAAGGTGCTGTAGTATTCTATTCTATTTAGGGCTGGAAGCCAGAGCCGTTAAAACAGTTAAAAAAAAACCGGCGAAGTGCGAGTCGGACTCGTGCACCGAGGGTTTCTTACACCGAAGTAAAAATATTCAAGTAAAACGATAATATTATATTGTAACACCGATTAGTTACCCACCCGAGAACTAGACGGCGCCGCACGACGGACGGTTAACTCGCGGGTCAGAAGACACGGCGCCCAGATTATAGGCTAACTAACCGATGTTAATTCGTTCTCTCGCACTACTACGATACCGTGGCAAGTGCTGTATTGAAAGCGGTATCTGCAGTCTACTGAGTAAGAGGTGGCACGATACCCTGCTTCCACCACGTTGGGACAGAGCTATCTGAAAGCCGATTACTCTGTATTAAATCGTTGTAAGACCTGTTGTAAATAGTTGGTAGTGTAAATAAACCCGTATCGAACGTCCGCTATGCCTTTCATTCGTCTCCGCTCCGCCTCGCCGCCATACAGTTCCTTATAATATTAAATTAATTTGCTTATTCATCTTCTAATATATAAAATTCTCAAATCATTAAATTAATGAACCGCAATAAATATTAAAACTAACAATGCTAGTTACGGCGTTGGTTTTATTTTTCCTGTAAAATATAGTACATATTGTAAACCTCTAATTGACCATATTTATTTCTGATTTTTCGATTGGTAAACTTCATAGTTTACTTCGTCCACTTCATAAGATAGGGGGGGGGGGAGAAACCGGTATTCTTTTCGACATATTGCACGATTACAATATTGATCTTGAATACAAATGCACAAATACTTGTTTGTTCAAACTTCCAATTTTACCCCTTTTTTAATTAAAATAAAAATAATTTTCGATAATTTTTATTTCAATAATGTTGGGCCACTATTCTAGACAACTATACCTTTCATGTCGATAGCTTTAATAGGTAAATAATCGACTGTGACAGAAGGACGGACGGAGCAAGTCGCACCCTACGGGTGGAACCCTTTTTACCATATTGGTACGGAACCCTGAAAAAGAGCCACAGACCACAGGCAGATTACCATCAGACTACATATTGAAAAGTGTTATATCTTTTTCTTTGGATCTTTGGATGGATGGATCATAGATGATGATATCAAGAGGCTAATGATGATAAATACTCTTAGTTACAGGACAAGCCACGGACTGTAAAAGAAGGGGATTGTGTTTGGCGATGATTTGAATTTGACTGGGTCTGTGGTGGGTTTGACCATGGTTATTGGGTTATTAGTGGTTATTGGTTTCTAACTAATACCTAATCTGTGATTGGTTTGACATGGGTTTGACGCACAAAGTACAGTAAACACAGTGGTTTGACGGTTTGGCGGTAAATCCGTAAAAAAATAATAAAAAAACTTTGCTGTAATGTTTATAGTACCTTTGTCAATATTTAAAATATGGACCCTATATTTTCTTTTCCGTTTCAACCATATGATATTCAAAAAAAGTTTATGAATGAGTTATATTTTACAATTGAAAACAGAAAATTAGGTGTATTTGAAAGCCCTACAGGAACTGTGAGTACCTATTCTTCAGTGTTTGTTTTACACGTTTATTGTAAATCTAGTTGCCCTTGTACCTTCTAAATCAAAAACAAGGTATGCAAACAAGGTAGGTACTGATTCCTTTCATTAAAATACCATTTTCATTACACATACCTAAAGATTTTTCTTAAATTGGTTGGTTAAATAGTTACTTATTGGACAATTACTTCTACTTGGTATGTTTTATAGGGTAAATCTTTAAGCATATGTTGTGGAGCTCTCCAATGGCTACAAGACTCTAATCAAAAAATTGTTGAAGACTTATCAAAGGAAATAAACCAATTGAAACTGGAGCTTTCAACTGCAACAGGTGACTTTATTAAAATATAATGATTTATTATTGAGCATTTCCTAAGCTTCAACCAAGTAATAAATTAATTCTTAATACAATAATTAGGTGCTGATGATTGGCTACAAGAAGAGTATGCGAAATTAAAGAAAAACCAATTACTGGTAACATTGCAGACAAAACTTGATAAAATAAAACACAGGGAGCAAGAATTTATTGAACTCAAAAAAAGAGTTCTTAGAAACAAGACAACTATAAATAAAATAGATCACCATTTTGATAAATCTACTATCATTGCTAATAATAAAGATTGTGAAGAAAAAGAGAATGTTGAGGACCAAGATCTCATTGTAGAGGAATTTCAGGACAAGCATGATGATTCAGATAATGAAGAAGTATGTTTGGATGATGAAAAAGAAAGCAGTACCAAAGTAGGTGTTTTACATAATATTAATATTTATCAATATTATATGCGATTGTAACTCTTGTCTGTGGGTCTGTTACTTTATTACAGCTCAGAGATAGCATGCATGTTGTAGTGGTATTCTCTAAAATTGATTGATTTAGTGTAATGATTGCTTTGACCTCAGCTTGGCTGGTACTCTACGTACCACTATTGGTAGTGGCACATCTATAGGGTGGCATTTAAGCAAAATGCCATGGGGCCACAGCCAAAAGGGGCCCCCAGGCCGAGAGGAGGATCATAACATGCTCAAATGGGTGGAAGAGGGCCCCATCCGTGGGCCTCAAACAGTATAGTTACGCCACTGACTATTGTTTATAACAGTAATTCCCAAAGTGGTCCAGGTGGACCCCCAGGGGTCCACGGGAGACTCGACGGGGGTCTACGTTGGCGTGACAGAAAAATGGGGGTTCACAATTCGTAAGCGGGGGTCGATAGTGAAGCCGCCGCCGACGCGCCGTCTGCAACGCTTGTTCAGACGTGCAAAGGGACCAAATACGACTTGTGGGTGGTGTGTGTGCTTGCAATCTTGCATGAACTTGTTTGATTCTTCACCAATATAAATACGAATGCCAAGAATAAACGTTACTCATTTGTTCCCGGAATTTCGGAGAGAAAAGTACCTAAAGTGAATCGATCTTAGTGATTGCCAGCGACGGAAAAAGTAAGTAGGCTGCCTTTTGCTATACATACTTTTATTTTATTTATTACTTATTTATTTATTTGGAACAGAAATCCGAGAAAGGTAGAACTTTTTGTCCCTAATTTATTAGTAATTGTTTATTTCCCGACTGTGTGGTGTTTCACTAATATAAGTCATCTTTATTATCAACCCAGCGAGGTCTCCTCTAAGAGAAGGGTTACAGGCCATAGTCCACCATGCTGGCCCAATGCGAATTGGTGGACTTCACACACCTTCGAGAACATTATGGAGAACTCTCAGGTGTTACGTGTACGTTATTAATGTTTAATTTTGATTGCAGGTACAATTATATTTTGATTTACTAATATACTTACTTAATATAATATTGTAAAATATGATAACAATAATAATAATTAATAGTTACTTACATAGTATTTGAATAAATACAACACAAGAAAATATACTATTTTTTTATTTTTACCACTCCGAGTTTTCTAAATAAAATAAGTGAGAATTGATTGGTTTTTGTGCTGTGAGTAGATGTCAAAAATGTAAGCTTGAGATGGAATCACTTCTTTTTGAATGGTCAACTTTACTTTTGACATCCACTCACAGCACAATCAATTAATTAATTTACCAATCAATTCTCTTTTTTTTTCAAAGAATGTTGTTTTCGTGGTTGGAACTCACTCGCAACGCCAATTTTCATAATTTATCTTCACATTTTTTGTCGACTGGAAATATGATAGAAATTTAGCTGCAGGGGGTCCACCGGAACCAGCAAACTTTTGAAAGGGGTCTATGAGCAAAAAAAGTTTGGGAACCTCTGGTTTATAATGTATTGATGCAGTAAGAACACCATAAATTGAGCCAACCAGAGGTCATTGGGATCGTAACAATGATGCAATGCTTTTTAGAGAATTCCACTACAGGTCACAGAAATAGGACACTATTAATACCGGATTATTAACGCGGATTATTAACCGGATTATTAAAGTGGAACTCCTGAAAGCGGGTGGAAAACCGGTACTTAAGATCTATCAGCGATTGTTCAATTCCGTCATCCACGAGGGCACAACGCCGGAAGCATGGCACAGGAGCGTGGTGGTTCTGTTCTTCAAAAAGGGTGATAATACCTTGTTGAAGAATTATAGACCCATCTCGTTGTTGAGTCATGTTTATAAGTTGTTCTTGAGAGTCATTACGAATCGTCTCGCTCGTAGGTTCGACGACTTCCAGCCTCCTGAACAAGCTGGATTCCGAAAAGGCTTTGGTACCATAGATCACATTCATATGCTGCGGCAGGTTATACAAAAGACGGAAGAGTATAACTGGCCACTTTGCTTAGCGTTTGTGGACTATGAGAAAGCCTTCGATTCGGTGGAAACTTGGGCTGTGTTGAGGTCGCTGCAGAGATGCCGGATTGACTACCGGTATATCCAAGTGTTGAAGTGCTTGTATGAAAACGCCACAATGTCAGTACGTATACAGGACCAGACTACGAGGCCAATCCACTTGCAGCATGGAGTGCGACAGGGAGACGTTATCTCCCTGAAGCTCTTTACCGCTGCGTTGGAGGACGTCTTTAAGCTTCTGGATTGGAACGGGCTTGGCATCAACATAAACGGCGAGTACATCACTCACCTGCGATTTGCCGATGACATAGTAGTCATGGCAGAGACTCTGAGAGACCTCAATACAATGCTCAACGATCTCAGCAGGGTTTCTCAACAGGTGGGCCTGAAAATGAACATGAGCAAGACGAAAATCATGTCCAATGCTCATGCACCGCTCCACCCAGTAATTGTTGAGAACTCTGCACTCGAAAATGTCGACGAGTATATTTACCTGGGACACACAGTCCAGCTAGGTAGGTCCAATTTCGAGTAAGAGATCAACCGCCGAATCCAACTCGGCTGGGCAGCGTTCGGGAAGCTCCGAGATGTCTTCTCGTCCAAAATTCCTCAGTGCCTGAAGACTAAAGTCTTCGAACAGTGAGTGTTGCCAGTGATGACTTACAGATCCGAGACATGGTCGCTAACTAAGGGCCTCATAAGTAGGCTCAGGACCGCTCAGCGGGCAATGGAGAGAGCTATGCTCGGAGTGTCCCTGCGGGAACGAATCAGAAATGAGGACATCCGTAGGAGAACCAGAGTCACCGACATAGCTAAGCGAGTCGCGATACTGAAGTGGAAATGGGCGGGGCACATAGTTCGAAGAGCTGATGGTCTTTGGGGTCCCAAGGTGCTGGAGTGGCGACCCCGCACCGGGAAGCGCAGTGTTGGCAGACCCCCCATCAGGTGGACCGACGACATCAAACGAGTCGCAGGGAGCCGCTGGATTCAGGCGGCGCAAGACCGAGGCCTGTGGAAGTCCATGCAAGAGACCTTTGTCCAGCAGTGGACGTCTATCGGTTGATAAAGAAGAAGAAGAAGAATAAGTCTAAATCCATACAAAAGGGTTACATTATTTATGATGGAGAACATTCAGGTGTGCAGGTTTCTGTTCTATGTTTTCCTTCACTGTCACTTGTCAGCATGTGAAATAGTTGCTTATAATGTAAATCATTCTGAAAAAATGAACACTGCCTGACTGGGATTAAACGATGGACCTCCTGAAAAGAAGATGGAGGTCTTGACCACAATGTATGGGAGTTTCAATTACAAACTTATTTATTTCACTTACCTGTGGCTCTTATGACTTCTATGACTATGGTTTAGAAAGCAGACTCTACTGAGAAAAGTTGAGTCAGTTGCCCTTTTCAAAAAAAAAAACTGTACAATATTATTATTTACTTTTTAGATTGTAATAAATTATATTTCTTGGAATACTAATGCATTTTAAACCTCAGGGGCATGGGCAGGAGGTAAAAATTATATCCCACGATTTTATACACTAACCAGAGATAAAATTATCTTCTCCTTTTTATAATAATAGTATAATAGATATTAAAAGATAAGTTTTTCTCCTATTTTATCAACTGTGAATATTATATCCACCGCTCTGCCCATGTTCGGCGGGTGGATAAAACTGAGCTAGGAGAGACACATTTTATCCTCTCCCTGTGGGTATATATATCCACTGCCCATGCTAGCCCTGCAGGAAAGGGATTAGTATCATTTTCTCTATTATCTTATTAATTTTTTAGATTTATATAAGCAGCCGGACTCACAGCCAGCTGTCTCAGTTTGTGGGAGAGATCAAGAGGACAGTGTTCCACACAAACACCAGAGTCATCACCCTCGCTTCCAGACAACACTTCTGTATTAACTCTGATGTTACCAAATTGAAAAATGTCAATCTTATTAATGAAAGGTAAGTACTCATGAGCAGTGATAGCCTAAAGGTTAGATGATTAGGACTGTGGTCTCCTATTTGAGAGGGTGCAGGTTCAATCCTGCACATGCACCTCTGATTTTTTCAAGTTATGTGCATTTAAGTAATTAAATATTACATGCTTCAACAGTGAAGGCAAACATCGTGAGGAAACCTGCATGCCTATGGCTGGAGACTGACTTATACTGTTTGTTTGTAATGTAAATTACCATCTTATTACAATATGGCGACACAGACTGACTTGTAGCGTGTGTTTGTAATAGTGATGTGCCGGATATCCGTATCTGTATCCATGGATATCTGAGGGATAAGAAAGATGTTACTTTTTTGGCGGATCTTTTACCTTATTAATTTTCAATACATAGATGAAATATTATATTATTAATAATTCCTTACACTAAACTTCTTTGTAGACATTTTTTAGCTCATGTACCTACTAAACACAATCGTTATTATTGCTGCCCCGTGTCACACGAAACTATAAACAAAACAAAAGAAAGACCCGCGCAATGCAAGTCTAAACATAATATATCAAGCAAAACGTCAAGAGATGTCAACTATCGTTTCAGGGTCACGCGCATCGACACCGATTGAGTAAGAAACCATAAGAAACTTAAGATCCGTATCCGCAGATCTTGACACCAAATATCTGTATTCGGATCCGTATCCATGGATATAATTTTTAACGATCTGGCTCATCACTAGTTTGTAACGATTCGAGTTCTTGGCCCAAGTGTGCTCCATTTGTGCTTGTGCGCTTGCGACTTGCTCTTGCGATGACGCGACTTGCACTGACTTATAATGTAACACTCAAAGGGAATTCGAGAAAAAACCGACAGCCGAGTGGAGCACGCGGCGCTCGCCGCGAATGATGCATTACAGACTACCGTTACAAGTTAGTCTTTGGTTTGAGATACATTTACACAAAACTCGATACATTACACCAAAATGTTACAAATCAATCTCCAGCTTAAGAGTTTTCCATAATGTTCTTAAAGGTGTGTGAGGTCTATTGATTCGCATTGGGCCAGCATGGTGGACTATGGCCTGTAACCCTTCTCTGTGACCTGTGCTCAGTAGTAAGCCGTTAATGGGTTACTAATGATGATGATGATGACGATGATGATGATGATGATAAATTGAGTTGAATTACCAATTTGAGTCTATGATTCTTTACCAACTTCAAATACATATGCTATGAATCACGAAAAATCTCATTTATCCTTTGTAAAATTTCAGATGTCTGGATATGCAAAAATCCAAAACGAAATCAACATCAGTAGGTAGCGAGGGCAAAGTCCTAAAGAAGACAAAAACTAACTCTTGCACTGCTTGTCCCTACTACAACCAAAACAACATAACTAAGTTGAAGGAACAACTTCTAGTTGACATTATGGATATGGAAGATATAGTTAAATCTGGCAAACAGTTGAAGGCTTGCCCGTACTACGCGTCCAGAATGGCCTTAGACGACGCTGAGGTAACTAGTATGTGCGAACTTATACAGGGGTGGTGCTGTGGTGACAAAAATTAAAAATAAACCATTACAAGAACAAATGCAGTACAACATGCTGCGCAATATGTAGCCATGTTGAGCGGCGAGGAGAAAATTGTTTTAAAATATTGATTCGTATAGACTATAGAGCAACAGATCAACGTGATTTTATGCGTAGGTATAGTTCAGGGCCTAGAGAGTGATTAAATATTCCTATATCCCTGAAAAACTAGAGCTTTAATCATAAATAGAAAAATGAAATTAAAAAAAAATACATGAAGCTATAGGTTGTCTGTACAAAATTAATGTCCAGGGTTATACTAACAATTAAATGATCGCCATCGCTTAACAACCGCCGACTTTCGAAGTCGGTGCTTTTAAGAAGTTCACGCACCGAGTTGATGCTAGCTTGCAAGGGCTGGCTCATACTCAGTATATATACCTATAAGTCATTGTAGTAGAGTATATTTCTTTGCAGGTAATTTTAATCAGCCATGCAGGTATAGTAAGCAGTGGTGCAAGGTCAGGGGTGTCTCTAAAACTGCAGGACAACATTTTGATTCTCGACGAAGCGCACGGTCTCACCGCAGCTTTGGAGAACGCTCATTGCGCGCCCGTGTCGCTCAAACAACTGACCTCCGTGAAGACGTTCTTAGAGTTTTATATCAATAAATACAGAGCCAGATTGAGCAGCAAGAATCTGTTGCAGTTGAACCAACTCAACTTTGTGTTGGGGAAGCTTTTAGGTTAGAAACGGAAAGCATTATCAACAATTAATTAACACTAAGAAAAAGACTGACTCAAGCCTCCGAATTTAGCCTCCTTTGAGGGGGGGGGAGAGGGCATTGTTGACACATCTAATTTTTCGGAGTTATGTGTGCATACTGCATGCCTGCCAATACATACTGGACAGAGTAGCACACTATGACACATCTAATTTTTCGGAGTTATGTGTGCATACTGCATGCCTGCCAATACATACTGGACAGAGTAGCACACTATTGGTATACCAAGTGAATCATAAAACCTTTACAGTTTCGTTATTTCCATCTGTATATTACGGTCATTATATTTTACACCTTCTCTTTTACCAACCGATAGACGTCCACTGCTGAACAAAAGTCTCTTGCATGGACTTCCACATGCCTCGGTTTTGCTCCGCAGGAAAAAGATGAATACATCATCTTTTTCCTGCTACTCTTCTGATGTCGAGTAGACCCACCTAGTGGGGGTTCTGCCAACACTGCGTTTCCCGGTGTTGGGTCGCCGCTCCAGAACTTTGGGACCCCAACGATCATCAGCTCTTCGATGTGCCCCGCCCGATTCTACTACAGCTTACCTACAGCTTCGCGACTCGCTGAGGTAAATCTGTATTCTGTAACATTCTAGGTTTAGTGAAACCGAAAGCGGGAACTGACAAGAAAGAGGAGGCAACCATATTTTCACTCGAAGATTTTGTTATAAAAGCGGAAATAGATCACCTCCACCTACGCCCCCTGGTGGAATTCTGCAGAAGCTCCCGCCTGGCGCCCAAGCTTCACGGCTTCTCCATGAGATACAGCCAGCAAGCTCTCGAGGAGGAAAACAAGAGAGTTGAAGTCAACAAAAAGGCATCGTTCAAGGAATTCCTCAGTAACATGTCTAAGAAGAGAGATCAGAAGGAAGTCCCTGAGGAATCACACAAAATTGAAATTAAAGCAACTAATCAGGTATAGAAGTACACATATTACTAGACTAGCTGATGCACTGATGTGGATTTGTAGATGACTATACCCATGCGAAAAATCGCAGGATCTATAGCTATGGATCTATAGCTATGGGATGTATGCGGCGTGAATGATTGGCATGAACAAACATAAATAGTTATACATACTTAAAACACACTATACTAGCTTTTGCCCGCGGCTTCGCTCAACCTACCCCCTTTTCTCAACCCCTATTTTATCCCCTTAGGGGTTGAATTTTCAAAAAATTCTTTCTTAGCGGATTTAAGCTGTGCGTTGATAGATCAGTCAGTCAATTTTTCCTTTTATATATTTAGCTTATATAATATATAATATAATACATACTTGAACTCTAAAATAATAACTCATAACCTTTCCTTTTGGCTTTACCGTATGCGGGTAACAATAAAAATAAATATAAATAACATTCCAGGCATACAGTCCACCAACAGAAACGTCCGCCGGCAGCGGGCTGTACGCCATATTGGATTTCCTGGAGATGCTGTGCGGGCGCAGCGCGGACGGGCGCGTGCTGGCGCGGCGCGGCGACGGCGGCCAGCTCAAGTACCTGCTGCTCAACGTGGCCGAACATTTCGCGCCAGTGGTGCGACAGTGCCGATCGGTAAGTGTCACCGACCCTCTGTGTACAGGGCGAAGGTGTGTAAGGGACACCCTAACGAAAACTGAAACCACGGATTCAGTACATGATTCGGAGTCGCTCAGCGTAGGAATTTTTCATCAGTCTTTTCGTGATTTTTTACATATTTTTTCAGTTTTTTAATTAATTAAGTAAAACATGCATGCAACCTATCTCAATTTGATTTTAATGGAAAAAACAACAAATGACAATATTTAACACAAAACATCATTAACACAAAACACTCGACCTACAAACTGCCGCTTGCAACGCGCGCGCATGTATGTTTCGGCTTTCGTTGTTCGCGATACATTGCGTGTCCAAAATTTACAATATTGGTAACACATAATAAGTTAATAACTCCCAGGATAAAATATATCTTGCACTCTCTAGGTTTTTAACTATAGCCATGCAAAAAATCAAGTCAATCCGTAAAATCATCAGCTACTCTTGCGCATTTATAAAATTAAGTTAAGTATCAGCACTATCAGCTAGTGCTGTTGCCCGCGACTTCTTCCGCGTGGAGGAAAGTTTTAAGGCGTGAATCCATTTTTTTCCGGGATAAAAGGTATCTAAGTTACTCTTCAAGTCCTAAACTATACCCATGCTAAAAATCACGTCGATCCATAGCTCTGTTGCAGCGTGATCGAATGACGAACCAACACAGTTTCCACCAATATTAGTAAGATACTTAGTAAGGGTACGTTTATGCACACGCGGCGCCCGTCGCGGCGCCCGCCGCGGTGCCTGCCGCGTGCGCCGCCGCGTTTAACGCAAACGCTTCTGTATGAGCGCTCTCATACTTGGCCATATGTTTGAGTTTACCGCGCGACACGACGCACCACGCGCCGCGCAACGCTCCGCGTGTGCGTAAATGTACCCTAAGACGCTTCGTTTTGTGCGGTTGTGCCCTTCAGGTGATAGTGGCAGGCGGTACCATGGAGCCAGTGGCGGAGTTCCGGGCTCTGCTCACCAACAACAGCGCCCAAGGGGAGCGCGTCCACGTGGTCAAGTGCGAGCACGTCGTGCCTCCACACAACGTGCTGGGCGTGTGCCTTTCGAAGGGGCCCGCCAATATACAGTTGAATTTCTCCTACGACAGTCGCGCTTCAAAGGACTTGGTAAGTTCTCAGCTATTGGTTCTAAGGGCTATGGTATATTGGTATGGCTAAGTTAATATAATACAACTTCTTATTTTGACGGCGACAGCACATGTTTTGGAACGAAGTTCCTTTTCGGACGGTTTGGTGGATGGAATTTTCCGTCACGACACTTGTTGCCTTCGTTTATTATACACGTCATTATAGCTTTGGTGGCGGTTAAACAAGGAGTGAAACTATCGGTTCGGGGGTTCGAAACTTGACTACAGATTATTATTTTATTTATTATTTATTTAAAGACACTTCGTTCCAACCGAGTTTTTTTGAAGATAGCCCTTGACGCCCTAGCATCGTCATCTTCATTACTGAGGAACGCCATCCTTAGCATGGATCACCTTCTCGCGTACGATGTTTCTCCAGGTGCTTCCATTCTCGGCATTGTGTAGCGCGGCGTGGAACGATGTACCGAGTGCCATCCTGATCTGATCGGACCAACGCATGGGGCTATGTCCTCTTTGCCTTCCCCTTCCACCTTGCCCGTGACCAGTAGTTTTTCTAAGTTTCCAGGGCTACGGTGGGCAATGTAAGTCTCACCTGATGTTAAGTGACGATGCCGTCTAAGATGATGGTGGGCTAACTTGGAAGCCGAACCCGAGACCGCCCGCTCTAAGACTGCAGCGATTACCACTGTGCCAGGGAGGTCGTAAAACAACAAATTAGTAATGGCCTCAAAATTCGCACTAATCTTGGTTGGTTAGTGTCGGTGTATAATATGAAGATTCGTGTCAATATTTACGAATCATGATGCATTTGGGAATAAGGTTGACGTCTGGACTCATGAACTGGCATTATTTGTATTAATAAACTATAGTGCCCGCGTTAACAACTGAGTCTTCGGGCAATAAATCATTGTATTCAGTCTATCTCACTCGCACTCATTGGGCTTATGGAGCGTGATAATGATGTGCGTAACAGCAGGTAATCGATATCGATAAGAATTAAATTAATGGATTTTCAATGTTTGAAATTGAGAAATTATAAAATAATACAATAAAGTATAATCTACATTTATAAATATTTTATTATATTACAAATTATCTTCTTCATCCGAATCATGTGTTCCTATCGTCTTCCTGTAGATTTATAATCAGGTTTAACTTGATCTCTCAAAAAGTTTTTTCAAATCCGTTTCCTGCATGCTTCACACATTTAACCCAGTAAATTTTCCATTATGCACAACTGTCGAGATAGAAGTGAGATATTGAAATAAAATTCATGTAGGTATCATGTGAGGTCTTTACCTGGTTACCTTACTAAACATAAACAAGTACATAACGGTGGCACATCCCTATTGTTATTGACAATTATGGCCTGACGACTCAGTTGATAACGCGAGCACTATAGTAGGTACTTACGCAACAATGCAGGAGTGCAAGTGCGGACACAGTGACTGATCTTCTTAAATGATCCAGGTAAATATATTTTGTTGTTTCAGTTGAACGAAGTTGGCCGAATCTTGAGGAATGTTTGCAGCATAGTCCCGGATGGCGTGGTATGCTTCGTACCGTCGTACTCGTACGAGCAGACGTTGTACGAACATTTAAGTGACACTAAAGTGATCGAAAGTATCAGCAAGAAGAAAAAGATCTTCCGGGAGCCTTCGTCTGCCTCGGAAGTTGATCAGGTAACTAGATCTATTCTTAGGTCTATGGTCTATGTGTGCCTCAGAGAGCGCCGTAAAGCCGTCGGTCCTGCGCCTGATCTATCCGGTTGTGTTGGATTCCCGTCCCATTGGACTATGAGAGTGAGTGAATAGCGGTTTATGATTTTTTTTTCAATCTGCAGGTTTTACAGAAATATGCTTCAGCGATAAAAAATAAAGAAGCGTCGCATCTGAATGGCGCACTATTATTGAGCGTCGTTGGAGGGAAATTGAGTGAAGGATTAAATTTCAGGTATATAGGTATATTCTTTTATTTTATTATAAAGTATTTTTAATACTGCAGTATGTATTCTGCAGTATTAAAAACACCTTGTTAATATATATATAGCTGCTCGTGCTGATTCACTGATTCACTGACTGATTGATCACCTCTCCTGTAAAATTTTGTATGAAAAATTTTTTTTCCACCGATGGTTTCGTATAGAGGACAAAAATTCATTCGGAGGAAAATTATGGAGAGAGCTGATGATTGAGGATTTCGGAGACGGATGAGGAGCACGGCCAGGGTATTGAAGATAGGTGGGGGGTGCTCGAACAAATGTCACTCGAAACCTCATCCAATTCGCAGTGAGCTGAAAAAAAATTCAAAATGGCGGAAAAAAGATGGCGGCCATACAAATTTCGTCGGTGTCTATCTCGGAGAGTATAAAAGATAGAAGAGTGGTTTCCTGGCAAAAGCTGATCAAGACCCTAAGGTCTACTTGACGAACAGAAAAAAAATTCAAGATGGCGGAATTTTTTTTTTCTTCATACAAAAATATATGGCGAATATTGAAGAGACTAGAAGCCGGGAATCATGCACGACTTTGATACAATTCCTTTTCAAGATTTTTTTTTATTGAAGAATTTTCATTATGACAAATGATGACATATGATGATCGAGGGTTTGGAAGGTGGGTGAGGAGCACGGCCATGGTAATGTAGATAGGTGGGGGTGCTCGAACAAAAGTCACTCGAAATCTCATCCAATTGGCAGTGAGCTGAAAAAAATCCAAAATGGCGGATTCAAGATGGCGGCCATACAAACTTCAACGGTATCTATCTCGGAGAGTATAAAAGATGGAAGAGTGGTTTTGTGATAGAAAATGATCAGGAGCTGAAAGTCTACTAGACGAGTAGAAAAACCGCGGTCCGCTTGCGGGCCGCGCACCCACGCGCCCTACTAGTTGTATATATATATGCTTTTGCACACTTTGCCCGATTTCGTGCACCCAAATTTCTCAATTTATTAGCTCTCATCTCATATTATTATAGGTGCTTGGCCGCGAGATTTAGCTCCACGGACTTGGATGTTAAGACTCCTTTCACACAGACAACGAAAGAATTTCCAAACATTACATTGCGAGGGTGCTATTACCATTGCACTCGCAACATTTGGAAGAAAGGGAAGTCTTTTGGATAGTTAGTAATGGTTGTAGTTTTTACAGCGGTGTAATAAGCCTTTGCAAGCAAGTTTAAAAGCAATTATATTGAAAATTAATTTAAAGTGATATTAATTTTACAGCGACGATTTAGGCCGCTGCGTGATTGTAATAGGCATGCCGTATCCGAATGTGAAGTCACCAGAACTCCAGGAGAAAATGAATTACCTAAATAAATCATCCCCAGGGGCAGGGGGTGTTTACTATGAAAACTTGTGTATGAAGGCAGTCAACCAGTGTATTGGTAAGAGTTCATGATAGCCTAGTGGTTAGGACTGCAATCTCCTGTTAGGGGGGTCGCAGGTTCGATCCCGGGCACGCATATCTGACTTTTGGGAGTTTTGTGCGTTTAAGCAATTAAATATCACATGCTTCAACGGTGAAGGAAAACATCGTGAGGAAACCTACACGCCTGAGAGTTCTCCATTATGTTCTCAAAGGTGTGTGAAGTGTATCAATTCTCATTGGACCTGCGCAACGTGGACTATGGCCCATAACTCATCGGACAGACCTACACTCAGTAATAAGACGTTAATGGGTTGCTTATGATGTTAACTTTTTACCATCGTGATAGTTTCTTTTATATAGGGAGACTCAATTTCAACTTTTACTTTAAAAGGTGTCAGGCACGACAGCTTTACGTGCTCGCCGAGGCACGGATGGAATCCAAGGGTTTAGTACCACTTTCGTTGAAAGTTTCTAACCGCTAACATATGGTCCGGCGTCTGTGTTTCTTGCCACGTTCAAGTAGTGCATCTTCAAGGCAAGAGTAAATAGACAACTTTGATTCAAGTGTGCTCCAATCTAGACTAAACATCCTCTCTATCTCCATCCAAGCCTCACTGCTTTTCGTTAGTTTGAATCGTAGTTCTGTATGCAGCCTTTGGGCAATTACCTTACTAATTGGGCAGTGGGAAACTGTAATGTCTCCCCTGGGATATATTTTACCGATAAGGAAATAAATGTCATGCAATAAAGGAAAAATTTTGTTTTCAGGGAGAGCGGTTCGTCACGCTAATGACTACGCGTGCGTATTGTTAGTGGATGAGAGATATTCACGACCTCAAACTGTAGCTGCTCTACCCTCATTTGTACAGGTATTTATTTAATGAAATGTCTTACTAATAGAAATGGGAAAGCGTGTTTGTTTGTCTTTTAATCACGCTGCAATAGTGTTACGGATCGACGTGATTTTTTGCTTGGGTATAGTTGAGAACCTAGGGAGTGACATAGGTACCTATAGGTTACTTTTTATCCTGGAAAATCAGAGTTTTGGCGGGATTTGAAAAACTTAATTCACATGGAGTAAGTCGCAGGCATCAGTAGACAAATTAAGTTCATGTAAGGGCGATGCCACACAACTCATTTCAGTGTCGCAAATAAAATTCAATTTTTTTTGTCATAACCCTGATTTTTATCCCTGTAAATCCAAGTTCCCGCGGGATTTTAAAAACAATGCACACGGACGAAGTCGCGGGCACTAGCTAGTCTTTTATGAAACATTTTCGCACTTTCTAAATTTTTAGTACTTTCGTCTTGATCTTGTACTGAGTTCAAGTTTTAAATGTTTTTTTTTTTTTTGGAAAAAACATTAGTTCCAATACTTATGAGCAGTCTCTTTAGAATGTAGATGCAAACAAAATATGCCTTATTCGATTCAAATCCCTGTGTGGAATGAATTCTCTTTTGCAGAAATCATTAAAAACCAACTGCACATTTGGACAAACTATTGGGAGTATAGCAAAGTTTTTCGCAAAGCATAAAGAGAACAAAGACTAAGCCGAGAACAATTTAAAATAATTTATTTGTACATTATTTACAAAATAAGTTAAAATAAAATAAGTAATAATTGTGATAAAATAAAGTTTTCCCATAAAGAGTACATGTTTTTTCTTACAAACTACCCCAAATCTTTGAAGTCTTCTATAAAAAAATATAGTTTACACTAATTCCATATACCTATCACTTTGCACCTTGAGGCTTAAACATCCCAGTGCAATAATTATATTATTAGAGATTTTAGTTGTAAAAGTAGGGTATCAAAGCAGTGCTGGCAGACCCTCCAATAGGTGGATCGACAACATCAAATGGCGCCTCTGGATACAATCATCACATGTCCATCGCATGTGGAAGTTTCTACAAAAGTCCTCTATCGGTTGGCAATGATACAGTGGGACGAAGCAAGCGGATAAGCCCCACATCATTGACATCCCCTTAGTTCAACTCCCTTTCAAATAATTTACTTTCTGCACTGCATTTCTGACTTCACTGCAGTGCAGATGTTTAACTATTTGCTGATAATGCAACAGGAAGTGTTGACCCACATGGGCCTTCAAAATAGAAATGGAAGTCTGGTGTAGCCGGTGTAGGTTCAATGTTGAATTCAGCAACAATTGCTCCCCTCTGTGCTGCTTGAGGGGCAAACATAGCTGCGGGGTACACCACTGATGATGTACCAACTACAAGACACACGTCACAGCCTGACATTGCTTCTCCTGTAAAAGAACAACCATTCATTCAATCTTACTAATATTATAAATGCAAAAGTTTGTTTGTTTGTCTTTCAATCACACTGCAACAGAGCTACGGATTTAAATTATTTTTTGCATGGGTTTAGTTGAGAACCGGTAGAGTGACATATAGGTAGGTTATTTTTTTAGGCAGCTGCCCCCATGCTTACAGGATAGTAATTAAATTTGTGGCTGATAAATAAATGAAAAATAACTGCAAATTTATTCATATTTTCTGTCACTGCAAGTTGTGCTTATTTAAAAAGATTTTTTATTTGAAGAATAATCACCTGCTTGCTCAAGTACAGTAGAATCTAACCCTTCACCAAACCAAACAATATGGGGTCTAAGGAGCCCACCACAATTGGCGTTTTTGCAGTGGGGTAGTGATTTTATTGGAATGTCCGATCCCACTACATTAGCATCTGGAGCTCCACGATCAGCCAATGCCTAAAATACACAAAAAAAAAATGAAAATTTTCACAAAAAAAACAAAAGATTCCTTTTTTCTATTAAGTAATTGAAATAATATTATGATAACAATAAAAAAAAGTTTTTTATTTTTATAATTCATATTATTTCAAATTCAAATTCAAATTCAAAATCATTTATTTCATGTAGGCCAACCTGTGGCGCTTATGACAAGTCATGACTCTACCACCGGTTCGGAAAGCGGATTCTGCTGAGAAGAACCGGCAAGAAACTCAGCAGTTGCTCTTTTCAAAATTACACATTTTACAATATTTTTTGTAGGTAATATGTATTTACATTTTAATAACTTTTTATAATATCTTGTGGGCAGCTGGATGCCATGCCGATTTACCCCATGCAACTTGTTAGAATAGAATATTTCCAATAATACGATGATATAATATTTATAGAACAACTCCAAAAATACATAAGTACAATATTCAATACATGTCAAGACTGGCAGACCAGCAGCCCCGCTTCCGACGGTGGCACCCGTTCACGAGCATGACGCATGATCCAGCCATTGCTTCGCTCAACCATATTTGAGGGAACGTAACAACCCGCACCACACGACACCACCTACAGAAACGTTAAAGAGAGTGTGACATACTCGACTACCCATGTCAAGACATCGAATTTATCTAATCTAATACAGTACTATTACTATTCAAATACTCTTTTCAAGATCCCATGCAACTTTATCATTAAGAAAGTCATTAACTTTGTAATAACCGCGACTCAGTAAGTGAGTTTTTACGCATTCTTTAAATTTGTGCAGTGGCAAATCTAGCAATTCCTTCGGAATCAGATTATATAAGCGTACGCTCAACCCCACAAAGGATTTTTGCACTTTACGCAGGCGACATGATGGTATTTCTAGTTTATGACGATTTCTAATAAGACGATTGTGTGCATCGCCCCTTTTATGCAGATGAATATTTTGTCTCACAAAGACTATATTATTATAAATGTACTGTGAAGCTACTGTAAGTATCCCAATCTCTTTAAACTTTTCACGAAGAGATACGCGCGAACCGAGTTTATAGATAGATCGAACGGCTCTTTTCTGCAATATAAAAATAGTTTCAATATTAGCTGCTCCGCCCCACAATAAGATTCCATAGGACATTACACTATGGAAGTAGGCGAAGTAGAGAAGCCTAGCCGTTTCCACATCGGTAAACTGTCTGATTTTTCTGACAGCATAGGCAGCTGAGCTGAGTTTACCCGCTAATGTCTCAATGTGAGCGTCCCACTGAAGCTTACTATCCAAGGTCACCCCCAGAAAAACAGTGGAGTTCTCAATTTTAAGGTTATCTCCGTTTAATTTTATTGATTTATCAATTTTCTTTACATTAGGTACAATAAATTCTAAACACTTAGTTTTTTTGGCGTTCAGGAGCAAATTATTAACAGTAAACCAACGCGATATTTGAGATAACGTACTGTTTACATCGTCAAAATTTACTTTGTTTCTATCTGTTTTAAATATTAGAGATGTATCATCTGCAAACAATACAATATTGCAAGCATCGCGTACATGATATGGTAGGTCATTAATATATACCAAAAATAGAAAAGGACCCAAGATAGAGCCCTGTGGGACACCCAACAGAGCAGATGAACCCCGCGATTTCACGTCACCTACGCATACACTTTGAGTTCGATCATTAAGGTAAGAGGCAATGAGATCAAGTGCAACGTCTCTGATGCCATAATGTCTAAGTTTAAGTAAAAGAGTTTGGTGATCAACGCAATCAAAGGCCTTAGATAAGTCACAAAATACCCCAATGGCATTCTGTGAACGCTTCCAGGCATCGTAAATATGTTCAAGTAGCTTAGCACCTGCGTCAGTGGTGCTTCGACCCTTCGTGAAGCCGTACTGTTCAGGATGTAGCAAATTATTTACATTAAAATGATTTACTAGTTGATTAAGAATAATTTTTTCAAAAATTTTGCTTAGAGTCGGCAAGATTGAAACAGGTCTGTAATTATTAAGGTCGGTTTTACTGCCTGATTTGAATAAAGGAATAAGTTTACCATGTTTCATTAAATTTGGGAAGGTACCTAGGGCAACACACTCGTTAAAAATTACGGCTAAGTAAGGAGCAATGTCATTAATTATATTAGATATAACTTTCACGGAAATACCCCACAGATCTCCCGTTTTTTTCATTTTCAACAACTTAAAATTTTTGATAACCTCAGATGCAGTAATAAATTTGAACTTGAAGAAAACATTGCATTCTTTGACGTTGCCCCTTAATAAACTCTGAGCTGCAGTAGGTGAGGAGTTTAGAGAATCTGTTAGCAGAACAGGAATGTTCTGAAAAAATTCTACGAAAGTATTTGCAACTTCCATGTCAGAAGTTATTTTATCATTATTTACAATAATTTCAAAGTTAACATCACGTGGTTTAGTTTTACCAGTTTCTTCGTTGACTATGTTCCACGTGGTTTTTATTTTATTGTCAGATTTCACGATTCTCTCTTTGATATGTAGCGCTTTTGCATGAATACATACTTTTTTAAACAATTTAGAATACGATTTCACGCTTTCAAGAAAGATGGGGGACCGATTAAATTGCTTCTCTTCATACAGCTCATAAAGTCTATCTCTACTTTTGTAAATACCTACAGTAGCCCACTCACTGAACTTTAATTTACCATTGACATCTATTTGTTTAAGATTAAATGTTTTTTTAAATTCAGTGTCTATTGTCTTGAAGAGACTAGTGTAAAGATTGTCTGGGTTACCTTTTTTATAAGCTAGAGTTGGAAGTTTGGCAGAAATTTGACTTTTAAATCTCGCCAACTTATTTTCCGTTATGGGTCTACACTTAACAATTCTTTTGTCTTTGTTTACTGGGTTTGAAATTGTTATTCGTTGCCCACAGTGATCCGACCTCAAATTGGTAATTATTGCTTTATCCAGGACGATATCACCGCTGCAAAAAATATTATCCAAACAAGTGGCCGAAATTTCTGTGATTCGAGTTGGCGCACAAAAGGAGTTAATTAAATTAAAACATTTAAATAAGTTTAGAAAACTGACAGTGATCGAGTTCTCCAATAGAATATTTACATTGAAATCACCGCAGACTATAATCTTTTTTGTGGACACACACAATCGCTTCAAAACGTCCTCCATTATATCTTCAAATTGTTTATAATCACCTGAGGGGGGCCGGTATACACAGACTATAATAAAACGCTCCAGCTCCACACAAGAAAGTTCAATTGTGCGTTCAACAGAGAGACCAGCTATATCTTTACGTTCCTTACTAGTTATACTTTCATGAACCATAATTAAAGATCCGCCATGGATTGCAGACCTTCTAGTGAACGCACTTGACAATTTAAAGTTTTTTATTAACACTGGCAACTGTTGATTAACAAGCCAGTGCTCAGTAAAACATAAAACATGTGTGTTACATTTTTCTAAAAATAATTCTATTTCCAATTCTTTGCCAGTGAGGCTCTGTATATTTTGATGTACAATGTTCAATTCATAGAGCCTCTCTGTTGTCTTACTATCTAGTTTAAACAAGCAATAGGCTCACTATTACTTGAGTCAATAATAGAAATATTATTAGTACATAAGGTACTGTTTGTGTAGGAGTCAAAAGACTTTGTTACAGGATGTGTGACTGAATCACAGTTTGTATAATAGTCAATAGACTTAGTTAAAACACTTGTAACTGAATCGTTAATATTATGCGCTAAAAGTGAAGCTATTAGGAGCTTACATCTCCTAGGGAGATACATACTCTCACCGTTCAATTTGAAATTAGAAATGAATTTATTCGTATCAAAATAAAAAATAGCATCGCTATGATGGTATGTCAGGTTATACAAAAGTATATTTAGGTCATGTATATGCTGGTTTTGCTTTACATTCAGTGACTTAGAGTAAGGTAAAGCACACATATTTACATTTAGTTTTCTTATGTAGGTGCAATAATTTATCAATATTTTTCAATAGTTGGTGTTTCTTTACCTTTAAGCTGTCGCCAAACAAAATAATAACATTAGTACTGGAGTTCAAATTATCTTCATTTAAACTATTGATTAAATACTCCAGACTAGCCCCCGGTGAACATCTATTTATCACTGAATGTTGCAAGTAATTACTAATGCATGAGCCAAAATCTCTGCCCAACCTGTCTGAAACAATAATAGTTTGTTTTCTAGGGCCAGATGAGAGATCCCTGCTCAAGCATGCAGAAACTTCAGCAGCATTTGCAGTACACTGCTCCGGACAAGTGCCCAAATTGTCAGGGAGCAGTATACTGTCCCTATCTTTGGTAGCCATAGGCACCTTATGGGTGCATTGACACTTACTAGTTAGTGACTCAAAACGAGCCAAATTATAGGTGCCTAAGGCTAACAGCTCATCGGCTGCAAGTATCTGGTCATCGATCTGTTTCTGTGACAGCTCATATTGCATAGTAGCATTCATTAGGGAGTCTTTTAAAATTATAATCTCCTCATTTAGTCTTTTAATGTTCAATTCATATTTTACTCTAATATCAGCCCAATCAGAACAATATGTATCCAGTTTAAATCAAGTCTTTCCTTTCTTAAAGATACATTTTTTGTTTGGGCTTTTTGTTTTTAATTAATTTTTTGGTTTTATTAATTAATTTACTAATTCTAATATATTTTTTAATTTTTTTATGGCTAAATTGCTTTACAATTTGCCCTGACAATGGTTTATTAACACTGGGACTGTCACAAGTCAGATCAATGGTCACAATTGGCACCGAAGAGGACGAAGTGAGCAATTGATTATACAATTTATTTGTTGTTTGAGTTTCATAACTCTGTAATTGAGACTGAAGGTCATCAATTTTATTTTGTGCCCCACTCAGTTCCTCCTCCAACCTAGAAATTTTAGAGAGAGCATCGTCATATGTCTGTACGCATGAGTTAAATGAGTTGACCGCCCCCTGAAGTAGGTCACGTTCCTCCAATACCACAGTGTGAGCGCTACTCAGGACAGCCAGGTCAGCTTTCAACTGGCTGTTCTTAGAAATTATTTCAGTGAGCTCAACTTCACTGTCTTCTCTCTCTTTCAATAATTGTTCATTTAGTTCTTTCGCAGTTTTAAGTTCATATAAGGCATTCTTAAGCTTCAGCTGCTCATCCATAGCAGCTGCCCGTCTAGTTTTCATTGTAGATGCCATTGTGCAATACAGCTCTGAAACACCAAAAAGTAAATGTTAGTAAAAAGAAACAGAAGTTATGTAAAGAGAAAAGACTTGAGTATGCAGTGTTTTGAGAAAAAGTGAAGTTCAGACTCAAATAACGTGGAAACACTGCAGAAGAGAACAGAATAGAATAATTAGGCACTGTATTACACTCCAATGAAGGTTTTAGCACGGGATTAGTGCAAATAATTTCTTGTTCTTGTTACACTGTAATCAGCTGATGTTGTCAGTACAGTTCAGTAATGATACAAATGGGTACCCAATTACTTAGTTCGAGATTTACTGTGCTCCTATGTAATAAAAAACTTATGATAACTAGTAAACTTGCGTTATGGTCTTATGGATTAAGAAAATAACAATACTTCCCCGGTTTAAGTCGTTGACTTTGGAATCACGTTGTCACGGCACCGCCTCCAATGTATGAGTTTTATGATAAATGTTTCGATGGTCGACGGGTGATGAAACACAACAATTAATAGGAAAGTTTAGATACAAAATATAACTGTTTACACTTAGTTTTTAAAATTATATTAATTAGTATTTAAAATTATAGATAAAGCTCAATTTTGAAGAAAATCAATTCAATTCAATTTTGTCACTATGGCACCCAGAGGGTGCGGTTCATTTTGCCAATAACATGAGGGATGGAAGAGACACATTTGAAAATTGCTAGTATCTTTAATATTCCAACTTGCAATTTTGACAATGTTCCTATAATTAGCAGGATCTTTTTCTTTAATTAAAAATAAGGTCCAAAGTCCAAATTCATTATCATTCTTATCTAAAAAGGTTCACAATTTAACATCCTACCTCACATATAGGCGAGTCTGTGTTGACTAAAACCTCTTTGCACTTGGTGCAGCGGGTTTTATACAAGTTCCCATGAAGTTCAATCAAGTTGTTAGTGCCAGCTCTTTTGTGTAGGCCATCCACATTTTGTGTTATTATTGTAATTTTCTTTTTGGCTCCATTCCTTTTCTCATAATCAGCTATAGCTAGGTGACCCTAAAATTAAAACCGTAGTAAATATTTTTAGCTACGTAGGTAGCTACCTATATTTAGTTAGCTTTGGAATATTGATATACTTAAAATAAATTATTACAATTTAATAAGTAGAGACTAATTAATTAAAACCTTTTGCAATGTATTTTATTTAAATGCCAATTCAAAATTATTTATTTCCCATAGACCAACCTGTGGCTTTTATGACACGTCATGACTCTACCACCAGTTCGAAAAGCGGATTCTGCTGAGAAGAGCCGGCAAGTAACTCAGCAGTTGCTCTTTTTAAAATATTCATTTTACAATATTATGTATTATTATGTAGCTATTACAGTGTGGGTAATAAATTTTTTACACTATCTTGTGGGCAGCTGGATGCACACAAGATAGTATAAATGCTAGTTTGTCTACAATAAATATATTCGTTAACCTTAGGCATATTAGGGGAAGGTAGCAATAGGTTAAATAGTTATAAGATATTGAGGTATCTGGTTCATTGAGTTTAATATTCTCAGTTCTCACCGCATTAGGTTGGGCCTTGGCCGCAACTTCTCGCCTATAATGATAGAACTCCCATACTAAACTTGGACTAGTGTGGAATGCTTCTGGCGTCGCCAAGGACGAGGCCTGATACTTTCTCCAATAACCACCTGCACCTCTAAACGTAGGTATTCCTGATTCAGCACTTATTCCGGCCCCGGATAGTATAACCACCTCTTTTGCTGCATTTAAATGTTCTCGGAACTTCACCATATCGCTAGATTGCCGTATGGCCATTTGTAATCGAATATTTCGTGCAACTATTCTAATAAAATATAATCCTAATGGACTAAGATACATATCAAATAATTTATAACTTAAGCCTAATGAGCCAGCAGGTCGACCCATGAGGCATGAACTTAATAATATACAAACAGACTGATAACTCGGAAAATTTGTATTTACGAAAATGAACCTTATAACAAGTAGATAAAGTATATTTCCTGTTGCGTATTACACAGAGGCTAACCCGAGCCGAGAGGGATAGTAATAACGGAGGCCGTGTGTCTCGTTCTTTCATTCATGCCAGCCTAAAAAATGATTTTGATCAAAGATTTTGGCTAAAAAATCAGTTGAGACACTTATGTTTTAATTTTATTTTAACATTTTTAAGTCACCGTATTTAATTGCATTAATTTCGATAGAAATATTTCTTAACAAAAAAGAAAATATAAATTTTTATCTAGTCTATTTTTTTCGAGCGGCAACCCGTTAAAACGTGAACGCTAAATCTACAACTATGTTGACCATGAATTTTTAAATTCTCGTATTGTGTGATGGGTCGAATACGTACGATGCAGATGCCGATTACGATGGTCCCTTACTACTTTTGTATTATTATTATTATTACAATTTTCATTATTTTAATGTTTCATTTCAAACCAATAGAACAGAATTTCTGTACAACCCTGACCTAACCTAAGATTTTGGTAAATATACCGATCGTGCGGCAACGGAATAAGGCGCGGGAGGGGAAGTGGGGCTGTATTTATTACTTTGGGTGCCTTTGACCAGCTATTATGATAAATATCTAGAGAAAATGAATAATTTATCACATTATCTACACATTACCAGTCATTATAATATCTAGCAATGTACTCACTATGACTGGACAAATCGAAACCTTGTACTATTTGTATTATTTATTTCGTAATCAATCCCTAATCCCTAAGAAATTTTCCATTGCTAATGAAAAACTTCAATAATTGTGTTTATAATAAACTTATAATTAGTAGGAAGATTGCAAGATTGAATTTGTCTCACATATATCGAAAATCTTATTGTCACCCTGTTAGAAAGGGACACACGGCCTCTGTACTAGCTATCTCGCTCGGCTCGCTTTTCAGCTGCGAGTACTCGGTCCTGTTTGTTTGCTCTGTCCATGGGTCGACCACGTAACTATCACAGACCAGGAACAACAACTATTGCACAGATTAGGTACTAGTTACATTGTCTCACATCTCACTCTCCGAGAGTAGTATATTCTTTGCACTCTCCCTTTATACACTCTACTCTGTGGTATGTGTGTAAGGTCTTTGCAATCGTGACTATCTTGGTGGGTCATACGTATAGTCCGACTAATTTGAACATTTAGGATAATCTAACAATCTATACGGCCATAGCAGTCTTCCAAATTTTACTGCGTTATACCAATTGAAATAATTAAAAATAACTGCCATAGTTAATAATAATTGCTTTTGAATTAAATATTTAATATTTGCAAATAATTTATGCAATATTTAAGTATTTAAATAGGATGGACTTCTTACACATAAACACATATAAAACTTGGTAGACTCATTGACAATTCAAAAGCACTTTTAAAAAAAATTTATTTGAATAAAAAACCTTTCTATTTCTATTTCGAAAACTAAAACTTATTCCCGCATCACAGACAGAATCTATCCAGGCGCAAATTATTATTGAATATTATCACAGATTAGGTACTAGTTACTACGTAAAATATTATGTACAGTCTATTTGGGGAGAGGTTACCATTATATGTAAACAAAACATACCGGACAGGACATTTCAGTTTTGCTAACACTATTTTCACTGTTCGCGCTATAAATCACTCACAAACGTTTTATTTCCCGAAGCAAAACATTTTTAAGTTTATATTAAACACAAATGTACTTCAAACTATGCAGTTTATGATATTATTTTAGCATTAATCTAGTCACCATCGGAAAAAAAAAACACAGACTAATAGCCTAGTTTGTGTTTGACATATGAAATAGAACAAATCCCTAGTGCTGGAAATAAAACGTGAACCATAGAGTGAATGATGAGAACGAGCTTAGTCGATTGTAAAATCGGAAGTCGTATTTATTACGCTCGTAGATCCGTGTATTAAGGCAAATGGCAACCGGTTAGCGATGCGTGACTGCGAATGATCTGACTATTCGAATAATTTACAACTACTAATGTACACATTTTCGAATTGAACATTAGTATTATATTAATGCTCATAATCGAATGACGACTACTTATTAGTATTTTAATTACTCATCATGTTTCGACTGCGTTGACGACCTCCCTGGCTCAGTGGTGAGCGCTGTTGTCTTATAACTGGGAGGTCCCGGGTTCGATTCCCGGCGGGGTCAATTTGGGAATTTATAATTTCTGAATTGTATGTCTCTGGTCTGGTCTGGTGGGAGGCTTTGGCCGTGGCTAGTTACCACCCTACCGTCAAAGACGTGCCACCAAGCGATTTAGCGTTCCGGCACGATGGCGTGTAGAAACCAATTAGGGGTATGGGTTAAATGTTCACTGCCATACCCCTTCCAAGTTAGCCTGCTACCATCTTAGACTGCATCGTACCATCAGGTTAGATCGCAGTCAAGGACTAGCTTGTCATCGAATAAAAAAAAAAGTTGTTCAGCGCGAAATGTCAGTTCAGGCTAGTCGAAATGCCTACATGCCTACTACATTATTCACGACTCGGATTCTCGGAAAAGAAGTGGAGAAGTGGTGAACTAATGGTTTCAATTGTACGATTGGAATGTTAACCTGATTCTTTAAGTTTATAAATCTATTTCAAAATTGTCAAGTAGTTTAAAGTAGTTACTAATCATGGTAAATCATTCGATCAGTTCGAATGATTTATAAAGTCGAATAATTCGACAATCATAATAGGAGAAGGATTGTAATAACAAATATAATAAAATTAATAGTATAATATAAATAATAATAAAAATAAAATATTGTAAGGACAAACCATTTACAAATTTAATATGTAATAAATTAAAATTAATTCAAACATAATATTTTATGTAACATTTACAGTTAGCTACAAATTTGAATATTTAAAATTATAGGATCCGTATTGAAAGGTCTTAATAATATCGTTTCCAACATCACAATTCAGAAGAATACCATATTAAATAGTATTGATAATCGATTTAAGAATGTATTCATTCAATCAATCGTTCATTCTCAACTTGTCTGCCAATGTTTCGCATCACTAGTACAGTGAAAATATAATCACGTGATCTGACGCCATAATTGTTTACGTATAATAGTAACCTCTCCCCAAATAGACTGTACAGTCTATTTGGGGAGAGGTTACCATTATATGTAAACAAAACATACCGGACAGGACATTTCAGTTTTGCTAACACTATTTTCACTGTTCGCGCTATAAATCACTCACAAACGTTTTATTTCCCGAAGCAAAACATTTTTAAGTTTATATTAAACACAAATGTACTTCAAACTATGCAGTTTACGATATTATTTTAGCATTAATCTAGTCACCATCGGAAAAAAAAAACACAGACTAATAGCCTAGTTTGTGTTTGACATATGAAATAGAACAAATCCCTAGTGCTGGAAATAAAACGTGAACCATAGAGTGAATGATGAGAACGAGCTTAGTCGATTGTAAAATCGGAAGTCGTATTTATTACGCTCGTAGATCCGTGTATTAAGGCAAATGGCAACCGGTTAGCGATGCGTGACTGCGAATGATCTGACTATTCGAATAATTTACAACTACTAATGTACACATTTTCGAATTGAACATTAGTATTATATTAATGCTCATAATCGAATGACGACTACTTATTAGTATTTTAATTACTCATCATGTTTCGACTGCGTTGACGACCTCCCTGGCTCAGTGGTGAGCGCTGTTGTCTTATAACTGGGAGGTCCCGGGTTCGATTCCCGGCGGGGTCAATTTGGGAATTTATAATTTCTGAATTGTATGTCTCTGGTCTGGTCTGGTGGGAGGCTTTGGCCGTGGCTAGTTACCACCCTACCGTCAAAGACGTGCCACCAAGCGATTTAGCGTTCCGGCACGATGGCGTGTAGAAACCAATTAGGGGTATGGGTTAAATGTTCACTGCCATACCCCTTCCAAGTTAGCCTGCTACCATCTTAGACTGCATCGTACCATCAGGTTAGATCGCAGTCAAGGACTAGCTTGTCATCGAATAAAAAAAAAAGTTGTTCAGCGCGAAATGTCAGTTCAGGCTAGTCGAAATGCCTACATGCCTACTACATTATTCACGACTCGGATTCTCGGAAAAGAAGTGGAGAAGTGGTGAACTAATGGTTTCAATTGTACGATTGGAATGTTAACCTGATTCTTTAAGTTTATAAATCTATTTCAAAATTGTCAAGTAGTTTAAAGTAGTTACTAATCATGGTAAATCATTCGATCAGTTCGAATGATTTATAAAGTCGAATAATTCGACAATCATAATAGGAGAAGGATTGTAATAACAAATATAATAAAATTAATAGTATAATATAAATAATAATAAAAATAAAATATTGTAAGGACAAACCATTTACAAATTTAATATGTAATAAATTAAAATTAATTCAAACATAATATTTTATGTAACATTTACAGTTAGCTACAAATTTGAATATTTAAAATTATAGGATCCGTATTGAAAGGTCTTAATAATATCGTTTCCAACATCACAATTCAGAAGAATACCATATTAAATAGTATTGATAATCGATTTAAGAATGTATTCATTCAATCAATCGTTCATTCTCAACTTGTCTGCCAATGTTTCGCATCACTAGTACAGTGAAAATATAATCACGTGATCTGACGCCATAATTGTTTACGTATAATAGTAACCTCTCCCCAAATAGACTGTAGGTATATACATAAATCGTAATACATAAGTAGGTACCCTATGCGGCTAGTTCATGGAACTAGGAATTACGACTACGTTAATTAATCCAACAATGATAACAATAGGCTATTTGACTATTTTTAGAAAATCATCTTAAATTGTTAATAATGCTATGCTGAAGCTAACAAAACATATATTTCGGCATAATTTTCATTATTTTTCATAAAAATCGAGAAATAAATTCAAAAAAATAAATTGCTGCCGAAACGTTCCATTTGCTCTCATGACGTAACAGTTCACATTTCAAACAATGACAATTTTATAATATGTGTTTAGGCCGCGTGTCGCATACTATTTGGTATTTAATAAAATAGTAACGATGAAAAACAGACGAAATTAGCCTATTACGCCGCACACACACGTCGAAATGTATTGACAAAATGAGAATTCTATAGGTGGTGTGGACTGTGACGTCATTCGAGATCACGGAACGTTTTCGATCACGTGACCATGGCCAGAATTATAGCAATTTTATTTAATGTTTTCTAATTAAATAAAGCTTTATTTTTTAGTTTTGTCGTATGGAATAATGTTTTTAGATAATAATCTTTTAGGATGACACCAGTTGAAACGATATTTTTACTATAGTCAAATACCCTATTGCGAGTTTGATGCCACGCAAACACCAAACTATTTTTATGATTTCAGATTTTTAAACTTTATACTTCGTAACAAACTTTCAGACGGCAAACCAGAGATTACTCTTTAATTAGACGAAGTCGTAATTCCTAGTTCCATGCTCTTTAAACTATCCAACATACGAAAGTGTCAAAAAGTAACCTTTAAATCTAAAAATTATTATTCAATGATTTTAACATTAAACATACTTCTTAAAATACTAATTGCTTTGCTAATTTGACAAATTATTTAATAAAGCTTTTTAAAACATTTATCAGAAAATATGAGTAGTAAAACGATTAGTGGACACCATATGAACCTAGGTACTACGCGTTCGTTTGAAGTTGAGCCCTGCACCATAGAGTAAAGTAATCGACGTAGTCGTAATTCCTAGTTCCATGCCGACAGTACGGACACAGTATAGGATATGCAGTAGTTTGACACCTTTGATCTAGTGGTACTACGCGTTACAAATTTCCCCTAGCTCTCTCGCGCTTCCCCGCACCGCACCTCAAGTCAGACCTACTTAGTAAACCGCTCGCGAAGCACCGCTTATTAAAAATAAATTTCAAATTCAAATTTAAATTATTTATTTGCACAGATTGAGTAGTACAATGGTGTTACATTATAATAAAAGTCCTTACAATCTGCCGGATAGGCATGCAAAAATAATATTTAATAATAATTCTTATTCTAAGTTTACGTATTAAAAGTTCAATTTATTAAATTGAACTTTGGATATTAGGAGTTTTGGTAGGTTTGGTTAAAAAAAAACTAAGAATGTTGTATATCGTAAAGCATTAGAATAATAAAACTTTTTTTTTATATATTTTTTTATTATTTATACCAATTCAAATTCAATATAAACGATTATACTGCATCTTCTTATACTGTGTCCTTAGGTACTGTGGGTCTGACTTGAGGTGCGGTGCGGGGAAGCGCGAGGGGTGAAGATTTCATTACTCTATGGTGCAAGGCTCAACTTGAAACGAACGCGTAGTACCTATGTGTCATGGATACGAACACTTCTTCTTCTTCTTCCTTTATTTTTTGGCTTTTTTTAGTGCCAAGACAGCACAATCCACTTCGCCAATGTCAAGTAGCTTGAAAAAGGCACAAAGGAGATCTCACTTGTATCAATGAAAGCTTAGTTTGACGTAAATTTTGTCGTAGTCCTTAAACGACATCTTACTTCAGTCTTACGTGGAATCAATACTTTTCAGCAATGTTCATACAAAAATTGTATCGATAGTGTACTGCATCAATATCAAAACATTTTTTTGTCCTCAACGATCCTTTAAGGACTGTATCAATGATACGTTGAGCCAAAACCATGTTTTGACATTGATGCTGTCCTTTAATAATTGATATATTTCTTAGCCGGTCGCCCCGCAGGTTAATTATTATTATTAACCACTGACTCACTGACTGACTCATTGACACGATTGTTCTCCTAGAAGGAGACGGAAATCGATATAATGATGTTCGGGAGATATGTTCGGGTGGGGGATTCGAGTGGGGAAAAATTATGACATTTCGGAAAAACAAGATGGCGGCCGACGTGAATCTTGCAACTCTTTTGTTTTCCAACCGATTTCTTTGAAATTTTGGATTATTGTAGAAATTAGTAAACGATTAACAGAAAAAGTGAAAAAAATTAAAAAAACAAGATGGCGGCCGAGCTGTGACGTCTCAAATTTCCACCCCTCTCCTGTAAAATTTTGTATGAAAAAAATTTTTTTCACCCATGGTGTCGTATAGAGCTCAAAGAATGTGACTCGGAGAAAGGTGGAGAGAGCTGATGAGTGAGGAGTTCGGAGACGGGCGAGGGGCACGGCCAGGGTATAGAAGATAGGTGGAGGGTGCTCGACCAAATGTCATTCGAAACCTCGAGCAGTTGCCAGTGAGTTGAAAAAAAAATCCAAAATGGCGGAAAAAAAATGGCGGCAAATTTTGTCCGTCTCTCGCTCGGAGACTATAAGAGATGGAGGAGCGGTTTCTCGACAAAAGATGATCAAAACCCGGAGGTCTACCTGGTGAGTAGGAAAAAAATTCAAGATGGCGGATTTTTTTTTTCCATACAAAATGTATATGGGGAATATTGAAGGGACTAGAAGTTGGGAACTATGCAAGACATTGATTTTGATAGGTTCATAGGGCTCTTTTTCTTTTTCTTTTTTTTCATTTTACATTTGTTTTTTTTGTTTTTTTTCATTTTTTTTTTTTCTTTTTTTTTCTTTTTCTTTTGTGAATGAGGAGCACGGCCAGGTTATTGCAGATAGGTGGGGTGTGCTCGAACAAATTTTTTGGCAAAAGATGACCAGAATCCGAAGGTCTACTTGATGAGTAAAAAAATCGCGGTCCGCTTTAGCGGGCCGCGCACCCACGCGCCCTACTTGTAGTAATAACACTTCCCGCGAGCTGCTTTAGCAGCTCGCGCACCGAGCGAAATAAATAAAGCCGAACAATCGCGGTCCGCTTTAGCGGGCCGCGCACCCACGCGCCCTACTTGTAGTAACAACACTTCCCGCGAGCTGCTTTAGCAGCTCGCGCACCGAGCAAACGCTAGTTATTATAATATATATAGCTCGATTACCACTGACTCACTGACTGACTCATTGACACGATTGTTCTCCTAGAAGGAGACGGAAATCTATATAATGATGTTCGGGAAATGTGTTTGGGGGGGGGATTCGAGTTGGGGAAAATTATGACATTTCGGAAAAACAAGATGGCGGCCGACGTGAATCTTGCAACTCTTTTGTTTTCCAACCGATTTCTTTGAAATTTTGGATTATTGTAGAAATTAGTAAACGATTAACAGAAAAAGTGAAAAAAATTAAAAAAACAAGATGGCGGCCGAGCTGTGACATCTCAAATTTCCACCCCTCTCCTGTAAAATTTTGTATGAAAAAAATTTTTTTCACCCATGGTGTCGTATAGAACTCAAAGAATGTGACTCGGAGAAAGGTGGAGAGAGCTGATGAGTGAGGAGTTCGGAGACATGCGAGGGGCACGGCCAGGGTATAGAAGATAGGTGGAGGGTGCTCGACCAAATGTCATTCGAAACCTCGAGCAGTTGCCAGTGAGTTGAAAAAAAATTCCAAAATGGCGGAAAAAAAATGGCGGCAAATTTTGTCCGTCTCTCTCTCAGAGACTATAAAAGATGGAGGAGCGGTTTCTCGACAAAAGATGATCACAACCCGGAGGTCTACCTGGTGAGTAGGAAAAAAATTCAAGATGGCGGATTTTTTTTTTCCATACAAAATGTATGGGGAATATTGAAGGGACTAGAAGTTGGGAACTATGCAAGACATTGATTTTGATAGGTTCATAGGGCTTTTTTTCTTTTTCTTTTTTTTCATTTTACATTTGCTTTTTTTCTTTTTTTTTTTTCTTTTTTTTCTTTTTCTTTTGTGAATGAGGAGCACGGCCAGGTTATTGCAGATAGGTGGGGTGTGCTCGAACAAATTTTTTGGCAAAAGATGACCAGAATCCGAAGGTCTACTTGAGGAGTAAAAAAATCGCGGTCCGCTTTAGCGGGCCGCGCACCCACGCGCCCTACTTGTAGTAATAACACTTCCCGCGAGCTGCTTTAGCAGCTCGCGCACCGAGCGAAATAAATAAAGCCGAACAATCGCGGTCCGCTTTAGCGGGCCGCGCACCCACGCGCCCTACTTGTAGCAATAACACTTCCCGCGAGCTGCTTTAGCAGCTCGCGCACCGAGCGAAATTAATAAAGCCGAACAATCGCGGTCCGCTTTAGCGGGCCGCGCACCCACGCGCCTTACTTTTAGTAAAACACTTCCCGCGAGCTGCTTTAGCAGCTCGCGCACCGAGCAAATGCTAGTTATTATAATATATATAGCTCGATTACCACTGACTGACTGACACACTCACTGATTGACATAATTGTTCTCCTAGAAAGAGACAAAAAACGATAGATTGATGTAGGGGAGATATGTCCGGGTGGGGGATTCGAGTGGGGAAAAATTATGACATTTCGGAAAAACAAGATGGCGGCCGACGTGAATCTTGCAACTCTTTTGTTTTCCAACCGATTTCTTTGAAATTTTGGATCATTGTAGAAATTAGTAAACGATTAACAGAAAAAGTGAAAAAAATTAAAAAAACAAGATGGCGGCCGAGCTGTGACGTCTCAAATTTCCACCCCTCTCCTGTAAAATTTTGTATGAAAAAAATTTTTTTCACCCATGGTGTCGTATAGAGCTCAAAGAATGTGACTCGGAGAAAGGTGGAGAGAGCTGATGAGTGAGGAGTTCGGAGACGGGCGAGGGGCACGGCCAGGGTATAGAAGATAGGTGGAGGGTGCTCGACCAAATGTCATTCGAAACCTCGAGCAATTGCCAGTGAGTTGAAAAAAAATTCCAAAATGGCGGAAAAAAAATGGCGGCAAATTTTGTCCGTCTCTCTCTCGGAAACTATAAAAGATGGAGGAGCGGTTTCTCGACAAAAGATGATCAAAACCCGGAGGTCTACCTGGTGAGTAGGAAAAAAATTCAAGATGGCGGATTTTTTTTTTCCCATACAAAATGTATGGGGAATATTGAAGGGACTAGAAGTTGGGAACTATGCAAGACATTGATTTTGATAGGTTCATAGGGCTTTTTTTCTTTTTCTTTTTTTTCATTTTACATTTGCTTTTTTTCTTTTTTTTTTCTTTTTTTTTCTTTTTCATTTGTGAATGAGGAGCACGGCCAGGTTATTGCAGATAGGTGGGGTGTGCTCGAACAAATTTTTTGGCAAAAGATGACCAGAATCCGAAGGTCTACTTGATGAGTAAAAAAATCGCGGTCCGCTTTAGCGGGCCGCGCACCCACGCGCCCTACTTGTAGTAATAACACTTCCCGCGAGCTGCTTTAGCAGCTCGCGCACCGAGCTAAATAAATAAAGCCGAACAATCGCGGTCCGCTTTAGCGGGCCGCGCACCCACGCGCCCTACTTGTAGCAATAACACTTCCCGCGAGCTGCTTTAGCAGCTCGCGCACCGAGCAAACGCTAGTTATTATAATATATATAGCTCGATTACCACTGACTGATTCACTCACTCACTGACTGATTGACACGATTGTTCTCCTAGAAAGAGACGGAAAACGATACAATGATGTAGGGGAGATATGTCCGGGTGGGGTATTCGAGTTGGGAAAAATTATGACATTTCGGAAAAACAAGATGGCGGCCGACGTGATTCTTGCAACTCTTTTGTTTTCCAACCGATTTCTTTGAAATTTTGGATTATTGTAGAAATTAGTAAACGATTAACAGGAAAAGTGAAAAAAATTAAAAAAACAAGATGGCGGCCGAGCTGTGACGTCTCAAATTTCCGACCCCTCTCCTGTAAAATTTTGTATGAAAAAAATTTTTTTCACCCATGGTGTCGTATACAGCTCAAAGAATGTGACTCGGAGAAAGGTGGAGAGAGCTGATGAGTGAGGAGTTCGGAGACGGGCGAGGGGCACGGCCAGGGTATAGAAGATAGTTGGAGGGTGCTCGACCAAATGTCATTCGAAACCTCGAGCAGTTGCCAGTCAGTTGAAAAAAAATTCCAAAATGGCGGAAAAAAAATGGCGGCAAATTTTGTCCGTCTCTCTCTCGGAGACTATAAATGATGGAGGAGCGGTTTCTCGACAAAAGATGATCAAAACCCGGAGGTCTACCTGGTGAGTAGGAAAAAAATTCAAGATGGCGGATTTTTTTTTTCCATACAACATGTATGGGGAATATTGAAGGGACTAGAAGTTGGGAACTATGCAAGACATTGATTTTGATAGGTTCATAGGGCTTTTTTTCTTTTTATTTTTTTTCATTTTACATTTGTTTTTTTTCTTTTTTTTCATTTTTTTTTCTTTTTTTTTCTTTTTCTTTTGTGAATGAGGAGCACGGCCAGGTTATTGCAGATAGGTGGGGTGTGCTCGAACAAATTTTTTGGCAAAAGATGACCAGAATCCGAAGGGCTACTTGATGAGTAAAAAATCGCGGTCCGCTTTAGCGGGCCGCGCACCCACGCGCCCTACTTGTAGTAATAACACTTCCCGCGAGCTGCTTTAGCGGCTCGCGCACCGAGCGAAATAAATAAAGCCGAACAATCGCGGTCCGCTTTAGCGGGCCGCGCACCCACGCGCCCTACTTTTAGTAATAACACTTCCCGCGAGCTGCTTTAGCAGCTCGCGCACCGAGCAAACGCTAGTTATAATATATATAGCTCGATTACCACTGACACACTCACTGACTCACTCACTGATTGACAGGGTTGTTCTCCTAGAAGGAGACGGAAATCGATATAATGATGTTCGGGAGATGTGTTTGGGGGGGGGATTCGAGTTGGGGAAAATTATGACATTTCGGAAAAACAAGATGGCGGCCGACGTGAATCTTGCATCTCTTTTGTTTTCCGACCGATTTCTTTGAAATTTTGGATTATTGTAGAAATTAGTAAACGATTAACAGAAAAAGTGAAAAAAATTAAAAAAACAAGATGGCGGCCGAGCTGTGACGTCTCAAATTTCCGACCCCTCTCCTGTAAAATTTTGTATGAAAAAAATTTTTTTCACCCATGGTGTCGTTTAGCGCTCAAAGAATGTGACTCGGAGAAAGGTGGAGAGAGCTGATGAGTGAGGAGTTCGGAGACGGGCGAGGGGCACGGCCAGGGTATAGAAGATAGGTGGAGGGTGCTCGACCAAATGTCATTCGAAACCTCGAGCAGTTGCCAGTGAGTTGAAAAAAAATTCCAAAATGGCGGAAAAAAAATGGCGGCAAATTTTGTCCGTCTCTCTCTCGGAGACTATAAGAGATGGAGGAGCGGTTTCTCGACAAAAGATGATCACAACCCGGAGGTCTACCTGGTGAGTAGGAAAAAAATTCAAGATGGCGGATTTTTTTTTCCCCCCATACAAAATGTATGGGGAATATTGAAGGGACTAGAAGTTGGGAACTATGCAAGACATTGATTTTGATAGGTTCATAGGGCTTTTTTTCTTTTTCTTTTTTTTCATTTTACATTTGCTTTTTTTCTTTTTTTTTTCTTTTTTTTTCTTTTTCATTTGTGAATGAGGAGCACGGCCAGGTTATTGCAGATAGGTGCGGTGTGCTCGAACAAATTTTTTGGCAAAAGATGACCAGAATCCGAAGGTCTACTTGATGAGTAAAAAAATCGCGGTCCGCTTTAGCGGGCCGCGCACCCACGCGCCCTACTTGTAGTAACAACACTTCCCGCGAGCTGCTTTAGCAGCTCGCGCACCGAGCGAAATAAATAAAGCCGAACAATCGCGGTCCGCTTTAGCGGGCCGCGCACCCACGCGCCCTACTTGTAGTAATAACACTTCCCGCGAGCTGCTTTAGCAGCTCGCGCACCGAGCGAAATAAATAAAGCCGAACAATCGCGGTCCGCTTTAGCGGGCCGCGCACCCACGCGCCTTACTTTTAGTAAAACACTTCCCGCGAGCTGCTTTAGCAGCTCGCGCACCAAGCGAAATACTAGTTATAATATATATAGCTCGATTACCACTCACTGACTGATTCACTGACTCATTGACATAATTGTTCTCCTAGAAAGAGACAAAAAACGATAAAATGATGTACGGGAGATATGTTCGGGTGGGGGATTCGAGTGGGGAAAAATTATGACATTTCGGAAAAACAAGATGGCGGCTGACGTGAATCTTGCAACTCTTTTGTTTTCCAACCGATTTCTTTGAAATTTTGGATTATTGTAGAAATTTGTAAACGATTAACAGAAAAAGTGAAAAAAATTAAAAAAACAAGATGGCGGCCGAGCTGTGACGTCTCAAATTTCCACCCCTCTCCTGTAAAATTTTGTATGAAAAAAATTTTTTTCACCCATGGTGTCGTATAGAGCTCAAAGAATGTGACTCGGAGAAAGGTGGAGAGAGCTGATGAGTGAGGAGTTCGGAGACGGGCGAGGGGCACGGCCAGGGTATAGAAGATAGGTGGAGGGTGCTCGACCAAATGTCATTCGAAACCTCGAGCAGTTGCCAGTGAGTTGAAAAAAAATTCCAAAATGGCGGAAAAAAAATGGCGGCAAATTTTGTCCGTCTCTCTCTCGGAGACTATAAAAGATGGAGGAGCGGTTTCTCGACAAAAGGTGATCACAACCCGGAGGTCTACCTGGTGAGTAGGAAAAAAATTCAAGATGGCGGATTTTTTTTTTTACATACAAAATGTATGGGGAATATTGAAGGGACTAGAAGTTGGGAACTATGCAAGACATTGATTTTGATAGGTTCATAGGGCTTTTTTTCTTTTTCTTTTTTTTCATTTTTCATTTTTTTTTTTTCTTTTTTTTTTCTTTTTCTTTTGTGAATGAGGAGCACGGCCAGGTTATTGCAGATAGGTGGGGTGTGCTCGAACAAATTTTTTGGCAAAAGATGACCAGAATCCGAAGGGCTACTTGATGAGTAAAAAAATCGCGGTCCGCTTTAGCGGGCCGCGCACCCACGCGCCCTACTTGTAGTAATAACACTTCCCGCGAGCTGCTTTAGCAGCTCGCGCACCGAGCGAAATAAATAAAGCCGAACAATCGCGGTCCGCTTTAGCGGGCCGCGCACCCACGCGCCCTACTTGGAGCAATAACACTTCCCGCGAGCTGCTTTAGCAGCTCGCGCACCGAGCAAACGCTAGTTATAATATATATAGCTCGATTACCACTGACTGATTCACTGACTGATTCACTCATTGACATAATTGTTCTCCTAGAAAGAGACAAAAAACGATATAATGATGTACGGGAGATATGTCCGGGTGGGGGATTCGAGTGGGGAAAAATTATGACATTTCGGAAAAACAAGATGGCGGCCGACGTGATTCTTGCAACTCTTTTGTTTTCCAACCGATTTCTTTGAAATTTTGGATTATTGTAGAAATTAGTAAACGATTAACAGAAAAAGTGAAAAAAATTTAAAAATCAAGATGGCGGCCGAGCTGTGACGTCTCAAATTTCCGACCCTCTCCTGTAAAATTTTGTATGAAAAAATTTTTTTTCACCCACGGTGTCGTATAGAGCTCAAAGAATGTGACTCGGAGAAAGGTGGAGAGAGCTGATGAGTGAGGAGTTCGGAGACGGGCGAGGGGCACGGCCAGGGTATAGAAGATAGGTGGAGGGTGCTCGACCAAATGTCATTCGAAACCTCGAGCAGTTGCCAGTGAGTTGAAAAAAAATTCCAAAATGGCGGAAAAAAAATGGCGGCAAATTTTGTCCGTCTCTCTCTCGGAGACTATAAAAGATGGAGGAGCGGTTTCTCGACAAAAGATGATCAAAACCCGGAGGTCTACCTGGTGAGTAGGAAAAAAATTCAAGATGGCGGATTTTTTTTTTCCATACTAAATGTATGGGGAATATTGAAGGGACTAGAAGCTGGGAACTATGCAAGACATTGATTTTGATAGGTTCATAGGGCTTTTTTTTTCTTTTTTTTCATTTTACATTTGTTTTTTTTTTGTTTTTTTTTCATTTTTTTTTCTTTTTTTTTCTTTTTCTTTTGTGAATGAGGAGCACGGCCAGGTTATTGCAGATAGGTGGGGTGTGCTCGAACAAATTTTTTGGCAAAAGATGACCAGAATCCGAAGGGCTACTTGATGAGTAAAAAAATCGCGGTCCGCTTTAGCGGGCCGCGCACCCACGCGCCCTACTTGTAGTAATAACACTTCCCGCGAGCTGCTTTAGCAGCTCGCGCACCGAGCGAAATAAATAAAGCCGAACAATCGCGGTCCGCTTTAGCGGGCCGCGCACTCACGCGCCCTACTTGTAGTAATAACACTTCCCGCGAGCTGCTTTAGCAGCTCGCGCACCGAGCGAAATAAAGAAAGCCGAACAATCGCGGTCCGCTTTAGCGGGCCGCGCACCCACGCGCCTTACTTTTAGTAAAACACTTCCCGCGAGCTGCTTTAGCAGCTCGCGCACCGAGCGAAATACTAGTTATAATATATATAGCTCGATTACCACTGATTCACTGACTGACTCATTGACATAATTGTTCTCCTAGAAAGAGACAAAAAACGATAGAATGATGTACGGGAGATATGTTCGGGTGGGGGATTCGAGTGGGGAAAAATTATGACATTTCGGAAAAACAAGATGGCGGCCGACGAGATTCTTGCAACTCTTTTGTTTTCCAACCGATTTCATTGAAATTTTGGATTATTGTAGAAATTAGTAAACGATTAACAGAAAAAGTGAAAAAAATTAAAAAAACAAGATGGCGGCCGAGCTGTGACGTCTCAAATTTCCACCCCTCTCCTGTAAAATTTTGTATGAAAAAAATTTTTTTCACCCATGGTGTCGTATAGAGCTCAAAGAATGTGACTCGGAGAAAGGTGGAGAGAGCTGATGAGTGAGGAGTTCGGAGACGGGCGAGGGGCACGGCCAGGGTATAGAAGATAGGTGGAGGGTGCTCGACCAAATGTCATTCGAAACCTCGAGCAGTTGCCAGTGAGTTGAAAAAAAATTCCAAAATGGCGGAAAAAAAATGGCGGCAAATTTTGTCCGTCTCTCTCTCGGAGACTATAAAAGATGGAGGAGCGGTTTCTCGACAAAAGGTGATCAAAACCCGGAGGTCTACCTGGTGAGTAGGAAAAAAATTCAAGATGGCGGATTTTTTTTTTCATACATTATGTATGGGGAATATTGAAGGGACTAGAAGTTGGGAACTATGCAAGACATTGATTTTGATAGGTTCATAGGGCTTTTTTCTTTTTCTTTTTTTTCATTTTACATTTGCTTTTTTTCTTTTTTTTCTTTTTTTTTTTCTTTTTTTTCTTTTTCTTTTGTGAATGAGGAGCACGGCCAGGTTATTGCAGATAGGTGGGGTGTGCTCGAACAAATTTTTTGGCAAAAGATGACTAGAATCCGAAGGTCTACTTGATGAGTAAAAAAATCGCGGTCCGCTTTAGCGGGCCGCGCACCCACGCGCCCTACTTGTAGTAATAACACTTCCCGCGAGCTGCTTTAGCAGCTCGCGCACCGAGCGAAATAAATAAAGCCGAACAATCGCGGTCCGCTTTAGCGGGCCGCGCACCCACGCGCCTTACTTTTAGTAAAACACTTCCCGCGAGCTGCTTTAGCAGCTCGCGCACCGAGCAAACGCTAGTTATTATTATAATATATATAGCTCGATTACCACTCACTCACTCACTCACTGATTGACATAATTGTTCTCCTAGAAAGAGACAAAAAACGATACAATGATGTAGGGGAGATATGTCCGGGTGGGGGATTCGAGTGGGGAAAAATTATGACATTTCAGAAAAACAAGATGGCGGCCGAAGTGATTCTTGCAACTCTTTTGTTTTTCAACCGATTTCTTTGAAATTTTGGATTATTGTAGAAATTAGTAAACGATTAACAGAAAAAGTGAAAAAAATTAAAAAAACAAGATGGCGGCCGAGCTGTGACGTCTCAAATTTCCACCCCTCTCCTGTAAAATTTTGTATGAAAAAAATTTTTTTCACCCATGGTGTCGTATAGAGCTCAAAGAATGTGACTCGGAGAAAGGTGGAGAGAGCTGATGAGTGAGGAGTTCGGAGACGGGCGAGGGGCACGGCCAGGGTATAGAAGATAGGTGGAGGGTGCTCGACCAAATGTCATTCGAAACCTCGAGCAGTTGCCAGTGAGTTGAAAAAAAATTCCAAAATGGCGGAAAAAAAATGGCGGCAAATTTTGTCCGTCTCTCTCTCGGAGACTATAAAAGATGGAGGAGCGGTTTCTCGACAAAAGGTGATCACAACCCGGAGGTCTACCTGGTGAGTAGGAAAAAAATTCAAGATGGCGGATTTTTTTTTTTTTACATACAAAATGTATGGGGAATATTGAAGGGACTAGAAGTTGGGAACTATGCAAGACATTGATTTTGATAGGTTCATAGGGCTTTTTTTCTTTTTCTTTTTTTTCATTTTTCATTTTTTTTTTTCTTTTTTTTCATTTTTTTTTCTTTTTCTTTTGTGAATGAGGAGCACGGCCAGGTTATTGCAGATAGGTGGGGTGTGCTCGAACAAATTTTTTGGCAAAAGATGACCAGAATCCGAAGGGCTACTTGATGAGTAAAAAAATCGCGGTCCGCTTTAGCGGGCCGCGCACCCACGCGCCCTACTTGTAGTAATAACACTTCCCGCGAGCTGCTTTAGCAGCTCGCGCACCGAGCGAAATAAATAAAGCCGAACAATCGCGGTCCGCTTTAGCGGGCCGCGCACCCACGCGCCCTACTTGGAGCAATAACACTTCCCGCGAGCTGCTTTAGCAGCTCGCGCACCGAGCAAACGCTAGTTATAATATATATAGCTCGATTACCACTCACTGACTGACTGACTGACTCATTGACACGATTGTTCTCCTAGAAAGAGACGGAAAACGATACAATGATGTAGGGGAGATATGTCCGGGTGGGGGATTCGAGTGGGGAAAAATTATGACATTTCGGAAAAACAAGATGGCGGCCGACGTGATTCTTGCAACTCTTTTGTTTTCCAACCGATTTCGTTGAAATTTTGGAATATTGTAGAAATTAGTAAACGATTAACAGAAAAAGTGAAAAAAATTAAAAAAACAAGATGGCGGCCGAGCTGTGACGTCTCAAATTTCCGACCCCTCTCCTGTAAAATTTTGTATGGAAAAAATTTTTTTCACCCATGGTGTCGTATAGAGCTCAAAGAATGTGATTCGGAGAAAGGTGGAGAGAGCTGATGAGTGAGGAGTTCGGAGACGGGCGAGGGGCACGGCCAGGGTATAGAAGATAGGTGGAGGGTGCTCGACCAAATGTCATTCGAAACCTCGAGCAGTTGCCAGTGAGTTGAAAAAAAATTCCAAAATGGCGGAAAAAAAATGGCGGCAAATTTTGTCCGTCTCTCTCTCGGAGACTATAAAAGATGGAGGAGCGGTTTCTCGACAAAAGATGATCAAAACCCGGAGGTCTACCTGGTGAGTAGGAAAAAAATTCAAGATGGCGGATTTTTTTTTTCCATACTAAATGTATGGGGAATATTGAAGGGACTAGAAGTTGGGAACTATGCAAGACATTGATTTTGATAGGTTCATAGGGCTTTTTTTCTTTTTCTTTTTTTTCATTTTACATTTGTTTTTTTTTTCTTTTTTTTCATTTTTTTTTCTTTTTCTTTTGTGAATGAGGAGCACGGCCAGGTTATTGCAGATAGGTGGGGTGTGCTCGAACAAATTTTTTGGCAAAAGATGACCAGAATCCGAAGAGCTACTTGATGAGTAAAAAAATCGCGGTCCGCTTTAGCGGGCCGCGCACCCACGCGCCCTACTTGTAGTAATAACACTTCCCGCGAGCTGCTTTAGCAGCTCGCGCACCGAGCGAAATAAATAAAGCCGAACAATCGCGGTCCGCTTTAGCGGGCCGCGCACCCACGCGCCTTACTCTTAGTAAAACACTTCCCGCGAGCTGCTTTAGCAGCTCGCGCACCGAGCAAACGCTAGTTATAATATATATAGCTCGATTATCACTCACTGATTGACATAATTGTTCTCCTAGAAAGAGACAAAAAACGATAGAATGATGTATGGGAGATATGCTTGGGTGGGGGATTCGAGTGGGGAAAAATTATGACATTTCGGAAAAACAAGATGGCGGCCGACGTGATTCTTGCAACTCTTTTGTTTTCCAACCGATTTCTTTGAAATTTTGGATTATTGTAGAAATTAGTAAACGATTAACAGAAAAAGTGAAAAAAATTAAAAAAACAAGATGGCGGCCGAGCTGTGACGTCTCAAATTTCCGACCCCTCTCCTGTAAAATTTTGTATGAAAAAAATTTTTTTCACCCATGGTGTCGTATAGAGCTCTAAGAATGTGACTCGGAGAAAGGTGGAGAGAGCTGATGAGTGAGGAGTTCGGAGACGGGTGAGGGGCACGGCCAGGGTATAGAAGATAGGTGGAGGGTGCTCGACCAAATGTCATTCGAAACCTCGAGCAGTTGCCAGTGAGTTGAAAAAAAATTCCAAAATGGCGGAAAAAAAATGGCGGCAAATTTTGTCCGTCTCTCGCTCGGAGACTATAAGAGATGGAGGAGCGGTTTCTCGACAAAAGATGATCAAAACCCGGAGGTCTACCTGGTGAGTAGGAAAAAAATTCAAGATGGCGGATTTTTTTTTTCCATACAAAATGTATATGGGGAATATTGAAGGGACTAGAAGTTGGGAACTATGCAAGACATTGATTTTGATAGGTTCATAGGGCTCTTTTTCTTTTTCTTTTTTTTCATTTTACATTTGTTTTTTTTGTTTTTTTTCATTTTTTTTTTCTTTTTTTTTCTTTTTCTTTTGTGAATGAGGAGCACGGCCAGGTTATTGCAGATAGGTGGGGTGTGCTCGAACAAATTTTTTGGCAAAAGATGACCAGAATCCGAAGGTCTACTTGATGAGTAAAAAAATCGCGGTCCGCTTTAGCGGGCCGCGCACCCACGCGCCCTACTTGTAGTAATAACACTTCCCGCGAGCTGCTTTAGCAGCTCGCGCACCGAGCGAAATAAATAAAGCCGAACAATCGCGGTGCGCTTTAGCGGGCCGCGCACCCACGCGCCCTACTTGTAGCAATAACACTTCCCGCGAGCTGCTTTAGCAGCTCGCGCACCGAGCAAATGCTAGTTATAATATATATAGCTCGATTACCACTCACTGACTCACTCACTGATTGACACGATTGTTCTCCTAGAAAGAGACAGAAAACGATACAATGATGTAGGGGAGATATGTCCGGGTGGGGGATTCGAGTAGGGAAAAATTATGACATTTCGGAAAAACAAGATGGCGGCCGACGTGAATCTTGCAACTCTTTTGTTTTCTAACCGATTTCTTTGAAATTTTGGATTATTGTAGAAATTAGTAAACGATTAACAGAAAAAGTGAAAAAAATTAAAAAAACAAGATGGCGGCCGAGTTGTGACGTCTCAAATTTCCACCCCTCTCCTGTAAAATTTTGTATGAAAAAAATTTTTTTCACCCATGGTGTCGTATAGAGCTCAAAGAATGTGACTCGGAGAAAGGTGGAGAGAGCTGATGAGTGAGGAGTTCGGAGACGGGCGAGGGGCACGGCCAGGGTATAGAAGATAGGTGGAGGGTGCTCGACCAAATGTCATTCGAAACCTGGAGCAGTTGCCAGTGAGTTGAAAAAAAATTCCAAAATGGCGGAAAAAAAATGGCGGCAAATTTTGTCCGTCTCTCTCTCGGAGACTATAAAAGATGGAGGAGCGGTTTCTCGACAAAAGATGATCACAACCCGGAGGTCTACCTGGTGAATAGGAAAAAAATTCAAGATGGCGGATTTTTTTTTCCCATACAAAATGTATGGGGAATATTGAAGGGACTAGAAGTTGGGAACTATGCAAGACATTGATTTTGATAGGTTCATAGGGCTTTTTTTCTTTTTCTTTTTTTTCATTTTACATTTGCTTTTTTTTTCTTTTTTTTGTTTTTCTTTTTTCCCTTTTTTTATTCTTTTTCTTTTTTTTCATTTTTCATTTTCTTTTATTCTTTCTTCTTTTTTTCTTTTCTTTTTTTTCTCTTTTTCTTTTTTTTTTCTTTTTCTTTTGTGAATGAGGAGCACGGCCAGGTTATTGCAGATAGGTACCCGTGCTCGAACGAATTTTTTGGCAGAAGATGACCAGAATCCGAAGGTCTACTTGATGAGTAAAAAAATCGCGGTCCGCTTTAGTGGGCCGCGCACCCACGCGCCCTACTTGTAGTAATAACACTTCCCGCGAGCTGCTTTAGCAGCTCGCGCACCGAGCGAAATACTAGTAATATATATAGCTCGATTACCACTGACTCACTGATTCACTGATTCACTGACTCATTGACATAATTGTTCTCCTAGAAGGAGACGGAAATCGATATAATGATGTTCGGGAGATATGTTCGGGTGGGGGATTCGAGTGGGGAAAAATTATGACATTTCGGAAAAACAAGATGGCGGCCGACGTGAATCTTGCAACTCTTTTGTTTTCCAACCGATTTCTTTGAAATTTTGGATTATTGTAGAAATTAGTAAACGATTAACAGAAAAAGTGAAAAAAATTAAAAAAACACGATGGCGGCCGAGCTGTGACGTCTCAAATTTCCACCCCTCTCCTGTAAAATTGTGTATGAAAAAAATTTTTACACCCATGGTGTCGTATAGAGCTCAAAGAATGTGACTCGGAGAAAGGTGGAGAGAGCTGATGAGTGAGGAGTTCGGAGACGGGCGAGGGGCACGGCCAGGGTATAGAAGATAGGTGGAGGGTGCTCGACCAAATGTCATTCGAAACCTCGAGCAGTTGCCAGTGAGTTGAAAAAAAATTCCAAAATGGCGGAAAAAAAATGGCGGCAAATTTTGTCCGTCTCTCTCTCGGAGACTATAAAAGATGGAGGAGCGGTTTCTCGACAAAAGGTGATCACAACCCGGAGGTCTACCTGGTGAGTAGGAAAAAAATTCAAGATGGCGGATTTTTTTTTTTTACATACAAAATGTATGGGGAATATTGAAGGGACTAGAAGTTGGGAACTATGCAAGACATTGATTTTGATAGGTTCATAGGGCTTTTTTTCTTTTTCTTTTTTTTCATTTTTCATTTTTTTTTTTTCTTTTTTTTAAATTTTTTTGCTTTTTCTTTTGTGAATGAGGAGCACGGCCAGGTTATTGCAGATAGGTGGGGTGTGCTCGAACAAATTTTTTGGAAAAAGATGACCAGAATCCGAAGGGCTACTTGATGAGTAAAAAAATCGCGGTCCGCTTTAGCGGGCCGCGCACCCACGCGCCCTACTTGTAGTAATAACACTTCCCGCGAGCTGCTTTAGCAGCTCGCGCACCGAGCGAAATAAATAAAGCCGAACAATCGCGGTCCGCTTTAGCGGGCCGCGCACCCACGCGCCCTACTTGGAGCAATAACACTTCCCGCGAGCTGCTTTAGCAGCTCGCGCACCGAGCAAACGCTAGTTAATATATATATAGCTGCTGGGGCTGATTGACTGACTCACTCATTGATCACCTCTCCTGTAAAATTTTGTATGAAAAATTTTTTTTTCACCGATGGTTTCGTATAGAAGACAAAAATTCATTCGGAGGAAAAATATGGAGAGAGCTGATGATTGAGGATTTCGGAGACGGGTGAGGAGCACGGCCAGGGTATTGAAGATAGGTGGGGTGTGCTCGAACAAAAGTCACTCGAAACCTAATCCAATTGCCAGTGAGTTGAAAAAAAATTCCAAAATGGCGGAATCAAGATGGCGGCCATACAAATTTCGTCGGTGTCTATCTCGGAGAGTATAAAAGATGGAAGAGTGGGTTCTTGGCAAAAGATGATCAAGACCCGAAGGTCTACTTGATGGACAGAAAAAAAATTCAAGATGGCGGAATTTTTTTTTCTTCATACAAAATATATTATGGCGAATGTTGAAGAGACTAGAAGCTGAGAACTATGCAAGTTCCTATGCAGGTTCCTTTACAAAATTTGTTTTTATAGAAGAATTCTCATTCTGACAAATGATGAGATATGATGATCGAGGGTTTGGAAGGTGGGTGAGGAGCACGGGCAGGGTATTGAAGATAGGTGGGAGGTGCTCAAATAAAAAATACTCGAAACCTCATCCATTTGGCAATGAGCTGAAAAAAATTCAAAATGGCGGATTCAAGATGGCGGCCATAAAAATTTCGTCATGGTCTATCTTGGAGAGTATAAAAGATGGAATAGTGGTTTTTTGATAGAAAATGATCAGCACCTGAAAGTCTACTTGACGAGTAGAAAAACCGCGGTCCGCTTGCGGGCCGCGCACCCACGCGTCCTACTAGTTTTATTATAAAACCAAAAGTTACCTACTAGACTAGTGATGTGAACCGTTTTTAAAAAAACCCAAAAAATACCGGTTTTCCTAAAAACCGATAAACACCGGTTTTCGTTTACTGAAACTGAATATTTTTCTCTCTCTCCTTTGATCTCGCGGGGATGCTCGCACTGTTCGAAGACGGATTTTGGACGAGAAGACATCTCGGAGCTTCCCGAACGCTGCCCAGCCGAGTTGGATTCGAAGGTTGATCTCTTTCTAGAAATTGAACCTACCTAGCTTGCAGAGTTGTACAAAATAGTTTAAGAAATGTACTAAAATACAAAATGCAAATACTTTTTTAAACGACCTATTTCAAATGCAAAATACCAAATAGTGTTTGTATTTCGGCTTGGCGCGCTCGGCTCGGCTCGGCTAGGCTCGGCTCGGCACGGTTCAGTTCGGCTCGGCTCGGCACGACTATGCTCGGCTCGGCTCGGCTCGGCTCGCCTGGCTCGGTTCGGATAGGCTCGGCACGACTCGTCTCGTCTCGTCTTAACTTGTCTTGTTGTTGTATTGTGTTGCATTACAAGCATGCTTTGGTATAAATACGGGTAGCATGCCTTGCGTTTCATTTTCGCTCGAGACGTCGGACCGTTCGGAGCTCGGCTCGGCTCGGCTCGGATCGGCTCGGATCGGCTAGGCTCGTCTCGTCTTAACTTGTCTTGTTGTTATATTATGTGGCATTGATAACAAGCATGCTTTGGTATAAATACGGGTGGCTGATGCCTTGCGTGCCATTGTCGCTCGAGACGTTGGACCGTTCGGAGGTCGGCTCAGCACGGCTCGGCTGCCGCTGCTCTGCCGTGCACGCAGGGGCTTGTCGCAGCGCTGGCCACGGGGTGTCTGCGCCTCACCTGCTGGTGCGCTACTGAGCTCGCAGGGGCGTGTTGCAGCGCCAGCCACGGTGCGTCTGCGCCCCACCTGCTGATGCGCTGTCGAGCGCGTCGTTGCACAGCGCCGGCCACGATCCATCTGCGCCTCACATGCCGGTGCGCTGCAGTGCGCAATGGAGCGTGTCGCAGCGCTGGCTACGGCACGTCTGCGCCTCACCAGCCGATGCGCTGCCGAGCACGCAGGGGCATGTCGCAGCGTCGGCCACGGCGCGTCTGCGTCTCGCCAGCCGATGCGCTGCCGAGCACGCAGGAAGGAGCATGTCGCAGCGTCGGCCAGGGCACGTCTGCGACTCGCCTGCCAGTAAGCTGCAGTGCGCGTTGGAACGCGTCGCAGCGCAGGCCACGACGCGTCTGCGCCTCACCTACTAGTGCGCTGCTGAGTACGTCGTTGCACAGCGCCGACCACGATGCATCTGCGCTTCACATGCTGGTGCACTGCAGTGCGCAATTGAGCGTGTCGCAGCGCTGGCCACGGCGCGTCTGCGCCTTACCTGGTGGTGCGTTGCCGAGCGTATGGGAGAGCAGCGCCGACAACGGCTCGTGTGCGCCTCACTTGCCGGTGTGCTGCCGAGCGCGTTGAAGCGCGTCGTTGCACAGCGCCGGCCACGAGGCATCTGCGCCTCACATGCCAGTGCGCTGCAGTGCGCAATGGAGCGTGTCGCAGCGTCGGGCACGGCGCGTCTGCGCCTCACCTGCTGATGCGCTGCCAAGCGCGTCGTTGCATAGCGCCGGCTACGATGCATCTGCACCTCACATGCCGGTGCGCTGCAATGCGCAATGGAGCGTGTCGCAGCGCTGGCTACGGCACGTCTGCGCATCGTGATGGCTGATGCCTTGCGTCTGCGTGTCATTCTTGTTCTAGATGGTCGACCGTTCGCAGCTCGGCTCAGCACGGCTCATCTGCCGGTGCGCTGCTGAGCAGGTCGGAGCTTGTCGCAGTGCCAGCCACGGCGCGTCTGCGCCTCACCTGCTGGTGCGATGTCGAACACGCAGAGGCGTGTCGCATCGCCGGCCACGGCACGTCTACGCCTCACCTTGCAGTGAGCTGCCTGCGCGTTGGAGCGCGTCGCAGCGCTGGCCACGGCACGTCTGCGCCTCACCTGCTGATGCGCTGCCGAGCGCGTCGTTGCACAGCGTCGGCCACGGCGCGTCTGCGCCTCACCTGCTGGTGCGCTGCTGAACGCGTCGTTGCACAGCGCCGGCCACGATGCATCTGCGCCTCGCATGCCAGTGCGCTGCAGTGCGCAATGGAGCGTGTCGCAGCGTCGGGCACGGCGCGTCTGCGCCTCACCTGCTGATGCGCTGCCAAGCGCGTCGTTGCATAGCGCCCGCCACATGCCGGTGCGCTGCAGTGCGTAATGGAGCGTGTCGCAGCGCTGGCTACGGCACGTCTGCGCCTCACCAGCCGATGCGCTGCCGAGCACGCAGGGGCGTGTCGCAGCGTCGGCCACGGCGCGTCTGCGCCTCACCTGCTGGTGCGCTGCTGAGCGCGTCGTTGCACAGCGCCGGCCACGATGCATCTGCGCCTCACATGCCGTTGCGCTGCAGTGCGCAATTGAGCGTGTCGCAGCGTTGGCCAGGGCACGTCTGCGCCTCACCAGCCGATGCGTCGCCGAGCACGCAGGGGCATGTCGCAGCGCCGGCCACGGCACTTCTGCGCCTCACCTGCTCGTGCGCTGCTGAGCACGTCGAAGTGCAGCGCCGCCGACTGTGCGTCTAAGCCTCACCTGCTGGTGCTCTACTGGGCACGGCTCGGCTCGGCTTTGTCTAGTCTTGTTGTTGTATTGTAGAGCATTATCTTGTAGTTGTATTGTTGCATTGATTACAAGCATGCTTTGGTATAAATACGGGTGGCTGATGCCTTGCGTCTGCGTGTCATTCTTGCTCTAGATGGTGGACTGTTCGCAGCTCGGCTCAGCGCGGCTCATCTGCCGGTGCGCTGCCGAGCGGGTCGGAGCTGTCGCAGTGCCAGCCACGGCGCGTCTGCGGCTCACCTGCTGGTGCGATGTCGAACACGCAGAGGCGTGTCGCAGCGCCGGCCACGGCACGTCTACGCCTCACCTGGCAGTGAGCTGCCTGTGCGTTGGAGCGCGTCGCAGCGCTGGCCACGGCGCGTCTGCGTCTCACCTGCTGATGCGTTGCCGAGCGCGTCGTTTCACAGCGTTGGCCACGGCGCGTCTGCGCCTCACCTGCTGGTGCGCTGCTGAGCGCGTCGTTGCACAGCGCTGGCCACGATGCATCTGCGCCTCACATGCCAGTGCGCTGCAGTGCGCAATGGAGCGTGTCGCAGCGTCGGGCACGGCGCGTCTGCGCCTCACCTGCTGATGCGCTGCCAAGCGCGTCGTTGCATAGCGCCCGCCACATGCCGGTGCGCTGCAGTGCGTAATGGAGCGTGTCGCAGCGCTGGCTATGGCACGTCTGCGCCTCACCAGCCGATGCGCTGCCGAGCACGTCGTTGCATAGCGCCCGCCACATGCCGGTGCGCTGCAGTGCGTAATGGAGCGTGTCGCAGCGCTGGCTACGGCACGTCTGCGCCTCACCAGCTGATGCGCTGCCGAGCACGCAGGGGCGTGTCGCAGCGTCGGCCACGGCGCGTCTGCGCCTCACCTGCTGGTGCGCTGCTGAGCGCGTCGTTGCACAGCGCCGGCCACGATGCATCTGCGCCTCACATGCCGTTGCGCTGCAGTGCGCAATTGAGCGTGTCGCAGCGTTGGCCAGGGCACGTCTGCGCCTCACCTGCTGATGCGCTGCCAAGCGCGTCGTTGCATAGCGCCCGCCACATGCCGGTGCGCTGCAGTGCGTAATGGAGCGTGTCGCAGCGCTGGCTACGGCACTTCTGCGCCTCACCAGCCGATGCGCTGCCGAGCACGCAGGGGCGTGTCGCAGCGTCGGCCACGGCGCGTCTGCGCCTCACCTGCTGGTGCGCTGCTGAGCGCGTCGTTGCACAGCGCCGGCCACGATGCATCTGCGCCTCACATGCCGTTGCGCTGCAGTGCGCAATTGAGCGTGTCGCAGCGTTGGCCAGGGCACGTCTGCGCCTCACCTGCTGATGCGCTGCCAAGCGCGTCGTTGCATAGCGCCCGCCACATGCCGGTGCGCTGCAGTGCGTAATGGAGCGTGTCGCAGCGCCTGCTACGGCACGTCTGCAGTTGCATTGATTACAAGCATGCTTTGGTATAAATTCGGGTGGCTGATGCCTTGCGTCTGCGTGTCATTCTTGCTCTAGATGGTGGACCGTTCGCAGCTCGGCTCAGCACGGCTCATCTGCCGATGCGCTGCCGAGCAGTTCGGAGCTGTCGCAGTGCCAGCCACAGTGCGTCTGCGGCTCACCTGCTAGTGCGATGTCGAACACGCAGAGGCGTGTTCGACACTCGCCTGCCAGTAAGCTGCAGTGCGCGTTGGAACGCGTCGCAGCGCTGGCCACGGCGCGTCTGCGCCTTACCTGGTGGTGCGTTGCCGAGCGTGAAGAGCAGCGCCGACAACGGCTCGTGTGCGCCTCACTTGCCGGTGTGCTGCCGAGCGCGTTGAAGCGCGTCGTTGCACAGCGCCGGCCACGAGGCATCTGCGCCTCACATGCCAGTGCGCTGCAGTGCGCAATGGAGCGTGTCGCAGCGTCGGGCACGGCGCGTCTGCGCCTCACCTGCTGATGCGCTGCCAAGCGCGTCGTTGCATAGCGCCGGCTACGATGCATCTGCACCTCACATGCCGGTGCGCTGCAATGCGCAATGGAGCGTGTCGCAGCGCTGGCTACGGCACGTCTGCGCATTGTGATGGCTGATGCCTTGCGTCTGCGTGTCATTCTTGTTCTAGATGGTCGACCGTTCGCAGCTCGGCTCAGCACGGCTCATCTGCCGGTGCGCTGCTGAGCAGGTCGGAGCTTGTCGCAGTGCCAGCCACGGCGCGTCTGCGCCTCACCTGCTGGTGCGATGTCGAACACGCAGAGGCGTGTCGCATCGCCGGCCACGGCACGTCTGCGCCTCACCTACTGATGCGCTGCCGAGCGCGTCGTTGCACAGCGTCGGCCACGGCGCGTCTGCGCCTCACCTGCTGGTGCGCTGCTGAGCGCGTCGTTGCACAGCGCCGGCCACGATGCATCTGCGCCTTACATGCCGTTGCGCTGCAGTGCGCAATTGAGCGTGTCGCAGCGCTGGCTACGGCACGTCTGCGCCTCACCAGCCGATGCGTTGCCGAGCACGCAGGGGCATGTCGCAGCGCCGGCCACGGCACTTCTGCGCCTCACCTGCTCGTGCGCTGCTGAGCGCGTCGAAGCGCAGCGCCGCCGACTGTGCGTCTAAGCCTCACCTGCTGGTGCTCTACTGGGCACGGCTCGGCTCGGCTTTGTCTAGTCTTGTTGTTGTATTGTAGTGCATTATCTTGTAGTTATATTGTTGCATTGATTACAAGCATGCTTTGGTATAAATACGGGTGGCTGATGCCTTGAGTCTGCGTGTCATTCTTGCTCTAGATGGTGGACCGTTCGCAGCTCGGCTCAGCACGGCTCATCTGCCGGTGCGCTGCCGAGCGGGTCGGAGCTGTCGCAGTGCCACCCACGGCGCGTCTGCGGCTCACCTGCTGGTGCGATGTCGAAAACGCAGAGGCGTGTCGCAGCGCCGGCCACGGCACGTCTACGCCTCACCTGGCAGTGAGCTGCCTGTGCGTTGGAGCGCGTCGCAGCGCTGGCCACGGCGCGTCTGCGTCTCACCTGCTGATGCGCTGCTTAGCGCGTCGTTGCACAGCGTTGGCCACGGCGCGTCTGCGCCTCACCTGCTGGTGCGCTGCTGAGCGCGTCGTTGCACAGCGCCGGCCACGATGCATCTGCGCCTCACATGCCAGTGCGCTGCAGTGCGCAATGGAGCGTGTCGCAGCGTCGGGCACGGCGCGTCTGCGCCTCACCTGCTGATGCGCTGCCAAGCGCGTTGTTGCATAGCGCCCGCCACATGCCGGTGCGCTGCAGTGCGTAATGGAGCGTGTCGCAGCCGATGCGCTGCTGAGCGCGTCGAAGCGCAGCGCCGCCGACTGTCGCCGACGTCTACGCCTCACCTACCGGTGCGTTACTGATCACGCAGAGGACCGTCGCAAAGCTGGCCACTGCCGTGGTGCGCTGCCGAGCAGGTCGGAGCTTGTCGCAGTGCCAGTCTGCGCCTCACCTGCTGGTGCGCTGCTGAGCGCGTCGTTGCACAGCGCCGGCCACGATGCATCTGCTTCTCACATGCCGGTGCGCTGCAGTGCACGCAGGGGCGTGTCGCAGCGTCGGCCACGGCGCGTCTGCGCCTCACCTGCTGATGCGCTGCTGAGCACGTCGTTGCACAGCGCCGGCCACATGCCGGCGCGCTGCAGTGCGCAATGGAGCGTGTCGCAGCGCTGGCTACGGCACGTCTGCGCTTCACCAGCCGATGCGCTGCCGAGCACGCAGGGGCGTGTCGCAGCGTCGGCCACGGCGCGTCTGCGCCTCACCTGCTGGTGCGCTGCTGAGCGCGTCGTTGCATAGCGCCGGCCACGATGCATCTGCGCCTCACATGCCGTTGCGCTGCAGTGCGCAATTGAGCGTGTCGCAGCGCTGGCTACGGCACGTCTGCGCCTCACCAGCCGACGCGTTGCCGAGCACGCAGGGGCATGTCGCAGCGCCGGCAACGGCACTTCTGCGCCTCACCTGCTCGTGCGCTGCTGAGCGCGTCGAAGCGCAGCGCCGCCGACTGTGCGTCTAAGCCTCACCTGCTGGTGTTCTCCTGGGCACGGCTCGGCTCGGCTTTGTCTAGTCTTGTTGTTGTATTGTAGTGCATTATCTTGTAGTTGTATTGTTGCATTGATTACAAGCATGCTTTGGTATAAATACGGGTGGCTGATGCCTTGCGTCTGCGTGTCATTCTTGCTCTAGATGGTGGACCATTCGCAGCTCGGCTCAGCACGGCTCATCTGCCCGTGCGCTGCCGAGCGGGTCGGAGCTGTCGCAGTGCCAGCCACGGCGCCTCTGCGCCTCACCTGCTGGTGCGATGTCGAACACGTAGAGGCGTGTCGCAGCGCCGGCCACGGCACGTCTACGCCTCAGATGGCAGTGAGCTGCCTTCGCGTTGGAGCGCGTCGCAGCGCTGGCCACGGCGCGTCTGCGCCTCACCTGCTGATGCGCTGCCGAGCGCGTCGTTGCACAGCGTCGGCCACGGCGCGTCTGCGCCTCACCTGCTGGTGCGCTGCTGAGCGCGTCGTTGCATAGCGCCGGCCACGATGCATCTGCGCCTCAAATGCCGCTGCGCTGCAGTGCGCAATTGAGCGTGTCGCAGCGTTGGCCAGGGCACGTCTGCCCCTCACCAGCCGATGCGTCGACGAGCACGCAGGGGCATGTCGCAGCGCCGGCCACTGCACTTCTGCGCCTCACCTGCTCGTGCGCTGCTGAGCGCGTCGAAGCGCAGCGCCACCGACTGTGCGTCTAAGCCTCACCTGCTGGTGCTCTACTGGGCACGGCTCGGCTCGGCTTTGTCTAGTCTTGTTGTTGTATTGTAGTGCATTATCTTGTAGTTGTATTGTTGCATTGATTACAAGCATGCTTTGGTATAAATACGGGTAGCTTATGCCTTGTGTCCGCGTATCATTCTTGCTCTAGATGGTGGACCGTTCGCAGCTCGGCTCAGCACGGCTCATCTGCGGGTGCGCTGCCGAGCAGGTCACGGCACGTCTACGCCTCACCTGGCAGTGAGCTGCCTTTGCGTTGGAGCGCGTCGCAACGCTGGCCACGGCGCGTCTTCGCCTCACCTGCTGGTGCGCTGCTGAGCGCGTCGTTGCACAGCGCCGGCCACGATGCATCTGCGCCTCACATGCCAGTGCGCTGCAGTGCGCAATGGAGCGTGTCGCAGCGTCGGGCACGGCACGTCTGCGCCTCACCAGCCGATGCGTTGCCGAGCACGTCGAAGCGCAGCGCCGCCGACTGTGCGTCTAAGCCTCACCTGCTGGTGCTCTACTGGGCACGGCTCGGCTCGGCTTTGTCTAGTCTTGTTGTATTGTAGTGCATTATCTTGTAGTTGTATTGTTGCATTGATTACAAGCATGCTTTGGTATAAATACGGGTGGCTGATGCCTTGCGTCTGCGTGTCATTCTTGCTCTAGATGGTGGACCGTTCGCAGCTTGGCTCAGCACGGCTCATCTGCCGGTGCGCTGCCGAGCAGGTCGGAGCTGTCGCAGTGCCAGCCACGGCGCGTCTGCGGCTCACCTGCTGGTGCGATTTTGAACACGCAGAGTTGTGTCGCAGCGCCGGCCACGGCACGTCTACGACTCACCTGGCAGTGAGCTGCCTGTGCGTTGGAGCGCGTCGCAGCGCTGGCCAAGGCGCGTCTGCGCCTCACCTTCTGATGCGCTGCCGAGCGCGTCGTTGCACAGCGTCGACTACGGCGCGTCTGCGCCTCACCTGCTGGTGCGCTGCTGAGCGCGTCGTTGCACAGCGCCGGCCACGATGCATCTGCGCCTCACATGCCAGTGCGCTGCAGTGCGCAATGGAACGTGTCGCAGCGTCGGGCACGGCGCGTCTGCGCCTCACCTGCTGATGCGCTGCCAAGCGCGTCGTTGCATAGCGCCGGCCACATGCCGGTGCGCTGCAGTGCGCAATGGAGCGTGTCGCAGCGCTGGCTACGGCACGTCTGCGCCTCACCAGCCGATGCGCTGCCGAGCACGCAGGGGCGTGTCGCAGCGTCGGCCACGGCGCGTCTGCGCCTCACCTGCTCGTGCGCTGCTGAGCGCGTCATTGCACAGCGCTGGCCACGATGCATCTGTGCCTCATATGCCGTTGCGCTGCAGTGCGCAATTGAGCGTGTCGCAGCGTTGGCCAGGGCACGTCTGCGCCTCACCAGCCGATGCGTTGCCGAGCACGCAGGGGCATGTCGCAGCGCCGGCCATGGCACTTCTGCGCCTCACCTGCTCGTGCGCTGCTGAGCGCGTCGAAGCGCAGCGCCGCCGACTGTGCGTCTAAGCCTCACCTGCTGGTGCTCTACTGGGCACGGCTCGGCTCGGCTTTGTCTAGTCTTGTTGTATTGTAGTGCATTATCTTGTAGTTGTATTGTTGCATTGATTACAAGCATGCTTTGGTATAAATACGGGTGGCTGATGCCTTGCGTCTGCGTGTCATTCTTGCTCTAGATGGTGGACCGTTCGCAGCTCGGCTCAGCACGGCTCATCTGCCGATGCGCTGCCGAGCAGGTCGGAGCTGTCGCAGTGCCAGCCACGGCGCGTCTGCGGCTCACCTGCTGGTGCGTTGCCGAGCGTATGGGAGCGCAGTGCAGACAAAGGCTCGTGTGCGCCTCACTTGCCGGTGTACTGCAGAGCGCGTTGGAGCACTTCGCAGCGCCGGCCACGGCACTTCTGCGCCTCACCTGCTCGTGCGCTGCTGAGCGCGTCGAAGCGCAGCGCCGTGGACTGCGTCTACGCCTCACCTACCGGTGCGTTACTGATCACGCAGAGGACCGTCGCAACGCTGGCCACTGCCGTGGTGCGCTGCCGAGCAGGTCGGAGCTTGTCGCAGTGCCAGCCACGGCGCGACTGCGCCTCACCTGCTGGTGCGATGTCGAACACGCAGAGGCGTGTCGCAGCGCCGGCCACGGCACGTCTACGCCTCACCTGGCAGTGAGCTGCCTGCGCGTTGGAGCGCGTCGCAGCGCTGGCCACGGCGCGTCTGCGCCTCACCTGCTGATGCGCTGCCGAGCGCGTCGTTGCACAGCGTCGGCCACGGCGCGTCTGCGCCTCACCTGCTGGTGCGCTGCTGAGCGCGTCGTTGCACAGCGCCGGCCACGATGCATCTGCGCCTCACATGCCGGTACGCTGCAGTGCGCAATGGAGCGTGTCGCAGCGCTGGCCACGGCACGTCTGCGACTCACCAGCCGATGCGCTGCCGAGCACGCAGGGGCGTGTCACAGCGTCGGCCACGGCGCGTCTGCGCCTCACCTGCTAATGCGCTGCTAAGCGCGTCGTTGCATAGCGCCGGCCACATGCCGATGCGTTGCAGTGCGCAATGGAGCGTGTCGCAGCATTGGCTACGGCACGTCTGCGCCTCACCAGCCGATGCGCTGCCGAGCACGCAGGGGCGTTTCGCAGCGTCGGCCACGGCGCGTCTGCGCCTCACCTGCTGGTGCGCTGCAGTGCGCAACTGAGCGTGTCGCAGCGCTGGCCAGGGCACGTCTGCGCCTCACCAGCCGATGCGTTGCCGAGCACGCAGGGGCATGTCGCAGCGTCGGCCACGGTGCGTCTGCGCCTCACCTGCTGGTGCGCTGCTGAGCGCGTTGTTGCACAGCGCCAGCCACGATGCATCTTCGCCTCACATGCTGGTGCGCTGCCGAGCGTATGGGAGCACAGTGCCGACAACGGCTCGTGTGCGCCTCACTTGCCGGTGTGCTGCTGAGCGCGTTGGAGCACTTCGCAGCGCCGGCCACGGCACGTCTGCGCCTCACCTGCTCGTGCGCTGCTGAGCGCGTCGATGCGCAGCGCCGCCCACTGTGCGTCTACGCCTCACCTACCGGTGCGTTACTGAGCACGCAGAGGACCGTCGCAACGCTGGCCACGGCGCGTCTCCGCTTCACCTGGTGGTGCGCTGTCGAACACGTGGGGGCGCGTAGTAGCGCCGGCCACGGTGCATCTGCGCCTCACCTGCTGGTGCTCTACTGGGCTCGGCTCGGCTTTGTCTTGTCTTGTTGTTGCATTGTAGTGCATTATCTTGTAGTTCTATTTTTGCATTGATTACAAGCATGCTTTGGTATAAATACGGGTGGCTGATGCCTTGCGTTTGCGTGTCATTCTTGCTCTAGATGGTGGACCGTTCGCAGCTCGGCTCACCACGGCTCATCTGCCGGTGCGCTGCCGAGCAGGTCGGAGCTTGTCGCAGTGTCAGCCACGGCGCGTCTGCGCCCCACCTGCTGGTGCGATGTCGAACACGCAGAGGCGTGTCGCAGCGCCGGCCACGGCACGTCTACGCCTCACCTGGCAGTGAGCTGCCTGCGCGTTTGAGCGTGTCGCAGCGCTGGCCACGGCGCGTCTGCGCCACACCTGCTGATGCGCTGCCGACCGCGGTGTTGCACAGCGTCGGCCACGGCACGTCTGCGCCTCACCTGCTGGTGCGCTGCTGAGCACGTTTTTGCACAGCGCCGGCCACGATGCATCTTCGCCTCACATGCTGGTGCGCTGCAGTGCGCAATGGAGCGTGTCGCAGCGCTGGCTACGGCACGTCTGCGCCTCACCAGCCGATGCGCTGCTGAGCACGCAGGGGCGTGTCGCAGCGTCGGCCACGGCGCGTCTGCGCCTCAGCTGCTGGTGCGCTGCTGAGCACGTCGTTGCACAGCGCCGGCCACGATGAATCTGCGCCTCACATGCTGGTGCGCTGCAGTGCGCAATTGAGCGTGTCGCAGCGCTGGCCACGGCACGTCTGCGCCTCACAAGCCGATGCGCTGCCGAGCACGCAGGGGCGTGTCGCAGCGTCGGCCACGGCACGTCTGCGCCTCACCTGCTGGTGCGCTGCTGAGCGCGTTGTTGCACAGCGCCGGCCACGATGCATCTTCGCCTCACATGCTGGTGCGCTGCAGAGTGCAATGGAGCGTGTCGCAGCGCTGGCTACGGCACGTCTGCGCCTCACCAGCCGATGCGCTGCCGAGCACGCTGGGGCGTGTCACAGCGTCGGCCACGGCGGTTCTGCGCCTCACATGCTGGTGCGCTGCAGTGCGCAATTGAGCGTGTCGCAGCGCTGGCCACGGCACGTCTGCGCCTCACCAGCCGATGCGCTGCCGAGCACGCAGGGGCGTGTCGCAGCGTCGGCCACGGCGGTTCTGTGCCTCACCTGCTGATGCGCTGCCAAGCGCGTCGTTGCACAGCGCCGGCCACGATGCATCTGCGCCTCACATGCCGGTGCGCTGCAGTGCGCAATGGAGCGTGTCGCAGTGCTGGCTACGGCACGTCTGCGCCTCACCAGCCGATGCGCTGCTGAGCATGCAGGGGCGTGTCGCAGCGTCGGCCACGGCGCGTCTGCGCTTCACCTGCTGGTGCGCTGCTGAGCGCGTCGTTGCACATTGCCGGCCACGATGCATCTGCGCCTCACATGCCGGTGTGCTGCAGTGCGCAATTGGGCGTTTCGCAGCACTGGCCACGGCACGTCTGCGCCTCACCAGCCGATGCGCTGCCGAGCACGCAGGGGCGTGTCGCAGCGTCGGCCACGGCGCGTCTGCGCCTCAGCTGCTGGTGCGCTGTCGAACACGCAGGGGCGCGTAGTAGTGCCGGCCACGGTGCGTCTGCGTCTCACCTGCTGGTGCTCTACTGGGCACGGCTCGGCTCGGCTTTGCTCACCTAGTCTTGTCTTTTCTTGTCTTTTCTTGTTGTTGTATTGTGGTGCATTATCTTGTAGTTGTATTGTTGCATTGATTACAAGCATGCTTTAGTATAAATAAGGGTGGCTGATGTCTTGCGTCTGCGTGTCATTCTCGCTCTAGATGGTGGACCGTTCGCAGCTCGGCTCAGCACGACTCATCTGCCGGTACGCTGCCGAGCAGGTCGGAGCTTGTCGCAGTGCCAGCCACGGCGCGTCTGCGCCTCACCTGCTGGTGCGCTGTCGAACACGCAGAGGCGTGTCGCAGCGCCGGCCACGGCACTACTACGACTCACCTGCCAGTGAGCTGCCGTGCGCGTTGGAGCGCGTCGCAGCGCTGGCCACGGCGCGTCTGCGCCTCACCTGCTGATGCGCTGCTGAGCGCGTCGTTGCACAGCGCCGGCCACGATGCATCTGCGCCTCACATGCCGGTGCGCTGCAGTGCGCAATGGAGCGTGTCGCAGCGCTGGCCACGGCACGTCTGCGCCTAACCAGCCGATGCGCTTCCGAGCACGCAGGGGTGTGTCGCAGCGTCGGCCACGGCGCGTCTGCGCCTCACCTGCTGGAGCGCTGCAGTGCGCAATGGCGCGTGTCGCAGCGCTGGCCACGGCGCGTCTGCGCCTCACCTGCTGGTGCGTTGCCGAGCGTATGGTAGCGCAGCGCCGACAACGGCTCGTGTGCGCCTCACCTGCCGGTGTGCTGCCGAGCGCGTTGGAGCACTTCGCAGCGCCGGCCACGGCACGTCTGCGCCTCACCTGCTCGTGCGCTGCTGAACGCGTCGAAGCGCAGCGCCGCCCACTGTGCGTCTACGCCTCACCTACCGGTGTGTTACTGAGCACGCAGAGGCGTGTCTGTGCGCTGCCGTGCGCGTTGGAGCACAGCGCAGCGCCGGTTACGGCGCGTCTGCCTCTCACCTGCCGGTGCGCTGCCGTGTCCGTTGGAGCACGGCGCGTCTGCGTTTCACCTGTCTGCGCGTCACCTGCTCGTGCGCTGCTGAGCGCGTCGAAGCGCAGCGCCGCCCACTGTGTGTCTACGCCTCACCTACCGGTGCGTTACTGAGCACGCAGAGGACCGTCGCAACGCTGGCCACGGCGCGTCTGCGCTTCACTTGGTGGTGCGCTGTCGAATACGAGGGGGCGCGTAGTAGCGCCGGCCACGGTGCGTCTGCGCTTCACCTGCTGGTGCTTTACTGAACACGGCTCGGCTCGGCGTTTTCTTGTCTTGTTGTTGTATTGTAGTGCATTATCTTGTAGTTCTATTGTTGCATTGATTACAAACATGCTTTGGTATAAATACGGGTGGCTGATGCCTTGCGTCTGCGTGTCATTCGTGCTCTAGATGGTGGACCGTTCGCAGCTCGGCTCAGCACGGCTCATCTGCCGTTGCGCTGCTGAGCAGGTCGGAGCTTGTCGCAGTGCCAGCCACGGCGCGTCTGCGCCTCACCTGCTGGTGCGATGTCGAGCACACCGAGGTGCGTCGCAGCGCCGACCACGGCTCGTCTGCGCCGCACCTGCTGGTGCGCTGCCGTGCTCGTTGGAGCATGGGGCAGCGCTGGCTACGCTGCGTCTGCACCTCACCTGCCTATGCGCTGCCGAGCACGCAGATGCGTCTCGCAGCACCGGCCACAGCGCGTCTGCCCCTCACCTGTCGGTGCGCGTTGGAGCACGGCGCATCGTCAGTCACGGCGCGTCTTCGCCTCACCTGCCGGTGCACTGCCGAGCGCGTTTGAGCTCGTCGCAGCGACGGCTACGGAGCGTCTGCGCCTCACCTGCCGAACACGCAGAGGCGTGACGCAGTGCCGGCCACGGCGAATCTGCGCCTCACCTGCCATTGCGCTGTCGAGCTCGCAGGGACCTGTCGCAATGCCAGCCACGGTGCCACTGCGTGTCACCTGTCTGCGGTGTCACCTGTCACTCGTATGGTCTCGTATGGACTCGTATGGACTCGTATGGTCTCATCTGGTCTTATCTGGTCTTGTCTTGTCTTGTCTGGTCTTGTCGGGTCTTGTCGGGTCTTGTCTGGTCTTGTCTGGTCTGATCTCGTCTGATCTCGTCTAGTCTCGTATGGTCTCGTATGGTCTCGTATGGTCTTGTATGGTCTCGTATGGACTCGTATGGACTCGTATGGTCTCATCTGGTCTTGTCTCGTCTGGTTTTGTCTGTTCTCATCTGGTCTCATCGTCTCATCGTCTGTCCTGGTCTGGTCCCGTCTGGTCTCGTTTAGTCCTCTGGTCTCATCTGGTCTCTTATCGTCTGGTCTGGTCTGGTCTCGTCTGGTCTAGTCTGGTCTAGTCTGGTCCTATTTCGCCTAGTCTGGTCTCGTCTCGTCTGGTCTTGTCTGGTCTCGTCTCGTCTGGTCTTGTCTGGTCTCGTCTGGTCTCGTCTGGCCTCATCTGGCCTCATCTGGTCTCATCTGGTCTCGTCTGGTCTCGTTAGTGATTTGTGATAAGATATGTTTTGAGTAATTAGCGATAAGATAAGTAATTATTGATATGCAATAAGGTAAGTAATTATTGATTAGCGATAAGATAAGTAATTAGTGGTACCTAAGCGATAAGATATGTAATTAGTGATAAGCGATAAGATAAGAAATTAGTGATAGTAATTAGTGATAAGCGATAAGATAAGTTATTACTGATTAGCGATAAGATTAGAAATTAGTGATAAACTATAAGTAATTTGTGATAAGATATGTAATTAGTAATTAGCGATAAGATGTTATTAGTGATACGCGATTAGAAATTAGTCATAAACGATTAGATAAGTAACTAGTGATAAACGATAAGTGATAAGCGATAAGATAAGTAGTAAGCGATAAGTAATTAGTGATAAGCGAATATAAGAAATTATTGATTAGCGATAAGATAAAAAATTAGTGATAAGATATGTTATTAGTAAATAGCGATTAGTTAATTAATTAATAATTAGCGATGAGATAAGTAATTAGCGATAAGTCATTAGTGATAAGCGATGAGATAAGTAATTAGTGAGCGATAAGTAATTAGTGATAAGCGATAAGATAAGAAATTATTGATTAGCGATAAGATAAGTAACTAGTGATAACGATAAGCGATAAGATAAGGAATTAGTCATAAACGATTAGATAAGTAATTAGTGATAAACGATAAGATAAGTAGTGATAAGATATGTTATTAGTAATTAGCGATTAGTAAAATAATTAGTGATAAGCGATAAGATAGTAATTAGTAAAAGTAAGTAATTAGTAATAAGCGATAAGATAAGAAATTAGTGACAAGCGATAAGATAAGAAATTATTGATTAGCGATAAGAAATTAGTGATAAACGATAGGATAAGTAACTAGTGATAAGCGATAAGATAAGTTATTAGTGATAAGCGATAAGATAAAAAATTTGTGATAAGATATGTTTAGTAAATAGCGATTAGTTAAGTAATAAGCGATAAGATAAGTAATTAGGGATAAGATATGTTATTAGTAATTAGCGATAAAATAAGTATTTAGTAATAAGCGATAAGATAAGTTATTAGTGATAAGCGATAAGATAAGAAATTAGTGATAAACGATAAGATAAGTAATAAGTGATAAGATATGTAGTTAGTCATTAGTAATTAGCGATAAGCTATAAGATAAGTAACCAGTGATAACGATAAGCGATAAGATAAGGAATTATTTATAAGCGATAAGATAAGGAATTAGTTATAAGTGATAAGATAAGTAATTAGTGATAAGCTATAAGATAAGTAACTAGTGAAAAGCGATAAGATAAGTAATTAGTAATAAGCGATAAGATGTGATTAGCGATAAGATGTGATTAGCGATAAGCGATAAGATAAGTAATTATTGATTAGCGATAAGATAAGAAATTAGTGAATAACGATAAGATAAGTAATTATTGACTTGCGATAAGATAAGTAAATAGTGAGTAGCGATAACTCACTATCGCTACAAATATTTTGACACGCCTAAGTCATAATAATTGTCAATTAATTTGTGCATTTTGATGACTACCCTCACGTTCAGATGGTGGTTTGTCTGTCGTGTTGTGGTTAAAATGATTAGATGTGAGGTCAGGGGCCGTTATAGGGGTGGTTGGAGACGGCTTTAGGTAGGGTTTCAGCGTTAAAGCCTGATTAGTTTATCAGTAATAATTCTCGTTTCTGGACCATGGCTATTGTGGCTATTTATTGATCAAATCAGTTCTCAGTTCTATGTAATATATTGCTGTTCCAAATTATCCTGAAGTTTCGTTCAAGTAGCCCAAAGATCAGTCGATAACTGATGCTGAACCTAAGAATTATCCCTCGCCCTTCACAAATCCCACATTGAATCTCGGTCACTCCGAAATACAGGATCCAAAAAAAAAAAAATTGCGATAAGATAATATCGATAATGTGTTTGCGCCGAACGATCGGAAGACGTCACCGCTGACCGATGTGAGGGTTTTTTCAAATAAAGTAGAAACGTTTATAATTCTTTTAACAATACTGCCCGATGACCAGCGCCACCGCTGCCTGTGGTTTTGTAAATTGTGTTTTTTGTGCTCGTCGTTGAAAAATATTGCGGTTTTGTAACGATGGGGAACCTTTTTTGGTGCTAGTGGCAAGGTTCTACTTGAAATTCGAGCGACTTGAACTTAATGAACTTTATACTTGTTTGTAACTAATTTTGTGAAACCTACCAGAGTCACCTTCTTGTGACCGTTGTGTAAATTTGATTGTATATTTGTTGTTTGTGAACTCTGTTATTATTTTGGCGGTGCCGAGCTTGAAGCATAGTGCAATTGTGATTCCGGCTGTTGGCGGCGCAGAAGAACCCAGAAATCTTTGTGCACCATACCCAAGTAGACCCGTTTCATTTCACCACACACCAATCTGAACACACACACACATTCTCATCTCACAGGTCTACCGTTCGACGTGGTCCGCCCACCTCCGGTAAGGTTAATTTAAGCCAATTGCAGTCTTGCGACAATTTTGTCGTGGGACGTGGGTGGGTCACGTGTAGTGTTTCGCGAGTGTATTGTAACAATTTGTCTTGTATTTTTTATCTTTTGTAATTAGTGTAATCTAGGCGCTTTCGACCCCAGCCTGACCGCGTCCCCCACTTCGGTCGAAGTATCAGCTACGCCCGAGAATTCGACCGCGACCAGTCCCTGTTCGGCATTCGACCCGCTGATGGGCCCCGGGCCGGAACCCTAGGTAGAACAGGGCTGGCCGAAACATTATGTATATAGTGATTAGCGATAAGGTATGTAATAATTTAATGTGAAATACTTTATATGTGTTGCAGACCCCGGAATATTAGCAGAAATGACTGTGTACGGTGGTTATTTATTTAGATTAAATAAAAGAAACTAATTACCGATTTACACATGAAGTTTTGTAAAGTTTAATTTAAATTAAATTTTGAGAGTATAGGCATAATAGTTTCTTAAAGGTTCTTAGAACAACAAAGGTTAAATCGATGTTTTAAAATTTTTGACCAATGGAACCTAAAAAAATAAACAGTTCTTTATCTATATATAACCAATTACCATTTTCTTAGCTATGTTTTATGTTACTAGAATTGAATAGAATAGAAATATTTTTTATTCAAATAAACTTTTACAAGTGCTTTTGAATAGTCAATGAATCTACCACTACTATCTGATTACATCCCACACGGCAAATACTCAGCCGAGCTAAACATCAGGGAACGTGAAATCCATGCAGTGCAACAGTAAAATGTACATGTGGGCGCAATTCCCTTTAATTTATATTAATTAATTAAGAGTATTGTTTTGACTTCCGTTTCCTTTTATTTATTAAAATTAGTTTAATCAAATTGTCATTTGACTTTGACAGCGCCTCCTCAACCTACTATTTTGATTATAAATAATAAAGATACTTATAAGTTAGTCCGCTACAATCTTAGACTGCATCGTTACTTACCATCAGGTGAGATCGCAATCAAGGACTATCTTGTCATACATAAAAAAAAATTACGTAAAAATTTTCGATGTTTTGTTCTTTCTTTAAGTAAAATAAGAAAAAACCTAAGAATACCCATAAAAACCGTTTTTTACAAAGTAATCGGTAAAAACCGGTTATCAAATTTGTAATCGGTTCACATCACTAGTTTGGTTAGAGAATTTGATTCGATATAGACTACGGAATCGGCTTCGTTATCGGTATCGACCAGATGCATTAAATAACATGTGGATTTACGAAGTTTGTTGTTTTACCATTTTACTTGTTATTAAATTCATATTAGCACTAAATAAATAGGTTTTGATCACTTTCGAAGGTCATTAAAGTAATTATTTAAAATGATAACTTGTTGAATTATTGACGGCCAATTTTCATCCTCGTCGATAGATGGCGCTAAGTTCATGTTTCTCTCCTCTGGGTTCTTATTTTATTTTGTTGTGGTGTACATAATATATTATTTTAATGTTAAAATACGTACAATACGGTAAGTAAACATTTACTTACCAAAATCATTCATCATGATAATTTTATACGAAAAACCAGTAAAAACAGTACGTAAACAAAAGGATACCGTATGCCCTGTAGCTTTCGATAAGTAACCAACTAAAATTATCGGACGTTCGGAAAATCTTATTCGATAAGTTTGTTGTGAATAGCGTTTGATAGAAGATTTCGAACGATATCTACGTCGGTTCGATTCGGTTTCGATTTCGACAACTTCTCTGTCGACACGATTATTCTGAATTGAAAATTCATCTTATCGTACGAAAACAAACCGAATCGATCGATAATTAGGTTATCGTAAGGTTCTGAATCGGGATGTTGATCAGCCACTTATTACAAGGTCATCAAATGCGCTAAAATTTTGGATTGATAGTAGATATTTTACTCCCATGCTATCAGGAATAGCTAGTTAATTTGATTTCTTCAGCTACATCTGTAGCATCTGAACGAATTGCTTCTACGATAAATATTTTAGCTGAACATATAAAACAATGAGTATTTTTGAAAACTTACTGACTCTTTGTCATTTTCGAGCTGATTTACATTTTTTTTAAATAAAGCCGATAAATCAACATTTTTTTCGATATATTAATATTAATAGATTTATAAATATCGATATATCGAAAATCCGATATTTTAAAAATATCAACAGCCCTAGCAACCGGGGCACCACAGAAGGGCACAGAACACCACAGAACACTATTACTCCATGATACTCCTACTATTACCATAGAGTACATAAACACAGACGCACTACGGTCTACTTAGTTCTTTCGATGGAACTAGGAATTACGACTACGTCTAATCCTATTTCTATGGTTCTTTCCTACCGCGGTACAATAAATGGTTGTGACCACAGTTGTGACCTTGACAAAATTATGAATGACGAAAGAGAATGTTGACGGACATTACATTTTGACATTGACATTTGACAACGCTTTATTTACATGGAACTAGGATGACACCCGACGTTGACCCGCGGGGTGATTACGTATCCCGCGACAGGCTTGCGACAAGCGTAAATCTCGCGATCGCTGCTGTCAAACGTCAATTTAAACGTCACTTTTGTATTACAGTCTATTTGGGGAGAGGTTACCATTATACGTAAACAATTATGGCGTCAGATCACGTGATTATATTTTCACTGTACTAGTGATGCGAAACATTGGCAGACAAGTTGAGAATGAACGATTGATTGAATGAATACATTCTTAAATCGATTATCAATACTATTTAATATGATATTCTTCTGAATTGTGATGTTGGAAACGATATTATTAAGACCTTTCAATACGGATCCTATAATTTTAAATATTCAAATTTGTAGCTAACTGTAAATGTTACATAAAATATTATGTTTGAATTAATTTTAATTTATTACATATTAAATTTATAAATGGTTTGTCCTTACAATATTTTATTTTTATTATTATTTATATTATACTATTATTTTTATTATATTTGTTATTACAATCCTTCTCCTAATATGATTGTCGAATTATTCGACTTTATAAATCATTCGAACTGATCGAATGATTTACCATGATTAGTAACTACTTTAAACTACTTGACAATTTTGAAATAGATTTATAAACTTAAAGAATCAGGTTAACATTCCAATCGTACAATTGAAACCATTAGTTAAAGTCTCCACTTCTTTTCCGAGAATCCGAGTCGTGAATAATGTAGTAGGCATGTAGGCATTTCGACTAGCCTGAACTGACATTTCGCGCTGAACAACTTTTTTTTTTTATTCGATGACAGTCCTTGACTGCGATCTAACCTGATGGTACGATGCAGTCTAAGATGGTAGCAGGCTAACTTGGAAGGGGTATGGCAGTGAACATTTAACCCATACCCCTAATTGGTTTCTACACGCCATCGTGCCGCAACGCTAAATCGCTTGGTGGCACGTCTTTGACGGTAGGGTGGTAACTAGCCACGGCCAAAGCCTCCCACCAGACCAGACCAGAGACATACAATTCAGAAATTATAAATTCCCAAATTGACCCCGCCGGGAATCGAACCCGGGACCTCCCAGTTATAAGACAACAGCGCTCACCACTGAGCCAGGGAGGTCGTCAACGCAGTCGAAACATGATGAGTAATTAAAATACTAATAAGTAGTCGTCATTCGATTATGAGCATTAATATAATACTAATGTTCAATTCGAAAATGTGTACATTAGTAGTTGTAAATTATTCGAATAGTCAGATCATTCGCAGTCACGCATCGCTAACCGGTTGCCATTTGCCTTAATACACGGATCTACGAGCGTAATAAATACGACTTCCGATTTTACAATCGACTAAGCTCGTTCTTATCATTCACTCTATGGTTCACGTTTTATTTCCAGCACTAGGGATTTGTTCTATTTCATATGTCAAACACAAACTAGGCTATTAGTCTGTGTTTTTTTTTCCGATGGTGACTAGATTAATGCTAAAATAATATCGTAAACTGCATAGTTTGAAGTACATTTGTGTTTAATATAAACTTAAAAATGTTTTGCTTCGGGAAATAAAACGTTTGTGAGTGATTTATAGCGCGAACAGTGAAAATAGTGTTAGCAAAACTGAAATGTCCTGTCCGGTATGTTTTGTTTACATATAATGGTAACCTCTCTCCAAATAGACTGTACGTAAATATTTTTACATACTATTTGACATTTTGCGACCGGTCGCTTTGCTATTGCTGTCGCGTTGCTACTGCTGTCGCTACTGCAAAGTTTTACGTAATCAGCCCGCCGACTTAAACCCGACAACGTTCCGACGTAGACCAACAACAGAGACCAACATGAACATGGTCAACAGAGACCCCATGAAGACCTGACCAAGACCCTACGTAGACCCTACGTAGACCCGACGGAAACCCGACTATGACTTGATGAAGACCCGACGAAGACATGACGTAGACGTTACTACACAGACGAAGATCCTACGAAGACGCGACGAAGATCCGACTAAGACCCGATGAAGACCCGATGAAGACCCGATGAAGACCTGACGAAGACCAGACCAACAACCGACGTAGATCTGACAAAGACCCTACGTAGACCCGAAGAAGACCCGACGAAGACCCAACGATGACCTGACGAAGAATAGACGTAGACCCGATTTAGACCCGACAAAGACCCGACGTATAACCAACAGAGACCTCATGAAGACCTGACCAAGACCCAACGTAGACCCGACGGAAACCCGACTATGACTTGATGAAGACCCGATGAAGACCCGATGAAGATCCGATGAAGACCCGAAGAAGACATGACATAGACATAATATTACATTAAATGAAAAAAAAAAAAAAAAAAAAAAATAGACGTTACGAAGACCCGACGTAGACCCGATGTAGATTCGACGAAGACCCGACGTAGACCCGATGAATACCGACGAAGACCCGACGTAGACCCGATGAAGACCCGACGAACACCCGACGTAGACCTGACGGAGGACCGACGGAGACCCGATGAAGACCCAACAGAGACCCGATGAAGACCCGACTAAGGCCCGATGAAGACCCAACAGAGACCCGATGAAGACCCGACGAAGACCCAACGATGACCTGACGAAGAACAGACGTAGACTCGATTTAGACCCGACGAACACCCGACGTAGACCTGACGTAGGTCCGACGGAGACCCGATGAAGACCCGACTAAGGCCCGATGACCCAACAGAGACCCGATGACGACCCGACGAAGACCCAACGATGACCTGACGAAGAACAGACGTAGACCCGATTTAGACCCGACAAAGACCCGATGAAGACCTGACCAAGACCCAACGTAGACCCGACGAAGACCCAACGATAAGCCCACGACGAACCGACGTAGACACAACGAAGACTTGACGTAGACCCGACGAAGACCCGATAAAGACCCGACGTAGACTTGACTTAGACCCGACAAAGTCCCGACGTAGACCAACAACAGAGACCAACATGAACATGGTCATCAGAGACCCGATGAAGACCTGAACAAGACCCGACGTAGACTCGACGTAGACCCGACGGAGACCCGACTAAGACCCGATGAAGATCCGATGAAGACCTGACGAAGACCAGACGATCACCCGACGAAGACCCGACGTAGAACCGACGAAGACACGACGAAGACCAGACGAAGATCCCACGAAGACGCGACGAAGATCCGACGAAGACCCGATGAAGACCCGACCAAGACCTGACGTAGACCTTACGAAGACCCGACGTAGACTCGATAAAGACCCTACGTAGTCCCGACGTAGACCCGATGAAGACCTGACGAAGACCAGACGATCACCCGACGAAGACTCGACGTAGAACCGACGAAGACACGACGAAGACCAGACGAAGATCCCACGAAGACGCGACGAAGATCCGACGAAGACCCGATGAAGACCCGACCAAGACCCGACGTAGACCTTACGAAGACCCGACGTAGACTCGATAAAGACCCTACGTAATCCCGACGTAGACCCGATGAAGACCCGACGAAGACCCGACGTAGACCTTACGAATACCCGACGTAGACCCGACGAAGATCCGACGAAGACCCGATGAAGACCCGACCAAGACCCGACGTAGACCCTACGTAGTCCCGACGTAGACCCGACGAAGACCCGACGTAGACCCGACGAAGATCCGACGAAGACCCGATGAAGACCCGACCAAGACCCGACGTAAACCCTACGTAGTCCCGACGTAGACCCGACGAAGACCCGACGTAGACCCGACGAAGACCTGACGAAGACCAGACGAACACCTTACGAAGACCCGACGTAGACCCGACGAAGACCCGACGAAGACCCAACGATGACTGGACGAAGACCAGACGAACACCCGTCGTAGATGTCGGACGAAGACCCGAGAAGTTTCGGGTTAGTTAAGTGTCGGAGAAGTGTCGTGAAGTGTTTTGAAGTCGGTTAATTGAATACTGATCAAAACGAATCCTAACACTACATGGCTGCTATTATTCTTTCAAGAGTGTACTAGTGTGCTAGATATCCTGGCTGCAGTTTCAGCTCCATCATCAGAGCCATTCCATGGATATCATTAAAGACTACTTAGCAATACGAATGAAACGAGCCCAAACTAAATATGGTTACGTAGTTTCATTACAGAATGCTCATAACCACCGTTCAGCTTCATCATCAGATCCTGGATATATAATCTAGGACCTTCTCAAGACGAATCAAACGAGCCCGAACTCCACGGTGTTACATCGTTTTACTACAGATTTCCCATGGCCATCTTCCGCCTCCATCATAAGATCAGCTCCATGTTACAATAATATTGCATTGTTATCCGATTTACATGTACATGCACATTTGCAGCTCAGTCGGAAACCGGGGAATAATGGTTCTAAAACATCTTGCAAGACTTGACCTAAAACTACATTGCAAGATAAATAAAAGCTTGTAAAACTAGCGGAATTTTTTTTCCCAGTAGTTCAACTGTTAAGATTTAGACGCAGTTGAACTACTGGGAAAAAAAATCCGCTAGTTCAACGGTTGAACTAATCAGTTGAACTAGTGGGAATGAGCCAACTTTGTTATTACGAACCTTTACGGGACAACTAAAGGTGAAAATGACATTGGGATGTTAGGATTGTATTTAGGGGCTACCTACGTAAAGATACTTCTACAGAGGGGATGTTTTAGGTATGGTTGGTGAAAACGGGCATAATAATAATGTCAATTTTGATCCTCATGTCCTCAACCTATCTATTGAATGAATAAGTAATTAGGGTAAACCGGTACCGCGAGGTCTCAGTTCGGGCCGAACCACTAGTTTGTTCTTAACTTATCTTAAGATTTATAATGTAGGAACAATATATTTGAGTCTTAGTTTCCCGTGGATGGATGGATGGATGGATGCTTGTTACTCTTTCACGCCACAGTCGCGGGCTTCATCTAGTCTAATATAATATAAAATTCTCGTATCACAATGTTAGTTACCTTACTCCTCCGAAACGGCTGGACCGATTTTTATGAAATTTTGTGTTCATATCGGGTAGGTCTGAGAATCGGCCGACATCTATTTTTCATACCCCTAAGTGATAAGGGTGACCAACCACTAAATATTTTTACTGGCGGTACGAAGTTCGGTCAGCTAGTTATACATAAATTCCTTATATAAAGTCTAATGGCGTTTGCAACAATATCTAAAGTAGATAAGCCGATAAGGCTTAAGGCTGGTATCACATCTGTGCGCATCGATTCGCATTTTGTCCATACAAAACTGTCATTTTTCATAGAGTCGTGTACGGATCGAAAGGCCAAATAGATGCGTACACGACGCTACGAAAAATGACAGTTTTGTATGGACAAAATGCGAATCGATGCGCACAGATGTGATTCCAGCGTAATACAACATACCCAAAGGGATTCGTAGATAGTTTTCAGCTTTGCCTGTGAGGGATCGGGGTCAGGTATGATTTTAACGAACAGTTTCCATAAGGTTTTGTTTCTGGTAAACAACAAAGCCTTTGTCAGTCATGGAGATCATGCAGTTTCATGTTCTCTTTGGCGCCCCATTTTCATTGATGTTTGAAAGTTGTTTTTTCCTCGTAGATGGGGTCATTGTATTGAAAATCGGTCATGTTCCATATAACCACGTACATATCGACGGCGAGGTACAATGTTTTTGTAAATAATACAAAACATATTAAATAAATTCATTTTAATACAGAGTTTCCATAGCTACTTTACGGTTACATTATTAGATCTTAAACATAATCTCGGACTAGAGTATTTGTCAAGACGAATTAATCGAGCCTAAAGTGGCCCTAAATTCAACGGGGTTATGTAGTTTTACTACAGAGCTCCCATAGCCACCTTCCAGCTCCATATCACAATAATATTGCATTGTTATCCGATTTACATAATATATGTACTTACCTACCTACTATCTACATATAATTATGCAAAATTTCAGCTGTAGTGTAAGGTGGTAGTGTAAGTGGTTCTATTATTCATCTTGTAACATTTGACCTAAACATAATATACATACACACATACATAGCAGTTAAAATATAAAAGCTTGTGATAAAAATATTAAAAACCCAGTTCGTAATGTTCCTACCCCCAATATAATTTAGGTAAGATAGGTAATGATAATAATATCCAGATTGATGTTAATAATTGTTAGTGCATTTAGGTAGGTAAAAGGTTTATTAATTTTCAGTTGTACTACCAACTACCTACTACTACTACAGTTGTTACTTACCTACTAGTTAGTAGGTAAGCCAAGCGTAGGTTTTGCACATGATGACAGCTCAAATACTTAGTAGGTAGGAATGTACGAGGTAGAGAGGTACAAGGGAATCTAATTCAAAGAAAATGTTAACGTGTAACGCGTGATTTGTATTGTTTGCTTAGAAATAGAGTCCACGCGAGGAGCTCTGCGGTATTTTTGTGAATACAGATAGGTACCTGTATTAGTGAACGAAACCATTGACGTCATAGGGTGGACGCATGCGCTCTCAGCGTTTTCCACATCGCTTTCGAAAAGGAAAGGGGGTGGGAAGAGAACGCGGTTCGCTGTGCTACCCTGTGGACGTTTGCTGATAAACCAGAACTTTCAGCCTAGTGAAACGCGGGAAACGGTAAGTCCATTATGGTAGTTTTATTTACCGTTTTTATTAACCAACTATTACCGTTACCGCAACAACAATAACAAAATTTTATTTTCGACGCAGTTTCGTAGGTACTACAATGATTATGAGTAGGTACCTAGGTTTAACGCAGAACAAAATCATGTACATCGTAGTTATGACAGGAGTTAAATGAGTTAGCAGTCGTTTTCGCGAAGGACAATAATTAATTGTACTTTGTAAACATTGTAATTTTTTTCTAAGTAGGAAACAAAAATAACTTTTTTTTGGTTGGAAATCCTTTGAAATTTTTTTATTGTGACTTCATTAGGTTTTTTAAAAACTCTTTTTCCGCGATAAAAAATAGCCTCCAGTAGGGCTACCATGCACGTCACAAGAAAATTTTGTCTACCCGTTTTCTTGACATCCTTAGAGCTTCACATGTAAATGTGTACACAAAATTTTGTCTACCCGTTTTCATGATATCCTTAGAGCTTCACATGTAAATGTGTACACAAAATTTTGTCTACCCGTTTTCTTGATATCCTTAGAGCTTCACATGTAAATGTGTACACAAAATTTTGTCTTCCCGTTTTCTTGATATCCTTAGAGCTTCACATGTAAATGTGTACACAAAATTTTGTCTACCCGTTTTCTTGATATCCTTAGAGCTTCACATGTAAATGTGTACACAAAATTTTGTCTACCCGTTTTCTTGTTAGCCTTAGAGCTTCACATGTAAATGTGTACACAAAATTTTGTCTACCCGTTTTCTTGATATCCTTAGAGCTTCACATGTAAATGTGTACACAAAATTTTCTCGTGGCACGCATGTTATCCCTACAGGTTATTGTTGAGGAACAATACCAATAAAAAAGAATTGTCAAACTCGGTTCAGAGACGGAGTTTTGAGGAATGATCGATTTAAACCTATACCCCTTTCCTGAAGAAATCCCATTATTTTCGGGATAAAAACTATCCCACATTCAGCTACCACTATATACCACTACACATATATGTGATGCGCGCACAGACAGACAGTCAGAAATACTGACAAAAATACTATTTTAAGTTATACATACCCGTACTTACCAATATTTCCATAAAAATTTTCAAAATTACAGAAACCATCGTAACTGGATGATCTATACCTATAAGTAGATCATAGTCTTGGTTAACCAACAGACTTACACGTGTACGTGAGTCTTGTAGGTGGATCTGGGTATTCAACACAGCGCGGTCTTGTGCCACTTGTATCTAGCGGCTTCCTGTGATTCGCCGTCGCGTCGTTCCACTTTATCGTTCTACTACCTAATCAGTGGCGGTATATACCTAGGTTTATTAGTAGGTAGTAGGTAGGTACTTATTAATAAATATTTTACAATTTCTTGCGAAAAGCAAGAGTAGATAAAGGTGCAAAAAAGGTAGACTCACACCTAAAATATTCATTTTAGAATCTAGGTTGTGTATTTAGAGCCGAAAATAGAGGAACTGTGTGATGAAAAGGCAATTTTAATTACATTTTCCTTCCACTTCTTTGACCGTTTTGAGGCAATCTTCCCTATTAATTTCAATTTAAAAAAGTAGTAGGTACCTACCTATATTTGGTGGTGCAGTTAATGTTAGTAAAATAGCTAAATAACATATGCTATCTGGGTTTATTCAGAAACAAAAAGTGTTTTGAAACCAGCAACCTGATGCTTAGATTCTTGCCGGCTCTTCTCAGCAGAATCTGCTTTCTGAACTGTTCGATGGTAGTCTTGACTAATGACTTGTTATGAGAGCCACAAGGTGACCTACATTATAATTTATAATTATGTATAATTAATGTAGTATGTTTACTTTCCTGAATAAATAATTTTTAATTTTTTAATTTTCTGAGCAAAAGAGCCTTAGGTAAGACACGGACGGAGACAGGCAGATGCAGACAGACGGACAACGTTATCCTTTATTAATCTCAGCGTTTTTTACTTATGGCTACTGAGGTACTCAACCCTAACGGTCCAAGATTGTTCTGCTTGTGACGACTTCTAGTTTCTTAGTTCTAGTTCTTCTACTTTAGTCAATATTCAAAAATTATAGAATGATAGGTAAGTAAAAATAACATCCTAAAAGCCACGTTTCTGTACGTGGTCGTATTTTTTGACTTAAGTAATGTGTTTTGTTTATACGATAATGAAAAACTTAGTACCAATATTAAAACTGTCGCCTGGAAATAACAGATACGTATACTTATTAGAATAGGTAGAACGTTTGACTGAAAACGATTTCGCTGAGCCAAGAGTAGTAATGGATAGTATACCTATTATTACCTAGCTATTTATTGAACTATTAAATAAATATCTTTAAAGATAGATTCTATACATTTTTTTAAATGTTAGTTACATTAGTTCGCGTTATATAACTAGTACGTTTGCCGTGTGGTGACGGCAGATCAGAATACAGTTGTCACCACCCCTCCTCTTCCCGCGGGTGTCGTACGAGGCGACTAAGGGAATATAACGGAGAACGGGCAGCAGCGTCCTCTGTGCTACTACTACCATCTACTGCGATCACCAACCCGTCTGCCCCGCGGCCGCGTGGTGATTATGGGCAAACCCTCTCCTTGGGAGAGGCCGGTTTAGTCCAGCTTCTTCTTCTTCAAGTGCCTCTCCATTACTGGAGGTCAGCCGTCAGCTTTTTGAACCTCTCCTTGTCCATGGCTAAACGGAATAGTTCTTCGACCGACTTGATGCCAGTCCACTCCCGTATGTTTCTGAGTCACGACTTCTTTCGCCTTCCAACACCTCTTTTTCCGGCAATTTTCCCCATCAAAATAGTTTGCAGCAGGCGGTACCTATCGTTACGCAATATATGACCCAGGTACGAGATCTTACGCTGTTTGATGGTTCTCACTAACTCGGTGTTCTTCTGCATTCGTGCAAGGACTTCAGCGTTAGACACTTTAGCCGTCCAACTTATGCGAAGCATCCTACGATACGTCCACATCTCGAAGGCTTCTATCTTTTTACGTAAGTCTTCCACTAAGGTCCATGCCTCGCAACCATATAAAACAACGGGCCAAATGTAGCATTTTAGGAGTCTGATTCGGAGTTTAAGAGAAAGTTGACGGCCGCAAAGAACTTTTTTCATTTTCATGAAAGATGCGCGAGCAATTTCTATGCGAACTCGGATGTCAGTTCCGCTTTTCCACGAGTCTGTTAGCCATGACCCAAGATATTTGTATTTGTCAACTCTCTCCAAGATGTTAAGTCCGATACGTATATGTGAGGTTACTGTGGCTTCCCCGAAATGACCATATATTTTGTTTTTGACACATTCATGCTTAACCCTACGTTTTCGCTGCACTCTTTTACTCTATTCACAATTTCTTGTAGATCTTGCTGTGTGGACGCTATTAGGGAAAAAAAAAAAAAAAAAAAAAAACCAATATTTAGTCCAGCAGTGGACTGTTATAGGCTATTGATGATGATGATGATGATATAACTACATAATATTATGAGTTGTGACCTATTTGTTTTTGTAAAACTACCTAATTTATCGCTAACGGTAAGTAATGCTATGTTCGTGAACTAATTAATAAAATTAATAATTAGTAATACGCCACGATGTAATTAGGATTATATTTGTGCTCAGAAATTACAATATAGGTAGGGAGTAGGGACTGCCCTAAAATGAAACACCTACACAGTGGTCAGATTAGAGTGGCTGTGCACTGAGTCTTAAAATTAATTTCATCTGACTGAATAACTTTAGACAAAGGACTAAGTGAGGGTCGGAAAAGGGTTTACTGTAAGGCGCAAAATGTAGGTATATGGAAAACTGTTTACATTTAACAAATATGTAGCAAAATTAGGAACAATTTTGGGCCCCAGATTTAGTATTTAGAGGTTATCTACTCATGGAAAGGACAATAGAATTTTCTTTATTAGGGTTCCGTACCAAAATGGTAAACCAACGCTCTAACTAGTATAGTTTCTTTTATATGAAGAATAAACCTCTACAAACAAAGTTAACGATTAATAAGCAAATTAATATTATCGTTTTACTTTTACTTCTAGAGTACGGAACCCTCGGTGCGCGAGCCCGACTCGCACTTGGCCGGTGTTTTTTTATTAAAAAAGAATAGGTATTAGCCATGCTGACCTTGACTACTATTCACATTTCCCTGTCAAAAGAGCGTAAAGTTTGAGGCTGGAGTCACATCTGTGCGCATCGATTCGCATTTTGTCCATACAAAACTGTCTTTTTTCATTGAGTCGTGAACTCTATGAAAGAAAGCAGTTTTGTATGGACGAAATGCGAATCGATGCGCACAGATGTGTATAACCTTCAGTTTTCAGTCCGCACCTTTAACCGTTATGCGTATTGTGTTTCTGATGTAGCGACCCGCCCCGGCTTCACATGGGTAGTAGAGCATAATATTATGCCTCATCATCATTGTCAACCGATAAACGTCCACTGCTGGACAAAGGTCTCTTACATGGACTTCCACAGGCCTAGGTCTTGCGCCGCCTGAATCCAGCGGCTACCTGCGACTCGTTTCATGTCATCGGTCCACCTAAGTACAGTTTTTGCAATTCACGAAGGCGAGTGAGCTTTACTTGTGGTTACTTCGTGTACATGCACATTGCATAAGTGTGCGTGCCTGTCAAAGCCTACGAATTCAGAAACTTAATGAGTAAGCTGGCGAATAAGTGAAAATGACGAGTAAGGAAAATGACCAGTGGTACGCTAACCCGGGCAGGCGCGAGCATTGCGCTCGCTCACACTTATACAGATACGACACACACACAACCATAAGTCAGTCGCCCTTGTGAATTGCAAGAACTATAATATTATTTAGGCAACATTATGCCTACATAATATTGTTTTTTTCTGTCGTAGTTGCGTATATAGGGTCGCATCAGCTTGTTACGTCGAATATAATATGAAGATTTATTTTCGCGCGTGCTCCTTTTTATTTTGCGATAACGCCTAAGATATTCATTAAAATTATACGGTGTAAATGATTATCATAATGTGCATGAAATGCTTATCATAATTAATGTATTTAAGTTGATCAGGACATACGAACAGGATCAGAAGTAACGGGAGTAACAAGTAAACTGTAAAACGAGTGAAATATCTGTAGGATACCTACTGTACTGTACCTTAGCTAAGAAAAAAATGTTATTGGTAGGTAAAAGGCAATTCAAGTAAGTACATAAATTTACGCTCACTGCAGATTAGTCTGGGAGTTATAAACAGCGGTCAAGTTAACGTCCCGTTTCCTTGAACCCCTCGTAAAATTAACTTTATTCAGTCGCATAAGTTTTGCCGGGTCAGGTATAAGGAGGGTCGCTCAGGTGACAGTAAAATTAAAGTTTTAATTATTGGATGTGGCCTCTATTCTGATTTTTACAGTAATATGGTACAGTAAAGTTTGTAGAAAGTAGGTACCTAGGTACTAGAAACTTGCTTCATGCTGTAACCCCCTAATATCCTGAAAATATAAAATTAAAAATCAGCCAGTTTGTAACGATATAAGCATATTGTTTACTTTTTAGTAGGTATTCGGCGGTATGATGCGTTCACTTTAAGTTGTCCGCTACCTCCGATCGCGTTTCCCTGCACCGCGCCCCAAGTGACACCCGCGTACTAGTACAGATATGCAAACTTTTGTCATTCGTTTCAAATTCTTTTTTGTTATTTTATATTGTTTTGTTACTATTGTTCGTTTGTTGTTTTCTACGATGAGAAAAAAGGAAAAGTTTTGCAAAGCGTAAGATTATATTTTACTACTTTCATTAATGACTTTCTTTTTAAGAGGATAAAAATGAGAAATAAAATTCAAAATTCAAGACGTCATTGCCGTGAAAAATATTGCCAGAAAAAAGTCTGTCGCCTTCCGTCGGATAGGTAATCAATCTAGGAAAACTCATTCAAAGAGCGTTCTTAGTTAAAACTAATTGCTAATAATGTTGGCGTAATCATTCGTAAGGTACATAATACAAAGAAACTCGCTTTATAATAATAAAAATTGAAATTTAAAAATCCCACAACCTATACCCATGCAAAAAAAATTGGTTGTCTGTAGAGTCGGTTTACAGAGGATAGTTTCACATGATAACGTCACAAAGAAACATTGATGAAAAATTACATACTTTTATGAATTGAATGGAATTAATATCACTGAATTATCATTATTTTTTATAATACAAAGGAGTTAATTGAAAATTACAATTTTCTCTAGTCACAAGCCAACGCTTGGGCCGATCGTGCCTCTCTATCACTTGTTCCGCGCTCTCGCTTGCACGCGTAAGCTCAGGCGGAAGGTGACACTTTTTCGTACGTGCAGCCGGTGTTCATCGATTTATAAGACGTTATCACGTCAATAACATCTATCCGTTGCTTCATTGTTGTGCGTTTGAAGGAAAAATAAAACAAATATAAATTGTTATTTATAGTAGGTAGATACATCGAAACAAAAAACAAATATATAATAAATTGTTATTTAGTAAGGTAGATACATCGAATTCGAGGCTACAGAAAAGATTCTAATATATAAAATTCGTAAAAATGTATAAAGTGAAAATTGAATTCAAATATCCTGATTGAAATTGAGCCTAAGTACTTTAGCGTTACAAAGTTTCGAGTTTCCAACGATTTATCTCGCTTCTTATAATAAAATAGGAAAGTTGCTATCAATTTCTAGTCTCCACTCTGCAGTAACCTAGATAACAAATAATATTTTGTTCAAGATCGAGTTACGGACATGTTCAATCTATAGATCTATGTATTATTCATAGTACCTAAATAATAGAAATAATAAGCGGACTATGCTATGTCTTTGTCGCGTTGGTCTAGTGGTTAAGCATGTTCGACTGCGCATGGCGAGGTTCTGGGTTCTAATTAATAAGCCCAATACGAAAAATAATGTTCATCTCATTTTATATGACTTTTCAGAGTGCATAAATCGGTGAAGTTATAGGTACAGACTACAGACTTCATCATTGATTCTGGTTTCTAATCCTGTTGTTGTTCATAGTACTCGGTACTCATACACGGTTTACACTTGACTTACATATACTTATACTTAGGCTGAGATCTATAGATCGTACTCAGGTTCTGCCCAAGACTCAAGATAGATTAAAATGAGACACAAATGTGTTCCGTTATAAATCTGTCTCATTTTAATTTAACTCAGTCTTGAGTCTGAGCTGATAGTGAGAGTGCCATCTATAGATCTTACCCTTAGACGTATTGAGGATCCACCGATCAGTTTTTTATTAGGCTATATTATTACGGTTATACAAGCCATTCTCGAGAGGTTTATTGAATGTGGGAAGGAAACCAATTAGCGGGCACTAGAAGATTCTAGTACTAGCTACCGGCTGCCGGATGGAGATTGCCGTCGCAATGGAGATTGACGCTTGAACATTAATCTCATTTTATAGTCTTTGCCGTATTTCATCCGGACCGACAGATTGTATTTTAAGTAAGTAGGCTGAACACCACGTCCTTTGTACCTCAACTATAAAAGGACAGACTATAAGTGAATAAACGTCGGACGTTTTGTGTGGCTTTTAAATAAATTGCTATTTCTATTTTTAAAAGAACTTAGTAGAGTCGACTACCTATCATGATTATTATTTACGTGTTATTATATTAAACCGATGAATCACGTGATTTTTGTTCGTTTACACTAAATGACATTGTTTATCAGCTTACAGACTTACAGCACATTTACTTACACGAAGTAATACGTATACAAATTCGATCTTGCTTCAAAACAGTTCTTACTAATAGAATAGGTGTACATGTGGAAGTGTGTCTGTTTGTTTGTTTGTTGGTTTGTTCTTAAAACACGCATCTGCAGAGCAACGAATTTTTTGGCGTGGTTATACCTACTTGAGGACTTGGAGTTACCGTGACATGGATTACCTTTCATCCCGGAAAAACAAAGGTTTCCTGAGGAATTTTTATACACCTAACTACACGCGGACGAAGTAGCAAATAAAAAACTAGTACTAAATAGGTAATAATAATAATTAATAATAATTTAAGCTGCGATGGCTTAAAGAAAGCCCCATTAAATTTTTTAACCTATGTAACTACGTAGGTGTACTCTCGCTGGGATTCTAGGTAAATCATAAATCTCCTTGTTGTTCAAAATAAACCTAGATAGTTAGATACAGGTATTTTAGAAACAAACCTTGCTGAAACTAAGTGGATTATAAGATTACTGAGTATTACCGGGTTTGGCTCAATGCTAAAGACTTAAATGTTCTATAAATCCTTCATTTCACTGACTTGCTTGAAGTAAAATAAATGGATAGTATACCTATTATTACCTAGCTATTTATTGAACTATTAAATAAATATCTTTAAAGATAGATTCTATACATTTTTTTAAATGTTAGTTACATTAGTTCGCGTTATATAACTAGTACGTTTGCCGTGTGGTGACGGCAGATCAGAATACAGTTGTCACCACCCCTCCTCTTCCCGCGGGTGTCGTACGAGGCGACTAAGGGAATATAACGGAGAACGGGCAGCAGCGTCCTCTGTGCTACTACTACCATCTACTGCGATCACCAACCCGTCTGCCCCGCGGCCGCGTGGTGATTATGGGCAAACCCTCTCCTTGGGAGAGGCCGGTTTAGTCCAGCTTCTTCTTCTTCAAATGCCTCTCCATTACTGGAGGTCAGCCGTCAGCTTTTTGAACCTCTCCTTGTCCATGGCTAAACGGAATAGTTCTTCGACCGACTTGATGCCAGTCCACTCCCGTATGTTTCTGAGCCACGACTTCTTTCGCCTTCCAACACCTCTTTTTCCGGCAATTTTCCCCATCAAAATAGTTTGCAGCAGGCGGTACCTATCGTTACGCAATATATGACCCAGGTACGAGATCTTACGCTGTTTGATGGTTCTCACTAACTCGGTGTTCTTCTGCATTCGTGCAAGGACTTCAGCGTTAGACACTTTAGCCGTCCAACTTAAGCGAAACATCCTACGATACGTCCACATCTCGAAGGCTTCTATCTTTTTACGTAAGTCTTCCACTAAGGTCCATGCCTCGCAACCATATAAAACAACGGGCCAAATGTAGCATTTTAGGAGTCTGATTCGGAGTTTAAGAGAAAGTTGACGGCCGCAAAGAACTTTTTTCATTTTCATGAAAGATGCGCGAGCAATTTCTATGCGAACTCGGATGTCAGTTCCGCTTTTCCACGAGTCTGTTAGCCATGACCCAAGATATTTGTATTTGTCAACTCTCTCCAAGATGTTAAGTCCGATACGTATATGTGAGGTTACTGTGGCTTCCCCGAAATGACCATATATTTTGTTTTTGACACATTCATGCTTAACCCTACGTTTTCGCTGCACTCTTTTACTCTATTCACAATTTCTTGTAGATCTTGCTGTGTGGACGCTATTAGGGAAAAAAAAAAAAACCAATATTTAGTCCAGCAGTGGACTGTTATAGGCTATTGATGATGATGATGATGATATAACTACATAATATTATGAGTTGTGACCTATTTGTTTTTGTAAAACTACCTAATTTATCGCTAACGGTAAGTAATGCTATGTTCGTGAACTAATTAATAAAATTAATAATTAGTAATACGCCACGATGTAATTAGGATTATATTTGTGCTCAGAAATTACAATATAGGTAGGGAGTAGGGACTGCCCTAAAATGAAACACCTACACAGTGGTCAGATTAGAGTGGCTGTGCACTGAGTCTTAAAATTAATTTCATCTGACTGAATAACTTTAGACAAAGGACTAAGTGAGGGTCGGAAAAGGGTTTACTGTAAGGCGCAAAATGTAGGTATATGGAAAACTGTTTACATTTAACAAATATGTAGCAAAATTAGGAACAATTTTGGGCCCCAGATTTAGTATTTAGAGGTTATCTACTCATGGAAAGGACAATAGAATTTTCTTTATTAGGGTTCCGTACCAAAATGGTAAACCAACGCTCTAACTAGTATAGTTTCTTTTATATGAAGAATAAACCTCTACAAACAAAGTTAACGATTAATAAGCAAATTAATATTATCGTTTTACTTTTACTTCTAGAGTACGGAACCCTCGGTGCGCGAGCCCGACTCGCACTTGGCCGGTGTTTTTTTATTAAAAAAGAATAGGTATTAGCCATGCTGACCTTGACTACTATTCACATTTCCCTGTCAAAAGAGCGTAAAGTTTGAGGCTGGAGTCACATCTGTGCGCATCGATTCGCATTTTGTCCATACAAAACTGTCTTTTTTCATTGAGTCGTGAACTCTATGAAAGAAAGCAGTTTTGTATGGACGAAATGCGAATCGATGCGCACAGATGTGTATAACCTTCAGTTTTCAGTCCGCACCTTTAACCGTTATGCGTATTGTGTTTCTGATGTAGCGACCCGCCCCGGCTTCACATGGGTAGTAGAGCATAATATTATGCCTCATCATCATTGTCAACCGATAAACGTCCACTGCTGGACAAAGGTCTCTTACATGGACTTCCACAGGCCTAGGTCTTGCGCCGCCTGAATCCAGCGGCTACCTGCGACTCGTTTCATGTCATCGGTCCACCTAAGTACAGTTTTTGCAATTCACGAAGGCGAGTGAGCTTTACTTGTGGTTACTTCGTGTACATGCACATTGCATAAGTGTGCGTGCCTGTCAAAGCCTACGAATTCAGAAACTTAATGAGTAAGCTGGCGAATAAGTGAAAATGACGAGTAAGGAAAATGACCAGTGGTACGCTAACCCGGGCAGGCGCGAGCATTGCGCTCGCTCACACTTATACAGATACGACACACACACAACCATAAGTCAGTCGCCCTTGTGAATTGCAAGAACTATAATATTATTTAGGCAACATTATGCCTACATAATATTGTTTTTTTCTGTCGTAGTTGCGTATATAGGGTCGCATCAGCTTGTTACGTCGAATATAATATGAAGATTTATTTTCGCGCGTGCTCCTTTTTATTTTGCGATAACGCGATATTCATTAAAATTATACGGTGTAAATGATTATCATAATGTGCATGAAATGCTTATCGTAATTAATGTATTTAAGTTGATCAGGACATACGAACAGGATCAGAAGTAACGGGAGTAACAAGTAAACTGTAAAACGAGTGAAATATCTGTAGGATACCTACTGTACTGTACCTTAGCTAAGAAAAAAATGTTATTGGTAGGTAAAAGGCAATTCAAGTAAGTACATAAATTTACGCTCACTGCAGATTAGTCTGGGAGTTATAAACAGCGGTCAAGTTAACGTCCCGTTTCCTTGAACCCCTCGTAAAATTAACTTTATTTAGTCGCATAAGTTTTGCCGGGTCAGGTATAAGGAGGGTCGCTCAGGTGACTGTAAAATTAAAGTTTTAATTATTGGATGTGGCCTCTATTCTGATTTTTACAGTAATATGGTACAGTAAAGTTTGTAGAAAGTAGGTACCTAGGTACTAGAAACTTGCTTCATGCTGTAACCCCCTAATATCCTGAAAATATAAAATTAAAAATCAGCCAGTTTGTAACGATATAAGCATATTGTTTACTTTTTAGTAGGTATTCGGCGGTATGATGCGTTCACTTTAAGTTGTCCGCTACCTCCGATCGCGTTTCCCTGCACCGCGCCCCAAGTGACACCCGCGTACTAGTACAGATATGCAAACTTTTGTCATTCGTTTCAAATTCTTTTTTGTTATTTTATATTGTTTTGTTACTATTGTTCGTTTGTTGTTTTCTACGATGAGAAAAAAGGAAAAGTTTTGCAAAGCGTAAGATTATATTTTACTACTTTCATTAATGACTTTCTTTTTAAGAGGATAAAAATGAGAAATAAAATTCAAAATTCAAGACGTCATTGCCGTGAAAAATATTGCCAGAAAAAAGTCTGTCGCCTTCCGTCGGATAGGTAATCAATCTAGGAAAACTCATTCAAAGAGCGTTCTTAGTTAAAACTAATTGCTAATAATGTTGGCGTAATCATTCGTAAGGTACATAATACAAAGAAACTCGCTTTATAATAATAAAAATTGAAATTTAAAAATCCCACAGGAACCCTTTATTTTTCCGGGATAAAAGGCCGAATTAAATATCTAGGTCCTCAACCTATACCCATGCAAAAAAAATTGGTTGTCTGTAGAGTCGGTTTACAGAGGATAGTTTCACATGATAACGTCACAAAGAAACATTGATGAAAAATTACATACTTTTATGAATTGAATGGAATTAATATCACTGAATTATCATTATTTTTTATAATACAAAGGAGTTAATTGAAAATTACAATTTTCTCTAGTCACAAGCCAACGCTTGGGCCGATCGTGCCTCTCTATCACTTGTTCCGCGCTCTCGCTTGCACGCGTAAGCTCAGGCGGAAGGTGACACTTTTTCGTACGTGCAGCCGGTGTTCATCGATTTATAAGACGTTATCACGTCAATAACATCTATCCGTTGCTTCATTGTTGTGCGTTTGAAGGAAAAATAAAACAAATATAAATTGTTATTTATAGTAGGTAGATACATCGAAACAAAAAACAAATATATAATAAATTGTTATTTAGTAAGGTAGATACATCGAATTCGAGGCTACAGAAAAGATTCTAATATATAAAATTCGTAAAAATGTATAAAGTGAAAATTGAATTCAAATATCCTGATTGAAATTGAGCCTAAGTACTTTAGCGTTACAAAGTTTCGAGTTTCCAACGATTTATCTCGCTTCTTATAATAAAATAGGAAAGTTGCTATCAATTTCTAGTCTCCACTCTGCAGTAACCTAGATAACAAATAATATTTTGTTCAAGATCGAGTTACGGACATGTTCAATCTATAGATCTATGTATTATTCATAGTACCTAAATAATAGAAATAATAAGCGGACTATGCTGTCTTTGTCGCGTTGGTCTAGTGGTTAAGCATGTTCGACTGCGCATGGCGAGGTTCTGGGTTCTAATTAATAAGCCCAATACGAAAAATAATGTTCATCTCATTTTATATGACTTTTCAGAGTGCATAATTCGGTGAAGTTATAGGTACAGACTACAGACTTCATCATTGATTCTGGTTTCTAATCCTGTTGTTGTTCATAGTACTCGGTACTCATACACGGTTTACACTTGACTTACATATACTTATACTTAGGCTGAGATCTATAGATCGTACTCAGGTTCTGCCCAAGACTCAAGATAGATTAAAATGAGACACAAATGTGTTCCGTTATAAATCTGTCTCATTTTAATTTAACTCAGTCTTGAGTCTGAGCTGATAGTGAGAGTGCCATCTATAGATCTTACCCTTAGACGTATTGAGGATCCACCGATCAGTTTTTTATTAGGCTATATTATTACGGTTATACAAGCCATTCTCGAGAGGTTTATTGAATGTGGGAAGGAAACCAATTAGCGGGCACTAGAAGATTCTAGTACTAGCTACCGGCTGCCGGATGGAGATTGCCGTCGCAATGGAGATTGACGCTTGAACATTAATCTCATTTTATAGTCTTTGCCGTATTTCATCCGGACCGACAGATTGTATTTTAAGTAAGTAGGCTGAACACCACGTCCTTTGTACCTCAACTATAAAAGGACAGACTATAAGTGAATAAACGTCGGACGTTTTGTGTGGCTTTTAAATAAATTGCTATTTCTATTTTTAAAAGAACTTAGTAGAGTCGACTACCTATCATGATTATTATTTACGTGTTATTATATTAAACCGATGAATCACGTGATTTTTGTTCGTTTACACTAAATGACATTGTTTATCAGCTTACAGACTTACAGCACATTTACTTACACGAAGTAATACGTATACAAATTCGATCTTGCTTCAAAACAGTTCTTACTAATAGAATAGGTGTACATGTGGAAGTGTGTCTGTTTGTTTGTTTGTTGGTTTGTTCTTCAAACACGCATCTGCAGAGCAACGAATTTTTTGGCGTGGTTATACCTACTTGAGGACTTGGAGTTACCGTGACATGGATTACCTTTCATCCCGGAAAAACAAAGGTTTCCTGAGGAATTTTTATACACCTAACTACACGCGGACGAAGTAGCAAATAAAAAACTCGTACTAAATAGGTAATAATAATAATTAATAATAATTTAAGCTGCGATGGCTTAAAGAAAGCCCCATTAAATTTTTTAACCTATGTAACTACGTAGGTGTGCTCTCGCTGGGATTCTAGGTAAATCATAAATCTCCTTGTTGTTCAAAATAAACCTAGATAGTTAGATACAGGTATTTAAGAAACAAACCTTGCTAAAACTAAGTGGATTATAAGATTACTGAGTATTACCGGGTTTGGCTCAATGCTAAAGACTTAAATGTTCTATAAATCTTTCATTTCACTGACTTGCTTGAAGTAAAATAAATAATATAGGATTTATTAAATGCGATTAAAGCATATCTTTCATGTTTTGAATGATTTTAACGATCTATAAACTGACTTTTATGGTCTCGATTCGATCCTAGCATTTACATATTATATGTATAGATATTTCTACCCGATTTTGAGTCTAATGTCTGTTTTACTAACGTAAGATACAATGTAAATATTATACAATGTACACATTTTAAATTCATGCTCTTAATAATATATAAAAATTCAAACCGACTTCAAACGCCACTGAAAAGTATAAAATAATTTCAGTTTGTACACGTATGTTGAAGTCGGGCGGGCCTGAAACGATGAAACGAATGCGCCACGCTAGCCAAAATTTTAATTTGTAGGTCCAAGCACAGAATATAATAGTACTCGGTACAGGTACGTTGAAGTCGGGCTAGCGTTGCAGTTTCATAGTTCTATTGAGGCCCGCCCGACTTCAACATACGTGTACAAACTGAAATTATTTTATACTTTTCAGTGGCGTTTGAAGTCGGTTTTTTTAAAAGAGTTTTTATATAATATTATTTTAAGCTTTTTAGTGTAGCTTCATAGGATAAATCTACACATTCTCTGATCGCAAGCGATTTGTTTCTCTTCATTGATCAAAACGAATCCAAACACTTCATAGCTGCTATGACGTCACAAGACAGTTGACCGATTTATTGTCTATTTTTACATGTTACATTTTTGATTATTAAATTATGTAATATTATATTCAAATACATACTTTAAATTAAAATTAACTTATAAATAAAATATAATAACTAAAATATATTATTAAAAGGAGTCCCTTTAGGCAAGGTTCCGAAGATACTGGCAGCGTTCCCCCTTTGAATAGCTAGACTAATTTTTTGTCCAAGGTAGCTGCCAGCTCTTCGGTCTAAGCTAGCTGCTATTAGTCTTTCAAGAGTGAACTAGTGTGCTAGATATCCTGGCTGCAGCATCAGCTCATCGTGTTGCCACCATTGCATTCTATGTAGAATCAAATACTGATCAAAACGAATCCAAACACGACATATCTGCTATTATTTTTAAAGACTGTTATACTAGTGTGTTGAATATCAGCTGGCTGCAGTTTCAGCTACATCATCAGAGCCATTCCATGGACATTTAAGACTACTTATCAATACGAATGAAACGAGCCCAAACTAAATGTGCTCATAACCACCGTTCAGCTTCATCATCAGACCCTGGATATTATCTAGGACCAGAGTACTTCTTAAGACAAATCAAACGAGCCCGAACTCCATGGTGTTACATCGTTACATGTTACAATAATATTGCATTGTAATCCGATTTACAATGCATATTTTCAGCTCAATCGGAAACCGGGAATGGTTCTAATACACCTTGCAAGACGTTACCTAAACATACATTGCAAGATATAAAAGCTTGTAAAAATAAGATGATAAATAGAAATTTAGCATAAGTAAGTATGTATGTTATGTACTAGGCATGGTTAAAAGTCTACACATACCTACTCTGATCGCGAGCGATTTCGTCTCATTCATTGAGGAGTTCCATCCTCCATCTCCGAAGATATTCTTCAAGTCTTCACCAAATTTAAATGGGACCTACCTGCAGATACGCCCTTTCAAATAAAAAAAAATTGAAATCGGTTAAGATTTGAGGGAGATATGGAGTAACAGCGACAAAAAAACTTGAGAGGTGTCAAGGGACACCCGGATGGAACGAAGTTCCTAGGAATTGGAACCCTCCGGTTTGTTCAGGGATGACGGCAAGAGGCCGGACGGGATGACTATAGTACCGTGGACGATGGATCGCGCACTGGTGTGGGACGTGACTTGCGTTGATACGTTGGCTGCGTCCCACCTACCGGGCTCGTACCAAAAGGCGGGTGCAGCTGCCGAATCCGCTCAGTTGCTTAAGCGCCGCAAATACTCTGCCATTTCTAAGGATTATATTTTTGCGGCGCTTGCTTTTGAGACTCTGGGTCCATGGTCATCGGACACGAACAATTTTGTAAAAGTCGTCTCCCAAAAATTGATCCACGCCTCTGGTGACCAAAGAGCTGGCGCTTATTTAGCCCAAAGGCTTAGCCTCGCTATTCAGAGAGGTAATAGCGCCAGTGTTTTGGGCACCATGCCCATTAGCGATCACTTGGACGGCGTGTATTTTTAGTAGTAATTTTTTCACTTTTATATAATATGTAGATATAGAGATTTATGTGATAAAAATTATTTGAATAAAAAACATTTAGGTATACCTTGTCTAAAGATCTCAACCTCAGACCAATTTGGGAGTTAAGAGCATATTTATTATCGTTATCAGGATGTTTTAGAAATAAAATAGGGCTACAACGAATAATCACGGAGAACTGTCTGAATAATTCAACAACGCTGGGCCAATAGTACCTACCTAATAAATATTTAGTCGGGTAGTATTGGAGCGATTTCAGACTAGCGTATTTTTTGGCGCGTATAAGCTCGTATCGGCATACGCTCTTACACGCGCGCCACACTTTGAACTTCAAAAAACCGAACGCGCGTATACGCGCTTATTCCGGCGTATGCTCTCCAACCGCGGTGGTTCGGAGTTCGGACCACTTAATAGGTAATCGGACGAACTCGGCTCGCTCTCAAACGAGCTTATAAGCGTAACAACGCTCGTACGAGTTGCGCGTGTGGCAAAAGGTGTTTAAAACCCAAATCTACGGGAACTACACGGGTATCAGATATATCTAAATATGAATTTAAAGAAGAAGAAGAAAGAAAAAATATGAATTCTATAGTATAATATCATTATACTGTAGAATTCATATGTTTTTCTTTCATATTTAATAGAAGAGCGGCGTATTCGTTGAAAGATGGAAAACTTTTCACTTCAGAATAACAAAATCGAGAATGTTATTGGTGAAAATTTTATCGCAGACCATCTACTGATAAGAGAATTAAGAGCTCTTCAACTCTACTCTTTACTTTGTAAGACTGAAAGAATGGCTCTATTCTTCCCTGGTCCGTCATGTGGCGCTTATTGTCATAGTAAAACGCGAAGTTTCCACTTTCCTATCTGAAGTGGAATAAAACGAGCGTTAGAAATTTTAACATTGAGACTGAGAAAATAAAATACAAAAACTTGTTTTCAAGTATAAAAGAGACATTGTAATAAAACATGAGGATCTTTCTACGTAGACTTCAATGTTGTTATTTTTACGTGAGGCTGGTAGCATATCTCCTCCGCAAAGCCGGAACAGCGGAATAAAAGGGATGCATTCATAATTAAACCTCTGCGTTTAACATTTACCATTTAAACGTTTACCATTTTACTGTAGTAAACAGAAGTAAAACTATTGCAAAAGGGTATGACCTGTCCTAATGCAGACGTTAAATCAGCCACTTCCGCTATGGTTTTTATAATATAATTATTGCCACGTTGACCCCACTTCTCGGCCCTTACTTTAAAATAAAATAGCACATCTCTGACGCAAAGCTATAGCAGCAGAATGAAAGAGAATAGAAAATGAATTAAGCGAAACATTAGCGAAACTGCCTGCTGTTACTCAGAACTATGCATCTATATTTTTCGTTCACGGTGGATGTGTCTTAATGGCCTCAAGAATGAGAATTTTCAGAAGAGTGTCAAGTACTTCTAAGAAATCCCGATAGACAATATTGACATTGGTTGTAGCCATTTCCAATAAGGAAAATTAATTAGTTTATTACATCGAGATCACTTCGGAAGCTAAAGATGTGGCCTTCTCTTAAGTAATGGCATTGACAGCGGACGGCGTATTTCATCATATTAAAACTAATTTTCCTTTTTTCTTTCGAAATAGCATTAAAGTAGTATACTCTTAGTATGCTAAAAGCGGTATCATCATGTCGTAACTTGTAAAAGTTTATGGAACATGTGCCTCGCATTTGAAATTCCTACCAATATTAGATTCATGCGAAAGTGTGGTTATTATCTATTTTTTGGATTGTTGGTTTGTTCTTCAATCCCGTTCAACGTGATCGTTTGTATGGGTACAGCTGCGGTCCTGGATAACGGCTACTTTAATCCAGAAAAAAAGGGTCCCTGCGGGATTCTAGGAAATCTAACTCCACAAGTGCCTATTTTTAACCGACTTCAAAAAAGTTATTAATTCGTCGGAATTTTTTTTTCTTATTTTTTTTTAATGTATGTTCACCGAATACTCGAAGACGCCTGAATCGATTTGGAAAATTATTTTTGTTTGAAAGGGTATACTTGAAATCGGTCGAGCGGTTTTTAAAAAATCTACAGTAAATTATATACTTTGTAGTGGTGCGGGCGTTTGTAGTCGGTTTTTTTTAAATATTTTTTTATATTAAATTATATATGAATATTTACTGATACATAGACAACATTTTTTCTAAATTTTTACCTTCTACTAAGTAGGTACCTAACCTAAGCAGAAACTATAGCCATTTCATTTGAAAAACCTGTATTCATAAAATGATAATGCATAGCTTCATTATACGTGTTGTACTGGTAGCTTGTCACGCAAAAATTGCATACAACCAGTTACTAATGCAGTTTACCGGGACTCGGAATCGGGGTGTTCACCGGGCGAAGCGAACTGGGTCACCGGGGCAACAGCATCGGGTGGTGAATCTGGAGCGAGTACAATCTGTACCTAGAACGATCGGCAACTTGTTAATATTAATTACTTTTAGATTACTACTCCAACCGGTATAAACGAATAGAAAGAGGTTTACAACCTGTAAACCTCTTTCTATTCGTTTTTACACGATTTTATAGTAAAGGACAGAGGAGATTAGACTTTTGTCTTAGCTTATATGTATGGCCGGGTTTAAGTTTTTAAGTACTCTAACTTGTTAAACAGAAAATCTCTTTCTATAAAACAAAGTCGGGTTATTTAGTTACTGTTACACCATTTATAACTCAAGAACGGCTGCGCCAATAATAATATTTATTATCTTTAATTTGTTAGATTTGTCTCTGCCTGTATATTGAAATAACTACATCGGTTGAATTCACGAAAAAAAATTTATGAAGAAAATTAATTTTCTCATACATTTTGTATGGAACGATTTTTTGATATAGGGTCTCGAGAACGGATTGACTGATAGCGATAATTTTTTTATAGAATAGTTGAGGGCAAAGCGAGTCACCTTTTGCTCCGGAAAAACAGTACCTAACCTAACTCACGCGAATCTCGTATAAAGTCGCGGGCAAAAGCTAGTCAAATATTAATTTATCTCTGAGATTAATCTAAACTTAACACCAAGAATGTGCTGATAAGGTTTACGCAGTACTTTCCTAATTAAACAAGAAGGTAAACCTTTGAGAGGTAGGTAAACTAATATCCTATTCTATAGATTGTAAAAGTTAATTTATCAAACTCTAACATGCGTACCTACCTAGTTTTACACAAGTCGGTTTGTTGGTGGTATATTTCCTTTTATTCGCTAACAAAAGACGGAGATAAACTCTGATTAATATAATATCTTGAGGCCCAGCCACCGGGGCAGCCTGAGATCCATTTATTTTATCATTGAAGCGAAAGTTGACATAAATTGCGTGATCACGGTGCGTGTAATGAATTTTTGTAAAATCTATTTTCACGTTCTTACGTACTTTCTTTTCACTTTTCTGTTTTGTTCAGTTTTTGATATTGATAATTTTGCCCAACATGATAAACCCAATTCCCTATTTTATTAAATAATTTATTGTGTTCTGATTCGTCATGAAGGATTTAGGATTTCATTTAACTAACTAAGGATTTGAAACTAATCCTTTGGTACGAAGCAAGGAAAATATTAAGTAATAATAATTGTTTCCTTGTTGCAGAAAGCGGGAACTACAAAAATGGGATCAAAGCTGGTATGGGCTTTGTTAACCATCTGCTTATCCCACGTGCTCTCGGCACCGTTGGCTCAGAACACAGGTAAGCGTTTACATTTGAAGATTACGTATGATATTAATAAAATTAATAATTTAATTTGTCAAGATTACCACCGGTTCGGAAAGCAGCTTCTTATCAGGAGAGCGTGCAAGAGCGTCTTGCCGCCACTTCTCAGAAGAATCTGTTGTTGAAAAATCATTTTAAAATATAAGAATTTACAATTTGTTCTATTGAACACAATCTGCAAACTAAACTGAATTTAGTTTAATGTTAAAATTCTAAAAATAGTGAAAAAATAAATAAGCTCTTGCTCGATCCTCGGTCATCATCTTTCTAACACCTACTCATTGAGACCATTCTAATGAGCCCTAACACACTGAATCTACTGTAAGTTGCTAAGGAGTTGTGTATCTCGCTTTCTACTTCATGCTGCAGCATCAAATTATCAGAAATAACAGTGATCAATACGAATCCTTTTAAACGCATTTGATAAACTGAAAACACTGAACCGATTTTGATAAGACATGTCTTAGAATCACCGCTAGAAAACCTGCTTTTAAATTAAAAAAAACCGCACCCAAATCGGTTCGAGCTACGGTGCCACAGACAGACACACACACATAGTTCAAACTTATAACACCCCTCTTTTTGCGTCGGGGGTTAAAAACAAACTTAGTACTTAGATATTAGTTAGATATTTACTTAGATATTAAATCATAAATTGATAAATCTATAAAACTATTAAAATTCACTACTATTTATTACGTATAACACACGATTTCTGCCTGCAGACAGACAGCATGTCTTTGATAATTGTTACTCAGAAATAATAATCTATATGGGCAAGTGCTGTTCCTATGGACGCTTGTACCTGTGGACACAATCGATTCCGTCGAAACTAGCAACCCTAAAATTCTAATTTGAACGTGACCGAAAAGCTTTGTCTATGGTTGACTGTTCGCGTTCAAATTAGAATTTAAGGGTTGCTAGTTTCAACGGAATCGATTGTGTCCACAGGTACAAGCGTCCATAGGAACAGCATTTGCCCCTATATGTAATAAAAGCGTGGACTTGCCGTGTCTGTACATTAAAGATTTTTGCAAATAATGACTAGCAAACGTTAGGAATAATTAATTATAATTATAAATATTTGCCCAGCTTTGCAAGGCTTTGCATTGTTCCCCAGAGTATAGACTCTATACTCTGGAATGGGGAGTATAGAGTATCGAATACTCGTATTCTATACTATAGAGTATAGAGTATCGAGGCACTGCCAGGGTAAAAAGGGATACGGTTTTAATCGTACACACAGACCATGTGAATTGTGAAAAAGACCGCTATCTGCGAGGCTATAATTCTTATAGTGGATATCGATGTTTTAGCCAGAAAGTTCATTCGTAACACGTAGCACAAGGATCTACAACGTAGACAGCCCACTGCTACGTAGTTAGATGCTATTTTAAAATAGTGGGCATGTACGTATAGAGCCAGACGCAGTAAGTACCTTTTTGAGGTAAAAATACATTATTGTATTGAAATATTATCACTTTTATTTTCAGTTCTATACACAAACTTTCAGTTCTAGAAGCTTTAAAACAGCTTTTATAACATATCTGTGCGTTGCATTGATAAGAATACTGTTTCCTACAAACTATAAAATGGATTTTAATAGCTCTTGTAAAAAAAGCTAAATTAACTCTTATAATATAGGAATAATAATTTAAAGGAACATGTAATTTAGCATTAATTTGTATCTCGTTGAGAATATAGGTCACTGGGTTCTAGGTTATTTACTTAGTTTACGATGGTCCAAATACGCCGCACAATTGAAACTCGAGCTTATTATTTACGTAAAAAAATATTTCGTACGTTTTTATAAAAGTAATTGTTTCCGTTTTTCTTATTAGTCTGCCTGCTCAAAGTGATGTAGTCAGATTTCTTACGAAATTAAAAAGATATAAATGTAGTATTCTTATTGTATCGGCTCTTCTTATCGTAATAAGGCGAATTTTGAAGATTGAAGTAATTTACCATGATTAATATTCATACAAATTAACTATGCTTGTTCTTACTCGGTCACTAAAACGAGCGCTCCGTGGTAGTAGCACAGAGAAAGGAGGTTCACCTTATACTGTGCTAGTAGTAACTTTTACGGTGTTCGATTATTTGTTCGGCGGAAGTATAGTGAAGCGCACGCTATGGAAGCAAATATGAGATTACTTGTGTTGTAATTTACTTGAAGTTTAAAACAAAGAGAAGACGAGTGAAGCGCACGCTATGGAAACAAATATGAGATTACTTGTGTTGTAATTTACTTAGAAGTTTAAGACAAAGAGAAGACGAGTGAAGCGCACGCTATGGAAACAAATATGAGATTACTTGTGTTGTAATTTACTTAGAAGTTTAAGACAAAGAGAAGACGAGTGAAGCGCACGCTATGGAAACAAATATGAGATTACTTGTGTTGTAATTTACTCGAAGTTTAAGATAAAGAGAAGACGAGTGAAGCGCACGCTATGGAAACAAATATGAGATTACTTGTGTTGTAATTTACTTGAAGTTTGAGAAAAAGAGAAGACGAGTGAAGCGCTCGCTATGGAAGCTAATATGCGATCACTTGTCTTGTAATTTACTTGAAGTTTAAGAAAAAGAGAAGAAGCTTTCAAAGAGAATATTGGGTCCATCCCTGATCCCTTGTTTCCGTTATCTGTGGGTCCATCCTTTAATTTCTGCCGAGCCCTCAACTACTCTGGACTAAAATCCGCTGTCTGGGTTGAAGTTTGACACGCCTTGAATGTTAGTTCTATTGTTTTTCGAGGACACAACGTTCGCGATGTGTGATGTGATATTATAATTATTTCGGGATGAATGATATTATAACTAGTGGTTCGCCCCGAACTGAGACCTCGCGGTAACGGTATCCCATGATTATTCATTCAATCGATACATGATAACCAAAACTGACATTATTATTATGCCCGTTTTCACCAAACATACCTAAATCATCCCCTAAGTAGGAGTCTCTTAACGTAGGTAGCTCCTAAATACAATCCTAAGTCCTAACATCCGTCCCAATATCCTTTTAGGTGTCCCGTACAGGATCGTGATAAATAAGTTGACAGAAAACATCAATCACCTAACTTATAGGTAGCCCGTAAAGGTTAGGGAACGTTAGTGAAAACATTGAATTATTTATCAAACATTGAATTTAACTCGTAGTTCCATGGGAATAGTTACTGACTGCGCCATCTATTAGCATTATTGTGAAGCTATGTTGATGCTATATGAATTACTGACGCCCATTAAAAATTAAATAATCTCGTTTCTTTATAATATTCATATAATTTTAGTATTTGTTGTTCAAGTACAGGATATAAGTGACCTAAAAACATAAAATCAGTTTGAAAATCCATAGCGGATTTTTCTAGAGAGCGTCTTCAAGCGAGCGTATAAAATCGCCACTTTGAAAGCCCCCCATTTCGTCAATTTTAAGGGAAAAATTAAAAAAAAAATATTTTTGTACTCAGTTCAAAATTATCTTTAAAATGATACGTAACAATTTTATGTAACGCGATTTTTTTTTTTTTACTTCGCATTCGCTTCTATGAGAGCCCCCCTGAAATAAAGATTTTCATAACTTTTTAAGCCATTTTCGGCTGGAGGCCATCGGTTTACATATTATATCTAAATTTGAAGTAATTACGTTCAGTAATTCAAAAGTTATAAGGCTCTGACAGACGGACGGACGGACGGACGGACGGACGGACAAGTGCAAATCGCCCTAGTTAACTCAAAGACCTTCGCTTCGCTCGGTCGATTATAATAAATAATTTATTCGGGCGGGAAATGTATGGCGTACATTTAGTCCCTCGTATGCGTTATTCGATGCAGTTGTAAGCGATTTATACTTATAGACAAAGGGAGAATTATACTATAGACAATTGGGAGAGGCCTTTAGCCCAGCAGTGGACTGTTATAGGCTATTGATGAAAGTATAATTAACATGCAGTTGAATGTGAATATTTTTTTGAATACCTACAATAAAAACTTGCTTCAGTCTAACATAATCTTCTTACATTTTAATAACGTTATATTCCATTCCCACCGCCCACACAATTTCGTAGGAAATAATTCGTGTTGCGCAACGAGCGACGACGCCGTTTTATTTTCAGGTCGAGGTAAGTACTTATACTACGCATAAGCCCTTTACAATGTAAATTGTACCTTTGTATTTCCGCAAACCATTTTAATGAAGAAAGATTTTGCTCTATAATGTACAATATACATAGGTAGCTACTGTTACAAATAGTGTGTCCATAAACAAATAAATCATTGAATAATTCACAAATATAAACTGTATAAATGAGTTTATAATAATATTATCAAGAAAAAAGAAATATTTGAAATCATTTTCACAACTTTCTTGTTTTAAATGGAGTTCCCCAATAACTAATCCTGACCTTCATTGGTTTTCCTTTTCATTAAAAAGGTAATTTTACTATTAATAATAAAAAGGTATGCCTTCACGACAAAGCAACTGAACCGATTTGGCTGAAAGCAATGGAAATAGTTAATTCCCAGAATTAACACAATCTATATTTTATCTCGGAAAATTAAAAAGTTTCCGCGGGAATCAAAAAACCTTAATTCACGAATTCTATGTCTGCTGCTGCTCAATAGCGCCAAAAGTTTATTTACAATGCATGTACATACAACGTTTTTACGGTTCCGTAGTAAACAAGGAACCCTTATAGTTTCGCCATGTCCGTCCGTCTGTCCGTCCGTCCGCGGTTTAGCTCAGAGACTATTGGTACTAGAAATCTGAAATTTGACAAGGGTATAAGGCTGAATTTAGTGCTCGACCGACGGTCAGCGCGTACCGTACGCGATGATCGTACATCCTGATTGGCAGTCGTGGCCAAGCGTTTAGTGCTTAACTGACGGAAAACTTAGCCAGACGTGTACAGTTGCGAAGAAAAATGAATCCATTTGTTAACTCTATAATATGTGCGTACTATTTACGCAAACGATTACGATTACGGCACAAAAGACGGAGAAGATATCATGTGCACCCAATAATTATAGACCGGCTAATTGAAGGAGAATTTTGTACATTGTATTCTAAATTGCGAGAACACGAGGAAAAATTTTTTGAGTACTTCAGGATGTCTATCAGAAGTTTTGATGAACTGCTAGCTAAACTACAGGATAATTTGAAACATAACAACATGTTCCGTATTCCAGTGCCACCAGTAGAAAGATTGGCCGTTACTTTAAGGTAAGTACCTACTAATTTACTATTTTTTTTTTATCTATTTTTTGTTTTTTACTTTTTTTATGATATAGAATGGCGAAACGAGCTAAAGGCCCACGTGATGTCAAGTGCCTACATGTGCCCATTAATACTGCAACACCATCCAGGCTGTTGCCCAAATGGTATTGAAAATCTCGTTCGCCAAACAGGGACATGAAGATGGAAAGTCTCATGTGATTGCAATTTCACCGGCACCCGCACCCTTCCACTGGAACACAGCATTGTAACATTACTGTTTAGCAGCAGAAATAGGTACGGTGGTAGTACTTTATTTCCCGGGCGAGCTCTTTCACAAGGAGCCCTACTACTACTTAAAAAATTACTTAAATCTTTTTCTATAGTTGTTAGGACAAAAATAACTCAAAAGTTCATATAATTAGTATTTTAATTAAAAGTGTTAGAAAAGTAATCGATTCACATTTTCTGGAAGGTAAGATATTCTTCCAACGTGTAGGTTGGAGTCGATGAATCACCTTGCAATACCAATTGTTGAGTTGCGGGTTCTTCTATAAAATGAGAATTTTGTTCAGGACGGGGTTGAGATGTGGATTGTTCTGTTGAGTATAGAGTAGCTATATCTGAATGTTCCGACATCGTAGAAAAAGTATGGGATGTCCCAGGCCGGTCTTCACCAGAGCTGTTAACGCTTGAAATTTCGATGGCTTTTTTTAGCACTTCCGAACGGAAAAGTAATTTTTGGTGATTAGAAAAACTTTGCATGATCGGCAGAAGCGAACAAAAAAACGACATATCATCGTTCTGCATCAGCTTTGTGTTCTCTTTAAATATGTTCAACATTTCTCTCTCAAAACTGTCGTCTTCATCAGGAATTCTCTTTCGCCTTCTATGCACATTTTTCGGTCTACTTGCAGCAGTTTGGTTTATATGCGAAGTGTTGGGGCCCTCGGACGTAGAAGGTACAGCATTTTGGTTTGATGGAGGGTTTGAAGAAGAACCTTCTCCTGTATCGATAGTTGGTGGTTCGCTAGTTGATCGGGATTCAATTGTGTTCTGACTAACTAAAATTGAATCTTCAGTGTCTACTATTTGTTTTTTATCTAGAAATTGCATACAGTCAAAAAATATATATTTCTTTTTGTTTCCACCTCCAGATCCAGATTTTGTATTTTTCAGTGTGACTTTGCACCTTACATAGGCGTCGCGCGCTGTTTTCCACCGCTGCTGCACTTGTTTTTCTGTAAGTATAATAACTGATTTTTTTTTTGTTTCAGATACCTAGTGACTGGCCAACGATACAGTGATATTTATTTCAGTTACCGTCTCGGTACGGCAACTATCGGTGGAATCATTAAAGAAGTATGTGCAAAGATTTGGGGACTACTTCACGAAGAATGCCTTTCCTTACCGAATACACAGGAAGAATGGCTTAAAGTCGCTGCCGGGTTTGAGAAGATAGCAAACTTCCCTAACTGCATCGGCAGTATAGACGGGAAGCACGTAAGAATAATCTGCCCTGATCACAGCGGAAGTTTGTTTTCAAATTACAAAAAATATTATTCTGTTGTTCTATTGGCGATGTGTGATTCTGACTATCGCTTCACCTATATAAATGTAGGTGCATGTGGAACAGATTCCGATTCAAATATTTTTAAGGAAAGCAGTTTGCTTACTAAATTAAATAACGGAGAAATAATATTACCTGCACCAAAACCACTACCGAATACTACAGAACCACTTCCATACATGATTATCGGCGATTCTGCGTTCGGTATATCGAACAAAGTTTTAAGACCTTACGCACGAAGTAATCTAACACATAAAAAAAAAATATTTAACTATAGATTAAGCCGTGCTAGGAGGTATATTGAGTCTACTTTTGGAATAATGAGTAATAAATTCAAGATATTTCATAGACCAATGAATACTTCCTTGCCTAATACAATAGCAATAATAAAGGCGTGTTGCGTTTTACATAACTTCATTAGGGAACGGGATGGTTACAGAGTAGATGACACGTTAACTATCGAAGGGTTCGAAGATCATAACCTCAATATGAACCGTAATATCAGATCAGGCGATATGATAAGGGATAAATTTGCAAACTATTTCGTTTCTCCTGATGGTACTGTATCGTGGCAAGATGCTAGTATCTTCTAATAAACTCATAAAATACAAAAATACTGTTTTATTTACTTACCTATAAGTTTTTTCTCATTGTCTGAGAGTTCGTCGTAATTTTGGATTATTGCTTGGCAAACTTCATGCCAAGCTTTAATTTTGGCATCACGATCTTTGTACAACTGACAAGAGAGGTCCCACAATGGCGGACGAAGATGCACCTCAGTTATAACTCGCTCGGTATCGATATTCATTTTTGTACTCGATAATTCACGATATTGCGTACGCGCGTGTGGTCGGTTGCTCGGTCAGCGTTGCACTGAACGCGGGTGTATATCACCTAGCGCGTCAGTCAACCGACGCACGCCGGACCGACGAGCTTGACCGACGGTTTTCGTCAGCGCGACGTAGCTGTACGCGCGTATCAATTCATCAGCACTGCATTGTAGTCGTTCATACGTTTTCATTGATATAGCTACGCTCGAACGACCTCAGCGCTCACCGTCGGTAGAGCACTAAATACAGCCTAAATATCAATCACGCCGACAAAGTGGTGAAATAAAATTGTGAAATATATTTTTTTAGGGTACCTCCCCTACATGTAAAGTGGGGATGAATTTTTTTTCTCGTCTATCCCATAATGTGGGGTGTCGTTGAATAGGTCTTTCAAAAATATTGTGGGTGTGGGAACACCATTTTTCAATTCAGGGATCCGTTTAGGAAATATGATATTTTAAAGTGCTAAATTTTATTAGAGTCAAGTGTCCCCCCCCTCTGCCAGCTAAATGGTTGTATATAGGATACAAGAAAAAATTCACAGCAGTAGTATATATAATGAATTTTAAAGGAAAACTATCACCGCTAAGTAGGGTTCATTAGTTAAGGAGTTATATATCTGTTTTTTCCAAGTTAGGTATTACACGTAGTGTAAGTTGCATATTTTGTTGTATATAGTATTTAAACCATGGAACTCAAAATATATTCAATATTCATAAATAAAATAAAAGCACTATCCTAGGTCAACAATAATACTTTCAACTACTTTCAACAATAAGACTTTCAACTACGGAACCCTACACTGCGCGTGGCCCGACACGCACTTGGCCGGTTTTTTTTATTAAATAATAATTTGTGAGAAACAATTGGTAAATAGAATACAAAGTAGATTGTTATACATGAGGGTTAAAGTAATTCACGAGAGGTTTGTCCAATGTACGCTTATATATAAACAATCTCTTGGTATGTACACTGTACAGCCTCGCTGCATTGCTGAAGCGTACATTGGACAAACCTCTCGTGAATTACTTTAACCCTCATGACATAACAATCTACTTTGTATTCTATTTACCAATTGTTTCTCACAAATTATTATTTAATAAAAAAAACCGGCCAAGTGCGTGTCGGGCCACGCGCAGTGTAGGGTTCCGTAGTTGAAAGTCTCAAATATTAATGTATAGTCTCAAATATATACCTACATAATAGCTTGTGTAAGCAGTGGAATAAAATAAGAAAATCTCTCATCTTACTCATCATCTCAAAAGAAGAACTCATATTAGTTGCTTGTTAAAAGAGATTTCAACTTCCTATTCAAAGCAAATCTGCCTGACAGTATCATGACTACCTGGAAGTTCGTAATGAGAGATTTCAAGGGGATGTCAAGATTAAAATGATAGCAAAACAGCCTGTCGTAAAGTGACGTGATAAGGGAATTAAATAGTCCGATGTGATTATACGGAGGAAGGGACAAAAAGGTCGTGCTGGGACATCGTGAGGTCGCGAGGGTTAGTGCCTATCGAGTAGGTACGATATGATCTGACGCGATGGAATAAAATAATATGATAAGGAAAAACTGTATAGGGAAGGAAAAACTTAATTATATTAATATTATAAGCTTAGAATAATTATAGAATCTTATAACCTTAGAATCTAAGATTATAAGCTTTTGCCAAAGATAAATTGGGTTTGGAAAATTTCAAGATGGGTCAACGCGATTTGTTACGTAATTATCCCCGGTTTATGAACAAGTTTAAATGTCTGACTGTGATTTTGAACCAACTTTGGCTCTACCATAACCTATACACTAAACACGCATTTTTTTTTTAACTTCTGTTTGGTGTCCGTGAACTTAGCAGAGCAAGTGCCAGCAGATCAAAAATAAAATGGAGTTCTGTTCGCATGCAGATGAGTTCTATAGTTCCTGATACATTTTAGAGATAGTTCTGGCGAGATAACCGAAAAAACGTCTGTTGAAAAAATGATCTGCTAACTTCCGGTAGCAGATCATTTTCCAGAAAATCAAAAATTAAAGTGTGTTCTGTACGCATCTGGCTGAGTTCTAGAGTTCCCTATACTTTTCAGAGATAGTTCTAGCATTTTTACCTAAAAAAAGTCGGTAAAAAAAAATGATCTGCTACGGGAAGTTAGGAGAGCATCTGGCAGAAAATAAAATAAAATTCACAGAAACGAGTACTTTCTCTAACGAGGCTAAAACTCTGCGTCTTAAGATAGAACAGTAATAAAACTATCACATCTAGCAAATAATTGATCTGAAACTCTCTTAAAACTTCCAGCAGAGCATAGCAGAAGATGACCATGAGTCGTCGACATGAAATAATAACTATAATTAAAAAATTCACTTACAACAGAACTCTCACCCTAGAGACTAGAACTCTTTGGAACTATTTAGACGAGTGAAAGGTCTATACTTTCCATTACAAATCTAAACTAGAACTCTCTTAAAACTTCTAGCAGAGCATAGCAGAAGATGACCATGAATTGTCGAAATGAAATAATAACTACAATTTAAAAATTTCGTTGACACCAGAACTCTCACCCTAGAGACTAGAACTCTTTGGAACTATTTAGACGAGTGACAGGTCTGTAGTTTCCATCACAAATCTAAACTAGAACTCTCTTAAAACTTCCAGCAGAGCATAGCAGAAGATGACCATGAATCGTCGAAATGAAATAATAACTACAATTTAAAAATTTCGCTGACACCAGAACTCTTACCCTAGAGACTCCAACTCTTTGGAACTATTTAGAGGAGTGACAGGTCTAAAGTTTCCATCACAAATCTAAACTAAAACTCTCTTAAAACTTCCAGCAGAGCATAGCAGAAGATGACCATGAATCGTCGAAATGAAATAATAACTATAATTAAATAAATCACTTACAACAGAACTCTCACCCTAGAGACTAGAACTCTTTGGAACTATTTAAACGAGTGACAGGTCTATAGTTTCCATCACAAATCTAAACTAGAACTCTCTTAAAACTTCCAGCAGAGCATAGCAGAAGATGACCATGAATCGTCGAAATGAAATAATAACTATAATTAAATAAATCACTTACAACAGAATTCTCACCCTAGAGACTAGAACTCTTTGGAACTATTTAGACGATTGACAGGTCTATAGTTTCCATCACAAATCTAAACTAGAACTCTCTTAAAACTTCCAGCAGAGCATAGCAGAAAATGACCATGAATCGTCGACATGAAATAATAACTACAATTTAAAAATTTCGCTGACACCAGAACTCTACCCTAGAGACTAGAACTCCTTGGAACTATTTAGACGAGTGACAGGTCTATACTTTCCATCACAAATCTAAACTAGAACTCTCTTAAAACTTCCAGCAGAGCATAGCAGAAGATGACCATGAATCGTCGAAATGAAATAATAACTACAATTTAAAAATTTCGCTGACACCAGAACTGTTACCCTAGAGACTCCAACTCTTTGGAACTATTTAGAGGAGTGACAGGTCTAAAGTTTTCATCACAAATCTAAACTAGAACTCTCTTAAAACTTCCAGCAGAGCATAGCAGAAGATGACCATGAATGGTCGAAATGAAATAATAACTATAATTAAAAAAATCACTTACAACAGAACTCTCACCCTAGAGACTAGAACTCTTTGGAACTATTTAGACGAGTGACAGGTCTATAGTTTCCATCACAAATCTAAACTAGAACTCTCTTAAAACTTCCAGCAGAGCATAGCAGAAGATGACCATGAATCGTCGACATGAAATAATAACTACAATTTAAAAATTTCGCTGACACCAGAACTCTACCCTAGAGACTAGAACTCCTTGGAACTATTTAGACGAGTGACAGGTCTATACTTTCCATCACAAATCTAAACTAGAACTCTCTTAAAACTTCCAGCAGAGCATAGCAGAAGATGACCATGAATCGTCGAAATGAAATAATAACTACAATTTAAAAATTTCGCTGACACCAGAACTGTTACCCTAGAGACTCCAACTCTTTGGAACTATTTAGAGGAGTGACAGGTCTAAAGTTTCCATCACAAATCTAAACTAGAACTCTCTTAAAACTTCCAGCAGAGCATAGCAGAAGATGACCATGAATCGTCGAAATGAAATAATAACTACAATTTAAAAATTTCGCTGACACCAGAACTCTCACCCTAGAGACTAGAACTCCTTGGAACTATTTAGACGAGTGACAGGTCTATAGTTTCCATCACAAATCTAAACTAGAACTCTCTTAAAACTTCCAGCAGAGCATAGCAGAAGATGACCATGAATCGTCGAAATGAAATAATAACTATAATTAAAAAAATCACTTACAACAGAACTCTCACCCTAGAGACTAGAACTCTTTGGAACTATTTAAACGAGTGACAGGTCTATAGTTTCCATCACAAATCTAAACTAGAACTCTCTTAAAACTTCCAGCAGAGCATAGCAGAAGATGACCATGAATCGTCGAAATGAAATAATAACTACAATTTAAAAATTTCGCTGACACCAGAACTCTCACCCTAGAGACTAGAACTCCTTGGAACTATTTAGACGAGTGACAGGTCTATAGTTTCCATCACTAATCTAAACTAGAACTCTCTTAAAACTTCCAGCAGAGCATAGCAGAAGATGACCATGAATCGTCGAAATGAAATAATAACTACAATTTAAAAATTTCGCTGACACCAGAACTGTTACCCTAGAGACTCCAACTCTTTGGAACTATTTAGAGGAGTGACAGGTCTAAAGTTTTCATCACAAATCTAAACTAGAACTCTCTTAAAACTTCCAGCAGAGCATAGCAGAAGATGACCATGAATGGTCGAAATGAAATAATAACTATAATTAAAAAAATCACTTACAACAGAACTCTCACCCTAGAGACTAGAACTCTTTGGAACTATTTAGACGAGTGACAAGTCTATAGTTTCCATCACAAATCTAAACTAGAACTCTCTTAAAACTTCCAGCAGAGCATAGCAGAAGATGACCATGAATCGTCGACATGAAATAATAACTACAATTTAAAAATTTCGCTGACACCAGAACTCTACCCTAGAGACTAGAACTCCTTGGAACTATTTAGACAAGTGACAGGTCTATACTTTCCATCACAAATCTAAACTAGAACTCTCTTAAAACTTCCAGCAGAGCATAGCAGAAGATGACCATGAATCGTCGAAATGAAATAATAACTACAATTTAAAAATTTCGCTGACACCAGAACTGTTACCCTAGAGACTCCAACTCTTTGGAACTATTTAGAGGAGTGACAGGTCTAAAGTTTCCATCACAAATCTAAACTAGAACTCTCTTAAAACTTCCAGCAGAGCATAGCAGAATATGACCATGAATCGTCGAAATGAAATAATAACTATAATTAAAAAAATCACTTACAACAGAACTCTCACCCTAGAGACTAGAACTCTTTGGAACTATTTAAACGAGTGACAGGTCTATAGTTTCCATCACAAATCTAAACTAGAACTCTCTTAAAACTTCCAGCAGAGCATAGCAGAAGATGACCATGAATCGTCGAAATGAAATAATAACTACAATTTAAAAATTTCGCTGACACCAGAACTCTCACCCTAGAGACTAGAACTCCTTGGAACTATTTAGACGAGTGACAGGTCTATAGTTTCCATCACTAATCTAAACTAGAACTCTCTTAAAACTTCCAGCAGAGCATAGCAGAAGATGACCATGAATCGTCGAAATGAAATAATAACTACAAATTAAAAATTTCGCTGACACCAGAACTCTTACCCTAGAGACTCCAACTCTTTGGAACTATTTAGACGAGTGACAGGTCTAAAGTTTCCATCACAAATCTAAACTAGAACTCTCTTAAAACTTCCAGCAGAGCATAGCAGAAAATGACCATGAATCGTCGAAATGAAATAATCGACCGAGCGAAGCGAAGGTCTTTGAGTTAACTAGGGCGATTTGCACTTGTCCGTCCGTCCGTCCGTCCGTCCGTCCGTCTGTCAGAGCCTTATAACTTTTGAATTACTGAACGTAATTACTTCAAATTTAGATATAATATGTAAACCGATGGCCTCCAGCCGAAAATGGCTTAAAAAGTTATAAAAATCTTTATTTCAGGGGGGCTCTCATAGAAGCGAATGCGAAGTAAAAAAAAAAAAATCGCGTTACATAAAATTGTTACGTATCATTTTAAAGATAATTTTGAACTGAGTACAAAAATATTTTTTTTTTAATTTTTCCCTTAAAATTGACGAAATGGGGGGCTTTCAAAGTGGCGATTTTATACGCTCGCTTGAAGACGCTCTCTAGAAAAATCCGCTATGGATTTTCAAACTGATTTTATGTTTTTAGGTCACTTATTTCCTGTACTTGAACAACAAATACTAAAATTATATGAATATTATAAAGAAACGAGATTATTTAATTTTTAATGGGCGTCAGTAATTCATATAGCATCAACATAGCTTCACAATAATGCTAATAGATGGCGCAGTCAGTAACTATTCCCATGGAACTACGAGTTAAATTCAATGTTTGATAAATAATTCAATGTTTTCACTAACGTTCCCTAACCTTTACGGGCTACCTATAAGTTAGGTGATTGATGTTTTCTGTCAACTTATTTATCACGATCCTGTACGGGACACCTAAAAGGATATTGGGACGGATGTTAGGACTTAGGATTGTATTTAGGAGCTACCTACGTTAAGAGACTCCTACTTAGGGGATGATTTAGGTATGTTTGGTGAAAACGGGCATAATAATAATGTCAGTTTTGGTTATCATGTATCGATTGAATGAATAATCATGGGATACCGTTACCGCGAGGTCTCAGTTCGGGGCGAACCACTAGTAACTATAATTTAAAAAATCACTTACAACAGAACTCTCACCCTAGAGACTAGAACTCTTTGAAACTATTTAGACGAGTGACAGGTCTATAGTTTCCATCACAAATCTAAACTAGAACTCTCTTAAAACTTCCAGCAGAGCATAGCAGAATATGACCATGAATCGTCGAAATGAAATAATAACTACAATTTAAAAATTTCGCTGACACCAGAACTCTTACCCTAGAGACTCCAACTCTTTGGAACTATTTAGAGGAGTGACAGGTCTAAAGTTTCCATCACAAAACTAAACTTAAACTCTCTTAAAACTTCCAGCAGAGCATAGCAGAAGATGACCATGAATCGTCGAAATGAAATAATAACTATAATTAAAAAAATCACTTACAACAGAACTCTCACCCAAGAGACTAGAACTCTTTGAAACTATTTAGACGAGTGACAGGTCTATAGTTTCCATCACAAATCTAAACTAGAACTCTCTTAAAACTTCCTACAGAGCATAGCAGAATATGACCATGAATCGTCGAAATGAAATAATAACTATAATTAAAAAAATCACTTACAACAGAACTCTCACCCTAGAGACTAGAACTCTTTGGAACTATTTAGACGAGTGACAGGTTTATAGTTTTCATCACAAATCTAAACTAGAACTCTCTTAAAACTTCCAGCAGAGCATAGCAGAAGATGACCATGAATCGTCGAAATGAAATAATAACTATAATTTAAAAAATCACTTACAACAGAACTCTCACCTTAGAGACTAGAACTCTTTGGAACTATTTAGACGAGTGACAGGTCTATAGTTTCTATCACAAATCTAAACTAGAACTCTCTTAAAACTTCCAGCAGAGCATAGCACAAGATGACCATGAATCGTCGAAATGAAATAATAACTATAATTTAAAAAAATCACTTACAACAGAACTCTCACCCTACAGAATAGAACTCTTTGGAACTATTTAAACGAGTGACAGGTCTATAGTTTCCATCACAAATCTAAACTAGAACTCTCTTAAAACTTCCAGCAGAGCATAGCAGAAAATGACCATTACTCGTCGAAATGAAATAATAATTATAATTAAAAAATTAGCTTCCACCAGTATTCTCACCCTAGAGACCAGAACTCTCTGGAACTATTTAGACAAGTAACAGGTCTATAGTATCCACCACAAATCTTGACTAGAACTGTCTTAAAACTTCCAGCAGAGCATAGCAGAATATGACCACGAATCATCGAAATGAAATAATAACTACAATTTAAAAATTCACTTACAACAGAACTCTCACCCTAGAGACTAGAACTCTTTGGAACTATTTAGACGAGTGACATGTCTATAGTTTCCATCACAAATTTAAACTAGAACTCTCTTAAAACTTCCAGCAGAGCATAGCAGAAGATGACCATGATTCGTCGAAATGAAATAATAACTACAATTTAAAAATTTCGCTGACACCAGAACTCTCACCCTAGAGACTAGAACTCTTTGGAACTATTTAGACGAGTGAAAGGTCTATCCTTTCCATCACAAATCTAAACTAGAACTCTCTTAAAACTTCCAGCAGAGCATAGCAGAAGATGACCATGACCATCTTCTGCTATGCTCTGCTGGAAGTTTTAAGAGAGTTCTAGTTTAGATTTGTGATGGATAGCAGAAGATGGTCATGGTCATCTTCTGCTATGCTCTGCTGGAAGTTTTAAGAGAGTTCTAGTTTAGATTTGTGATGGAAAGTATAGACCTGTCACTCGTCTAAATAGTTCCAAAGAGTTCTAGTCTCTAGGGTGAGAGTTCTGTTGTAAGTGATTTTTTTAATTATAGTTATTATTTCATTTCGACGATTCATGGTCATCTTCTGCTATGCTCTGCTGGAAGTTTTTAGAGAGTTCTAGTTTAGATTTGTGATGGAAAGTATAAACCTGTCACTCGTCTAAATAGTTCCAAAGAGTTCTAGTCTCTAGGGTGAGAGTTCTGTTGTAAGTGATTTTTTTAATTATAGTTATTATTTCATTTCGACGATTCATGGTCATCTTCTGCTATGCTCTGCTGGAAGTTTTAAGAGAGTTCTAGTTTAGATTTGTGATGGAAACTTTAGACCTGTCAATCCTCTAAATAGTTTCAAAGAGTTGGAGTCTCTAGAGTATGAGTTCTGGTGTCAGCGAAATTTTTAAATTGTAGTTGTTATTTCATTTCGACGATTCATGGTCATCTTCTGCTATGCTCTGCTGGAAGTTTTAAGAGAGTTCTAGTTTAGATTTGTGATGGAAAGTATAAACCTGTCACTCGTCTAAATAGTTCCAAAGAGTTCTAGTCTCTAGGGTGAGAGTTCTGTTGTAAGTGATTTTTTTAATTATAGTTATTATTTCATTTCGACGATTCATGGTCATCTTCTGCTATGCTCTGCTGGAAGTTTTAAGAGAGTTCTAGTTTAGATTTGTGATGGAAAGTATAGACCTGTCACTCGTCTAAATAGTTCCAAAGAGTTCTAGGCTCTAGGGTGAGAGTTCTGTTGTAAGTGAATTTTTTAATTATAGTTATTATTTCATTTCGACGATTCATGGTCATTTTCTGCTATGCTCTGCTGGAAGTTTTAAGAGAGTTCTAGTTTAGATTTGTGATGGAAACTTTAGACCTGTCAATCCTCTAAATAGTTTCAAAGAGTTGGAGTCTCTAGAGTATGAGTTCTGGTGTCAGCGAAATTTTTAAATTGTAGTTGTTATTTCATTTCGACGATTCATGGTCATCTTCTGCTATGCTCTGCTGGAAGTTTTAAGAGAGTTCTAGTTTAGATTTGTGATGGAAAGTATAAACCTGTCACTCGTCTAAATAGTTCCAAAGAGTTCTAGTCTCTAGGGTGAGAGTTCTGTTGTAAGTGATTTTTTCAATTATAGTTATTATTTCATTTCGACGATTCATGGTCATCTTCTGCTATGCTCTGCTGGAAGTTTTAAGAGAGTTCTAGTTTAGATTTGTGATGGAAAGTATAGACCTGTCACTCGTCTAAATAGTTCCAAGGAGTTCTAGTCTCTAGGGTGAGAGTTCTGGTGTCAGCGAAATTTTTAAATTGTAGTTATTATTTCATTTCGACGATTCATGGTCATCTTCTGCTATGCTCTGCTGGAAGTTTTAAGAGAGTTCTAGTTTAGATTTGTGATGTAAACTATAGACCTGTCACTCGTTTAAATAGTTCCAAAGAGTTCTAGTCTGTAGGGTGAGAGTTCTGTTGTAAGTGATTTTTTTAAATTATAGTTATTATTTCATTTCGACGATTCATGGTCATCTTGTGCTATGCTCTGCTGGAAGTTTTAAGAGAGTTCTAGTTTAGATTTGTGATAGAAACTATAGACCTGTCACTCGTCTAAATAGTTCCAAGGAATTCTAGTCTCTAGGGTGAGAGTTCTGTTGTAAGTGATTTTTTTAATTATAGTTATTATTTCATTTCGACGATTCATGGTCATCTTCTGCTATGCTCTGCTGGAAGTTTTAAGAGAGTTCTAGTTTAGATTTGTGATGAAAACTATAGACCTGTCACTCGTCTAAATAGTTCCAAAGAGTTCTAGTCTCTAGGGTGAGAGTTCTGGTGTCAGCGAAATTTTTAAATTGTAGTTATTATTTCATTTCGACGATTCATGGTCATCTTCTGCTATGCTCTGCTGGAAGTTTTAAGAGAGTTCTAGTTTAGATTTGTGATGGAAACTATAGACCTGTCACTCGTCTAAATAGTTCCAAAGAGTTCTAGTCTCTAGGGTGAGAGTTCTGTTGTAAGTGATTTTTTTAAATTATAGTTATTATTTCATTTCGACGATTCATGGTCATCTTCTGCTATGCTCTGCTGGAAGTTTTAAGAGAGTTCTAGTTTAGATTTGTGATGGAAACTATAGACCTGTCACTCTTCTAAATAGTTCCAAAGAGTTCTAGTCTCTAGGGTGAGAGTTCTGTTGTAAGTGGATTTTTTAATTATAGTTATTATTTCATTTCGACGATTCATGGTCATCTTCTGCTATGCTCTGCTGGAAGTTTTAAGAGAGTTCTAGTTTAGATTTGTGATGGAAAGTATAGACCTGTCACTCGTCTAAATAGTTCCAAGGAATTCTAGTCTCTAGGGTGAGAGTTCTGTTGTAAGTGATTTTTTTAATTATAGTTATTATTTCATTTCGACGATTCATGGTCATCTTCTGCTATGCTCTGCTGGAAGTTTTAAGAGAGTTCTAGTTTAGATTTGTGATGAAAACTATAGACCTGTCACTCGTCTAAATAGTTCCAAAGAGTTCTAGTCTCTAGGGTGAGAGTTCTGGTGTCAGCGAAATTTTTAAATTGTAGTTATTATTTCATTTCGACGATTCATGGTCATCTTCTGCTATGCTCTGCTGGAAGTTTTAAGAGAGTTCTAGTTTAGATTTGTGATGGAAATTATAGACCTGTCACTCGTCTAAATAGTTCCAAAGAGTTCTAGTCTCTAGGGTGAGAGTTCTGTTGTAAGTGATTTATTTAATTATAGTTATTATTTCATTTCGACGATTCATGGTCATCTTCTGCTATGCTCTGCTGGAAGTTTTAAGAGAGTTCTAGTTTAGATTTGTGATGGAAACTATAGACCTGTCACTCGTCTAAATAGTTCCAAAGAGTTCTAGTCTCTAGGGTGAGAGTTCTGTTGTAAGTGATTTATTTAATTATAGTTATTATTTCATTTCGACGATTCATGGTCATCTTCTGCTATGCTCTGCTGGAAGTTTTAAGAGAGTTCTAGTTTAGATTAGTGATGGAAAGTATAGACCTTTCACTCGTCTAAATAGTTCCAAGGAGTTCTAGTCTCTAGGGTGAGAGTTCTGTTGTAAGTGATTTTTTTAATTATAGTTATTATTTCATTTCGACGATTCATGGTCATCTTCTGCTATGCTCTGCTGGAAGTTTTAAGAGAGTTCTAGTTTAGATTTGTGATGGATACTATAGACCTGTCACTCGTCTAAATAGTTCCAAAGAGTTCTAGTCTCTAGGGTGAGAGTTCTGTTGTAAGTGATTTTTTTAATTATAGTTATTATTTCATTTCGACGATTCATGGTCATCTTCTGCTATGCTCTGCTGGAAGTTTTAAGAGAGTTCTAGTTTAGATTTGTGATGGAAACTACAGACCTGTCACTCGTCTAAATAGTTCCAAAGAGTTCTAGTCTCTAGGGTGAGAGTTCTGGTGTCAGCGAAATTTTTAAATTGTAGTTATTATTTCATTTCGACGATTCATGGTCATCTTCTGCTATGCTCTGCTGGAAGTTTTAAGAGAGTTCTAGTTTAGATTTGTGATGGAAACTACAGACCTGTCACTCGTCTAAATAGTTCCAAAGAGTTCTAGTCTCTAGGGTGAGAGTTCTGGTGTCAGCGAAATTTTTAAATTGTAGTTATTATTTCATTTCGACGATTCATGGTCATCTTCTGCTATGCTCTGCTAGAAGTTTTAAGAGAGTTCTAGTTTAGATTTGTAATGGAAAGTATAGACCTTTCACTTGTCTAAATAGTTCCAAAGAGTTCTAGTCTCTAGGGTGAGAGTTCTGTTGTAAGTGAATTTTTTAATTATATGTAGTTATTATTTCATGTCGACGACTCATGGTCATCTTCTGCTATGCTCTGCTGGAAGTTTTAAGAGAGTTTCAGATCAATTATTTGCTAGATGTGATAGTTTTATTACTGTTCTATCTTAAGACGCAGAGTTTTAGCCTCGTTAGAGAAAGTACTCGTTTCTGTGAATTTTATTTTATTTTCTGCCAGATGCTCTGCTAACTTCCCGTAGCAGATCATTTTTTTTTACCGACTTTTTTTAGGTAAAAATGCTAGAACTATCTCTGAAAAGTATAGGGAACTCTAGAACTCAGCCAGATGCGTACAGAACACACTTTAATTTTTGATTTTCTGGAAAATGATCTGCTACCGGAAGTTAGCAGATCATTTTTTCAACAGACGTTTTTTCGGTTATCTCGCCAGAACTATCTCTAAAATGTATCAGGAACTATAGAACTCATCTGCATGCGAACAGAACTCCATTTTATTTTTGATCTGCTGGCACTTGCTCTGCTAAGTTCACGGACACTTCTGTTTGTCTGTATATACCTACGGGCCGTTGTTGTGATTAGGGCGGGCTTTTCACAGGCCGGTAAAGGATGTAATATCACTCTGTTCACTACAGACTGTAGTAGTAACAATTGGACAAACTGACGAAGTCTTACCATTAGGATCATTTTGATATGGAACTCGCAAAAAATAAATATTAGGTACATGCTACGGTAGGTACCAACTATTACACAACTTTACTATACAACTTTACGGTACGAGTACGTACTATTACTTATATAACCTGTCAAATTATCTGAATGTTTTAAAGATGAAAATATTTTAGCCAATCATACTTATCTATGCTACTTATCTATGATCTAAGATCATAACAATCAATATGATGTATCTAAGCGTGACATCATGTGAAATTTTCAACCGCTATTGGTGTCGTACGCGTCTTGGTGGCCTGAAATACGTGTACAAGGTTACTACAATAATTCATGTTTACACTTTTGTTTACAAGGTTTTCACAAAGTACTTTTCTGCGCTAGCGAAAATATGGATGTAAATTATAAAAGTGGTAGTACTGTACACTAGCTAGTTGACACTCGATGACCATGACCGGTATGTGACCTTTGACACGATCACTTTAAGGCTACGGTATTATCGGTCCACGTGTCAAAACAATTGAATCTGGCCTACTTAGCCATTGTGGCTTCTAATTGGCTTAGTTAATAACTTAGTCAGTGATTGTACTGGGGCTAATAGAAAAAAAACTAGGATAAGTTCAAATTAAAAATTTAAAACACCCCCGACATGTGAATCTATGGTCGAACTATGTACGCTATACCTGTTACCCATCCTGTGACCCAGTTTTCTGCTCCGTCATCAGATCCTCCTCGATCATCGATCCTCGATCATCATCTATCTAACAGCTACTCATTAAGATCATTCTAATGACCCCAAACACATTAATGTGCATTCTGATGTAAATTGCTGAGGAGTTGGATATCCCACAGTCTACTTGATCTGTCCATTGGAGAGGCTGCTACGAGGGTACAGACAGACACACAGATAGACTCATATATAGATACACAGATATATACGTTAAACTTATAATACCCCTCTTTTTACGTCAGGGGTTAAAAATATTAGTTATTAGATTCAAACTTTTTTTTTGATAAATGAGGGAAGAATCAGGAATAAGATCCAATATTGATATTTTTCTAACTTATTTAAAAAACTGTTAATTTTACTTATAGTGCTACTTGATTTTGAAGTCTGCACAATAGTTTTTTGATAGGACATTGACCTTTTCTTTGGAGAATTGTTTCGTATTTCACAAACTGAAGGACCCGATACTCATATTGTTAAAGAAACTCGATAGAAAATCATAGATAGGAATTTAAATCTTATTCAACATCATGAAAATATTAAATATATTGTGCTGAAACTTATTTTTCTGTCAGTGTACACATTGCGGCGAATAGGACCACAAAAGCTACATTTTTAGAATAGAAAACTGTTTTTCAAAGATATTTTTCTTTGAACAACATCAATCAAATCATCTTCTTCTATGAAACTATTATGTGTACAAAAATCAAACGATTTGATAATTGAGTAAACGAAACTAATACAGTCTAGCAGCATTATCAGGCTCAAGCTCTGCTTTGCTTAGTGATGTCGATTAGTAAAATAAATGTAATAGATATTCTATCGATCGTCAAAAAATATTCGAGAAAAAGATGTCATCTACGATTGAGAATCTATTTTAATTGAAATGACGCGACGGTGTGCTTTTTAAAGTTGTGAAAATACTGGAAAATTAGGTTTTGCAACGCTGTATTTTGCGGTGCGGGGTCGTTCTTCAAACACAGCAACAATGCTATTAAATACATAGCCCTCCCTTAACCAGAATACGGGATTTATTGCGTTTACGTGTACTTAGCAGGCTAAAACTACAGCTAATCTTGGTGCTTATCGATTTGCTATTATCGGACGAGTTTTGATAAACCATCGGTAGGTTGTCATGACGATGTGTGGTCTATAAACTCCATTAGCGCGTGCCCCATCCACCTGAACACAGATCAAAGGCTTACCGACTCACTGAATAGCCGCACTTCACCGCATTAATAAAGGTATAAAGGAGATCGCATTACGCATATGACCGCAAACTCTCCCAGAGCCGTACCAGCAGCTAGAGGCATAATTTTTGGCAAAGTAACTGGATTATTATGACATCAACAGCAATGGGTGTAAAACCTTCAGGAGTTCAACGGACAGGGAGTGGACTGAAATTCGTTATGTCGCGGGATCAAAGCCGACGGGATTAAGTACGACATTATCGTCGTACTTAATCTTAACATGAACTAACTACGCTTAATTGGAGATGGATGGAGAATATTAGTAATATTTGCACTCTTTAAAAAAATCAGGAAGAGACGTTATTACACCCATTTCTTAAATACGCGTTGTGGCTCACCTTGCCAGGAAAATCCTACTAATATTATAAAGGCGAAAGTTTGTGAGGATGTATGTACGAGTATGTATGGATGGATGGATGGATGTTTGTTACTCTTTAACGCAACAACGAATGAACCGATTTTGCTGAAATTTGGCACAGACATAGATTATAGCCTGGAATAGCACATAGGCTTTATCCCGGAAAAGCAAAATAGTATCGGTAAATACTTAGTAGTGAGGTCGGTTTTTTGAAAAGAATTATTATTTTAAGCTTTTTAGTGTAGCTTGTCCTCCTCTCTTTCTCCTCTCCCTCCAATTCGTAAACGACAGTTCCTAAATCTTAGGTGAGCATTACAGCAACAGGATTGAGGAGCTAGGACCTAGACTTGACTCGTCGATTTGACGATCGACGAGTTTCCGATCGTCATTTGACGATCAATTTCCGTCAATCGTTCCGTCAATCGTCATCTACATGTTGCGTTCCGTCAATCATGAAACGTTTACATGATTTTTGCAAAGATTTATTTTTATATATTTTTTTTTCGGGTCCGAAAAAGATCGGTCTGGTCGGGGGATCCGAAGGGGTTTTTGAAAACGATGCAAGCTGAATGCAATCAAGCTTTTTTGTCTTGGTTGCTTGGGATTTTAAAAACAGATGCTTGCTTGCTTGCTTGCTTAATTATTTTCTTGCTTATTTGAAAACTTGGGACTTTTAAAAAACTTGACTTGGAACTTAAATGAAGCGTCCGATTGGGGAGACGCCAACCTGGTTCAATGTAATGCTACCATAATGCAAGCGTGTTTGTTCACCGCCAAAAATTTGAGCCTCAATAGCCCAACGGTTAAAGGTGCAGACTGAAAACTGAAAGGTCGCAGGTTTGAATCCCACCCGTTGCACTATTGTCGTACCCACTCCTAACACAAGCTTTCCGCTTATTTGGAGGGGAGAGGAGGGTATTTGTCAATTTTGACTTTCAACTATTCTATATTAAAAAAAAAGAATCCAACTTTCCGTAATACATCGGTTGCTTTCTTGCTTGCTCGCTTGCTTGCTTGCTTACATCCTTGCTTGCTTTCTTGCTTGGGATTTTAAAAAATAATGCTCGCTTGCTTGGGATTTTAAAAACCGATGCTTGCTTGCTTGCATGCATGCTTGCTGATTGCCTGCTTGCTTGCATGCTTGCTTGCAGAGTTAAAAAAAACCGAAATAAACGCGGACGAAGTTGCGGGTTACAGCTAGTACTGTAATAAAGAACTTGTGATATGAGTAGATTAGGTATCACAAGTTCTTTATTTTAGTGTTTTGTGCACTTCTTGCGGATTTTACGCCTATCTCTACGTGCTATACGGTCACCTTTACATTATAAGTATGCAAAAACTAGCAGGTAATAAATATCAAGTATATTTTCCTTTTTTCATTAAAAAAATGGAAAAATTCCTGGAAAAGTTAAATAAGAATATTATGGGTAAAAAAAATCACTTCTTTTATAGGTACCTACCTACTCAGAGTTCCGATATCCTTGATTTTTCTCGATTTTTGTCATCTCTCAATTGAGATTTAGGGTGGAACCACATTTGTGAGGATCGATTCGGATTTTGCCTATACAAAACTGTATGTAACTTCCATACATTCGTGTACGCATCGAAAAGCCGATTTGATCGATTGATTTGACAGTTTTGTATGGGCGAAATCCGAAACGATCCTCACAAAATATGTGGTTCCACCCTTATGCGTCAACGTGCCGAAGAGAAAACTACCTAACTATAATATTTGGAAGTTTCTATATGAATCAAAAGAAATTGTAGTAGGCTACTTACGAAAAACAATCAATCTCATTGTTTTGGTGACATTGCTTCTCAAGAATTTATTACCTCTCGCTACGTATCTATACGTGGTGCGATTATAATATGTATTGTTATAAGATCACCACTTAGGTATTGTGTTTTCAGCAGCTGAAGTTATAGATTTTCTTGTGGGCGTCTAATGAAACGAGCTTGTTCTAAGTAATGGATGTAAATAATTATCGTTTCCCGTATATCCATTTATTTGCATAACACATTTGAATTAACCACGTTTAGTTCTTGTAAAAAGCGTAGTTATTCGTTTTTATGCTTAGACAAATAAATTATAACTACCTATATTAATATACTAGCGTTTGCTCGGTGCGCGAGCTGCTAAAGCAGCTCGCGGGAAGTGTTGTTGCTACAAGTAGGGCGCGTGGGTGCGCGGCCCGCTAAAGCGGACCGCGATTGTTCGGCTTTATTTATTTCGCTCGGTGCGCGAGCTGCTAAAGCAGCTCGCGGGAAGTGTTATTACTACAAGTAGGGCGCGTGGGTGCGCGGCCCGCTAAAGCGGACCGCGATTGTTTGGCTTTATTTATTTCGCTCGGTGCGCGAGCTGCTACAGCAGCTCGCGGGAAGTGTTATTGCTACAAGTAGGGCGCGTGGGTGCGCGGCCCGCTAAAGCGGACCGCGATTGTTCGGCTTTATTTATTTCGCTCGGTGCGCGAGCTGCTAAAGCAGCTCGCGGGAAGTGTTATTGCCACAAGTAGGGCGCGTGGGTGCGCGGCCCGCTAAAGCGGACCGCGATTGTTCGGCTTTATTTATTTCGCTCGGTGCGCGAGCTGCTACAGCAGCTCGCGGGAAGTGTTATTGCTACAAGTAGGGCGCGTGAATGCGCGGCCCGCTAAAGCGGACCGCGATTGTTCGGCTTTATTTATTTCGCTCGGTGCGCGAGCTGCTAAAGCAGCTCGCGGGAAGTGTTATTACTACAAGTAGGGCGCGTGGGTGCGCGGCCCGCTAAAGCGAACCGCGATTTTTTTACTCATCAAGTAGACCTTCGGATTCTGGTCATCTTTTGCCAAAAAATTTGTTCGAGCACACCCCACCTATCTGCAATAACCTGGCCGTGCTCCTCATTCACAAATGAAAAAGAAAAAAAAAGAAAAAAAAAAAGAAAAAAAGAAAATGTAAAATGAAAAAAAAGAAAAAGAAAAAAAGCCCTATGAACCTATCAAAATCAATGTCTTGCATAGTTCCCAACTTCTAGTCCCTTCAATATTCCCCATACATTTAGTATGGAAAAAAAAATCCGCCATCTTGAATTTTTTTCCTACTCACCAGGTAGACCTCCGGGTTTTGATCACCTTTTGTCGAGTAACCGCTCCTCCATCTTTTATAGTCTCCGAGAGAGAGACGGACAAAATTTGCCGCCATTTTTTTTCCGCCATTTTGGAATTTTTTTTCAACTCACTGGCAACTGCTCGAGGTTTCGAATGACATTTGGTCGAGCACCCTCCACCTATCTACTATACCCTAGCCGTGCCCCTCGCCCGTCTCCGAACTCCTCACTCATCAGCTCTCGCCACCTTTCTCCGAGTCACATTCTTTGAGCTCTATACGACACCATGGGTGAAAAAAATTTTTTCATACAAAATTTTACAGGAGAGGGGTCGGAAATTTGAGACGTCACAGCTCGGCCGCCATCTTGTTTTTTTAATTTTTTTCACTTTTTCTGTTAATCGTTTACTAATTTCTACAATAATCCAAAATTTCAAAGAAATCGGTTGGAAAACAAAAGAGTTGCAAGATTCACGTCGGCCGCCATCTTGTTTTTCCGAAATGTCATAATTTTTCCCCACTCGAATCCCCCACCCGGACATATCTCCCGTACATCATTTTATCGTTTTTTGTCTCTTTCTAGGAGAACAATTGTGTCAATCAGTGAGTGAATCAGTCAGTGAGTGGTAATCGAGCTATATATATTATAACTAGCATTTGCTCGGTGCGCGAGCTGCTAAAGCAGCTCGCGGGAAGTGTTTTACTAAAAGTAAGGCGCGTGGGTGCGCGGCCCGCTAAAGCGGACCGCGATTGTTCGGCTTTATTTATTTCGCTCGGTGCGCGAGCTGCTAAAGCAGCTCGCGGGAAGTGTTTTACTAAAAGTAAGGCGCGTGGGTGCGCGGCCCGCTAAAGCGGACCGCGATTGTTCGGCTTTATTTATTTCGCTCGGTGCGCGAGCTGCTAAAGCAGCTCGCGGGAAGTGTTATTACTACAAGGAGGGCGCGTGGGTGCGCGGCCCGCTAAAGCGGACCGCGATTTTTTTGCTCATCAAGTAGACCTTCGGATTCTGGTCATCTTTTGCCAAAAAATTTGTTCGAGCACACCCCACCTATCTGCAATAACCTGGCCGTGCTCCTCATTCACAAATGAAAAAGAAAAAAAAAGAAAAAAAAAAAGAAAAAAAGCAAATGTAAAATGAAAAAAAAGAAAAAGAAAAAAAGCCCTATGAACCTATCAAAATTAATGTCTTGCATAGTTCCCAACTTCTAGTCCCTTCAATATTCCCCATACATTTTGTATGGGGGGAAAAAAAAATCCGCCATCTTGAATTTTTTTCCTACTCACCAGGTAGACCTCCGGGTTGTGATCATCTTTTGTCGAGAAACCGCTCCTCCATCTTTTATAGTCTCCGAGAGAGAGACGGACAAAATTTGCCGCCATTTTTTTTCCGCCATTTTGGAATTTTTTTTCAACTCACTGGCAACTGCTCGAGGTTTCGAATGACATTTGGTCGAGCACCCTCCACCTATCTTCTATACCCTGGCCGTGCCCCTCGCCCGTCTCCGAACTCCTCACTCATCAGCTCTCTCCACCTTTCTGCGAAACACATTCTTTGAGCTCTATACGACACCATGGGTGAAAAAATTTTTTTTCATACAAAATTTTACAGGAGAGGGGTCGGAAATTTGAGACGTCACAGCTCGGCCGCCATCTTGTTTTTTTAATTTTTTTCACTTTTTCTGTTAATCGTTTACTAATTTCTACAATAATCCAAAATTTCAAAGAAATCGGTTGGAAAACAAAAGAGTTGCAAGATTCACGTCGGCCGCCATCTTGTTTTTCCGAAATGTCATAATTTTTCCCTACTCGAATCCCCCCCCCAAACACATCTCCCGAACATCATTATATCGATTTCCGTCTCCTTCTAGGAGAACAACCCTGTCAATGAGTGAATCAGTCAGTGAGTGAATCAGTGGTAATCGAGCTATATATATTATAACTAGCGTTTGCTCGGTGCGCGAGCTGCTAAAGCAGCTCGCGGGAAGTGTTATTACTAAAGGTAAGGCGCGTGGGTGCGCGGCCCGCTAAAGCGGACCGCGAATTTTTTTTCTCATCAAGTAGACCTTCGGATTCTGGTCATCTTTTGCCAAAAAGTTTGTTCGAGCACACCCCACCTATCTGCAATAACCTGGCCGTGCTCCTCATTCACAAAAGAAAAAGAAAAAAAAGAAAAGAAAAAAAGAAGAAAGAAAAAAAGAAAAATCAATATTCGCCATATATTTCGCATGGGAAAAAAATCCGCCATCTTGTTTTTTTTCATGATCATCAAGTAGAGCTTTGGGTCTTGATCATCTGTTGCCAAGAAACTACTCTTCCATATTTTATACTCTCCGAGATAGACACCAGAGAAAGTTTCTATGGCCGCCATCTTGAATCCGCCATTTTGGAGTTTTTTTTTCAACTCCCTGCTAATTGGATGTGGTTTCGAGTAATTTTTGTTGGAGCAAAATTAATGTCTTGCATAGTTCCCAACTTCTAGTCCCTTCAATATTCCCCATACATTTTGTATGGGGGGGAAAAAAATCCGCCATCTTGAATTTTTTTCCTACTCACCAGGTAGACCTCCGGGTTGTGATCATCTTTTGTCGAGAAACCGCTCCTCCATCTTTTATAGTCTCCGAGAGAGAGACGGACAAAATTTGCCGCCATTTTTTTTCCGCCATTTTGGAATTTTTTTTCAACTCACTGGCAACTGCTCGAGGTTTCGAATGACATTTGGTCGAGCACCCTCCACCTATCTTCTATACCCTGGCCGTGCCCCTCGCCCGTCTCCGAACTCCTCACTCATCAGCTCTCTCCACCTTTCTCCGAGTCACATTCTTTGAGCTCTATACGACACCGTGGGTGAAAAAAAATTTTTTCATACAAAATTTTACAGGAGAGGGGTCGGAAATCTGAGACGTCACAGCTCGGCCGCCATCTTGTTTTTTTAATTTTTTTCACTTTTTCTGTTAATCGTTTACTAATTTCTACAATAATCCAAAATTTCAAAGAAATCGGTTGGTAAACAAAAGAGTTGCAAGAATCACGTCGGCCGCCATCTTGTTTTTCCGAAATGTCATAATTTTCCCCAACTCGAATCCCCCCCCCAAACACATCTCCCCTACATCATTGTATCGATTTACGTCTCCTAGGAGAACAACCCTGTCAATGAGTCAGTCAGTGAGTCAGTCAGTCAGTGGTAATCGAGCTATATATATTATAACTAGTATTTCGCTCGGTGCGCGAGCTGCTAAAGCAGCTCGCGGGAAGTGTTATTACTACAAGTAGGGCGCGTGGGTGCGCGGCCCGCTAAAGCGGACCGCGATTTTTTTACTCATCAAGTAGCCCTTCGGATTCTGGTCATCTTTTGCCAAAAAATTTGTTCGAGCACACCCCACCTATCTGTAATAACCTGGCCGTGCTCCTCATTCACAAAAGAAAAAGAAAAAAAAAGAAAAAAAATGAAAAAAATGAAAAAAAAGAAAAAAAAACAAATGTAAAATGAAAAAAAAAAAAAGAAAAAAAGCCCTATGAACCTATCAAAACCAATGTCTTGCATAGTTCCCAACTTCTAGTCCCTTCAATATTCCCCATACATTTAGTATGGAAAAAAAAAGTCCGCCATCTTGAATTTTTTTCCTACTCACCAGGTAGACCTCCGGGTTTCGATCATCTTTTGTCGAGAAACCGCTCCTCCATCTTTTATAGTCTCCGAGAGAGAGACGGACAAAATTTGCCGCCATTTTTTTTCCGCCATTTTGGAATTTTTTTTCAACTCACTGGCAACTGCTCGAGATTTCGAATGACATTTGGTCGAGCACCCTCCACCTATCTACTATACCCTGGCCGTGCCCCTCGCCCGTCTCCGAACTCCTCACTCATCAGCTCTCGCCACCTTTCTCCGAGTCACATTCTTTGAGCTCTATACGACACCATGGGTGAAAAAAATTTTTTTCATACAAAATTTTACAGGAGAGGGGTCTGAAATTTGAGACGTCACAGCTCGGCCGCCATCTTGTTTTTTTAATTTTTTTCACTTTTTCTGTTAATCGTTTACTAATTTCTACAATAATCCAAAATTTCAAAGAAATCGGTTGGAAAACAAAAGAGTTGCAAGATTCACGTCGGCCGCCATCTTGTTTTTCCGAAATGTCATAATTTTCCCCAACTCGAATCCCCCACCTGGACATATCTCCCCTACATCATTATATCGATTTCCGTCTCCTTCTAGGAGAACAACCCTGTCAATGAGTGAGTGAGTGAGTGAGTGAGTGTGTCAGTCAGTGGTAATCGAGCTATATATATTATAACTAGCGTTTGCTCGGTGCGCGAGCTGCTAAAGCAGCTCGCGGGAAGTGTTTTACTAAAAGTAAGGCGCGTGGGTGCGCGGCCCGCTAAAGCGGACCGCGATTGTTCGGCTTTATTTATTTCGCTCGGTGCGCGAGCTGCTAAAGCAGCTCGCGGGAAGTGTTATTGCTACAAGTAGGGCGCCTGGGTGCGCGGCCCGCTAAAGCGGACCGCGATTGTTCGGCTTTATTTATTTCGCTCGGTGCGCGAGCTGCTAAAGCAGCTCGCGGGAAGTGTTGTTACTACAAGTAGGGCGCGTGGGTGCGCGGCCCGCTAAAGCGGACCGCGATTTTATTACTCATCAAGTAGACCTTCGGATTCTGGTCATCTTTTGCCAAAAAATTTGTTCGAGCACACCCCACCTATCTGCAATAACCTGGCCGTGCTCCTCATTCACAAAAGAAAAAGAAAAAAAAAGAAAAAAAAAGAAAAAAAGCAAATTTAAAATGAAAAAAAAGAAAAAGAAAAAAGCCCTATGAACCTATCAAAATCAATGTCTTGCATAGTTCCCAACTTCTAGTCCCTTCAATATTCCCCATACATTTTGTATGTAAAAAAAAAATCCGCCATCTTGAATTTTTTTCCTACTCACCAGGTATAGACCTCCGGGTTGTGATCATCTTTTGTCGAGAAACCGCCCCTCCATCTTTTATAGTCTCCGAGAGAGAGACGGACAAAATTTGCCGCCATTTTTTTTCCGCCATTTTGGATTTTTTTTTCAACTCACTGGCAACTGCTCGAGGTTTCGAATGACATTTGGTCGAGCACCCTCCACCTATCTTGTATACCCTGGCCGTGCCTCTCGCCCGTCTCCGAACTCCTCACTCATCAGCTCTCTCCACCTTTCTCCGAGTCACATTCTTTGAGCTCTATACGACACCATGGGTGAAAAAAATTTTTTTCATACAAAATTTTACAGGAGAGGGGTCGGAAATTTGAGACGTCACAGCTCGGCCGCCATCTTGTTTTTTTAATTTTTTTCACTTTTTCTGTTAATCGTTTACTAATTTCTACAATAATCCAAAATTTCAAAGAAATCGGTTGGAAAACAAAAGAGTTGCAAGATTCACGTCGGCCGCCATCTTGTTTTTCCGAAATGTCATAATTTTCCCAAACTCGAATCCCCCCCCCAAACACATCTCCCGAACATCATTATATCGATTTCCGTCTCCTTCTAGGAGAACAACCCTGTCAATCAGTGAGTGAGTGAGTGTGTCAGTGAGTCAGTGGTAATCGAGCTATATATATTATAACTAGTATTTCGCTCGGTGCGCGAGCTGCTAAAGCAGCTCGCGGGAAGTGTTTTACTAAAAGTAAGGCGCGTGGGTGCGCGGCCCGCTAAAGCGGACCGCGATTTTTTTACTCATCAAGTAGACCTTCGGATTCTGGTCATCTTTTGCCAAAAAATTTGTTCGAGCACACCCCACCTATCTGCTATAACCTGGCTGTGCTCCTCATTCACAAATGAAAAAGAAAACAAAAGAAAAAAAAAGAAAAATAAGAAAAAAAGCAAATGTAAAATGAAAAAAAAGAAAAAGAAAAAAGCCCTATGAACCTATCAAACTCATTGTCTTGCATAGTTCCCAACTTCTAGTCCCTTCAATATTCCCCATATACATTTTGTATGGGAAAAAAAAAATCCGCCATCTTGAATCTTTTTCCTACTCACCAGGTAGACCTTCGGGTTTTGATCATCTTTTGTCGAGAAACCGCTCCTCCATCTCTTATAGTCTCCGAGAGAGAGACGGACAAAATTTGCCGCCATTTTTTTTCCGCCATTTTGGAATTTTTTTTCAACGCACTGGCAACTGCTCGAGGTTTCAAATGACATTTGGTCGAGCACCCTCCACCTATCTTCTATACCCTGGCCGTGCCCCTCGCCCGTCTCCGAACTCCTCACTCATCAGCTCTCTCCACCTTTCTCCGAGTCACATTCTTTGAGCTCTATACGACACCATGGGTGAAAAAAATTTTTTTCATACAAAATTTTACAGGAGAGGGGTCGGAAATTTGAGACGTCACAGCTCGGCCGCCATCTTGTTTTTTAAATTTTTTTCACGTTTTCTGTTAATCGTTTACTAATTTCTACAATAATCCAAAATTTCAAAGAAATCGGTTGGAAAACAAAAGAGTTGCAAGATTCACGTCGGCCGCCATCTTGTTTTTCCGAAATGTCATAATTTTCCCCAACTTGAATCCCCACTCCAAACACATCTCCCGAACATCATTATATCGATTTCCGTCTCCTTCTAGGAGAACAACCCTGTCAATGAGTGAGTGAGTGAGTGTGTCAGTGAGTCAGTGGTAATCGAGCTATATATATTACTAGTAGGGCGCGTGGGTGCGCGGCCCGCAAGCGGACCGCGGTTTTTCTATCGTCAAGTGGACTTTCAGGTCCTGATCATTTTCTATCAAATAACCACTCTTCCATCTTTTATACTCTCCGAGATAGATGCCTATGAAATTGGTATCCGCCATCTTGAATCCGCCATTTTGAAATTTTTTTCAGCTCACTGCCAATTGGATGAGGTTTCGAGTATTTTTTGTTTGAGCACCTCCCACCTATCTTCAATACCCTGGCCGTGCCCCTCACCCACCTTCCAAGCCCTCGATCATCATATCTCACCATTTCTCAGAATGAGATTTCTTTTATAAAAACAAATTTTCAAAAGGAACCGTATCAAAGTCTTGTATAGTTCCCAACTTCTAGTCTCTTCAATATTCGCCATATATTTTGTATGAAGAAAAAAAAATCCGCCATATTGGATTTTTTTTCTATTCATCAAATAGACCTTTGGGTCTTGATCATCATTTGTCAAGAAACCACTCTTCCATCTTTTATACTCCCCGAGATAGACACCGACGAAATTTGTATGGCGGCCATCTTTTTTCCGCCATTTTGAATTTATTTTCAGCTCACTGCGAATTGGATGAGGTTTCGAGTGACATTTGTTCGAGCACACCCCACCTATCTTCAATACCCTGGCCGTGCTCTTCACCCGTCTCCAAAATCCTCAATCATCAGCTCTCTCCATAATTTTCCTCCGAATGAATTTTTGTCTTCTATACGAAACCATTAGTGAAAAAAAAATTTTTCATACAAAATTTTACAGGAGAGGTGATCAATCAGTCAGTGAATCAGTGAATCAGCACGAGCAGCTATATATATATTAATAATAACTAGCGTTTGCTCGGTGCGCGAGCTGCTAAAGCAGCTCGCGGGAAGTGTTGTTACTAAAAGTAAGGCGCGTGGGTGCGCGGCCCGCTAAAGCGGACCGCGATTTTTTTACTCATCAAGTAGACCTTCGGATTCTGGTCATCTTTTGGCGAAAAATTTGTACGAGCACACCCCACCTATCTGCAATAACCTGGCCGTGCTCCTCATTCACAAAAGAAAAAGAAAAAAAAGAAAAAAAGAAAATGACAAATGAAAAAAAAGAAAAATAATAAAAAAAAGGAAAAAAGAAAGAAAAAAAGAAAAAAAAAGAAAAAAAGAAAAAAGCAAATAAATGAAAAATGAAAAAACAGAAAAAAAAAGAAAAAAGAAAAAAAAAAGAAAATGAAAAATGAAAAAAAGGAGAAGAAATAAAATCGGCCAAGTGCGAGTCGGGCCTCGCTCTTTTAGGGTTCCGTTAAAAAAAAATTAAATTAAAAAAATCGGCCAAGTGCGAGTCGGGCCTCGCTTTTATAGGGTTCCGTTAAAAAAAATTAAATTAAAAGATTTCCATCTACCCACCTACCCATTTTAATTTAATTTTTTTAATTTAATTTAATTTTTATGATTTGTTGTTATAGCGGCAATAGAAATACATAATATGTGAAAATTTCATCTGTCAATCTATTACGGTTTACGAGATACAGCCCGCTGACAGACGGACGGACGGACGGACGGACGGACGGACGGACGGACAGCGTAGGCTTAGTAATAGGGTCCCGTTGGTACCCTTTGGGTACGGAACCCTAATATTTCCATGTACCCATGGAAACATTTTAATTTATTTTTTTTAATTTAATTTAATTTTTATTATTTGTTGTTATAGCGGCAATAGAAATACATAATATGTGAAAATTTCATCTGTCTATCTATTACGGTTTACGAGATACAGCCCGCTGACAGACGGACGGACGGACGGACAGCGTAGGCTTAGTAATAGGGTCCCGTTGGTACCCTTTGGGTACGGAACCCTAAAAAGGAAAAACGAAAAAGAAAAAAAAAGTAAAAGCAAAAGAAAAAGAAAAAAGAAAAGAGAAAAAAAAGAAAAAAAAATCGGCCAAGTGCGAGTCGGGCCTCGCTCTTTTAGGGTTCCGTTAAAAAAATTAAATCAAAAGATTTCCATCTACCCACCTACCCATTTTAATTTAATTTTTTTAATTTAATTAAATTTTTATTATTTGTTGTTATAGCGGCAATAGAAATACAAAATATGTGAAAATTTTATCTGTCTATCTATTACGGTTTACGAGATACAGCCCGCTGACAGACGGACGGACGGACGGACGGACGGACAGCGTAGGCTTAGTAATAGGGTCCCGTTGGTACCCTTTGGGTACGGAACCCTAAAAAAAGAAAACAGAAGAAAAAGAAAAAAAAGAAACAAAAAGAAGAAAAAAAAAGAAAAATCAATATTTGCCATATATTTCGCATGGAAAAAAAATCCGCCATCTTGTTTTTTCCCTGATCATCAAGTAGACCTTTGGGTCTTGATCATCTGTTGCCAAGAAACTACTCTTCCATCTTTTATACTCTCCGAGATAGACACCAGAGAAAGTTTCTATGGCCGCCATCTTGAATCCGCCATTTTGGAGCTTTTTTTTCAACTCCCTGATAATTGGATGTGGTTTCGAGTAATTTTTGTTGGAGCACACCCCACCTAGTTGGTCGCGTGGATAGTTGGCAAAAAAACCACTCTTTCACCTTTTTAACCCGTTTCCAAAAAGGAGGAGGTTCTCAATTCGGCCAGTATATTTTCCTTTTTTTTTATTCTCCGAGATCTAAGACACCTATGAACCTATCAAAATCAATGTCTTGCATAGTTCCCAACTTCTAGTCCCTTCAATATTCCCCATACATTTTGTATGAAAAAAAAAAAAAACCGCCATCTTGAATTTTTTTCCTACTCACCAGGTAGACCTCCGGGTTTTGATCATCTTTTGTCGAGAAACCGCTCCTCCATCTCTTATAGTCTCCGAGAGAGAGACGGACAAAATTTGCCGCCATTTTTTTTCCGCCATTTTGGAATTTTTTTTCGACTCACTGGCAACTGCTCGAGGTTTCGAATGACATTTGGTCGAGCACCCTCCACCTATCTTCTATACCCTGGCCGTGCCCCTCGCCCGTCTCCGAACTCCTCACTCATCAGCTCTCTCCACCTTTCTCCGAGTCACATTCTTTGAGAGCTATACGACACCATGGGTGAAAAAAATTTTTTTCATACAAAATTTTACAGGAGAGGGGTCGGAAATTTGAGACGTCACAGCTCGGCCGCCATCTTGTTTTTTTAATTTTTTTCACTTTTTCTGTTAATAGTTTACTAATATCTACAATAGTCCAAAATTTCAAAGAAATCGGTCGGAAAACAAAAGAGTTGCAAGATTCACGTCGGCCGCCATCTTGTTTTTCCGAAATGTCAGAATTTTCCCCAACTCGAATCCCCCACCTGGACATATCTCCCCTACATCATTGTATCGATTTCCGTCTCCTTCTAGGAGAACAACCCTGTCAATCAGTGAGTGAGTCAGTGAATCAGTGGTAATCGAGCTATATATATTATAATAACTAGCGTTTGCTCGGTGCGCGAGCTGCTAAAGCAGCTCGCGGGAAGTGTTATTACTACAAGTAGGGCGCGTGGGTGCGCGGCCCGCTAAAGCGGACCGCGATTTTTTTACTCATCAAGTAGACCTTCGGATTCTGGTCATCTTTTGCCAAAAAATTTGTTCGAGCACACCCCACCTATCTGCAATAACCTGGCCGTGCTCCTCATTCACAAAAGAAAAAGAAAAAAAAAAGAAAAAAAAATGAAAAAAAAACAAAAAAAACAAATGTAAAATGAAAAAAAGAAAAAGAAAAAGAGCCCTATGAACCTATCAAAATCAATGTCTTGCATAGTTCCCAACTTCTAGTCCCTTCAATATTCCCCATATACATTTTGTATGGAAAAAAAAAAATCCGCCATCTTGAATTTTTTTCCTACTCACCAGGTAGACCTCCGGGTTTTGATCATCTTTTGTCGAGAAACCGCTCCTCCATCTCTTATAGTCTCCGAGCGAGAGACGGACAAAATTTGCCGCCATTTTTTTTCCGCCATTTTGGATTTTTTTTTCAACTCACTGGCAACTGCTCGAGGTTTCGAATGACATTTGGTCGAGCACCCTCCACCTATCTTCTATACCCTGGCCGTGCCCCTCGCCCGTCTCCGAACTCCTCACTCATCAGCTCTCTCCACCTTTCTCCGAGTCACATTCTTTGAGCTCTATACGACACCATGGGTGAAAAAAATTTTTTTCATACAAAATTTTACAGGAGAGGGGTCGGAAATTTGAGACGTCACAGCTCGGCCGCCATCTTGTTTTTTAAATTTTTTTCACGTTTTCTGTTAATCGTTTACTAATTTCTACAATAATCCAAAATTTCAAAGAAATCGGTTGGAAAACAAAAGAGTTGCAAGATTCACGTCGGCCGCCATCTTGTTTTTCCGAAATGTCATAATTTTTCTCCACTCGAATCCCCCACCCGGACATATCTCGCGTACATCATTTTATCGTTTTTTGTCTCTTTCTAGGAGAACAATTGTGTCAATCAGTGAGTGAATCAGTCAGTGAGTGGTAATCGAGCTATATATATTATAACTAGCATTTGCTCGGTGCGCGAGCTGCTAAAGCAGCTCGCGGGAAGTGTTATTGCTACAAGTAGGGCGCGTGGGTGCGCGGCCCGCTAAAGCGGACCGCGATTGTTCGGCTTTATTTATTTCGCTCGGTGCGCGAGCTGCTAAAGCAGCTCGCGGGAAGTGTTATTACTACAAGTAGGGCGCGTGGGTGCGCGGCCCGCTAAAGCGGACCGCGATTGTTCGGCTTTATTTATTTCGCTCGGTGCGCGAGCTGCTAAAGCAGCTCGCGGGAAGTGTTATTGCTACAAGTAGGGCTCGTGGGTGCGCGGCCCGCTAAAGCGGACCGCGATTGTTCGGCTTTATTTATTTCGCTCGGTGCGCGAGCTGCTGAAGCAGCTCGCGGGAAGTGTTATTACTACAAGTAGGGCGCGTGGGTGCGCGGCCCGCTAAAGCGGACCGCGATTTATTTACTCTTCAAGTAGACCTTCGGATTCTGGTCATCTTTTGCCAAAAAATTTGTTCGAACACACCCCACCTATCTGCAATAACCTGGCCGTGCTCCTCATTCACAAAAGAAAAAGAAAAAAAAGAAAAAAAAAAGAAAAAAAAGAAAAAAAGCAAATATAAAATGAAAAAAAAGAAAAAGAAAAAAAGCCCTATGAACCTATCAAAATCAATGTCTTGCATAGTTCCCAACTTCTAATCCCTTCAATATTCCCCATACATTTTGTATGGAAAAAAAATAAATCCGCCATCTTGAATTTTTTTCCTACTCACCAGGTAGACCTCCGGGTTGTGATCATCTTTTGTCGAGAAACCGCTCCTCCATCTTTTATAGTCTCCGAGAGAGAGACGGACAAAATTTGCCGCCATTTTTTTTCCGCCATTTTGGAATTTTTTTTCAACTCACTGGCAACTGCTCGAGGTTTCGAATGACATTTGGTCGAGCACCCTCCACCTATCTTCTATACCCTGGCCGTGCCCCTCGCTCGTCTCCGAACCCCTCACTCATCAGCTCTCTCCACCTTTCTCCTAGTCATATTCTTTGAGCTCTATACGACACCATGGGTAAAAAATTTTTTTTTCATACAAAATTTTACAGGAGAGGGGTCGGAAATTTGAGACGTCACAGCTCGGCCGCCATCTTGTTTTTTTAATTTTTTTCACTTTTTCTGTTAATCGTTTACTAATTCCTACAATAATCCAAAATTTCAAAGAAATCGGTTGGAAAACTAAAGAGTTGCAAGATTCACGTCGGCCGCCATCTTGTTTTTCCGAAATGTCATAATTTTCCCCAACTCGAATCCCCCACCCGGACATATCTCCCCTACATCATTATATCGATTTCCGTCTCCTTCTAGGAGAACAACCCTGTCAATGAGTGAGTGAGTGAATCAGTGAGTGAGTGGTAATCGAGCTATATATATTATAACTAGCGTTTGCTCGGTGCGCGAGCTGCTAAAGCAGCTCGCGGGAAGTGTTTTACTAAAAGTAAGGCGCGTGGGTGCGCGGCCCGCTAAAGCGGACCGCGATTGTTCGGCTTTATTTATTTCGCTCGGTGCGCGAGCTGCTAAAGCAGCTCGCGGGAAGTGTTATTGCTACAAGTAGGGCGCGTGGGTGCGCGGCCCGCTAAAGCGGACCGCGATTGTTCGGCTTTATTTATTTCGCTCGGTGCGCGAGCTGCTAAAGCAGCTCGCGGGAAGTGTTATTACTACAAGTAGGGCGCGTGGGTGCGCGGCCCGCTAAAGCGGACCGCGATTGTTCGGCTTTATTTATTTAGCTCGGTGCGCGAGCTGCTAAAGCAGCTCGTGGGAAGTGTTATTACTACAAGTAGGGCGCGTGGGTGCGCGGCCCGCTAAAGCGGACCGCGATTTTTTTGCTCATCAAGTAGACCTTCGGATTCTGGTTATCTTTTGCCAAAAAATTTGTTCGAGAACACCCCACCTATCTGCAATAACCTGGCCATGCTCCTCATTCACAAAAGAAAAAGAAACAAAAAGAAAAAAAAATGAAAAAAAAGAAAAAATAGAAAAAAAAACAAATGTCAAATGAAAAAAAGAAAAAGAAAAAATCCCTATGAACCTATCAAAATCAATGTCTTGCATAGTTCCCAACTTCTAGTCCCTTCAATATTCCCCATACATTTTGTATCGAAAAAAAAAATCCGCCATCTTGAATTTTTTTCCTACTCACCAGGTAGACCTCCGGGTTGTGATCATCTTTTGTCGAGAAACCGCTCCTCCATCTTTTATAGTCTCCGAGAGAGAGACGGACAAAATTTGCCGCCATTTTTTTTCCGCCATTTTGGAATTTTTTTTCAACTCACTGGCAACTGCTCGAGGTTTCGAATGACATTTGGTCGAGCACCCTCCACCTATCTTCTATACCCTGGCCGTGCCCCTCGCCCGTCTCCGAACTCCTCACTCATCAGCTCTCTCCACCTTTCTCCGAGTCACATTCTTTGAGCTCTATACGACACCATGGGTGAAAAAAATTTTTTTCATACAAAATTTTACAGGAGAGGGGTCGGAAATTTGAGACGTCACAGCTCGGCCGCCATCTTGTTTTTTTAATTTTTTTCACTTTTTCTGTTAATCGTTTACTAATTTCTACAATAATCCAAAATTTCAAAGAAATCGGTCGGAAAACAAAAGAGATGCAAGATTCACGTCGGCCGCCATCTTGTTTTTCCGAAATGTCATAATTTTCCCCAACTCGAATCCCCCCCCCAAACACATCTCCCGAACATCATTATATCGATTTCCGTCTCCTTCTAGGAGAACAACCCTGTCAATGAGTCAGTGAATCAGTCAGTCAGTGGTAATCGAGCTATATATATTATAATAACTAGCGTTTGCTCGGTGCGCGAGCTGCTGAAGCAGCTCGCGGGAAGTGTTATTGCTACAAGTAGGGCGCGTGGGTGCGCGGCCCGCTAAAGCGGACCGCGATTGTTCGGCTTTATTTATTTCGCTCGGTGCGCGAGCTGCTAAAGCAGCTCGCGGGAAGTGTTATTACTACAAGTAGGGCGCGTGGGTGCGCGGCCCGCTAAAGCGGACCGCGATTTTTTTTCTCATCAAGTAGACCTTCGGATTCTGGTCATCTTTTGCCAAAAAATTTGTTCGAGCACACCCCACCTATCTGCAATAACCTGGCCGTGCTCCTCATTCACAAAAGAAAAAGAAAAAAAAAGAAAAAAAAAAAGAAAAAAAAGAAAAAAAGCAAATGTAAAATGAAAAAAAAGAAAAAGAAAAAAAGCCCTATGAACCTATCAAAATCAATGTCTTGCATAGTTCCCAACTTCTAGTCCCTTCAATATTCCCCATACATTTTGTATGGGGGGGAAAAAAAATCCGCCATCTTGAATTTTTTTCCTACTCACCAGGTAGACCTCCGGGTTGTGATCATCTTTTGTCGAGAAACCGCTCCTCCATCTTTTATAGTCTCCGAGAGAGAGACGGACAAAATTTGCCGCCATTTTTTTTTCGCCATTTTGGAATTTTTTTTCAACTCACTGGCAACTGCTCGAGGTTTCGAATGACATTTGGTCGAGCACCCTCCACCTATCTTCTATACCCTGGCCGTGCCCCTCGCCCGTCTCCGAACTCCTCACTCGTCAGCTCTCTCCACCTTTCTCCGAGTCACATTCTTTGAGCTCTATACGACACCATGGGTGAAAAAAAATGTTTTCATACAAAATTTTACAGGAGAGTGGTCGGAAATTTGAGACGTCACAGCTCGGCCGCCATCTTGTTTTTTTAATTTTTTTCACTTTTTCTGTTAATCGTTTACTAATTTCTACAATAATCCAAAATTTCAAAGAAATCGGTTGGAAAACAAAAGAGTTGCAAGATTCACGTCGACCGCCATCTTGTTTTTCCGAAATGTCATAATTTTCCCCAACTCGAATCCCCCACCTGGACATATCTCCCCTACATCATTATATCGATATCCGTCTCCTTCTAGGAGAACAACCCTGTCAATGAGTGAATCAGTCAGTGAGTGAATCAGTGGTAATCGAGCTATATATATTATAATAACTAGTATTTCGCTCGGTGCGCGAGCTGCTAAAGCAGCTCGCGGGAAGTGCTCTACTAAAAGTAAGGCGCGTGGGTGCGCGGCCCGCTAAAGCGGACCGCGATTGTTCGGCTTTATTTATTTCGCTCGGTGCGCGAGCTGCTAAAGCAGCTCGCGGGAAGTGTTATTACTACAAGTAGGGCGCGTGGGTGCGCGGCCCGCTAAAGCGGACCGCGATTGTTCGGCTTTATTTATGTCGCTCGGTGCGCGAGCTGCTAAAGCAGCTCGCGGGAAGTGTTGTTACTACAAGTAGGGCGCGTGGGTGCGCGGCCCGCTAAAGCGGACCGCGATTTTTTTACTCATCAAGTAGACCTTCGGATTCTGGTCATCTTTTGCCAAAAAATTTGTTCGAGCACACCCCACCTATCTGCAATAACCTGGCCGTGCTCCTCATTCACAAAAGAAAAAGAAAAAAAAGAAAAAAAAAATGAATGAAAAAAAAAACAAAAAAAACAAATGTAAAATGAAAAAAAGAAAAAGAAAAAAAGCCCTATGAACCTATCAAAATCAATGTCTTGCATAGTTCCCAACTTCTAGTCCCTTCAATATTCCCCATACATTTTGTATGGGAAAAAAAAAATCCGCCATCTTGAATTTTTTTCCCACTCACCAGGTAGACCTCCGGGTTTTGATCATCTTTTGTCGAGAAACCGCTCCTCCATCTTTTATAGTCTCCGAGAGAGAGACGGACAAAATTTGCCGCCATTTTTTTTCCGCCATTTTGGAATTTTTTTTCAACTCACTGGCAACTGCTCGAGGTTTCGAATGACATTTGGTCGAGCACCCTCCACCTATCTTCTATACCCTGGCCGTGCCCCTCGCCCGTCTCCGAACTCCTCTTTCGTCAGCTCTCTCCACCTTTCTCCGAGTCACATTCTTTGAGCTCTATACGACACCATGGGTGAAAAAAATTTTTTTCATACAAAATTTTACAGGAGAGGGGTCGGAAATTTGAGACGTCACAGCTCGGCCGCCATCTTGTTTTTTTAATTTTTTTCACTTTTTCTGTTAATCGTTTACTAATTTCTACAATAATCCAAAATTTCAAAGAAATCGGTCGGAAAACAAAAGAGTTGCAAGATTCACGTCGGCCGCCATCTTGTTTTTCCGAAATGTCATAATTTTCCCCAACTCGAATCCCCCACCCCAACATATCTCCCCTACATCATTATATCGATTTCCGTCTCCTTCTAGGAGAACAACCCTGTCAATCAGTGAGTGAGTGAATCAGTGAGTGGTAATCGAGCTATATATATTATAATAACTAGCGTTTGCTCGGTGCGCGAACTGCTGAAGCAGCTCGCGGGAAGTGTTATTGCTACAAGTAGGGCGCGTGGGTGCGCGGCCCGCTAAAGCGGACCGCGATTGTTCGGCTTTATTTATTTCGCTCGGTGCGCGAGCTGCTAAAGCAGCTCGCGGGAAGTGTTATTGCTACAAGTAGGGCGCGTGGGTGCGCGGCCCGCTAAAGCGGACCGCGATTGTTCGGCTCTATTTATTTCGCTCGGTGCGCGAGCTGCTAAAGCAGCTCGCGGGAAGTGTTATTACTACAAGTAGGGCGCGTGGGTGCGCGGCCCGCTAAAGCGGACCGCGATTTTTTTACTCATCAAGTAGACCTTCGGATTCTGGTCATCTTTTGCCAAAAAATTTGTTCGAGCACACCCCACCTATCTGCAATAACCTGGCCGTGCTCCTCATTCACAAATGAAAAAGAAAAAAAAAGAAAAAAAAAAGGAAAAAAAAAGAAAAAAAGCAAATGTAAAATGAAAAAAAGAAAAAGAAAAAAGCCCTATGAACCTATCAAACTCATTGTCTTGCATAGTTCCCAACTTCTAGTCCCTTCAATATTCCCCATATATACATTTTGTATGGAAAAAAAAATCCGCCATCTTGAATTTTTTTCCTACTCACCAGGTAGACCTCCGGGTTTTGATAATCTTTTGTCGAGAAACCGCTCCTCCATCTCTTATAGTCTCCGAGAGAGAGACGGACAAAATTTGCCGCCATTTTTTTTCCGCCATTTTGGAATTTTTTTTCAACGCACTGGCAACTGCTTGAGGTTTCAAATGACATTTGGTCGAGCACCCTCCACCTATCTTCTATACCCTGGCCGTGCCCCTCGCCCGTCTCCGAACTCCTCACTCATCAGCTCTCTCCACCTTTCCCCGAGTCACATTGTTTGAGCTCTATACGACACCATGGGTGAAAAAAAATTTTTTCATACAAAATTTTACAGGAGAGGGGTCGGAAATTTGAGACGTCACAGCTCGGCCGCCATCTTGTTTTTTTAATTTTTTTCACTTTTTCTGTTAATCGTTTACTATTTTTTTTTTTTTTTTTTTTTTTTTATTCGATGACAAGATAGTCCTTGACTGCGATCTCACCTGATGGTAAGTGATGATGCAGTCTAAGATGGTAGCGGACTAACTTGGAAGGGGTATGGCAGTGAAAATTCAACCCATACCCCTGATCGGTTTCTACACGCCATCGTGCCGGAACGCTAAATCGCTTGGCGGCACGTCTTTGACGGTAGGGTGGTAACTAGCCACGGCCAACGAAAGCCTCCCACCAGAGAATCTAATTTCTACAATAATCCAAAATTTCAAAGAAATCGGTTGGAAAACAAAAGAGTTGCAAGATTCACGTCGGCCGCCATCTTGTTTTTCTGAAATGTCATAATTTTCCCCAACTCGAATCCCCCCCCCCCCCCCCCCCAAGCACATCTCCCGAACATCATTATATCGATTTCCGTCTCCTTCTAGGAGAACAACCCTGTCAATCAGTGAGTGAGTGAGTCAGTCAGTGGTAATCGAGCTATATATATTATACTAGTATTTTGCTCGGTGCGCGAGCTGCTAAAGCAGCTCGCGGGAAGTGTTATTACTACAAGTAGGGCGCGTGGGTGCGCGGCCCGCTAAAGCGGACCGCGATTGTTCGGCTTTATTTATTTCGCTCGGTGCGCGAGCTGCTAAAGCAGCTCGCGGGAAGTGTTATTGCTACAAGTAGGGCGCGTGGGTGCGCGGCCCGCTAAAGCGGACCGCGATTGTTCGGCTTTATTTATTTCGCTCGGTGCGCGAGCTGCTAAAGCAGCTCGCGGGAAGTGTTATTACTACAAGTAGGGCGCGTGGGTGCGCGGCCCGCTAAAGCGGACCGCGATTTTTTTACTCATCAAGTAGACCTTCGGATTCTGGTCATCTTTTGCCAAAAAATTTGTTCGAGCACACCCCACCTATCTGCAATAACCTGGCCGTGCTCCTCATTCACAAATGAAAAAGAAAAAAAAAGAAAAAAAAAAAGAAAAAAAAGAAAAAAAGCAAATGTAAAATGAAAAAAAAGAAAAAGAAAAAAGCCCTATGAACCTATCAAAATCAATGTCTTGCACAGTTCGCAACTTCTAGTCCCTTCAATATTCCCCATACATTTTGTAAAAAATCCGCCATCTTGAATTTTTTTCCTACTCACCAGGTAGACCTCCGGGTTGTGATCATCTTTTGTCGAGAAACCGCTCCTCCATCTTTTATAGTCTCTGAGAGAGAGACGGACAAAATTTGCCGCCTTTTTTTTTCCGCCATTTTGGATTTTTTTTTCAACTCACTGGCAACTGCTCGAGGTTTCAAATGACATTTGGTCGAGCACCCTCCACCTATCTTCTATACCCTGGCCGTGCCCCTCGCCCGTCTCCGAACTCCTCACTCATCAGCTCTCTCCACCTTTGTCCGAGTTACATTCTTTGAGCTCTATACGACACCACGGGTGAAAAAAATTTTTTTCATACAAAATTTTACAGGAGAGGGGTCGGAAATTTGAGACGTCACAGCTCGGCCGCCATCTTGTTTTTTTAATTTTTTTCACTTTTTCTGTTAATCGTTTACTAATTTCTACAATAATCCAAAATTTCAAAGAAATCGGTTGGAAAACAAAAGAGTTGCAAAATTCACGTCGGCCGCCATCTTGTTTTTCCGAAATGTCATAATTTTCCCCAACTCGAATCCCCCCCCCCCCCCCCAAACACATCTCCCGAACATCATTATATCGATTTCCGTCTCCTTCTAGGAGAACAACCCTGTCAATGAGTGAGTCAGTGAATCAGTCAGTGGTAATCGAGCTATATATATTATAACTAGCGTTTGCTCGGTGCGCGAGCTGCTAAAGCAGCTCGCGGGAAGTGTTTTACTAAAAGTAAGGCGCGTGGGTGCGCGGCCTGCTAAAGCGGACCGCGATTGTTCGGCTTTATTTATTTCGCTCGGTGCGCGAGCTGCTAAAGCAGCTCGCGGGAAGTGTTATTGCTACAAGTAGGGCGCGTGAGTGCGCGGCCCGCTAAAGCGGACCGCGATTGTTCGGCTTTATTTATTTCGCTCGGTGCGCGAGCTGCTAAAGCAGCTCGCGGGAAGTGTTATTACTACAAGTAGGGCGCGTGGGTGCGCGGCCCGCTAAAGCGGACCGCGATTGTTCGGCTTTATTTATTTCGCTCGGTGCGCGAGCTGCTAAAGCAGCTCGCGGGAAGTGTTATTACTACAAGTAGGGCGCGTGGGTGCGCGGCCCGCTAAAGCGGACCGCGATTTTTTTACTCATCAAGTAGACCTTCGGATTCTGGTCATCTTTTGCCAAAAAATTTGTTCGAGCACACCCCACCTATCTGCAATAACCTGGCCGTGCTCCTCATTCACAAATGAAAAAGAAAAAAAAAGGAAAAAATAAAGAAAAAAAAAGAAAAAAAGCAAATGTAAAATGAAAAAAAAGAAAAAGAAAAAAGCCCTATGAACCTATCAAAATCAATGTCTTGCATAGTTCGCAACTTCTAGTCCCTTCAATATTCCCCATACATTTTGTAAAAAATCCGCCATCTTGAATTTTTTTCCTACTCACCAGGTAGACCTCCGGGTTGTGATCATCTTTTGTCGAGAAACCGCTCCTCCATCATTTATAGTCTCTGAGAGAGAGACGGACAAAATTTGCCGCCTTTTTTTTTCCGCCATTTTGGATTTTTTTTTCAACTCACTGGCAACTGCTCGAGGTTTCAAATGACATTTGGTCGAGCACCCTCCACCTATCTTCTATACCCTGGCCGTGCCCCTCGCCCGTCTCCGAACTCCTCACTCATCAGCTCTCTCCACCTTTGTCCGAGTTACATTCTTTGAGCTCTATACGACACCACGGGTGAAAAAAATTTTTTTCATACAAAATTTTACAGGAGAGGGGTCGGAAATTTGAGACGTCACAGCTCGGCCGCCATCTTGTTTTTTTAATTTTTTTCACTTTTTCTGTTAATCGTTTACTAATTTCTACAATAATCCAAAATTTCAAAGAAATCGGTTGGAAAACAAAAGAGTTGCAAAATTCACGTCGGCCGCCATCTTGTTTTTCCGAAATGTCATAATTTTCCCCAACTCGAATCCCCCCCCCCCCCAAACACATCTCCCGAACATCATTATATCGATTTCCGTCTCCTTCTAGGAGAACAACCCTGTCAATGAGTGAGTCAGTGAATCAGTCAGTGGTAATCGAGCTATATATATTATAACTAGCGTTTGCTCGGTGCGCGAGCTGCTAAAGCAGCTCGCGGGAAGTGTTTTACTAAAAGTAAGGCGCGTGGGTGCGCGGCCTGCTAAAGCGGACCGCGATTGTTCGGCTTTATTTATTTCGCTCGGTGCGCGAGCTGCTAAAGCAGCTCGCGGGAAGTGTTATTGCTACAAGTAGGGCGCGTGAGTGCGCGGCCCGCTAAAGCGGACCGCGATTGTTCGGCTTTATTTATTTCGCTCGGTGCGCGAGCTGCTAAAGCAGCTCGCGGGAAGTGTTATTACTACAAGTAGGGCGCGTGGGTGCGCGGCCCGCTAAAGCGGACCGCGATTTTTTTACTCATCAAGTAGACCTTCGGATTCTGGTCATCTTTTGCCAAAAAATTTGTTCGAGCACACCCCACCTATCTGCAATAACCTGGCCGTGCTCCTCATTCACAAAAGAAAAAGAAAAAAAAAGAAAAAAAAAGAAAAAAAAGAAAAAAGCAAATGTAAAATGAGAAAAAAGAAAAAGAAAAAAAGCCCTATGAACCTATCGAAATCAATGTCTTGCATAGTTCCCAACTTCTAGTCCCTTCAATATTCCCCATATACATTTTGTATGGAAAAAAAAAACCGCCATCTTGAATTTTTTTCCTACTCACCAGGTAGACCTCCGGGTTTTGATCATCTTTTGTCGAGAAACCGCTCCTCCATCTTTTATAGTCTCCGAGAAAGAGACGGACAAAATTTGCCGCCATTTTTTTTCCGCCATTTTGGAATTTTTTTTCAACTCACTGGCAACTGCTCGAGGTTTCGAATGACATTTGGTCGAGCACCCTCCACCTATCTTCTATACTCTGGCCGCGCCCCTCGCCCGTCTCCGAACTCCTCACTCATCAGCTCTCTCCACCTTTCTCCGAGTCACATTCTTTGAGCTCTATACGACACCATGGGTGAAAAAAATTTTTTTCATACAAAATTTTACAGGAGAGGGGTCGGAAATTTGAGACGTCACAGCTCGGCCGCCATCTTGTTTTTTTAATTTTTTTCACTTTTTCTGTTAATCGTTTACTAATTTCTACAATAATCCAAAATTTCAAAGAAATCGGTTGGAAAACAAAAGAGTTGCAAGAATCACGTCGGCCGCCATCTTGTTTTTCCGAAATGTCATAATTTTTCCCCACTCGAATCCCCCACCCCAACATATCTCCCATACATCATTGTATCGTTTTCTGTCTCTTTCTAGGAGAACAATCGTGTCAATCAGTCAGTCAGTGAGTCAGTGGTAATCGAGCTATATATATTATAACTAGTATTTCGCTCGGTGCGCGAGCTGCTAAAGCAGCTCGCGGGAAGTGTTTTACTAAAAGTAAGGCGCGTGGGTGCGCGGCCCGCTAAAGCGGACCGCGATTGTTCGGCTTTCTTTATTTCGCTCGGTGCGCGAGCTGCTAAAGCAGCTCGCGGGAAGTGTTATTACTACAAGTAGGGCGCGTGAGTGCGCGGCCCGCTAAAGCGGACCGCGATTGTTCGGCTTTATTTATTTCGCTCGGTGCGCGAGCTGCTAAAGCAGCTCGCGGGAAGTGTTATAACTACAAGTAGGGCGCGTGGGTGCGCGGCCCGCTAAAGCGGACCGCGATTTTTTTACTCATCAAGTAGCCCTTCGGATTCTGGTCATCTTTTGCCAAAAAATTTGTTCGAGCACACCCCACCTATCTGCAATAACCTGGCCGTGCTCCTCATTCACAAAAGAAAAAGAAAAAAAAAGAAAAAAAAATGAAAAAAAACAAAAAAAAAACAAATGTAAAATGAAAAAAAAAAAAAAAAAGCCCTATGAACCTATCAAAATCAATGTCTTGCATAGTTCCCAACTTCTAGTCCCTTCAATATTCCCCATACATTTAGTATGGAAAAAAAAAATCCGCCATCTTGAATTTTTTTCCTACTCACCAGGTAGACCTCCGGGTTTTGATCATCTTTTGTCGAGAAACCGCTCCTCCATCTTTTATAGTCTCCGAGAGAGAGACGGACAAAATTTGCCGCCATTTTTTTTCCGCCATTTTGGAATTTTTTTTCAACTCACTGGCAACTGCTCGAGGTTTCGAATGACATTTGGTCGAGCACCCTCCACCTATCTACTATACCCTGGCCGTGCCCTTCGCCCGTCTCCGAACTCCTCACTCATCAGCTCTCGCCACCTTTCTCCGAGTCACATTCTTTGAGCTCTATACGACACCATGGGTGAAAAAAATTTTTTTCATACAAAATTTTACAGGAGAGGGGTCGGAAATTTGAGACGTCACAGCTCGGCCGCCATCTTGTTTTTTTAATTTTTTTCACTTTTTCTGTTAATCGTTTACTAATTTCTACAATAATCCAAAATTTCAAAGAAATCGGTTGGAAATCAAAAGAGTTGCAAGATTCACGTCGGCCGCCATCTTGTTTTTCTGAAATGTCATAATTTTCCCCAACTCGAATCCCCCACCTGGACATATCTCCCCTACATCATTATATCGATTTCCGTCTCCTTCTAGGAGAACAACCCTGTCAATGAGTGAGTGAGTGAGTGAGTGAGTGTGTCAGTCAGTGGTAATCGAGCTATATATATTATAACTAGCGTTTGCTCGGTGCGCGAGCTGCTAAAGCAGCTCGCGGGAAGTGTTTTACTAAAAGTAAGGCGCGTGGGTGCGCGGCCTGCTAAAGCGGACCGCGATTGTTCGGCTTTATTTATTTCGCTCGGTGCGCGAGCTGCTAAAGCAGCTCGCGGGAAGTGTTATTACTAAAAGTAAGGCGCGTGGGTGCGCGGCCCGCTAAAGCGGACCGCGATTGTTCGGCTTTATTTATTTCGCTCGGTGCGCGAGCTGCTAAAGCAGCTCGCGGGAAGTGTTATTGCTACAAGTAGGGCGCGTGGGTGCGCGGCCCGCTAAAGCGGACCGCGATTTTTTTTCTCATCAAGTAGACCTTCGGATTCTGGTCATCTTTTGCCAAAAAATTTGTTCGAGCACACCCCACCTATCTGCAATAACCTGGCCGTGCTCCTCATTCACAAAAGAAAAAGAAAAAAAAAAGAAAAAAAAAAAAGAAAAAAAAGAAAAAAAGCAAATGTAAAATGAAAAAAAAGAAAAAGAAAAAAAGCCCTATGATTCTATCGAAATCAATGTCTTGCATAGTTCCCAACTTCTAGTCCCTTCAATATTCCCCATATACATTTTGTATGGAAAAAAAAAATCCGCCATCTTGAATTTTTTTCCTACTCACCAGGTAGACCTCCGGGTTTTGATCATCTTTTGTCGAGAAACCGCTCCTCCATCTTTTATAGTCTCCGAGAGAGAGACGGACAAAATTTGCCGCCATTTTTTTTCCGCCATTTTGGAATTTTTTTTCAACTCCCTGGCAACTGCTCGAGGTTTCGAATGACATTTGTTCGAGCACCCTCCACCTATCTTCTATACCCTGGCCGCGCCCCTCGCCCGTCTCCGAACTCCTCACTCATCAGCTCTCTCCACCTTTCTCCGAGTCACATTCTTTGTGCTCTATACGACACCATGGGTGAAAAAAATTTTTTTCATACAAAATTTTACAGGAGAGGGGTCGGAAATTTGAGACGTCACAGCTCGGCCGCCATCTTGTTTTTTTAATTTTTTTCACTTTTTCTGCTAATCGTTTACTAATTTCTACAATAATCCAAAATTTCAAAGAAATCAGTTGGAAAACAAAAGAGTTGCAAGAATCACGTCGGCCGCCATCTTGTTTTTCCGAAATGTCATAATTTTTCCCCACTCGAATCCCCCACCCGGACATATCTCCCCTACATCATTGCATAGGGCGCGTGGTTGCGCGGCCCGCTAAAGCGGACCGCGATTGTTCGGCTTTATTTATTTCGCTCGGTGCGCGAGCTGCTAAAGCAGCTCGCGGGAAGTGTTATTACTACAAGTAGGGCGCGTGGGTGCGCGGCCCGCTAAAGCGGACCGCGATTGTTTTACTCATCAAGTAGACCTTCGGATTCTGGTCATCTTTTGCCAAAAAATTTGTTCGAGCACACCCCACCTATCTGCAATAACCTGGCCGTGCTCCTCATTCACAAAAGAATAAGAAAAAAAAGAAAAAAAAATGAAAAAAAAAGAAAAAAAACAAATGTAAAATGAAAAAAAGAAAAAGAAAAAAAGCCCTATGAACCTATCAAAATCAATGTCTTGCATAGTTCCCAACTTCTAGTCCCTTCAATATTCCCCATACATTTTGTATGGGGGGAAAAAAAAATCCGCCATCTTGAATTTTTTTCCTACTCACCAGGTAGACCTCCGGGTTGTGATCATCTTTTGTCGAGAAACCGCTCCTCCATCTTTTATAGTCTCCGAGAGAGAGACGGACAAAATTTGCCGCCATTTTTTTTCCGCCATTTTGGAATTTTTTTTTAACTCACTGGCAACTGCTCGAGGTTTCGAATGACATTTGGTCGAGCACCCTCCACCTATCTTCTATACCCTGGCCGTGCCCCTCGCCCGTCTCCGAACTCCTCACTCATCAGCTCTCTCCACCTTTCTCCGAGTCACATTGTTTGAGCTCTATACGACAACATGGGTGAAAAAAATTTTTTTCATACAAAATTTTACAGGAGAGGGGTCGGAAATTTGAGACGTCACAGCTCGGCCGCCATCTTGTTTTTTTAATTATTTTCACTTTTCCTGTTAATCGTTTACTAATTTCTACAATAATCCAAAATTTCAAAGAAATCGGTTGGAAAACAAAAGAGTTGCAAGATTCACGTCGGCCGCCATCTTGTTTTTCCGAAATGTCATAATTTTTCCCCACTCGAATCCCCCCCCCCAAACACATCTCCCGAACATCATTATATCGATTTCCGTCTCCTTCTAGGAGAACAACCCTGTCAATGAGTGTGTCAGTCAGTCAGTCAGTGGTAATCGAGCTATATATATTATAACTAGCGTTTGCTCGGTGCGCGAGCTGCTAAAGCAGCTCGCGGGAAGTGTTATTACTAAAAGTAAGGCGCGTGGGTGCGCGGCCCGCTAAAGCGGACCGCGATTGTTCGGCTTTATTTATTTCGCTCGGTGCGCGAGCTGCTAAAGCAGCTCGCGGGAAGTGTTATTGCTACAAGTAGGGCGCGTGGGTGCGCGGCCCGCTAAAGCGGACCGCGATTTTTTTTCTCATCAAGTAGACCTTCGGATTCTGGTCATCTTTTGCCAAAAAATTTGTTCGAGCACACCCCACCTATCTGCAATAACCTGGCCGTGCTCCTCATTCACAAAAGAAAAAGAAAAAAAAAAAGAAAAAAAAAAAAGAAAAAAAAGAAAAAAAGCAAATGTAAAATGAAAAAAAAGAAAAAGAAAAAAAGCCCTATGAACCTATCGAAATCAATGTCTTGCATAGATCCCAACTTCTAGTCCCTTCAATATTCCCCATATACATTTTGTATGGAAAAAAAAAATCCGCCATCTTGAATTTTTTTCCTACTCACCAGGTAGACCTCCGGGTTTTGATCATCTTTTGTCGAGAAACCGCTCCTCCATCTTTTATAGTCTCCGAGAGAGAGACGGACAAAATTTGCCGCCATTTTTTTTCCGCCATTTTGGAATTTTTTTTCAACTCACTGGCAACTGCTCGAGGTTTCGAATGACATTTGGTCGAGCACCCTCCACCTATCTTCTATACTCTGGCCGCGCCCCTCGCCCGTCTCCGAACTCCTCACTCATCAGCTCTCTCCACCTTTCTCCGAGTCACATTCTTTGTGCTCTATACGACACCATGGGTGAAAAAATTTTTTTCATACAAAATTTTACAGGAGAGGGGTCGGAAATTTGAGACGTCACAGCTCGGCCGCTATCTTGTTTTTTAATTTTTTTCACTTTTTCTGCTAATCGTTTACTAATTTCTACAATAATCCAAAATTTCAAAGAAATCGGTTGGAAAACAAAAGAGTTGCAAGAATCACGTCGGCCGCCATCTTGTTTTTCCGAAATGTCATAATTTTTCCCCACTCGAATCCCCCACCCGGACATATCTCCCCTACATCATTGCATAGGGCGCGTGGGTGCGCGGCCCGCTAAAGCGGACCGCGATTGTTCGGCTTTATTTATTTCGCTCGGTGCGCGAGCTGCTAAAGCAGCTCGCGGGAAGTGTTATTACTACAAGTAGGGCGCGTGGGTGCGCGGCCCGCTAAAGCGGACCGCGATTTTTTTACTCATCAAGTAGACCTTCGGATTCTGGTCATCTTTTGCCAAAAAATTTGTTCGAGCACACCCCACCTATCTGCAATAACCTGGCCGTGCTCCTCATTCACAAAAGAATAAGAAAAAAAAGAAAAAAAAATGAAAAAAAAGAAAAAAAACAAATGTAAAATGAAAAAAAGAAAAAGAAAAAAAGCCCTATGAACCTATCAAAATCAATGTCTTGCATAGTTCCCAACTTCTAGTCCCTTCAATATTCCCCATACATTTTGTATGGGGGGAAAAAAAAATCCGCCATCTTGAATTTTTTTCCTACTCACCAGGTAGACCTCCGGGTTGTGATCATCTTTTGTCGAGAAACCGCTCCTCCATCTTTTATAGTCTCCGAGAGAGAGACGGACAAAATTTGCCGCCATTTTTTTTCCGCCATTTTGGAATTTTTTTTTAACTCACTGGCAACTGCTCGAGGTTTCGAATGACATTTGGTCGAGCACCCTCCACCTATCTTCTATACCCTGGCCGTGCCCCTCGCCCGTCTCCGAACTCCTCACTCATCAGCTCTCTCCACCTTTCTCCGAATCACATTGTTTGAGCTCTATACGACAACATGGGTGAAAAAAATTTTTTTCATACAAAATTTTACAGGAGAGGGGTCGGAAATTTGAGACGTCACAGCTCGGCCGCCATCTTGTTTTTTTAATTATTTTCACTTTTTCTGTTAATCGTTTACTAATTTCTACAATAATCCAAAATTTCAAAGAAATCGGTTGGAAAACAAAAGAGTTGCAAGATTCACGTCGGCCGCCATCTTGTTTTTCCGAAATGTCATAATTTTTCCCCACTCGAATCCCCCCCCCCCCCAAACACATCTCCCGAACATCATTATATCGATTTCCGTCTCCTTCTAGGAGAACAACCCTGTCAATGAGTGTGTCAGTCAGTCAGTCAGTGGTAATCGAGCTATATATATTATAACTAGCGTTTGCTCGGTGCGCGAGCTGCTAAAGCAGCTCGCGGGAAGTGTTATTACTAAAAGTAAGGCGCGTGGGTGCGCGGCCCGCTAAAGCGGACCGCGATTGTTCGGCTTTATTTATTTCGCTCGGTGCGCGAGCTGCTAAAGCAGCTCGCGCGAAGTGTTATTGCTACAAGTAGGGCGCGTGGGTGCGCGGCCCGCTAAAGCGGACCGCGATTTTTTTTCTCATCAAGTAGACCTTCGGATTCTGGTCATCTTTTGCCAAAAAATTTGTTCGAGCACACCCCACCTATCTGCAATAACCTGGCCGTGCTCCTCATTCACAAAAGAAAAAGAAAAAAAAAGAAAAAAAAAAAAGAAAAAAAAGAAAAAAAGCAAATGTAAAATGAAAAAAAAGAAAAAGAAAAAAAGCCCTATGAACCTATCAAAATCAATGTCTTGCATAGTTCCCAACTTCTAGTCCCTTCAATATTCCCCATATACATTTTGTATGGAAAAAAAAAAATCCGCCATCTTGAATTTTTTTCCTACTCACCAGGTAGACCTCTGGGTTTTGATCATCTTTTGTCGAGAAACCGCTCCTCCATCTCTTATAGTCTCCGAGCGAGAGACGGACAAAATTTGCCGCCATTTTTTTTCCGCCATTTTGGAATTTTTTTTCAACTCACTGGCAACTGCTCGAGGTTTCGAATGACATTTGGTCGAGCACCCTCCACCTATCTTCTATACCCTGGCCGTGCCCCTTGCCCGTCTCCGAACTCCTCACTCATCAGCTCTCTCCACCTTTCTCCGAGTCACATTCTTTGAGCTCTATACGACACCATGGGTGAAAAAAAATTTTTTCATACAAAATTTTACAGGAGAGGGGTCGAAAATTTGAGACGTCACAGCTCGGCCGCCATCTTGTTTTTTTAATTTTTTTCACTTTTTCTGTTAATCGTTTACTAATTTCTACAATAATCCAAAATTTCAAAGAAATCGGTTGGAAAACAAAAGAGTTGCAAGATTCACGTCGGCCGCCATCTTGTTTTTCCGAAATGTCATAATTTTCCCCAACTCGAATCCCCCGCCCAAACACATCTCCCGAACATCATTATATCGATTTCCGTCTCCTTCTAGGAGAACAACCCTGTCAATGAGTCAATCAGTCAGTGAATCAGTGAGTGGTAATCGAGCTATATATATTATAACTAGCGTTTGCTCGGTGCGCGAGCTGCTAAAGCAGCTCGCGGGAAGTGTTGTTACTACAAGTAGGGCGCGTGGGTGCGCGGCCCGCTAAAGCGGACCGCGATTGTTCGGCTATATTTATTTCGCTCGGTGCGCGAGCTGCTAAAGCAGCTCGCGGGAAGTGTTATTACTACAAGTAGGGCGCGTGGGTGCGCGGCCCGCTAAAGCGGACCGCGATTTTTTTACTCATCAAGGAGACCTTCGGATTCTGGTCATCTTTTGCCAAAAAATTTGTTCGAGCACACCCCACCTATCTGCAATAACCTGGCCGTGCTCCTCATTCACAAAAGAAAAAGAAAAAAAAAGAAAAAAAAATGAAAAAAAAACAAAAAAAACAAATGTAAAATGAAAAAAAAGAAAAAGAAAAAGAGCCCTATGAACCTATCAAAATCAATGTCTTGCATAGTTCCCAACTTCTAGTCCCTTCAATATTCCCCATATACATTTTGTATGGAAAAAAAAAATCCTCCATTTTGAATTTTTTTCCTACTCACCAGGTAGACCTCCGGGTTTTGATCATCTTTTGTCGAGAAACCGCTCCTCCATCTCTTATAGTCTCCGAGCGAGAGACGGACAAAATTTGCCGCCATTTTTTTTCCGCCATTTTGGATTTTTTTTTCAACTCACTGGCAACTGCTCGAGGTTTCGAATGACATTTGGTCGAGCACCCTCCACCTATCTTCTATACCCTGGCCGTGCCCCTCGCCCGTCTCCGAACTCCTCACTCATCAGCTCTCTCCACCTTTCTCCGAGTCACATTCTTTGAGCTCTATACAACACCATGGGTGAAAAAAATTTTTTTCATACAAAATTTTACAGGAGAGGGGTGGAAATTTGAGACGTCACAGCTCGGCCGCCATCTTGTTTTTTTAATTTTTTTCACTTTTTCTGTTAATCGTTTACTAATTTCTACAATAATCCAAAATTTCAAAGAAATCGGTTGGAAAACAAAAGAGTTGCAAGATTCACGTCGGCCGCCATCTTGTTTTTCCGAAATGTCATAATTTTTCCCCACTCGAATCCCCCACCCCCCCCAAACACATCTCCCGAACATCATTATATCGATTTCCGTCTCCTTCTAGGAGAACAACCCTGTCAATGAGTGTGTCAGTCAGTCAGTCAGTGGTAATCGAGCTATATATATTATAACTAGCGTTTGCTCGGTGCGCGAGCTGCTAAAGCAGCTCGCGGGAAGTGTTATTACTAAAAGTAAGGCGCGTGGGTGCGCGGCCCGCTAAAGCGGACCGCGATTGTTCGGCTTTATTTATTTCGCTCGGTGCGCGAGCTGCTAAAGCAGCTCGCGGGAAGTGTTATTGCTACAAGTAGGGCGCGTGGGTGCGCGGCCCGCTAAAGCGGACCGCGATTTTTTTTCTCATCAAGTAGACCTTCGGATTCTGGTCATCTTTTGCCAAAAAATTTGTTCGAGCACACCCCACCTATCTGCAATAACCTGGCCGTGCTCCTCATTCACAAAAGAATAAGAAAAAAAAGAAAAAAAAATGAAAAAAAAGAAAAAAAACAAATGTAAAATGAAAAAAAGAAAAAGAAAAAAAGCCCTATGAACCTATCAAAATCAATGTCTTGCATAGTTCCCAACTTCTAGTCCCTTCAATATTCCCCATACATTTTGTATGGGGGGAAAAAAAAATCCGCCATCTTGAATTTTTTTCCTACTCACCAGGTAGACCTCCGGGTTGTGATCATCTTTTGTCGAGAAACCGCTCCTCCATCTTTTATAGTCTCCGAGAGAGAGACGGACAAAATTTGCCGCCATTTTTTTTCCGCCATTTTGGAATTTTTTTTTAACTCACTGGCAACTGCTCGAGGTTTCGAATGACATTTGGTCGAGCACCCTCCACCTATCTTCTATACCCTGGCCGTGCCCCTCGCCCGTCTCCGAACTCCTCACTCATCAGCTCTCTCCACCTTTCTCCGAATCACATTGTTTGAGCTCTATACGACAACATGGGTGAAAAAAATTTTTTTCATACAAAATTTTACAGGAGAGGGGTCGGAAATTTGAGACGTCACAGCTCGGCCGCCATCTTGTTTTTTTAATTATTTTCACTTTTTCTGTTAATCGTTTACTAATTTCTACAATAATCCAAAATTTCAAAGAAATCGGTTGGAAAACAAAAGAGTTGCAAGATTCACGTCGGCCGCCATCTTGTTTTTCCGAAATGTCATAATTTTCCCCAACTCGAATCCCCCGCCCAAACACATCTCCCGAACATCATTATATCGATTTCCGTCTCCTTCTAGGAGAACAACCCTGTCAATGAGTCAATCAGTCAGTGAATCAGTGAGTGGTAATCGAGCTATATATATTATAACTAGCGTTTGCTCGGTGCGCGAGCTGCTAAAGCAGCTCGCGGGAAGTGTTGTTACTACAAGTAGGGCGCGTGGGTGCGCGGCCCGCTAAAGCGGACCGCGATTGTTCGGCTATATTTATTTCGCTCGGTGCGCGAGCTGCTAAAGCAGCTCGCGGGAAGTGTTATTACTACAAGTAGGGCGCGTGGGTGCGCGGCCCGCTAAAGCGGACCGCGATTTTTTTACTCATCAAGTAGACCTTCGGATTCTGGTCATCTTTTGCCAAAAAATTTGTTCGAGCACACCCCACCTATCTGCAATAACCTGGCCGTGCTCCTCATTCACAAAAGAAAAAGAAAAAAAAAGAAAAAAAAATGAAAAAAAAACAAAAAAAACAAATTTAAAATGAAAAAAAAGAAAAAGAAAAAGAGCCCTATGAACCTATCAAAATCAATGTCTTGCATAGTTCCCAACTTCTAGTCCCTTCAATATTCCCCATATACATTTTGTATGGAAAAAAAAGTCCGCCATCTTGAATTTTTTTCCTACTCACCAGGTAGACCTCCGGGTTTTGATCATCTTTTGTCGAGAAACCGCTCCTCCATCTCTTATAGTCTCCGAGCGAGAGACGGACAAAATTTGCCGCCATTTTTTTTCCGCCATTTTGGATTTTTTTTTCAACTCACTGGCAACTGCTCGAGGTTTCAAATGACATTTGGTCGAGCACCCTCCACCTATCTTCTATACCCTGGCCGTGCCCCTCGCCCGTCTCCGAACTCCTCACTCATCAGCTCTCTCCACCTTTCTCCGAGTCACATTCTTTGAGCTCTATACAACACCATGGGTGAAAAAAATTTTTTTCATACAAAATTTTACAGGAGAGGGGTGGAAATTTGAGACGTCACAGCTCGGCCGCCATCTTGTTTTTTTAATTTTTTTCACTTTTTCTGTTAATCGTTTACTAATTTCTACAATAATCCAAAATTTCAAAGAAATCGGTTGGAAAACAAAAGAGTTGCAAGATTCACGTCGGCCGCCATCTTGTTTTTCCGAAATGTCATAATTTTTCCCCACTCGAATCCCCCCCCCCCCAAACACATCTCCCGAACATCATTATATCGATTTCCGTCTCCTTCTAGGAGAACAACCCTGTCAATGAGTGTGTCAGTCAGTCAGTCAGTGGTAATCGAGCTATATATATTATAACTAGCGTTTGCTCGGTGCGCGAGCTGCTAAAGCAGCTCGCGGGAAGTGTTATTACTAAAAGTAAGGCGCGTGGGTGCGCGGCCCGCTAAAGCGGACCGCGATTGTTCGGCTTTATTTATTTCGCTCGGTGCGCGAGCTGCTAAAGCAGCTCGCGGGAAGTGTTATTGCTACAAGTAGGGCGCGTGGGTGCGCGGCCCGCTAAAGCGGACCGCGATTTTTTTTCTCATCAAGTAGACCTTCGGATTCTGGTCATCTTTTGCCAAAAAATTTGTTCGAGCACACCCCACCTATCTGCAATAACCTGGCCGTGCTCCTCATTCACAAAAGAATAAGAAAAAAAAGAAAAAAAAATGAAAAAAAAGAAAAAAAACAAATGTAAAATGAAAAAAAGAAAAAGAAAAAAAGCCCTATGAACCTATCAAAATCAATGTCTTGCATAGTTCCCAACTTCTAGTCCCTTCAATATTCCCCATACATTTTGTATGGGGGGAAAAAAAAATCCGCCATCTTGAATTTTTTTCCTACTCACCAGGTAGACCTCCGGGTTGTGATCATCTTTTGTCGAGAAACCGCTCCTCCATCTTTTATAGTCTCCGAGAGAGAGACGGACAAAATTTGCCGCCATTTTTTTTCCGCCATTTTGGAATTTTTTTTTAACTCACTGGCAACTGCTCGAGGTTTCGAATGACATTTGGTCGAGCACCCTCCACCTATCTTCTATACCCTGGCCGTGCCCCTCGCCCGTCTCCGAACTCCTCACTCATCAGCTCTCTCCACCTTTCTCCGAATCACATTGTTTGAGCTCTATACGACAACATGGGTGAAAAAAATTTTTTTCATACAAAATTTTACAGGAGAGGGGTCGGAAATTTGAGACGTCACAGCTCGGCCGCCATCTTGTTTTTTTAATTATTTTCACTTTTTCTGTTAATCGTTTACTAATTTCTACAATAATCCAAAATTTCAAAGAAATCGGTTGGAAAACAAAAGAGTTGCAAGATTCACGTCGGCCGCCATCTTGTTTTTCCGAAATGTCATAATTTTCCCCAACTCGAATCCCCCGCCCAAACACATCTCCCGAACATCATTATATCGATTTCCGTCTCCTTCTAGGAGAACAACCCTGTCAATGAGTCAATCAGTCAGTGAATCAGTGAGTGGTAATCGAGCTATATATATTATAACTAGCGTTTGCTCGGTGCGCGAGCTGCTAAAGCAGCTCGCGGGAAGTGTTGTTACTACAAGTAGGGCGCGTGGGTGCGCGGCCCGCTAAAGCGGACCGCGATTGTTCGGCTATATTTATTTCGCTCGGTGCGCGAGCTGCTAAAGCAGCTCGCGGGAAGTGTTATTACTACAAGTATGGCGCGTGGGTGCGCGGCCCGCTAAAGCGGACCGCGATTTTTTTACTCATCAAGTAGACCTTCGGATTCTGGTCATCTTTTGCCAAAAAATTTGTTCGAGCACACCCCACCTATCTGCAATAACCTGGCCGTGCTCCTCATTCACAAAAGAAAAAGAAAAAAAAAGAAAAAAAAATGAAAAAAAAACAAAAAAAACAAATTTAAAATGAAAAAAAAGAAAAAGAAAAAGAGCCCTATGAACCTATCAAAATCAATGTCTTGCATAGTTCCCAACTTCTAGTCCCTTCAATATTCCCCATATACATTTTGTATGGAAAAAAAAGTCCGCCATCTTGAATTTTTTTCCTACTCACCAGGTAGACCTCCGGGTTTTGATCATCTTTTGTCGAGAAACCGCTCCTCCATCTCTTATAGTCTCCGAGCGAGAGACGGACAAAATTTGCCGCCATTTTTTTTCCGCCATTTTGGATTTTTTTTTCAACTCACTGGCAACTGCTCGAGGTTTCAAATGACATTTGGTCGAGCACCCTCCACCTATCTTCTATACCCTGGCCGTGCCCCTCGCCCGTCTCCGAACTCCTCACTCATCAGCTCTCTCCACCTTTCTCCGAGTCACATTCTTTGAGCTCTATACAACACCATGGGTGAAAAAAATTTTTTTCATACAAAATTTTACAGGAGAGGGGTGGAAATTTGAGACGTCACAGCTCGGCCGCCATCTTGTTTTTTTAATTTTTTTCACTTTTTCTGTTAATCGTTTACTAATTTCTACAATAATCCAAAATTTCAAAGAAATCGGTTGGAAAACAAAAGAGTTGCAAGATTCACGTCGGCCGCCATCTTGTTTTTCCGAAATGTCATAATTTTTCCCCACTCGAATCCCCCACCCGAACATATCTCCCGAACATCATTATATCGATTTCCGTCTCTTTCTAGGAGAACAATTATGTCAATGAGTGAGTGAGTCAGTGGTAATCGAGCTATATATATTATAACTAGCGTTTGCTCGGTGCGCGAGCTGCTAAAGCAGCTCGCGGGAAGTGTTATTGCTACAATTAGGGCGCGTGGGTGCGCGGCCCGCTAAAGCGGACCGCGATTGTTCGGCTTTATTTATTTCGCTCGGTGCGCGAGCTGCTAAAGCAGCTCGCGGGAAGTGTTGTTGCCACAAGTAGGGCGCGTGGGTGCGCGGCCCGCTAAAGCGGACCGCGATTTTTTTACTCATCAAGTAGACCTTCGGATTCTGGTCATCTTTTGCCAAAAAATTTGTTCGAGCACACCCCACCTATCTGCGATAACCTGGCCGTGCTCCTCATTCACAAAAGAAAAAGAAAAAAAAAGAAAAAAAAATGAAAAAAAAACAAAAAAAACAAATGTAAAATGAAAAAAAAGAAAAAGAAAAAGAGCCCTATGAACCTATCAAAATCAATGTCTTGCATAGTTCCCAACTTCTAGTCCCTTCAATATTCCCCATATACATTTTGTATGGAAAAAAAAAATCCGCCATCTTGAATTTTTTTCCTACTCACCAGGTAGACCTCTGGGTTTTGATCATCTTTTGTCGAGAAACCGCTCCTCCATCTCTTATAGTCTCCGAGCGAGAGACGGACAAAATTTGCCGCCATTTTTTTTCCGCCATTTTGGATTTTTTTTTCAACTCACTGGCAACTGCTCGAGGTTTCGAATGACATTTGGTCGAGCACCCTCCACCTATCTTCTATACCCTGGCCGTGCCCCTTGCCCGTCTCCGAACTCCTCACTCATCAGCTCTCGCCACCTCTCTCCGAGTCACATTCTTTGAGCACTATACGATATCATGGGTGAAAAAAATTTTTTTCATACAAAATTTTACAGGAGAGGGGTCGGAAATTTGAGACGTCACAGCTCGGCCGCCATCTTGTTTTTTTAATTTTTTTCACTTTTTCTGTTAATCGTTTACTAATTTCTACAATAATCCAAAATTTCAAAGAAATCGGTTGGAAAACAAAAGAGTTGCAAGATTCACGTCGGCCGCCATCTTGTTTTTCCGAAATGTCATAATTTTCCCCAACTCGAATCCCCCACCTGGACATATCTCCCCTACATCATTATATCGATATCCGTCTCCTTCTAGGAGAACAACCCTGTCAATGAGTGAATCAGTCAGTGAGTGAATCAGTGGTAATCGAGCTATATATATTATAACTAGTATTTCGCTCGTAGCGCGAGCTGCTAAAGCAGCTCGCGGGAAGTGTTTTACTAAAAGTAAGGCGCGTGGGTGCGCGGCCCGCTAAAGCGGACCGCGATTGTTCGGCTTTATTTATTTCGCTCGGTGCGCGAGCTGCTAAAGCAGCTCGCGGGAAGTGTTATTACTACAAGTAGGGCGCGTGGGTGCGCGGCCCGCTAAAGCGGACCGCGATTTTTTTACTCATCAAGTAGCCCTTCGGATTCTGGTCATCTTTTGCCAAAAAATTTGTTCGAGCACACCCCACCTATCTGTAATAACCTGGCCGTGCTCCTCATTCACAAAAGAAAAAGAAAAAAAAAGAAAAAAAATGAAAAAAAACAAAAAAAAAACAAATGTAAAATGAAAAAAAAGAAAAAGAAGAAAAGCCCTATGAACCTATCAAAACCAATGTCTTGCATAGTTCCCAACTTCTAGTCCCTTCAATATTCCCCATACATTTAGTATGGAAAAAAAAGTCCGCCATCTTGAATTTTTTTCCTACTCACCAGGTAGACCTCCGGGTTTCGATCATCTTTTGTCGAGAAACCGCTCCTCCATCTTTTATAGTCTCCGAGAGAGAGACGGACAAAATTTGCCGCCATTTTTTTTCCGCCATTTTGGAATTTTTTTTCAACTCACTGGCAACTGCTCGAGATTTCGAATGACATTTGGTCGAGCACCCTCCACCTATCTACTATACCCTGGCCGTGCCCCTCGCCCGTCTCCGAACTCCTCACTCATCAGCTCTCGCCACCTTTCTCCGAGTCACATTCTTTGAGCTCTATACGACACCATGGGTGAAAAAAATTTTTTTCATACAAAATTTTACAGGAGAGGGGTCTGAAATTTGAGACGTCACAGCTCGGCCGCCATCTTGTTTTTTTAATTTTTTTCACTTTTTCTGTTAATCGTTTACTAATTTCTACAATAATCCAAAATTTCAAAGAAATCGGTTGGAAAACAAAAGAGTTGCAAGATTCACGTCGGCCGCCATCTTGTTTTTCCGAAATGTCATAATTTTCCCCAACTCGAATCCCCCACCTGGACATATCTCCCCTACATCATTATATCGATTTCCGTCTCCTTCTAGGAGAACAACCCTGTCAATGAATGAGTGAGTGAGTGAGTGAGTGTGTCAGTCAGTGGTAATCGAGCTATATATATTATAACTAGCGTTTGCTCGGTGCGCGAGCTGCTAAAGCAGCTCGCGGGAAGTGTTATTACTAAAAGTAAGGCGCGTGGGTGCGCGGCCCGCTAAAGCGGACCGCGATTTTTTTACTCGTCAAGTATACCTTCGGATTCTGTTCATCTTTTGCCAATAAACTTGTTCGAGCACGGGGACCTATCTGCAATAACCTGGCTGTGCTCCTCATTCACAAAAGTAAAAGAAAAAAAAAGAAAAAAAGAAAAGAAAAAAAGAAGAAAAGAAAAATGAAAAAAAAAAGTTAAAAAAAAAGAAAAAAAAAAAAGAAAATGAAAAAAAAAAAGAAAAAAGAAAAGAAAAAAGAAAAAAAAGAAAATGAAAAATGAAAAAAAAGGAAAAGAAAAAGAAAAAAGGAAAAACGAAAAAGAAAAGAGAAAAGAGAAAAAAAAGAAAAAAAAAGAAAAATGAAGAAAAAGGAAAAAAAAGAAAAAAGAAACAAAAAGAAGAAAAAAAAAAGAAAAATCAATATTCGCCATATATTTCGCATGGAAAAAAATCCGCCATCTTGTTTTTTTTCCTGATCATCAAGTAGACCTTCGGGTCTTGATCATCTGTTGCCAAGAAACTATTCTTCCATCTTTTATACTCTCCGAGATAGACACCAGAGAAAGTTTCTATGGCCGCCATCTTGAATCCACCATTTTGGAGTTTTTTTTCAACTCCCTGCTAATTGGATGTGGTTTCGAGTAATTTTTGTTGCAGCACACCCCACCTAGTTGGTCGCGTGGATAGTTGGCAAAAAAACCACTCTTTCACCTTTTTTAACCCATTTCCAAAAAGGAGGAGGTTCTCAATTCGGCCAGTATATTTTTCTTTTTTAATTCTCCGAGATCTAAGACACCTATGAACCTATCAAAATCAATGTCTTGCATAGTTCCCAACTTCTAGTCCCTTCAATATTCCCCATATACATTTTGTATGGAAAAAAAAAATCCGCCATCTTCAATTTTTTTCCTACTCACCAGGTAGACCTCTGGGTTTTGATCATCTTTTGTCGAGAAACCGCTCCTCCATCTCTTATAGTCTCCGAGCGAGAGACGGACAAAATTTGCCGCCATTTTTTTTCCGCCATTTTGGATTTTTTTTTCAACTCACTGGCAACTGCTCGAGGTTTCGAATGACATTTGGTCGAGCACCCTCCACCTATCTTCTATACCCTGGCCGTGCCCCTCGCCCGTCTCCGAACTCCTCACTCATCAGCTCTCTCCACCTTTCTCCGAGTCACATTCTTTGAGCTCTATACGACACCATGGGTGAAAAAAAATTTTTTCATACAAAATTTTACAGGAGAGGGTCGGAAATTTGAGACGTCACAGCTCGGCCGCCATCTTGATTTTTAAATTTTTTTCACTTTTTCTGTTAATCGTTTACTAATTTCTACAATAATCCAAAATTTCAAAGAAATCGGTTGGAAAACAAAAGAGTTGCAAGAATCACGTCGGCCGCCATCTTGTTTTTCCGAAATGTCATAATTTTTCCCCACTCGAATCCCCCACCCGGACATATCTCCCGTACATCATTATATCGTTTTTTGTCTCTTTCTAGGAGAACAATTATGTCAATGAGTGAATCAGTCAGTGAATCAGTCAGTGGTAATCGAGCTATATATATTACTAGCGTTTGCTCGGTGCGCGAGCTGCTAAAGCAGCTCGCGGGAAGTGTTGTTACTACAAGTAGGGCGCGTGGGTGCGCGGCCCGCTAAAGCGGACCGCGATTGTTCGGCTATATTTATTTCGCTCGGTGCTCGAGCTGCTAAAGCAGCTCGCGGGAAGTGTTATTACTACAAGTAGGGCGCGTGGGTGCGCGGCCCGCTAAAGCGGACCGCGATTGTTCGGCTTTATTTATTTCGCTCGGTGCGCGAGCTGCTAAAGCAGCTCGCGGGATGTGTTATTACTACAAGTAGGGCGCGTGGGTGCGCGGCCCGCTAAAGCGGACCGCGATTTTTTTACTCATCCAGTAGCCCTTCGGATTCTGGTCATCTTTTGCCAAAAAATTTGTTCGAGCACACCCCACCTATCTGCAATAACCTGGCCGTGCTCCTCATTCACAAAAGAAAAAGAAAAAAAAATGAAAAAAAAGAAAAAAAAAAAAATGAAAAATGAAAAAAAAGAAAAAGAAAAAAAGCCCTATGAACCTATCAAGATCAATGTCTTGCATAGTTCCCAACTTCTAGTCCCTTCAATATTCCCCATACATTTTGTATGGGGGAAAAAAAAATCCGCCATCTTGAATTTTTTTCCTACTCACCAGGTAGACCTCCGGGTTGTGATCATCTTTTGTCGAGAAACCGCTCCTCCATCTTTTATAGTCTCCGAGAGAGAGACGGACAAAATTTGCCGCCATTTTTTTTCCGCCATTTTGGAATTTTTTTTCAACTCACTGGCAACTGCTCGAGGTTTTGAATGACATTTGGTCGAGCACCCTCCACCTATCTTCTATACCCTGGCCGTGCCCCTCGCCCGTCTCCGAACTCCTCACTCATCAGCTCTCTCCACCTTTCTCCGAGTCACATTCTTTGAGCTCTATACGACACCATGGGTGAAAAAAATTTTTTTCATACAAAATTTTACAGGAGAGGGGTGGAAATTTGAGACGTCACAGCTCGGCCGCCATCTTGTTTTTTTAATTTTTTTCACTTTTTCTGTTAATCGTTTACAAATTTCTACAATAATCCAAAATTTCAAAGAAATCGGTTGGAAAACAAAAGAGTTGCAAGATTCACGTCGGCCGCCATCTTGTTTTTCCGAAATGTCATAATTTTTCCCCACTCGAATCCCCCACCCGAACATATCTCCCGTACATCATTTTATCGTTTTTTGTCTCTTTCTAGGAGAACAATTATGTCAATCAGTGAATCAGTCAGTCAGTGGTAATCGAGCTATATATATTATAACTAGTATTTCGCTCGGTGCGCGAGCTGCTAAAGCAGCTCGCGGGAAGTGTTATTGCTACAAGTAGGGCGCGTGGGTGCGCGGCCCGCTAAAGCGGACCGCGATTGTTCGGCTTTATTTATTTCGCTCGGTGCGCGAGCTGCTAAAGCAGCTCGCGGGAAGTGTTATTGCTACAAGTAGGGCGCGTGGGTGCGCGGCCCGCTAAAGCGGACCGCGATTTTTTTGCTCATCAAGTAGACCTTCGGATTCTGGTCATCTTTTGCCAAAAAATTTGTTCGAGCACACCCCACCTATCTGCAATAACCTGGCCGTGCTCCTCATTCACAAAAGAAAAAGAAAAAAAAAGAAAAAAAAAAGAAAAAAAAGAAAAAAAGCAAATGTAAAATGAAAAAAAAGAAAAAGAAAAAAAGCCCTATGAACCTATCAAAATCAATGTCTTGCATAGTTCCCAACTTCTAGTCCCTTCAATATTCCCCATACATTTTGTATGGGGGGAAAAAAAAATCCGCCATCTTGAATTTTTTTCCTACTCACCAGGTAGACCTCCGGGTTGTGATCATCTTTTGTCGAGAAACCGCTACTCCATCTTTTATAGTCTCCGAGAGAGAGACGGACAAAATTTGCCGCCATTTTTTTTCCGCCATTTTGGAATTTTTTTTCAACTCACTGGCAACTGCTCGAGGTTTCGAATGACATTTGGTCGAGCACCCTCCACCTATCTTCTATACCCTGGCCGTGCCCCTCGCCCGTCTCCGAACTCCTCAGTCATCAGCTCTCTCCACCTTTCTCCGAGTCACATTCTTTGAGCTCTATACGACACCATGGGTGAAAAAAATTTTTTTCATACAAAATTTTACAGGAGAGGGGTCGGAAATTTGAGACGTCACAGCTCGGCCGCCATCTTGTTTTTTAAATTTTTTTCACGTTTTCTGTTAATCGTTTACTAATTTCTACGACAATCCAAAATTTCAAAGAAATCGGTTGGAAAACAAAAGAGTTGCAAGATTCACGTCGGCCGCCATCTTGTTTTTCCGAAATGTCATAATTTTCCCCAACTCGAATCCCCCCCCCAAACACATCTCCCGAACATCATTATATCGATTTCCGTCTCCTTCTAGGAGAACAACCCTGTCAATGAGTGAGTGAGTGTGTCAGTGAGTGAGTGGTAATCGAGCTATATATATTATAATAACTAGTATTTCGCTCGGTGCGCGAGCTGCTAAAGCAGCTCGCGGGAAGTGTTTTACTAAAAGTAAGGCGCGTGGGTGCGCGGCCCGCTAAAGCGGACCGCGATTGTTCGACTTTATTTATTTCGCTCGGTGCGCGAGCTGCTAAAGCAGCTCGCGGGAAGTGTTATTACTACAAGTAGGGCGCGTGGGTGCGCGGCCCGCTGAAGCGGACCGCGATTTTTTTACTCATCAAGTAGACCTTCGGATTCTAGTCATCTTTTGCCAAAAAATTTGTTCGAGCACACCCCACCTATCTGCAATAACCTGGCCGTGCTCCTCATTCACAAAAGAAAAAGAAAAAAAAAGAAAAAAAAAAAAGAAAAAAAAGAAAAAAAAGAAAAAAAGCAAATGTAAAATGAAAAAAAAGAAAAAGAAAAAAAGCTCTATGAACCTATCAAAATCAATGTCTTGCATAGTTCCCAACTTCTAGTCCCTTCAATATTCCCCATACATAATGTATGAAAAAAAAAATCCGCCATCTTGAATTTTTTTCCTACTCACCAGGTAGACCTCCGGGTTTTGATCATCTTTTGTCGAGAAACCGCTCCTCCATCTCTTATAGTCTCCGAGAGAGAGACGTACAAAATTTGCCGCCATTTTTTTTCCGCCATTTGGATTTTTTTTTCGACTCACTGGCAACTGCTCGAGGTTTCGAATGACATTTGGTCGAGCACCCTCCACCTATCTTCTATACCCTGGCCGTGCCCCTCGCCCGTCTCCGAACTCCTCACTCATCAGCGCTCTCCACCTTTTTCCGAGTCACATTCTTTGAGCTCTATACGACACCATGGGTGAAAAAAATTTTTTTCATACAAAATTTTACAGGAGAGGGGTCGGAAATTTGAGACGTCACAGCTCGGCCGCCATCTTGTTTTTTTAATTTTTTTCACTTTTTCTGTTAATAGTTTACTAATATCTACAATAATCCAAAATTTCAAAGAAATCGGTTGGAAAACAAAAGAGTTGCAAGATTCACGTCGGCCGCCATCTTGTTTTTCCGAAATGTCATAATTTTCCCCAACTCGAATCCCCCACCCGAACATATCTCCCGTACATCATTGTATCGTTTTTTGTCTCTTTCTAGGAGAACAATTATGTCAATCAGTCAGTGAGTCAGTGGTAATCGAGCTATATATATTATAATAACTAGCGTTTGCTCGGTGCGCGAGCTGCTAAAGCAGCTCGCGGGAAGTGTTATTACTAAAAGTAAGGCGCGTGGGTGCGCGGCCCGCTAAAGCGGACCGCGATTGTTCGGCTTTATTTATTTCGCTCGGTGCGCGAGCTGCTAAAGCAGCTCGCGGGAAGTGTTATTGCTACAAGTAGGGCGCGTGGGTGCGCGGCCCGCTAAAGCGGACCGCGATTTTTTTTCTCATCAAGTAGACCTTCGGATTCTGGTCATCTTTTGCCAAAAAATTTGTTCGAGCACACCCCACCTATCTGCAATAACCTGGCCGTGCTCCTCATTCACAAAAGAAAAAGAAAAAAAAAGAAAAAAAAAAAAAAGAAAAAAAAGAAAAAAAGCAAATGTAAAATGAAAAAAAAGAAAAAGAAAAAAAGCCCTATGAACCTATCAAAATCAATGTCTTGCATAGTTCCCAACTTCTAGTCCCTTCAATATTCCCCATACATTTTGTATGGGGGGAAAAAAAAATCCGCCATCTTGAATTTTTTTCCTACTCACCAGGTAGACCTCCGGGTTGTGATCATCTTTTGTCGAGAAACCGCTCCTCCATCTTTTATAGTCTCCGAGAGAGAGACGGACATAATTTGCCGCCATTTTTTTTCCGCCATTTTGGAATTTTTTTTCAACTCACTGGCAACTGCTCGAGGTTTCGAATGACATTTGGTCGAGCACCCTCCACCTATCTTGTATACCCTGGCCGTGCCCCTCGCCCGTCTCCGAACTCCTCACTCATCAGCTCTCTCCACCTTTCTCCGAGTTACATTCTTTGAGCTCTATACGACACCATGGGTGAAAAAAATTTTTTTCATACAAAATTTTACAGGAGAGGGGTCGGAAATTTGAGACGTCACAGCTCGGCCGCCATCTTGTTTTTTTAATTTTTTTCACTTTTTCTGTTAATCGTTTACTAATTTCTACAATAATCCAAAATTTCAAAGAAATCGGTTGGAAAACAAAAGAGTTGCAAGATTCACGTCGGCCGCCATCTTGTTTTTCCGAAATGTCATAATTTTTCCCCACTCGAATCCCCCACCCGGACATATCTCCCCTACATCATTGTATCGTTTTCTGTCTCTTTCTAGGAGAACAATCGTGTCAATCAGTGAGTGAGTCAGTGAATCAGTGAGTGGTAATCGAGCTATATATATTATAACTAGCATTTGCTCGGTGCGCGAGCTGCTAAAGCAGCTCGCGGGAAGTGTTATTGCTACAAGTAGGGCGCGTGGGTGCGCGGCCCGCTAAAGCGGACCGCGATTGTTCGCCTTTATTTATTTCGCTCGGTGCGCGAGCTGCTAAAGCAGCTCGCGGGAAGTGTTTTACTAAAAGTAAGGCGCGTGGGTGCGCGGCCCGCTAAAGCGGACCGCGATTGTTCGGCTTTATTTATTTCGCTCGGTGCGCGAGCTGCTAAAGCAGCTCGCGGGAAGTGTTATTACTACAAGTAGGGCGCGTGGGTGCGCGGCCCGCTAAAGCGGACCGCGATTTTTTTCCTCATCAAGTAGACCTTCGGATTCTGGTCATCTTTTGCCAAAAAATTTGTTCGAGCACACCCCACCTATCTGCAATAACCTGGCCGTGCTCCTCATTCACAAATGAAAAAGAAAAAAAAAGAAAAAAAAAAGAAAAAAAAGAAAAAAAGCAAATGTAAAATGAAAAAAAAGAAAAAGAAAAAAGCCCTATGAACCTATCAAACTCATTGTCTTGCATAGTTCCCAACTTCTAGTCCCTTCAATATTCCCCATACATTTTGTATGAAAAAAAAATCCGCCATCTTGAATTTTTTTCCTACTCACCAGGTAGACCTCCGGGTTTTGATCATCTTTTGTCGAGAAACCGCTCCTCCATCTTTTATAGTCTCCGAGAGAGAGACGGACAAAATTTACCGCCATTTTTTTTCCGCCATTTTGGAATTTTTTTTCAACTCACTGGCAACTGCTCGAGGTTTCGAATGACATTTGGTCGAGCACCCTCCACCTATCTTGTATACCCTGGCCGTGCCCCTCGCCCGTCTCCGAACTCCTCACTCATCAGCTCTCGCCATCTTTCTCCGAGTCACATTCTTTGAGCTCTATACGACACCATGGGTGAAAAAATTTTATTTCATACAAAATTTTACAGGAGAATGGTCGGAAATTTGAGACGTCACAGCTCGGCCGCCATCTTGTTTTTTTAATTTTTTTCACTTTTTCTGTTAATCGTTTACTAATTTCTACAATAATCCAAAATTTAAAAGAAATCGGTCGGAAAACAAAAGAGTTGCAAGATTCACGTCGGCCGCCATCTTGTTTTTCCGAAATGTCATAATTTTCCCCAACTCGAATCCCCCCCCCGAACACATCTCCCGAACATCATTATATCGATTTCCGTCTCCTTCTAGGAGAACAATCGTGTCAATGAGTCAGTCAGTGAGTCAGTGGTAATCGAGCTATATATATAATAATAAAATTATAATATCTTCAAAAAAGGAGAAGGTTCTCAACTCAGCCGGTATCTTTTTTCTATGTACCTATGTCCGCCGATTTCTTCGGGGTTTCTGGATTGATTGCCATGATTTTTTTTTGATCGACAGACGAAGCTTGCGAAATAGTCCCATGAAAACTTTTACTTTCAACTCCTCAGGTCTGATGCTGCAGGGGCACTTTCCAGCTAAACTATGGGAATTTAGGAACTGTCGATTACGAATTCATATTTTTTTTACCAAGCATAGACTACACCGTGGAGCTCTAGGTCCTAGCTCCTCAATTCTGTTGCTGCAGGGTAATGGGCACCTAAGATTTAGGAATTGTCGATTACGAATTGGAGGGAGAGGAGAAAGAGTTTTTTAGTGCAGGACAAGCTAACTCACACTAAAAAGCTTAAAATAAAAATACTTTTCAAAAAACCGACTTCAAACGCCACTACTAAGTATAAAATTTTGATGACATAATATGAGAGACACGTTTGTTGAAGTTGGAACATATATATATTGAATGAACATCAAATAGGTAACAGAAATAATGAAACAGTAATCAGCAAAACAAATATAACTAAAGAGGCTCTATAGTAAAAAGTTGTTACCTTTATAGCGCCCGCTAAAAAGTACTTTTTCCGGAGGGTGATTGCGATGACCTTTGTTTTGCCGTAAATGTCAAATGAACATTTTATTCGTACATTTTTGATATGAAGAAAATGCCGTGAGATGCTATGTCACCGTTATAAAGTATGACACGGGACACTTATTTTCGGCAGATTAACTCTCGGCAGAGTGACTCCAAGCAAGATTAGCGTGTCACGTTTTTCAACTGAAAAGTTGCACAAAATTCTCAGAGTGATCCCAGTATTATTATAGTGTAGATGCCTATTCGTATTTCAATATGTAATAGGGTCGACTTTTTCCATTTATTTTATGTTCGAGCTCAAATAAAATATGTGATTTGACACATTGTCCCTTGCTTGATGACAGAATTGAAGGTCAATTTTACGAAAATGCAGAAGCGATCAAGCGCGAAATTTTTTTATGAGACTTTCATTTTAAATCACATAATGTATCTTGATATTAGATTATGTAGATTTTTATTCTTGATCGACAAATAAATTGAAAAGTTACAGTTACTGTACAAGATGGCGGACTAAAAAAAATAAAAATAGTAAGAATGTGTTCAAAAACATAATATTTTATTTAGGCGGCCACATTGGTCATCGCACTTGTCTATAAGTCTACTTTACAGTTTCAGAAATGAAAATTGCAATATAACAAGTACAGTGTATTTGATTGTTTTCAGACAAAGCATATTCTATTCCATTTCTATATACTCGTATATTAATATGAATTGTAAATATGCATTTTTTGGAACTTCCCCTCATTGTGGAAACACTGCATATTTAGCACAGTACCTATTGTGAACTATATTGACAAAGAGCAACCACCGAGCTTCTTGCTGGTTCTTCTCGGCAGGAAAAGGGCATTCCGAACCAGCAATGGTAGATTCATCTGACTATTCAAAAGCACAACTTGTAAAAGTTTATTTGAATAAAAAATATTTCTATTCAATTCTATTCCAAGTTCAGCCATTATATACCAAAACAGAATTTCATTGCTGTAGGTATATATTTTCGAAGTCGCAAACTAGGTATAGGCGCCTTAAAGTTTTGTGTAGAGTTCAGACTTCAAATACCTTTAGGGAATTATTCACCCTTATTACTTCTCAGTGTTAAACGTGTTTAGAATAACGCTCTACTGTAGACTTAAAAAAAATGACTGATGAATATTCATAGTGAATTATAATATTGTGGGCAGATTCAAGTAACAGCTGGTATCTTCTCCATTATTTATAGCTACCAACATTTAGCAAGGGCTGAATAATGTATTTTTTATTCATTTTTAGGGTTCCGAAGTAAACAAGGAACCCTTAGGCGACGTTTTAGCATAGGCGATTCGCCGCGCGATGCGCGGTTCGGCGTGTCGCGCGGTTCGGCGTGTCGCGCGAGCCGTCGCGCGATATGGCCAAGGTATGAGGGCGAGAGAGAGCGAGCGAGCGACGCGCGGCGAATCGCCTATGCTAAAACGTCGCCTTATAGTTTCGCCATGTCCGTCCGTCTGTCCGTCCGCGGTTTAGCTCAGAGACTATTGGTACTAGAAATCTGTAATTTGACAAGGGTATAAATATCAATCACGCCGACAAAGTGGTGAAATAAAATTGTGAAAAATAATTTTTTTTAGGTTACCTCCCCTACATGTAAAGTGGGGATGAATTTTTTTTTCTCGTTTATCCTATAGTGTGGGATGTGTGGTAGTATATATAATGAATTTTAAAGGAAAACTATCACGGCTAAGTAGGGTTCATTAGTTAAGGAGTTATATCTGTTTTTTCTAAGGTAGGTATTACACGTAGTGTAAGTTGCATATTTTGTAGTTTATTATAGTATTTAAGCCATGGAACTCAAAATATATTCAGTATTCATAAATAAAATAAAAGAACTATCCTAGGTCAGCAATAATATTTGAGACATTCAACTACGGAACCCTACACTGCGCGTGGCCCGACACGCACTTGGCTGGTTTTTACATATTGGTTAGTCACAATATTAAGTATCTTTGACTCAGCTTTAAATCCCTACGTGAGGTCCGCTTTCTGATAAACTATTGCCAAATTTTTTACTTCCTCGCTTCGTTCGCGAAAATTATGATTGATATTGTATGTACCAAGTATGGATTACGTAGAGGCGTAGTGTAGCCGTAAAAAATATCGCCATCGCTTCGCTCGCGTAAATTTCCTAAAGTAGCTTTGTATTCTTAGAAGATTTTTGTATCCTTAGAACACTTTGAAGTGAAAACTTCTTTAGGCGCGTTGAGCACTTTTTTGGTTGAGCAAAAATCATGGATTTCGCGTCATGGTCACCGAACGCTTTCCGTGAGCTATATGTATACTGTGTACATAGATAATATACCTCCGTGCGTTATTAGTATACAAAATTGTCTTGTATGAGGAACTCAAGTGCTGGTAAAAAACAGGGTCATATTTTGTTGCACAGGCACAGGCACAGGCACGCCAAGGCATTATTCCCTAAATATGCTTTGGAGACTGCCGATAGAAGTGAAAACTAAGTAACTTGTGAATTGTATCGTCGAGCTATTAGATTATTATTTTTGAATTATTTTTGGTTTGTAAAGAAGTGTTAATGACCAATTAACTTTAATCCTTGATCATAAACACTTCTTTATAAACCAAAAATAATTAAAAAATAATAATCTAATAGCTCGACGATACAATTCACAAGTTACTTAGTTTCACTTCTATCGGCAGTCCCTATGACTGCCAATTTTTAGGGTTCCGTAGTAAACAAGGAACCCTTATAGTTTCGCCATGTCCGTCCGTCCGTCTGTCTGTCTGTCTGTCTGTCCGTCCACGGTTTAGCTCAGAGACTATTGGTACTAGAAATCTGTAACTTGACAAGATAATAAATATCAATCACGCCGACAAAGTGGTGAAATAAAATTGAGTGTGAAATAAAATATTTTTTTTAGGGTACCTCCCCTACATGTAAAGTGGGGATGATTTTTTTTCTCGTCTATATGGGATAGTGTGGGGTGTCGTTGAATAGGTCTCTCAAAAATATTGTGGGTGTGGGAACACCATTTTTCAATTCAGGGATCCGTTTGTGAAATATGATATTTTAAAGTGCTAAATTTTATTAGAGTCAAGTGTCCCCCCCCTCTGCCAGCTAAATGGTTGTATATAGGATACAAGAAAAAATTCACAGCAGTAGTATATATAATGAATTTTAAAGGAAAACTATCACGGCTAAGTAGGGTTCATTAGTTATTTAAGTTGCATATTTTGTAGTATATTATAGTACTAGGTGATGCCCGCGACTTCGTCCGCTTGGATTTAGTTTTTAACATCCCGCGGGAACTCTTTGTAACCCTCCAGGTTCTCAACTATACCTACCTAAAAATCACGTCAATCCGTAGCTTTGTTACAGCGTGATTGATGGACAAACCAACAAACAAACACACTTTCGCATTTATAATATGTATTAGTAAGGAAGAATTAATACTACGATAATAAAGGCAATCTAGTTAAATTTTAGAACACAAAAGCTACTAAATATTGTGACCTAAATATGATAGTTAGATACATTCCCTTGGGGATTTTTTGTAGGAAATAATGAGTAATTTAATCATGTAGTACATAATTTTTATGTATCATCAATAGTTTTCTCAGCACACGCCAAATAATGCATTTTATAGGCAAAATTTTGCTACTTTGGGTTACATTATTGCAATTTTCTTAAGGATCTCTAATTTTTTAAATAAGCCTATGTTACTTCCTGATAACTTAGCTTTCTATTGGTGAAAAAATTGTTAAAATCGGTCCAGTAGTTACAGAGCCTATTCGGTACAAACAAACAAAAAAACAAACAAACAAAAAATCTTTCCTTTTTATAATATTAGTCTAGAAGTATGGATTTAAACCATGAAACTCAAAATGTATTCAATATTCATAAATAAAATAAAAGCACTATCCTAGGTCAGCAATAATATTTGAGACTTTCAACTACGGAACCCTACACTGCGCGTGCCCCGACACACACTTGGCCGGTTTCTTTTTGTTTTTTTAACGTCACATAAAAAAAGCACATATATGATGCCTCATGTATATGTAAAGTAAAAAACTTGTTTTTTAACGAAAAATACATGTTATTTCCGATTTTTCCTTTATTTGTGCCAAAGATCTCCCTTCGTGTCCGCCAGATTGTAGCCTACCGGCAAAAGGTCCAGAAGTTTTAATGACGGCCAATGGGAACTTTACTATGAAAATACACTTTTTAAGCTGTAACTTTTAATTGAATGTTAGGTACATTCAATTAAAAAGTTACAGCTTGAATTTTTTAGAGCATTATGATACCGCTTCTGAGATAAAGAGCTTCTAACGGGCAGACAGATAATAGAGTGATCCTATAAGGCTTCCGTTTTCGAACCCAAAAAACATACATGCTGGAAATTGGTTTCTGACTGGAAGAACCTAATTAGTAAGCAGAAACCTCAGAAACATTGAATGTTTATCAACAGCGATACATAAATAAACATCGGGTTATAGCGTTGAGCGACCGTGATCAAAGTATAATCACTGGCTTTATTAGTACAACAAGCTGTGCAAATAATACGTATAAAATCTAAGATTTTTAAGGACTGATAATCTTGGAAATCATTTACTTTATTTATAGTAGCTGATTGATTTGAGTATTTATTGCAAAAACAAAACCGGGAACCCCCTTGGAAAAATGTAAAGGAGCTATGACCGTCAGTAATGAGATATACCAGAAAGAGAAATCATAGATGGTATTATCTTTTATCTAATATCCTTGATATCTGCAAAGTTTAACCTTCACTAATGAAAAGCGAGGATGTCAGTGTAATTAGAAACGCAGAGCTCTAGAAAATGTAGTCTTTCTGAGTCGTTTTTCGAAGACTATTACAAAAATTTGAAGTTTATTCATTCTTATAATTTTTTTACAGTACACTTATATTTTAAACAATGATTTTACTAATTACATTGATTTTAAAACCTTCAGGTAATAAGTATGTGGTTGCTAGAACAGTTCTTACGAAAAGAAAACCTTTTTAAACATAACTTCAGGCGCACGAAGTCACGGGCAGAAGCTAGTCATTACAAAAATATCTAACGAGTTATAAATTATAATTGACCAAGATAGTATAAAGGACGTATACCCTGTCCAACCGTTTATTTTATTTTTGACAGCTCAGTCTCACTCACTTACATAGTGAGAGTGAGTGATACTGAGCTGTCAAAAAGAAAATAAACGGTTGGACAGGGTATAGTAAGTGCGGTGACTGACTGCTTGGAAACTATATTGATAGGGGCTATTAAAACTGCTAGGTATTTGGTTTTGTAAGCAAGCAACCTGTTTTTGTCTCAAAATATTATTATTGCGTCGCGCGTGCACGTTTCAGAAACATTCCAGTCACGTTTTACATCGTGTAACGTGTCCTTACAATATTGCCACGTTTTATAAACTGGCAACATATATTTCGGAGCGTTATTTATCTAAATATTATTGCATAATAAGCACTCGTACCTACCAAATCTAGAAATTCAAATGAAGGCTTTTTGAAAAAATAACAAATATTTATATATTTCGAGCGAGATCTTCCAATCTACTTGGGTGCACTTTTCCGTCTGTCTCTCTGTATGTCTGCCTAAGTGTTTGTCAGGGCCTTATAACTCCCGAATTAAAGAATCAATTTCGCAAAAAATACGTAAAACTATTAACTATACACAAAACTTTAATTGATGAGGTTGCTATTATGACGTAGGTACCTACTTACGCATCCACTAAGAAATGATTTTTGAAAATTAACCCCCTAAGGGGGTAAAAATAGAACTTAACGTGAGCGAAGCCGCAGGCAAAAGCTAGTTACAGTATTTTAACTAACATAGAGACGCGAAATTTAAATGCTGCAGAGTTTTAGAATCTATATTTTCCGTGATTATATTACCTATACTTACGTTCAGAATTAGTTAAGCATTCCATGATATAGATTTTCTCTTGCCCCTGGTGAGTTTAGTAAAGCATAGATAAATTCATACAAGGTCAAGCACAACTTTAACCGTGAGCATGTAAAGTGGTTAGATATTAAATACATTCTCAGACTAATTGCAGAGGGCTTAAGTTTACTTCGAAATTTACCAAGGCGACTTGGTGTTGTTCTAGACATTCTACTTCAAAATTCACCAAGGCGACTTGGTGTTGTTCTAGACATTCTACTTCGAAATTCACCAAGGCGACTTGGTGTTGTTCTAGACATTCCACAAAGTATAGAGACTGAGATTGCACTATACGACTTTTGCCTGTTAAGTTTTAATTGAACAGCATGTTCACACACAGATTCGCAACAGGTTTCATTCTATTGAATCTGAGAGTACCTATTAATCGAGAGTACCTACGTTTGGGAAGAACATTTTGTGGAAACTTGCGTTGTCAAACTATTGACCTTTATTGATAGGTGAGAAGCACATAACACGATTTTTTATATTCAAATTCAAAATAAAATTCAAAATTTTTTATTTCACGTAGGCCAACCTGTGGCTCTTATGGCACGTCATGACAACCACCGGTTCGGAAAGCGGATTCTGCTGAGAAGAGCCGGCAAGAAACTCAGCACTTGCTCTTTTCAAAATAATCATTTTACAATATTATTATGCAGCTATTACATTGTAATAAATTTTTTATACTATCTTGTGGGCAGCCGGATTTATTGTTTATTGTTTTACATAAATAGCCATTGCTAGCTATGACCCCTCGTTTAAAAATCTACTATTGTATTTTTACCTAATGTTGTACCTAATGTAGAAATTAAATGGCATTTTTCAAGTATCTTTTTTATTAATAACATAGGTATTCAAGCCTCGTTAACAATGGAAGTAAAACTTGTTTTATTGTCCTCTATCGTCTCTTTAGAACAAAGAGAAACATCGAACAAAAGAGGTCGTTCATATCTACTCTACTAATGTAATAAATAAGTATCTATGTCTTACGTTCTACCCACATAAAATCTAAATGATTTTATGTGGGTAGAACGTAAGACATAGATTCTTTTCAATTTCTCCTACTAGCCTTGTTTGATAGAAATATGTTGAAATTGTTTGATAGAAGACTTGAGCCTTATTGTTCCTTTGTTTATTTATCATAGCAGTGAAGGTTCTTTAGACAGCCATCAATTAGGTAGGTACGATAATATTTTGTTTGCATATACCTAATCAACGTAGAACAGCCAATATTAGATAGGCTCATTCATTATAGAAAATAACAAAATAATTAAAGTGATTTAAGCATAGTTTTTTGTGTTTTCACCCGACTTCAAAAAAGAAGGAGGTTTCAATCAATTCATCGGAATCTTTTTTTTAATGTTTGTTCTCCGATTACTCGAAGACGCCTGAACCGATTTGGAAAATTCTTTTTTTGTTTAAAAGGGTATACTTCCCAGGTAGTCCCATTTAAGCTTTATCGAAATCGGGCGAGCGCTTTTGAAAAAATCAACATTAAATTATATACTTCGTAGTGGCGTTGGCGTTTGAAGTCGGGTTTTAAAAAGAATTTTTTATATTAAATTTTAAGTGTATAGCTACCAATAAAGATTTTTCTGTTCTATTCATTCTGGATATATATGTTACCGGCTACACCCGATTTCAGGACCAACTGGTTTTGGCTAGGCTAAACGAGTTCTTCCTACAGCGATAGGATTCCAATGACGAATGTCTACACCAGCAACTTTTTTGAAACCCTTTTATTATTATTTGAATTCGAAGATCAGATGCAGTAAATGATCACCGAATCTTGCCTAACAACTACTATGTATGCCAAAATCAAAAGTTAGGTTAGGTTGGGGTTCGACATGAACAGTCAGGTGCCACTCAGGGGCACTTAGGTTCTATTTGGTCCTATACAATACCTAAGTTAAGTATAAAAAGGAAAAAAAATCGTGTGATTAAAATTAGAATTACTTATATATGTTTAGGAGGAGGCCTTTACCCAAATAGGGGTTCAAATCTCACAATAGTACTAGTATAGTAAAAGTAACTAACTCTAAATTTAAGCAAAAACTTACTAACAAACATTATAATACTTTTAAGTCGAAAGAGAGATTTGAAATAAATGGCTTTTATTTATTATTTATATTTATTTATATATATGTTACCGGCCACACCCGAATCCCACCCGAATCCTATCGCGTATAGGAAGAACTAGTTTAGCCTAGGCAAAACTAGTTTGTCCTGAAATCGGGTTTGGCTGGTAACATATACATACTTTCTGAGCTCAGATGATAAAACTTGAGTAGGTATCGACCGCTGCTGCAGACAAAGGCACTTTAGACAACGGAAAAGAGGAAATCCTTCACTACAGAATAAGGACTGAAGTTCTACATTCTTGCGACATTATGTTTTTCTCGTATAACATTCGCCAAGCCCAAGGATATCAGTTTATTAGTTTATCGAAAAAATTGTAATTTTCAAGTAACTCCTTCTTTGTATCATACAAAATAATGATAATTTAGTGATAATAATTCAATTCAATTCATAAAAGTATGGAATTTTTCATCAATGTTTTTTTATGACATTATCACGTCAAACTATCGTCCGTAAACCGACTTTACAGACTGGTTGATTTCAAAAGGTTTCAGAACGTTAGCTGATTAATATTTCTTTATAAATATGGGGAATTCGCATTTTATATACGTCTTTTTTTCTCCCCTTGTCACGCGCACCTGACTTACTCATTCTATCCACCTCACTCCTTATTCCTCCCACCATTTTGGGTTTCGCCGACGCCGGCGCACCACTGACCACAGCGCCACCCAGTCTACTGCCAACCGTGAAGATAGATTGACGTTACTGTCACGTGCCGCGCCCCAATTCCGCATCGTGCCGTGCCTTCGTGTTTTCGTATAAAAAGGAACGATTAACGCCTTTAATCGAGATAAACATTAATAAGTTGTGAAATTATCGAAATATAGACGCAGTGAATGGATGTTTTGTGAGGAGATAGACATTTATTCTACGGATTACCGGATGGTGAATTTGGATGCCTACTGACTGCCGCCATCTTTGCAGCTGAAACGGCGGAATTCGTCCACCAAATCTCCGCAGAGTGAGTCCTCCTTCCTTATACCACTTGAGTAATTTACTCGTGTGCTTATACCCATTTCACCCGATTATCCCGGATTGCAACAAGGGAAATTAACGCAGAACTAGCGCCATATACAGTCCACAGAATAAAACAAATAATTTTCTAGTCCGCATTCCAATATGGTGGGTTAATATTTGATTCCCCTAAAAGCTTCGCAATTTTACCTACCACAGACATACAATTTTTTTTTTATAAACTTTTTACAAATATTCGGTGACATGTAATATGCACCTATTATACAATTTTAATAAGTACTTTTACGTAGTGAAACAAGTGTAAATTGAAAATTTAAAACACCACCAACATGTGAATCTATATGGCCGGAATATGTACGATAATACCTGACATCCTGTTACCTAGTTTTCTGCTCGATCATCAGATCCTCCTCGATTCTCGATCATCATCTATTTAACACCTTAATGAGTCCAAACGTTGTATCTGCTGTAAGTTGCTGAGGTATTGGGTATTCTGTAGACTATTTGATCCTGCAGCGTCGGCTCAAGGTTACAATGCCCTGTAAATAATCCAAAGTAACAGTATACCAATGTTCAAATCAAAGTAGGAAATGAGCTGATCATCTTCAATCACCTGAGCAGATCTTCATAAATTATAGCTAAGATTCAACTTGATTACGGTAGCTTTCAAACAGAAAAACCGGCCAAGTGCGCGTCGCGCGTCGTCAACTTACATACGTGTAAAACCTAACCTAGAAAAAACAGTTATAACTCCTTACTATGTATTTATACTATGGGATAGACGAGTGAAAAAAATTCATCCCCACTTTACATGTAGGGAAGGTACCCTAATAAAAATTAATTTTCACAATTTTATTTCACCACTTTGTTGGCGTGATTAATATTTATACCCTTGTCAAATTACAGTTTTCTAGTAGGTACCAATAGTCTCTGAGCTAAACCACGGACGACGGACAGACGGACGGACATGGCGAAACTATAAGGGTTCCTTATTTACTTCGGAACCATAGTCTCTGAGCTAAACCACGGACGGACAGACGGACGGACATGGCGAAACTATAAGGGTTCCTTATTTACTTCGGAACCCTAAAAAAGTTTTATACGTGCCAATGATATGATGATGCTGTTGGAATGCTTGTGTCCACAGGACAACTCGCGTTGGAATGTTAGTTGGAATTAATAGAGAAAGCTGGAATTTCCAGTATAAATACCATACCAACATGGTGTAGGCATTCCCTTCAGAGCTTATACGTGCCACGGAATACGACGTAAATATTATGATGAAAATGTGCCTGCTCTGCCCACGTACGAATATTAATACTCTGACTTATATCCCAATTTGTAATCTAATTCTAAATTGAAATGTTCAAATCCTGCTTGCATGTTTACAGGTGCAACGGAATACAGGTTAAAATATTTTACATAATAATTTTTATTACTACCTATTATATCTATTCATCATCATCATCATCATTAGCAACCCATCAACGGCTCACTACTGAGCGCAGGTCTCCTCTCAGAGAAGGGTTATAGGCCATAGTCCACCACGCTGGCCCAATGCGAATTGGCAGACTTCACACACCTTCAAGAACATTATGAAGAACTCTCAGGTGTGCAGGTTTCCTCACGATGTTTTCCTTCACCGTTGAAGCAAGTGATATTTAATTGCATAAACGCACTTGACTCCGAAAAGTCAGAGGTGCGTACCCGGGATCGAACCTGCGACCCCCCGAATAGGAGACCACAGTCCTAACCACTAGGCTATCACTGCTACCTATATCTATTATATCTATTAGGTATGTAAAATTTTATGGAGCCCATAGCTGCCGCAGCCTTGCCCACAAACCTAATTAATATATGATATTGTGTCGATTGTGGCATATTGATTAGAATTTTATATAATAATTCCTTTTTGGTTCTCTAAAATATAGGATAAGCTTAGTTAGATAGTAATCATAGTTAAGTCCGACTATATTATGATTTACAATTAAGAACGATTAATTAAACAGAAGTGTTGAACACTGTTGAAAATTGATAAATATGTATTTAACATTATTTCATAAAATGTTACAACATAATGCAAAGGCTGAAAAAAGTATTCTAATAAGTGGAAACACTTTCTTTCTACTTTTCGTTACATTTTTTACATCCTACTCTGAAACAATCAAAATAAATCGTGTTGTTGTACATCACGATTTAGGGCAGGGCAGTTCGGCTTATTGGGTACAGAAATACAATAATATTATATAGGTACATCTACGTGTTGAGAACATTATATGTGTCGCAATTTGTTGTGACTTAGACCATTGATGAAGAATATGTATTTTCCTCCTTATAAATCACAGTAAAGTTAAGCAGTTATTAATTAGGCATTATGAAGTTCTTTTTAGGGAGTTTAGAGGTATGTCACAACTCACAAGTCGTGAAATGTCAGTGCGTTCAGTGTTCATTGTTCAAAGATACTTAATATAATCATTAATCACAATTATTGTAATAACCGTCTTGGTGGAATTTTGTTTGTGTGAAAACTTCTTATGTCTTCTTGTGTGTTTAGAAGTAGGCATAAGTGAATACTCAGACAAACTTTTGTATAGGGATTTTGTTTTAAACTCCTTTGTCCACAAATCGCCATTTATGTATTTACCCTATCCAAAATTTTTACTAAATGTTCAAGTTTAGCTTTATTTGCGTGAGAAAGTATTTGCATGATAAAATTTAAGTCGTGACGGCTATTTCCCTCGCGTTTCGTTGATGTTGAGCAAAGATTGGTGTTTGCTGATATTGTATGTGTCAGTGTCGTAAAAGCTTGGAAGATTTGGATATGGCACAAACACTATCGCCTGTGTCAACACACTGTCGTGGAGGGATCGTTATTGCTTTGCATATAATATGTATGTACATATAATTATGTAAAGTACGAAGTGGTTAACCCGAATTCAAGTTAGGGATTAGTGCGGGATACTCAAAATGATAACACTTAAACGAAAGAAGTTTTGTTTCTTGAAGCCTTGGTCGGCAAACTAATTTAATGTCAGCTGCATTTTAATTTTTATGGTCAACCAGCTTTTCTCCGCGATTTCCTAGGTGTGAAGTGATGTTTTTGATGTGAAACATCTATAGCCGCACGTAAAACAGATTTCTGGCGTGGCGACGCGTCGCCACGGCATGCGATGTTATATGTATACTTAGTGACATATTTAGTTCCTATCACAATCTGTTCTTTTCTGCATATTACTTTTACAAAATAATGTCGATGTTTCACATCTGCCAGGCGTCCCATGACGGCTCACAATTTTTTTTCAAAAAAACCGCGGGAACCTTAAACTTTACAAAAAATGATTTTAATCCGATTTTCTTAAACAATATCAGCTAAATTAACTGTCTCAAAATGGATGAGATACATTTTGAGACAGACAGCTCATTTACACTACCAATGGGTAGCCTAAGTATGTCACACTCTCTTTAACATTTCTGCGGTGGTGTCGTGTGATGCGGGTTGTTGCGTTCCCTAAAATATGGTTGAGCGAAGCAATGGCTGGGTCATGCGTCATGCTCGTGAACGGGTGCCACCAGCGGCAATGGGGCTACTTTCTGTCTGCCCGTCTTGACATGTGTTGAATTATAATTAGAAATAATTACGGATGCTTTTGTGGACCTTTCCCTCATTGTGGAAACTCTGCATACATAGAATATCTGTGAAGTATATTGTAAAAGTATTTTGAAAAGAGCAACTGCCGAGTTTCTTGCTGGTTCTTCTCGGCAGGAACGGCATTCCGAACCAGTGGTAGACTCATTGACGATTCAAAAGTACTTGTAAAAGTTTATTTGAATAAAAAACATTTCTATTCTATTCTATTCTATTCTAATGCTCTCAAATTTCAGTTAATTGTACCTGTATATAAATAAGATTCTCCTAGGTATAACGTATCAAGTAAATAAGAATAATTAAAATAAGTTCGCCCAATTAAAACTTATGCTAGATACTGGGGTCGAATTAAGAGCCTCCAATTTCGGTGAAACAGTCTTCTCCAACGTAAGATTTTAATAATGATCTTTGTGTTTGTTTCAGGTTCAGAGAGCGACACCAAACCTGTGAGTATAATTTAAAATGGGACATTTGCAATTAAAGTAGTCCTGCTAGTAAAATAAAATTAGTAAAAGTATTTAGGTTAATGTAGGCAATTTTGAAAAATTTCTAGTAATACTTAGTAAGTATTCTTTGACTGAGGTGTCTAGGTATACTACAACACTAACATAAATTAAGAAGACCGTCGCTGAGGTACCTACTTCCAACTACACATCGAAATCTTTCTATCAAACATGTATCACCAGTAACGATCACTCGGGATTGATATCACTGGGACACTATTTTTATTTAGAAATCAAAATCATAACAGTTACTAAAATATCAAAAATGGCGATGCTTCAAAAATCGGACGATACAGTTTATCATAGAATTTCGCTAACTCGTAAGTCTAATACTCAAAGCTCGAAAGGGATTTGCCTCGCCTTGGAAGAGGCCTGCGGCATCGCATACCGTAACGATTTATTTATTTATGAGTAAGTATGCGAGCCAATAAATATATATTACGAGCCAAGAACTGTTTTTAATATTCCATGCAGTATCTTTGCCTCAAATTATGCATGCAAATCAGACTTCAACTTTGAAGTTACGTGCTTGCCTTAACCACTTAAAGTACATAAATAAAGTCAACAATGGTGCTAAAAATATTTTATTTATTTACATACATGATTACATTTTGCCCAACGAATGAAACCGTGATTCTTGCTCTGGAGTTTTATCAAATATGTACATATAGAAGAATTTAAGTAAAAAGATGCAATCAAAGAGTGCTTGTTAAAATTTAGTTCCTTAAAATTCGTATCCAAAAATATCTATTCAGGTTATTATTGATCATAATAATTATCACCTTGAGCTTTTTTGGTCTAAATTAACTTCTTGATTGATGACTTATTTCTTTCGAAAAGTAGGTCGTTTTCACCTTTCTTATACACTTTCAAGGTGATGAATCTACAATTTGCAAAGGGGTTAATGGAATAAGCATGGATATTTCACTTCATTTATTTTGTTAATTATCTTCATCACGATACAACCTTGTCCGGACCTTGGCCTGTTCAAGTGTTTTTGACAGTACCTTTTTATGGCGGCTCCTATGAATTAAAACATTCATAGATTTTCTTTGTTAGGCTACTAATTTAAATAAGTAGTTCTGTCTTCACAAATAAAATAATAGTCAATTTTGGAGTAGAACATTTCTATGTAATTACGTTGAATTCATATTAGAAGTTCATTAAACGTTTATTCGCTCAACAAATCATTATCATTTGTTGTAGGATGTTCCAGTCGAAGAATTGGAGAATCTAAAAATGGGTGAGTATTTTATTCTAATAAATTACTGTCTTAGATTGGTCGATAAGATGAATTAGTCATTTTTCACTAAGCTGGATAGCTGTTGGGAAATTTTGAGTAATTATTTATCTACTACCTACCTGATTAAAGCTGACAGTTTGTTATTTTATACGTTTTTCCATATTTTTATGTTTATACGTCCTTCATCTACTTTACATAACCATTGAAGCCTGGCAGCCAGTCCGTGATGGACATCAGATATGCACCTAACAAAAAGCCTCAATAGTGCAACGGTTTGCGCCTTGGGCGCCTGAAAACCGTAAGGCCGACGGACCAAACTTTCCCCTTTCATTATCGTCGTACCTATTCCTAGCACAAGTTCTACGCCTAAGTAGTTGGAGGGCAAAGGAGAATCTTAGTAATGTTAGTTGGATTCAGGCGGCGCATGACCGAAGCCTGTGGAAGTGACCTTTGGAGGAGACCTTTCTATGGAGGAGACCTTTGTCCAGCAGTGGACGTCTACAGGTTGATTAAGAAGAAGAAGAAGTAATGTTCAGCGTGGTTAATTTTACAACATTCTTAAAAAAATCTTAAAATAAATCAAAATTTAGCCACTTTTAATGTTAGCCTTCTTAAAATACCAGCAATTAAATGAAAAATGAATTAAAAATGAGAACACTTTAGGCTATTCATATTCGTATGGGTTCTTGGAAGAAAAATTCAGATATTGGGATACAGACAAAACTGTGTAGGTATATTGCTTAGCTATTAAACCACAGGAGAGAGTGATATCTTAGCTCACTGCACTCCATTTCCAGCGAGAGAAATCGAGGGAGGTCGTTGCCTAACAAAGGCACATTAACAGGCTGTTACTATTACACTTAAAAAGCTCTTGAAGGCACTAAAGCTTATCGCCCGTAACACAAACTGATTTAGAAATTGAGTGTCTTCTTTTACGTAACAAAAAGGTTTTTATATTCTATACCGACTTAGCAATCCATTACAATATTACAAATAAGATAGTTATTCTCTTTCTGACTAATACTTTTTCCCAGTTCAACTAATGAAGCAATCGAGGTGAAAGGTATAAAGATAAGCTTGCATCATGGAGACGTGTATAGGCTGAATGAGAAAAAAGTCGTGACAGCTCGTAGTAAATACTTTTATCGACACATGGATGGCCAGATAAGATATATATTTTATACGTACCCAATTACCGTCACAAGCCTTTGCTTGCAAGGTAATAATTAACAGATTCAATTCAACCGCGAATAGAATCTGAGAGTGCTTGTTTGTTTTGAAAACGAGCAAGATCACACAACACTGTGGCAGATACGAAGGTTACAGTCTACTGATCTGATTAGCTTTCTAGTTTCTAATTACGAATGATTCAGACCCAGCGGACTAATTCGCCCTTCGGAAAGTAATCGAACTTGTTGATCATTTTCTCTCGCCTCAGTCCTCTATTACGAGTAGGTAGCAACTAGCTGGTAACCAATACTTTATCCGCGTGGATTTAGATTTATAATTACAGTTACTAAGCGGAGCCGAATTTCAAAACTTGAAAATGTCCAATCCAGACGAGTTTGATAAATATGCTACTCCAAGTTAAGCTAAAACTAGTGAAAAAACTATGATTATCATTGAAGATTAGCGGGGTCAAACAGACAGACAAAGTTTTAAAAAAACGTCTTATTGTATTTTGTTATACTGTCTACATTACTTACAATCAGTTTTGGGCAAATATTGTTGAGTATAGTCCTTATGCAAACGTGGTGACTAGAGTGGATTTTTTCAGCTATCACCACTGGTAGGAATGAATGGAATATTCATAACACTCATACAAAGTGATTTTACTCAACAAGTACCTACTGTCAAAATAGAAAAATATTGAACTTGAACTACAACACCATAGGAGCACTTTAAACTTATGCATTGAATTTAAAGCCTCATTATTTCAATTCCATTATTCAAATTCAATGTAGATATACGAGGGTTCTACAGGTTTTACAGGTTTCACATACTGCGTAAATATCTAAAAGTACTTACATTTTACAAAAGGAAGAATTATGATTTATTAATGTACAAGCTAAAATATATATTTTTTTAAATGGTAGATACACGTCTTATTTATTTTTTGATACGTCTGAAACAAGGGTGTTGGCATAAATATTTATGAGTACTTACGCGTAGTTACTTGGTTGGAGTCAAGGCCGGCCGTCAAATCTAATTTCTAGTGGTAATCCTATATTTTGTAATAAAAATTACGAGGCTAAGAACTTAAACTGTTTTTTTTCTAAAATCCGAATTTCAATTATTGTTTTAAATTAAATCACGAGTAGAGGGACTATCTTATCATCATCATCTTGTCCTTGTCCCATGCTACGTGGGGTCGGCACAACATGTCTTGTAAGCCATGTTGTAAGTGATTCGGCATGAAATTTTACGACCGGCCGCCTGCCTGACGTCAACCCTCTTTGGGAATGCTTTTGTTGGTGGAAAGGATAGCACCGCCACCCTTCGGTTCACTACGGTAGTGCTGAAATCTAGAGGGACTATCTTATAAAAAGAAAAAATGCTTTTGTTCTGTAGTCCCTAGGACCTAAGAAAAAAAAATGTAAAATTTATATTCTAAATTGTGAAACCTTTACTCGTCAGTCTGAATGGCTTTACATTTTTTACAGTAAACTAGATCCCATGCTAAGATCCCATGGGAGCTCTTTGATTTCTCGAGATAAATACTATCCAATGCCCGTCTCCCGACCACAAGCTACCTCTGTGCCGAGTTTCGCGAATATCGTTTCAGCTGTTGAACTATTGTCCCCAATGAAAGTTTTTATTTCTTGTTAATTTGAATCCCAATTTTTTATTTATTTTTGGGATTAATTTAAGTGCCCGAGAATATTTTGTATATCAACCTTTCGCAAGAACGATATTAATGCGGGTTTTATTTGGGGCATCCTAAATAAACCCGTATTAATATCCGTTGCGAAGATAAGAAGAATCAAGCTCACAAACACTGTCGCATCTAGTATTTACTCGTAAAACATACATTATTAGGTCTGTTTGAGGTAGCTTTGAAATATTTTAACGGGGTTTTTCTTGATTATTATTGTTATACTTTTGTTCCACAGAAGATGCAAGTAAAGAGATGGTTCCCGGCATGAAAACTGAGCACATGGAATACCACAGACTTGGTACGTGATCTACAAAATCATATGTTTATTAGGTATATATCATTGTCATCAGCAAATGGCCTGCCACGACCTTTCTGGGATAGACGTAATTTGTCACTTCATATCTACTAGGCAGCCGATGGTTTAGCAGCGTTTGAAATCACTTCAGCTGAATTTGTTTGAACAAGGGAATTGGTAAAAGGGTATGGAGTTCTCTCGAAGGTCTCTTTCTTATGTTTTGCTGTGTAAGATACATACAAAGCGTAAACAAGTACGTCGACTATAAAAAGAGTAAATAAATTTAATAGTGTAAAGCCGACGGCCTGATGCAGTTTCTGGCGTACGTGCAAATTATGTAATGGATATATTTCATGTAGAACGCCCCGTTCATCAAGAAATACTACATAGTCGTAACCACATTGCTACGGCGTAGCACATACATAGCTACGACCTATGTCCCTTATGAATAAACTAGCTTTTGCCGCTAATTCATCCAAGTGGAGTGGTGTTTTGAAACCAAAATCCCGTAGGAAAACTTTATTTTGCCGGGTACCTAAGTCTTGGTGTGGGCATGCATCAGTTGTTAACGTTAACGTAGTTAAAAACTGTAACCCGACTACGGAAAATTGAACGTCAATGATTTTTTATTCAAAATATAGCAGTGATAGCCTAGTGGTTAGGCCTGTGGTCTCCTATTCGGGGGGGTCGCAGGTTCGATCCCGGGTACGCACCTCTGACTTTTCGGAGTCAAGTGCGTTTAAGCAATTAAATATCACTTGCTTCAACGGTGAAGGAAAACATCGTGAGGAAACCTGCACATCTGAGAGTTCTTCATAATGTTCTCGAAGGTGTGTGGAGTCCGCCAATTCGCATTGGACCAGCATGGTGGACTATGGCCTATAACCCTTCTCTGAGAGGAGACCTGCGCTCAGTGGTGAGCCGTTGATGGGTTGCTAATGATGATGATGATGATAGCCTATGTCACCCGGGACATAATAACGAATCGATTGTTACCTCATCCATCAAAATCGGCTTAGTAGTTTAGGCGATACGGGGGAACATACGTAAAAAGACCCATACATACATAGAACTCCTTTTGCTTTTCCCAGTAGTAAGGAATACTATTTTTGAGCCTTTGCCGTATTCGGGTTAAAAGGAGTTGGTCGCCAGCTTTGCGCGACGCTTGCTAAAATGTCAATTAGAACTCCTCTTTGATATTTTGGCAACCGTTTCTAGCGCGCGCCTTTGATGGCGGACTTTTAAAGTGTAATGTAATTTAAAAATGTCTACGTAGGAAAGTAGGTATGAGAAACGTGTAAGGACAAACCGCAACATTGTAATTACATTCTCTTTGCAGCGCACGTGGCGGCCACAAGCGTGTCCCCACGTTAATACGGCGTCCCTCGTAACCACAAATCACTACGATAGAAACAGCTGCGAACCATTTCAATGCACGTACTTGCCCTAATGGATTTTATGGTCCTTTGCTACTCTCTAGGGTTGTTTGGTTTTAGATTTCTCATTATGGCTACGTACTACTAGGTTTTGAGAGACCACATCATTGTTTTTGTTGATATTAATATTCTTGCCGCGAATCAAAAGGCCCCAACACAATAAAGGCCATTTCGTAGGGTTAAACGTGGAGGTGGAAATCGTTCACACTAGAATCGAGTATCATACCTGCAACGCATTTCCGAGTCGGGTAGAAACCGCATGAGGAGTGTTTCCTTCGGCACCGGGCGAATGCGCAAGGCACGTACATACACCTACACTATGGCACATGAGTATCCAGCTTTATATGACAGTGGGTATGCTTGAGTAAATATTTTTACTGGATTTTTTATCGCAGATTCCGTGCAAGCGAATGGCGAATTAGTATCGCGTTTGGAACAGCATGCTTCAGCAGATGCCACAGGGGACGAGAAGCCTCATGTACACGCGAAAACAGAACTGGAAGTGCCCAGCGAGGGCGTGCATAAGGTGCTCGTGCAAGATGACGGCCACGTCAGCGTACTGGACGCCACTGTTCCCACCACTGCACTGCCCGAAGAGCAAACTACTAAAGTAAGTTATATGTAAGATAGCAGTAATTTATCCACTGAGAATTCATAGCCAGCCAAGACCAGAAGACTTCTTCGACACCTTATTGTTTGTTTGTTTTTTTTGCTTGTGTGTTTTGCTGCTAGTATAAAGGTGCAACACGTAATGATGATATCCAGGCGACTTGTGAATATATGTCTTATCTCTTTCTCCGGTCATTCCTTCATTGCTGAAGGTGTGATTTTCGTGGCCTACTACCCAGCTGAGGCTTTTGTTGGCCGCCATGTTTGCGACATAAAGTTTGCTATTTTAGCTGGTCAAACTTCGTAGATGGTGATGGTTCAACGTTTCCCTTGTTAGTTAAGTTTTAAATAAGCTTTATATGAATACAAAATAAAGACGAGTAAAGTGATGTGTCATTTTAAGCAGTCTATAGTATAGACTCTATACCATTGTTTGAAGCAAGCAATAAAATTCAATCAGGTATACTATTCCGGTAATATTTCCATTTCACTATCATGTTCATTTAATTTCTAGATTTTTCACGGAGCAGCGCGCCTAGTGCAACCCGGTTTGGCAACAAACAACCCACAAAATGGCCACACTGCTGTACGAAGGGCATTTAATGCCGACATCACTAAAGAAATGAAAAATAATGTAGGTATTTACTACATAATACTTTTCTTTATCTAAATATATAAAACGAAAAGGTGACTGATAGACTGACTGACTAACTGATCCATCAACGCAAAGCTCAAACCACTGGACGGATCGGGATGTTTAGATTATCACAGGCATCCGCTAAGAAAAGATTTTTGCATTTTAATTTTTTTATTTATAATTGTTTAAAGGAGGTTGGCGAATTTTGACCGAGCATTTTTAAAAACCGTTCAGATTCAGAAATCATTTAATTTTAAATAATATTTTTCAGTATTTTTCTGTGTAAACCCGATATTTTTAGAAGATGGGGCTCAAAAATATAATTATTCACAAGTACACATTATAATTAATAACCGTTACATGGCAATACAAGTGAATTTCTTTTTTCTCCCAACTTTATTTGATAGACTTTGATGAACAAGAACAAGCATGAGAAGTTTGATTTGTGAACGTGGACTTGAGGCCCACGGTTCAGTTCGTCTGGGTCAGAAACTCTTTGAAATTCGGCAATCTCCTTTATTTGTTTAAATTTAGTTTTTTGTTTAATGACCACTTATGACTGAACCTAATGTTCTCAGTTCTTGAAAGCAAACTCTCAAGCATTACGGCTACCAGCCTTCTATTGGTAACAGCATTTTGTAGGAACATATTTTATATATTAAAACGTTTTTTAAATTCCACAAAAGGTCATCATTCCACGTGTAGATAATAAAAGTAATCTCAGCTTTATCTTCAATTTCGCTAAAAATAGAATTACGTAATAGAACTAAAGTGAATGTTGTCGTTAACTGGCTTTATGAGTGTTCCAGACTGAGTTCAGTCATAAAACGCAAAGCTTCGTTCATGTGCCTTTTGTGTGAGGGTTAGTAATTTTTCTTCACGAGTCAAGACCAAGCAGTGATAGCCCATCGGTTACGACTGCGGTCTCTTAGTCGCGAGTTCGATCCCGGCACGCGTTTCTGATTTTTCAGTGTTATGTGCGTTTAAGCAATTAAATATCACATTCAACGATGAAGGAAAACATAGTGAGGAAACCTGAACGCCTGAGAGCTCTCCATAATGTTCTCAGTCGTTAATGATGATGATGTACAGGACCGAGCTATATATTGATGATCTCATCAATTTGTCCGTTCTATCGCTCGTGAAAAATATTTTCCACATTAATGTTTACCCCCAAATAAGCAAACAGAGTATCGCGAGTCAATATTCGTACCTTGAAGACTCTTAGAAAATTTTCTGACTGTCGCACCCGACGAGCGTTAGAAATTAGAATACTTACGTCCCGGACATAAGTCGTAGAGACGTACGATTTGGCGAAATTCTGATGGTTACAAGATAGGTACTATAAGTTATTACAAAATAGATAAGCAGAGCGATTCGTGTAATTTTTTTCTGATAATATGCAGGCTGCCTAAAGGTCAAAGGGTTAAAAGTTAACGAACTTAAATGCAACCCATTTTGTTTTTATTTGGTAATCAAAAACTTTTACGGTAAGTTTAACCGCCTAGTAAAATGGCTAATATGAAATAATAAATATATTATTATCAGATGGATCACTACGCTTCGTATGCGGGTGTGCAGTATTCTCCATTAGACATGGCGGAGTACGTGTTCTGGACTGGGGACGAACGCGGCGTCACAACTGCTATTGAAGATTTCCTCCAAGAGGGCATGGTAAATCCACACACACTTTGGGCCTTCTGGCTCATTAGTTAATATTATTGCTTTCATCGTACATACTAAGTAATTAAAATATTCATAGATGTCCAAAGAAGAGGCCATTGCGTTTCTTCAAGAGATCAAATTCAATATCGACTACCTCCGTGCTCATTACTCGCAAAACCTGAAAGCAGCCGAGGAAAACGCACAACAGGAAAAACTGAGAAACTTCATTTTGGAGCAAAACTCTAAGGTAAGGATTAAATGATTAAAATATCCTATAACCTGACTTATTCAGATAATCCTACTTGATATTATAAATGCGAAAGTTTGTGAGGATGGATTTATGGATGGATGTTTGTTACTCTTTAACGCCACAACGAATGAACCGATTTGGCTGTTGGAATGGAGATAGCTCATATCCAGGATTAAAACTAGGCTTTTTATACCGGAAAATTACCTGAGTTCCCGCAGGAATTATTTAAAAAAACCTTAATCCACGCAGACGAATTTGCGGGCATCATCATGCGGGTTGCGGGTACCTAATGCGAAAGTGAGCCCGTCAATCTGATTCTTTCTTTTACCTACTCAAGGCTGGCTGAGCTGGACTTTAATTTAGATTGTTTTTTGATGACTTCACGCTTAGAATTTTATTTAGTTTACTTTATTTTTTCTTTGGCTTTTATAGACTTTTATTTTGATGAAATCGCGCTTTACAAAAACATTCTAACTAATGGTTTATAATAAGCAAAACTACGTGGAGTCAGGGGGATTTCGTTCTGAGTTTCATTCGACAAAACCATGCACGCAATGCATTTTTTTATCAACTTTAATGATGATTTACTCCATTAAATAATCTATTACGTTCATTTTAAACACCGAGCTCGAGAAGCAAGTAGCCCGAGTAAAGCTCGAGTGCAAATGGGTAGGTAGGTACTAAAGTCCGAATTAAAGTTTTAAATAGTTCTAAGTTGATCCGTATACATTACTTGTGACATTTACTTACATAGTATAGCAAAAACTAATTAAAATTTCTCACATCGGGTGTTAATTGAGATGTTCTATAAAAATTTCCCTTGGCCGCTCAGCGACCCGAAGTAATGCGTATTGTGAAGCTCGTTAGTTGGCGAGACGTTAATAATATGTGTGTACACATGGGTCTGTATAACCATACCGTACTTATATTGTATATAAGTGAGAACTGATTCTGATACGTACCTACTTACCTACGGTATTGTATTTGGGTAATATTGAAGAAATTTCTTAGAGTAGGTAGGGACAAATTTATTGATTTATTGGTTATTAACTTATTATGGATTTTATAGATAGCCTTAAATATTGGTTTGCTATAAGACTTTTAACTGCTGCTATATTAGCTGCGTGTTTGGGTCACTATTTCTATGTTAAGTTAGTCATGCTCAAGTTTTAAAGCTTTCAATTGAAAAGTTTCATTTCGTTCAGTTTTTGGATCGCCCATGCTTTCAGATCCTCAATAATGCAACAGACGACATACAGATCTGAGGGATAGCTACCTATTTATCAAAATTACTTATGGCCGATTTCACCAACACGTTTAACCGAGGAATAAATTGGACATTCTGACAGTTTTTGTATTGAAAGTACTGTCAAAATATCAAATTTACGCTCGGATAAGACTTATTTTACGTCGGTGAAATCGGCCCTTAGTAGGTATTGGATTTCCATTTTCAGGAATACCAGTACCGCCCAGTGAGACTGCAGTCTTTCCCGTTCGGAGGCAGTCCGGATATCATCCGGTCGATCGCCGGCAAGACTTGGGACATGAGTAACAACATCGCACCCATGCCATCGCTGCCCGTCTCGAGCGACCTGCGACCTGAGCCCGTCAAGCGCACATACGATCCGATGTTACAGACTAATATCATGAGTAAGGGTCCGGGCAGACACGATGCTTTTATCAGCCGCGATCGGCGTTCTTGCGATTTTTAATCAAACGCAAAAACGCTGGCCGCCACTGCTAAAAGCATCGTGTCTGCCCGGGCTGTTAAACGCTTTTTATAAATTTCAACAACCCTACAGCTCGCTTTATGATACCTATTAGTGATGTAACGAATATTCACATTCGTGCTAATTTTTTTTTTTTTATTAAAATGTTACAAAAAAACTTATAGCCAAACTAATCTAATATTACTATACAAATCATGCCCGCGTGGAATGGTGCCAAGAATTTGTTTTAGGATGTAGATGTCGATGAAAAGGTTTTGAGAAAATTCTCCTAAAGTGGTGGAAGGTTATATGAAAGTCCTTTGTTTTTAAAGTCAGGCATGAAAATCGGCATTTTGGTTAGTACATCCAAAATTAGTATTAGTAAATCCAACATTCGTTACATCTCTAATACCTATGTAATAATGCACGAAGTTATGCAATAAGAACCAACCCTCAAAACACTTGTTAAATTAAATTATTATTACTTAGACAATAAATTCAAAAAGATTTTTCGCATGGATATAATAAATATACATATATTGGGTGTACTGTAGAGTGTGTAGTTTCTGGAAAGGTTGACTGAACTGAAACATTTCACGTATCACCAAATGAATCGACAAAATATTTTCTTCGACGGTACAAGTATTAAATAATGATTACGTGTCCTTTTCATAGGTACTTCGGACTACGACCGGGATGGCCCGATCATCAGTGAAGAGGAATACGAAGAAATGATGGACAAACTACGTGCGGCAGACAACCTGTATACGGAGTACACCTTAGAGGAAATAATTTATCAACTGGCCAAGGTACGGTCACTTGGGTAGTAGGTACCTAAGTTAAGCTTTGTAACTGCAGGTATGAAGACATCAGACATGTATTTAACGTTTACGAACGCAGCGAAAGAGATACCCCAATTCCTTCACCACGGTAGGTTTGGTGTTTTGAAACAGAAGTTGAAAACATTTCCGCAGAAAAACTTTTTTCATGCTTCTTCAGGTGAACCGATTTTTGCGAAACTATTTTCAAAGATAAGTTCAACATCGTAAAACTACGCCGAGGCGTTGTTTTCGGGACGATATGTACCTACATACCTATTTTCGACTAAGCGTTGTTCAATATGTGGGATCCGCTTTCCGGCTTTTGCCCACTTTGCCTGATCTTCTGCATCCGATTTTCGCAACTTCTTCTTCTTTATCAACCGATAGACGTACACTGCTGAACAAAGGTCTCTTGCATGGACTTCCGCAGGCTTCGGTCTTGCGCCGCCTGGATCCAGCGGCTACCTGCGACTCGTTTGATGTCGTCGGTCCACCTGGTGGGGGGTCTGCCAACACTGCGCTTCCTGGTGTGGGGCCGCCACTCTAGCACCTTGGGACCTCAACGACCATCAGCTCTTCGAACTATGTGGCCCGCCCATTTCCACTTCAGTTTCGCGACTCGCTGAGCTATGTCGGTGACTTTGGTTCTCCTACGGATCTCCTCATTTCTGATTCGATCCCGCAGGGACACTCCGAGCACAGCTCTCTCCATCGCCCGCTGAGCGGTCCCAACTTATTGGCTCCCAAAGCACTCACAAGATCTAGCTAGCGCTAATTAGGACGACCGCGAGATTTAGTTCCAGGGACGGCGATGGAAGACATTTATTACCGACGTAGCTATGGTTTCCGTGCCACATGGCCGTACTATCTTAGACGGGCTTACTCTCCATGGTGATTTGACGAGTTGTACAGGTTTTGTGTGGAGAGACTGCCGTCCGACCTCCACGACCCGGAGGGGTACTGCACCGTCGTCAGAGCCTCGTTCGTTGAACAGCGGGTCGCACCGCGGGCGGGTGAGGAGGCACGATCGGCCCAAGCGTTGGCTTAGAGAGCGCCTGCCCGCCAGTCATGATGACTGAGTCATCACGTGCGCGCTGTGGTTAGCGGTCATCAATGTTTCTTTATGACGTTATCACGTAAAACTATCGTCCGTAAACCGACTTTACAGACAGCCAATTTTTTTTGTGTCGCTCAGATGATGTTCTCGCAGTCGCTGGCCCGCGAGCCGGCGACGGCGCGCGCCGCCACGCAGCGCTTCATGTCGTTCCTGGAGCTGGAGGCCGAGCGCGGACAGCTCTCCAGGACCATACAGAAGAAAGTGCTCGGTGAGTTCTACATCTTTGGCGTCGCTCAGATGATGTTCTCGCAGTCGCTGGCCCGCGAGCCGGCGTCGGCGCGCGCCGCCACGCAGCGCTTCATGTCGTTACTGGAGCTGGAGGCCGAGCGCGGACAGCTCTCCAGGACCATACAGAAGAAAGTGCTCGGTGAGTTCTACATCTTTGGCGTCGCTCAGATGATGTTCTCGCAGTCGCTGGCCCGCGAGCCGGCGTCGGCACGCGCCGCCACGCAGCGCTTCATGTCGTTCCTGGAGCTGGAGGCCGAGCGCGGACAGCTCTCCAGGACCATACAGAAGAAAGTGCTCGGTGAGTTCTACAACTTTTTACATAACACACAAACAACAGGTACTGATTGTACAAACGAAGTGATCATCTTGAATTATAACTACTTTAAATTCAAACACCCGCGCCACTATAAAGCAGGGTTCGAAAATATCCGATATTTATTATAAACTAGCCGATGCCCGCGACTTCGTCCGCGTGGATTTAGTTTTTTAAATCCCTCGGGGAACTCTTTTTAATTTTCCGGGATAAAAAGTAGCCTATGTCACTCTCCAGAACCTCAATACCCATGCAAAAAATCACGTTGATCCGTAGCCCCGTTGCAGCGTGATGAAGGACAAACCAACAAACCTACAAAAAAACACACTCGCATTTATGATATTAGAACCTTACCTTCGTTACTCTGTGATATTAGTAAGGATTTTATTTTTATTCCAATGATGTTGGACCGGCTAAAAGTCAAAATAATCGTACGTAGCTCACAGGAATTCCGGTGAATAACGTTACTCACAGGAACATAGGACGCATTCGGATTCAAACAAAAAATGTAATTATTATCGTATATAAATAAAAATGTATATTCCCTATATCCCGTGGTAGAAACATCACGCGTGAACGGCTGGACTGATTTTGACGGGACTTCCAATGACAGATAGCTGATGGTATAAGCCTAGCATAGGCTACTTTTTAACTGATTTTCAAAAAAGGATCAAAAAAGTATTGTGTTTTTTAACCTATAAATATCAATATCTCCGTGATTTCTAAGCCGATTTGCCTGAATTTTTTTTAATCGACACAGAAACTTTGCGTGATGGTCCCATAAAAGTTGTAGTTGTAGTAGTTATAGTAGTAGTAGTTGTAGAAGTAGTTGTAGTAGTTGTAGTAGTAGTAGTTGTAGAAGTAGTTGTAGTAGTGGTAGAAGTAGTTGTTGTAGTAGGTAGGACCTGGGAAGTATACCTTTTGAAACATAAAAAGAATTTTCCAAATCGGTTCAGGCGTCTTAGAGTAATCGGTGAACATACATAAAAAAGATTCCGTTGAATTGAGATCCTCCTCCTTTTTTGAAGTCGGTTAAAAATAAGAATAAAAATTAGTTTAAATTTGAAGAAGTTATGGAGTAAAACAGTCAAAATAGTTCAACCCCTATCTCAGAGAACATACATCCATCCATACATCCCATCCATCCATCCATCCGTATACTAAGTACATCTATCCATACATCCATCCTCACAAACTTTCACATTAATAATATTAGTGGTATAAGTAGCATAGGATATAGTTAATGTAGTTAAAGTTAGTAGCAGGAGGATACAAACATAAATACGTACATGCATGGATACATATATACATACATGCATTCATGCATGCATACATACATACATACATGCACTCATGCATGCATACATACATACATACATACATACATACATACATGCATGCATGCATACATGCATACATACATACATACATACATACATACATACATACATACAAACATGCATACATGCATACATACATGCATACATACATACACACACACATACAACGTATGCATACAACTTACATACATACATACATACATGTATGCATGCATGCATGCATATTGGCGCATAATTTAAGGATAAATATGTGAAAAGTAGCATTCGAATATCCCGCGAGAACTGTCTGTTTTCCCGGGTTAAAAAGTAGCTTTTGTTACTTTTCCGGTCCTCAACTATGGCTATCCAAAAAACCACGTCACCCTTCGCACATAATTGAAGAATAAATATATGAAAAGTAGTATACTAATATCGCGCAGGAACCGTTTGTTTTCCCGGGATAAAAAGTAGCCTTTGTCACTTTTCAGGCCCTTAACTTTACCTGTGCTAAAAAACCACTTCAATCTATAACTCTGTTGGCGCATAATTTAAGGATAAATATGTGAAAAGTAGCATATGAATATCCCGTGGGAACTGTTTGTTTTCCAGGGATAAAAAGTAGCTGTTGTTACTTTTCCGGTCCTCAACTATGCCTATCCAAAAAACCCCCTTCAATATGTAACTCCCTTGGCACATAATTGAAGGATAAATATGTGAAGAGGCATACTAATATCCCGCAGGAACCGTTTGTTTTACCGGGATAAAAAGTAGCCTTTGTCACTTTTCAGGCCCTTAACTTTACCAGTGCTAGGAAAACCACTTCAATCTATACCTCCGTTGGCGCATAACTGAAGGATAAATACGTGAAAAGTAGCGTACAAATATCCCGCGGGAATTATTTGTTTCCCGGGATTAAAAGTAGCCTTTGTCACTTTTCAAGTCCTCAACTATGCCTATCCAATAAACCACGTCAATCTGTAACTCCGTTGGCCCATAATTGAAGGATAAATATTATGTGAAAAGTAGCACACTAATATCCCGCGGGAAGTGTTTGTAGGAACAGTTACAGTTACAGTTTTATTATAAGTATAGATAGATAATAATTAAATTTTATGTAACAATGTCAATTTTTGACGTTCGTAAGCGTTAGGATATGCAGTCGCTTGTGCTTGAAATTTCAAAACTGATGCTTGCTATGGTTTTTTGAAACCGAAGCTTGCTTGCTTGATTTCTTGCATGCTTGCCTACAGGATTAAAAAAAACCCGAATCCCGATGAAAAAATCGATGCTGTGGATAATGTAAGCGTGATTTAAGTACAATCAGCGCCATCTATCTGTGGTTTTTCAAAATCCCGCGGGAACCTTGGATTTTTCCGGGATAATTTATAGCCTATGTGTTATTCCAGGGTATAATCTATCTCCATTCCAAATTTCAGCCAAATCCATCCAGTAGTTTTTGCGTAAAAGAGGAACAAACATACACACAAACTTTCGCCTTTATAATATTAGTAGGAAGTAGGATATCAAAATATCGGATATTTATTATATATATCAGATATATATCAAGTTTGATATATATCAATTTTGTATAAAGGCCATATTAATATTTTTATGTGTTATTTATGAATACTATTTGCATATGTGCATAAACACTAAAATTATCAAAAAAACTAAAATGTTTTAATGTTTTATTTATTTAGGTATCTACTTAAAATCAGACAAATGAAACCAAAACATAAAATTTTATTTTAGATCAGGCAAAATCAACTAAAAACATAACACCTTTTTTTATAAATTCTAATCAGTCAATGGTCATACCTACACTTATGTAACAAAACAAATTAAAAAAATCCATTGATATATATATCGTCGAACCCAGTTTGATATATATCGGATATATATCTTGATATATATCCATTGATATATATCCTAGAACCCTGCTATAAAGTATATAATTTATTGATTTTTTAAAAACCGCTCAACCGATTTCGGTAAAATTTAAATGGTCAGGCGTCTTCGAGTAATCGGGTGAACATACATAAAAAAGAAGATTCCGACGAATTGATAACCTCCTCCTTTTTTGAAGTCGCTTAAAAATAAGTGTAAATTAAATTAAAAAAAAAAAGCTTTTAGTAGCTGGCTACATCATCATACCCTAAATATCATTTAGGACTAGATTACTTGTCAAGACTAATAATCAAATGAGCCCAAACTCGATGGGGTTACGTCGTTTTATAGCCATTGTTTCCATAGCCATCCATCTTCAGACCTTGGATATCATCTAGGACCAGAGTAGGTAGGTACTTGTCAAGACGAATCAAACGAGCCCGAACTCGATGGGGTTACGTTGTTTTATTACAGTTTGCATAGCCACCATCCGGCTTCATCATCAGACCTTGGATATCATCTAAGACTACTTGTCAATACGAATCAAACGAGTTACGAGCCCAAATTCGATGATTACGTCGTTTTTTACATAGTTCCAATAGCCCTCTTTCGGCTCCATCATCAGATCAGCTCCATGTTACAATAATACTGCATTGTGATTATGCAAAATTACAGCCAATCGGAAACCAGGAAGTAGTTCTAATTCATCTTGCAAGATTTCACCTAAACTTGCATACATACTACATAGTGCTAGTTAAATAAAATCTTGTTATAAGTAGTAAACAAACGACAAAGCACAAACGAAGGGATATGATTTAAGCAGTCCATGGATATATTATGTACATATGTGACTATTTACGAATTTTCCACCGTGACCCCTAAACTACTGGGCCGATTTTGATGTATTAGGTTTTAATCGTTTCATTATTATGGCCCAGGTGAAATAGGCTACATTTTACACGAACAAAATCAATATGACGGATATTATATCCAACCTTCCGTAGTCGGGTAAGTTTTTAAACTATTCTCTTGTTTCTTTGTGGTCTTAATATGAGTTATCGTTATAGACGTGATGATGGCTGCGCTCACAGACACCATCAGCGACCACCCGGAGCTGCTGCAGGCGAGAGAGGGTCTCGCTCTGAACCCATCTAACAGGTCGGTCTACGGGCTACATTAAGAGCCATATGCCATTAGGATGCCATGGGAGCGACGCCAGTCAAAACGTGTAAAATTGTATTACAACGTACCTAACCTTACCTCACTTGGCGTTAGCTTGGCGTATCAGGGATGCCAAGGGTAGGCCACGGAAGCGCTGCCGGCGTCACTGCCATGGCACCCAATGAGATATGGCTCTTAGAGTTTGGTTTAGATAATGTGTGCAATATAATTAAGCATCATTGTCTATCTATCCGGTCCAGTAAACATTATTTATTAAAAAAAAAATATGTAAGCCAACCTGTGGCTCTTATGACACGTCATAACTCTACCACCTGTTCGGAAAGCAGATTCTGATGAGAAGAGAGATTTATTGCACTTGGTTTGGTTTTCTTGTTTTCAGAATGATGCGCCAATTCCTGGAGACGAGTGCGTCAGAGCCGAGCGCGTCGCGAGCGATCCTCGCCGCCTACAAGAACGAGCTGTTAAAAGGCCCATCCCTGCACAAATTCTCTTTCGAGAGAAACTAAAGTATATAGCCACATAAAATATATACGACAACACTTCATCCATTCACTTCTCGGACCAGAACCTGATTAACAACTGCGACGTAACCAGTAATAGAAGTCGAACAGAGGCAATTCTTTTTAATTAAAGCCCGTACAAAATTTATCAATCTTAGCAGGTTGTCACAGGAGGAGGACAAAATATTTTGTATCAGTTTTTTTAATACGTTTTTAAATTAAGAAAATTTTCAAAAAAAAAGTACAATTAAAAACGTGGAGTGTAAAAACGTCCTTAAACTACTACTCTACTAGCAAACTGTAAACTGGTTTTGTCTTCTAGAAATGCCGTCAATAAATTCATATTACATAGGCTCCACATACTTGAAGTGTAGGTACGTATGACAACTAAGTTATATGAAGTTACGAGAGATGTATCGCGGGTCTGCAGAACTGGTCGCATGTGAATGGTTAGCATATGTAATAGTTACTCTCCTGCCATTTTATTTTGATCTGCGTTCCGCTAATTATCTTAAAAAATAATAAAAATAGGAAATGCCAAATCGTAGTACATAAGATTGACAGGAGCTATTTATTGTATGTAATTTTGAGTGTTTATTTAAATTGATTTTTAAAAACTGCCAAAATAATAACTTACCTTATACAGATTAGTTAAGGTTAATCTGACACAGATCAATCAATTTATGTAGGAAACTTAATTAATTTTTATAGCATCCGATAATAAATTAAATAAAAGTACATGAATAAATTAAATAAAGAAATTGATCTGAACATAGGTATTTATTTATTAACGTACATAGTACCTAAATAAAAAATACTAGTTTATAAAACATGACTAAACTAAAAAATATAAGTACCTCGGATTTTGAATTTCTTTTGAGCATAGAAAACAAAGTACAGTGTTACACACAAAGGTATAATAAGTACGGCAGTTTCTGAAAATCAAATGTAGCGATCATGGCAATTAAAAGAGAATATATTAAATGTATTATTTATTGTCTATTACAAATACCTATATCTAAACCCATAGTTACATAAAGTATAATTGGAGATGTCATTATCACTAAATATTATTAGAATATAGTAACTATATTAATGTAATTAATTATTACAATACATTTCGCAAATGCAAGTGTATGGAAAATGATATACTTAATTTCATAATATTCGCGAGTGCAAAACTTTATTTTCGCTATCTCTTGAAATAGTAGTGATAAAAAAAGATCGGTCAAATTAAATGTATCACTTCTTAACTGCTTTTGCTTAACACACTTAGCACACTTAGCTTTTGCCTGCGACTTCATCCGTGTGGCGTTAGCTCTTTAAAACTCCCGTAGGGTTTTTATGGGCTAAAAGGTACTAAATATATCACTCTCAAATCAACTACACCCATGCAAAAAATCACGTCGATCCGTTGCTGCGTGATTGAAAGACAAACCAAAAACAAACACACTTTCACATTTAAAATATTATATTGAATTGAATTATAAAATTAAATCGATTTTTTTTCATATACTTAGAGAAATTGTAGATAGCAAAATTCAAAAACATTAATAAGGTAAGAGGTATCAATCAATGTTTATCATCTCTTCCTCTTGGGTAAGTACCTACTTAGTAGGATAGGGAACTTATTAATTTTTTACTCTTTAGTATTTATTTCGAAGCTTATATAGATATATGATCTATACATATATTATTTCTATACCCTAAAAGCGGATCATTTTACTCCCTCTTTATCTATAACTTTCTGACTTATGTACACCTTTAAAGAAGAGTAGGTAGCTGTGGGTTTTTTACAATATCATCATCATCATCAAGCGACCCATAACGGCTCACTACTGAGCGCAAGTCTCCTCTCAGAGAAGGGATGTTTCAGCTAAAAATTTAACAAAAATCATGTTTAGCCTTTCCCCACTTTACAAATTTCATAGCTGTCCTGTAAGTATATTTAGATGATAAGTTTTAGTTTAACCTATTTATATTAAACTATAGTATGTTATAAACTATTTCATTTTGATGTCTATTCAAACTTTTAAAACATATTTTTCTACATAACCTTCAAATACTGTGATGTACTTTAAATGTATAGTGGCAAATATAGACGTTCACAAGATAACTTCTCTATTTAATATAATAAAAATTAAGGGCATTACAAAGCTTTTGTAAAATATTAATATTTAAATCCATTAAAAATTGCATATCAGAAAGGAGATTGGCGAATTCCATAGAGTTTCTGACCCAGACAAACTGAACCGAACACGTTCACGAATCAAGCTTCTCATGCTTGTTTTAGTAAATCAGTCTTATAAAAAAGTTCATCAAAGTCTATCAAATAAAGTTGGGAGAAAAAAGATATTCACTTGTATTGCCATCTAACGTTTATATATGTGTATTTGTGAATAATTATATTTTTGATCCCCATCTTCTAAAAATATCGGGTTTACACAGAAAAAATACTCTGAAAAATATTAATTAAAATTAAATGATTTCTGAATCTGAACGGTTTTTATAATTGCTGGGTCAAAATTCGCCAACCTCCTTTAAAACACATATCACAATCACGACGTACTTATGCAATTCGCTTCCTTGACTGTCTCGTCAGGCAAACATCATTATTCATCGTCAAGATCCTGAGGTGCTAACAGCTCTTTGTGGGTCCTACCCTCTTCCACAGTTCTTCCATTCATCGCGTCCTTCGCCTGCCTTCCTTATTTCGTTAATTTTCAATAAGAAAAATATGTAACCAAAAAACCTGTCTTTGTAAACATTGACGCTATTTGGATCGCTATTGCAACGCAATAAAAACCATCATTCGTTATTTGAGCGGTGTCAATGGTCTATGATCCGAAGAGAGGTCGTCCTTCACCCATCTGTTTACCAGAAGAAAAGTATTTTTCTATCGAATATTATCTACAAAAAAACAAATCGCAATTACATTGCCTATTAAAATATGTTCAAGGCTATTTTTTTAAACTTCGACTAAAATTACACAAGTAATTGCACCGATCTGTTTTCTAATTAATATACATAGGTATATTAAAATAAAGCTAATTTTATTGCAAATGCGATGGTATAATATGGCCTTTGAAAAATCGTTCTATTGCCAGGCTTTAAAATTTCAAAATTTTAATTAAAAATTGACCTTGACCATATTTTAAAATGCAATACAATTGCGATTTGTTTTTTTATAGATAATATTCGATAAAAAATGTTTTTCATCTGGTAAACAGAGGGGTGAAGGACGTCCTCTCTTCGGGATCTTGTACTACAACCGAGCATGAAACAGATTTTCGGAAGAACATTATAATATGGGAACAAGAGAACTAATAAAAGTACACCACAGTATATCACTCGATCTGTAAAATAATACTATCATCTATAAGTGAAATAAGACTTAGAGAAATCTATTAGGATCTAAACATATATATGCAAGACTTAAATTCAGCATTGTTAGAGAATTTGATGCTAAGAATCGGCGTAAATTTATTATATTTATATTATTATTCTTTGAAACATATTATAAATTTAATAAAAAAGTGTTAATGTGATTGGTGTTTTATTTAAATACATTATTATTTTACATTAAACCGCGTCAGGTTTATAAGATCCAAAGAGTCTAGGTACTTAATTATTAAATTAAAAAGGTTTTACATTAATGGCTTTATTTAAAAAGGAATTACAGACTGGGAAGTGGAGGAAATGCATTCTGTTTGCTTACAACTACTTTTTTATGTTGGTGTGAAATATAACCTTTGATTTTCCCCTGATATATAAGATTTGCTACAATACATTGTGTTTCACGTGAATCAACACCTTGTCCCATCATTTGTAGAGCTGCCTGAAAACTGGCTATATCAATTTGGTGATTGTTTTCCACTAGGTACACTTTTCTGAATAAATTCCTGTATGCTATGATTTTTAACTTCTCAACAATTAAATAAATACCAGCACTGATGAAAAACGATTCATGTTCCTCCATGATTCTATCGATTCCTCTCAAATCGCCATTTTTAACCATAGATATCAAGTCTAAGAACTGCAAGAGGTCATATTTTTCCAACAAATCTTTTGTTGGCATGTATCCAAGTAACATTTTTACAGGTATCAAATATGTCAAAATGAGTCTTTTATTTTTATGACTATTCCGGTGGCATTTTTGGAAGGCGAAGGACAAGTAGTCGTCGGCTGCGCTGTACTCCGAATCGAACATTGCTTTTCGGCCCACAAAATATCTGTATGTTATTTGTTGGGCCAGTGGGAATTGATGCCAGAGCGGGGAGGAGTCAATAGCTCTAATGAGTGGTTTGCACAGATGTAATTTGTTGATTCGAAAATATACTTTTAGGAGTTGGTTGACAAGGTATAACATACCCAGTCTTTTCGTCTCTTCATCTGATGTTCGATTGTCGGCTGCACAAACTCTGAAGCATGAAAGTAGACTTTCGGCAGCTTTTTCTAGGATCTTGCCATCGCTTTGTGCTGGAAAAAAAGGTGAGTCTGAGTCAATGTTTTTAAACTGGAAGTTCTATTCCATAATCCATTAGGGGCCCGTTTCATCACTTGCTGATAAAGTGCCTATCCACAACTTATCTGACAGATATTTCGTTCGTATTTCTATTACACAAGGCTCCGTTAAGACAATCTAGCAGATAAACCCTAAAAAATGTCTAACAGATTTATCTAACAGCTATTTTTTGTTAGATATATCAGACACTTTAACCTATAGTGGTGTAACAGTCCCTTATGACCTGTTTCACCACTTGCTGATAAAGCGCCTGACATATACCTAACAGATAAAATATCTACTGGATAAATCTGTGTGATAGCCTATTGAGTTGAACTGCCAGATTGACTTATCAGATACTTATGAAACAGAAATTTAAATGCTATGCATCAGGTAAGTTGTGGATAGGCTATCAGACCTTATCAGCAAGTGGTGAAACAATCCCTTAGGCCCTGTTTCACCACCTTCTGATAAATGTCGGATAGCCTAACCGTAAATTTTGTCACTTTCTTACTTTATGTCAAGTGACAAAGACAAAATATGCAAAATGTAAGCTATCCGACACTTATCAGAAAGTGGTGAAACAGGCCCTTAGTCTTTAAAAAAATTACACATTTTATACTAAGTAAGTAGGTATTTGTGTTTACAATAATTAATCTATACAGGGTGTAAGAGACCCTAACTAAAACTGAAATCAGGGATTTAGTAAATGATCACTCAGTGTTGGAATTTTTCCTGTCTTTTTTTAATACATATATACCTGTATAATTATATATATAAATAATCATTTGCTGTTCATTAGTCTCGCTAATCTCAAAAATGGCTTGATAGTTTTATATATATTTTTTTCTGTTCTGTTTGCTTTATTACAATAAAAAAATCTAAAGAATCAAAATTGGTATTTTTTTTTTAAAGAAATCACACCTTTGGATTACTTTATTAGCAAAGCATCTGGTAAACGCTAGTCATTAATAGAGTTCATCACTAATTTTGTTTCTGAATTAGGCTACAATACAAATAAAAGGAATACAAAATGGTATAACTAATCTTACTTCCTACTAATATTATAAATGTTTGTGAGGATGGATGCATGGATCGATGTTTGTTACCCTTTCACACCACAACGAATGAATCGATTTTGCTGAAACTTGGAATGGAGATAGCTCATACCCAGGGTTGACACAAAGGCTACACTTTATCCTGGAAAAGTAAAGAGTTCCCACAGGAATAAAAAGACCTTAATCCACGGTAAGGTTTTTTAAGGCATCATCTAGAAGGTATAATATAATATAATAATATGTACAAAAATCACAAAAATACAACTCCTCACCTGTGCATGCTTCAGCTTTCTGTGCAACCAGCCTCAGATCCAAGCATACAGTGTACATGAGCGGCAAACACCAGTTCTGTTCCTTTTGACTCTGTAGCATCTTTACCACTGCAACCACACACTGGCTCTGGTGACTGTATGCTTCCAAATATTCTTTATCATAGAGCGCCTGCAACAGTGTACTTCTAGTTAATAATAGTAACAGTATGACTCAATCTTTTTGGCAGCTGATAAGTAACTGCAAGAGAAATTATCTTTTAAATGACCAAAGCTCTGTGTTCTTTTAAGAATACCGATAAACAAAAAATGAAGAAAATATACTGAAGGTTAGGCAAAAATTTTGCAAAAAGGCAGGTCTAAAGGCAGCTTTGAGAAATGTTTTAACTAAGTGTACTTTTGAGTAGACAGATAGATTTAATTTTAGCATTGGTCAATCATATAATATCGTTCATGGTACTTATTGAGATTAAAATAGAACTACTTAATAAAGAAAGTTTATGCACCTTCACACACAACAAATGACAAATAACAACTTCGTCAAGAGGTGCTAAGCAATTGCCTTCAACTAGCGACGCAATATCACTTGAGCGGAGGTTCTTGTTGGCAACATGTGCATCCCTGAGAGACAAAAGCTGAGAAAGCTCTTCTCCTTGGAAAAGTCTGTACATTCTCTCCGCTGTCTGGATATAATTATTAAGACTGCTGGACCACATTGTGCTGTCTTCAGTCTGCACTTTTTAGAAGGTAACTATGAAAAAGAGAAAAAATCTTTGACACAAATTATAATAAATTGTGCAAAAGTTAAAAATAATTGACCGACCGAAGCGAAAGTCACAGATTATTTATTAGTTACGAAAGTCTCTGAGTCTACTTGAGTGAATTTGCACTTGTCTGTCAGAGCCTTATAACTTCTGAATTACTGAAAGTAATTACTTCAGATATAATATGTACCGATGGCCTCCAGTCTAAAATGGCTTAAAAAGTTATAAAAATCTTTATTTCTGGGGGGCTCTCATAGAAGTGAATGCGAAGTAAAATATTTTTATAACATTACATAGGGTTGCGGTGTATCATTTTATAGATAATTTGGAACAGACTACAAAAGTTTTTTTTTTAATTTTTCCCTAAAATTGACGAAATGGGGGGCCCTCAAAGTGGAGATTATATACTTATGACCTCAGAAGTCATAATCGCTTGAAAGACCGGGCTTGAAACTTTTATTATTATTAGCGTTATATCATGTACTTGAACAACAAATACTAAAATTAGATAAATATAATAAGGAAACTAAATTATATTTTTAATGAGCTGCAGTATTTTTAACAGAACTTCACAATGATGTCAATACATGGCGCTCTCATCTCATATTGCAAACGCAGCTTTATGTACACTATTATTATTTTGTATGACAAGTACTAATACTAATATAATAACATTATTATTCAATTAAAATTATTATATTTAAACATCAAACATCAATAAAACTTCACGTCTTGATGTGAAGTTTTATGCACTGTTGTTTTTGCATGTTTTCTGATCGTGTTGATAGACATCGCTATTCAACAAATAATTTGAATGTGAATGAATGTTTCAAAAAACTATATTGTAAGTACCTAGGTACAGCGCGACAAGTATAACTTGGACAAGTATAACTTGGCGCAGCTGTGCGCCACTGTGCTCAACATTACTATTGCCTTTGTATAGAACATGAGACTAAATTTGGGAAAAAAACATTTTTAATTTACACAATAAACGCAACAGCACACAACGAGATCCAATAGTGAATTTTCAAGATGGCCATGGGCCCATGGAGTATAAAAATTGGATGACCGAATTAGTTCCTCAAAACGCCCACGCCAACTTATACTTGTGGCACTGTACCTATTGATACCTGATTTCACTATAATTCCCTAACCTTTACGGGCTACCTATGTTAAGTTAGGTGACGCTTTCTGTCAACTTTGTTATCACAAACTTATGGGACAACTAATGGTGAAAATTACATTGGGATGTTAGGATTGTATTTAGGGGCTACCTACCTACGTAAAGTGACTTCTACTTAGGGGATGATTTAGGTATGGTTGGTGAAAACGGGCATCCTACTAATGTCAATTTTGATCGTCATGTATCTATTGAATGAATAATATGGGAAATCGTTACCGAGGGTCTCAGTTCGGGGCGAACCACTAGTATTTACACAAGGATTATGTTAATACATTATAAGTAGGCAGAAATTTATACACATTGGTACTTGGGCGATAAATCAATAAATTGGGCAATAAATCGACTGACAACCCCGAGGCCGGGCTATGGCTAGGGCCTAGGAGCAGTGTTTCCACTTTAATGATTTCCTTTCCCCACGCCTCAATTGAGATTTCCCCTTCTCGGGACTTTTTTCCCCTCAAAAATTATTCTGCAGATTTTTACTACTAGAGCCAAAACTATAGGCTCTAGTAGTAAAAATCTGCTCAACGGTCAGATATTTTTTTTCTGTGAAATCATCATTTGGGAATGAGAATTTTTGAGCAAATTTTTTATGAAAATGAAAAACATGTAGCTTTGATACTCTTTACGCTCGCAAAATTCATTGCCTACAATATGCAGTTAGTTTAATATTTGCGAAAAACTAAATAAAATTTGAATTTCGCGGGCTACTTCGGCCGAACCACCTTAAGGCCAATCCAATGGGTCTGCCCGCGAAATTCAAATTTTTTGTCGGTTTTCGTAATTTGTAAGCTAATAGGTAGGTACCGAAAGATCATTTTCTGCAGTTTTCCAGATTGGGAACCAATATGAAGTAAATGAGCATTTTTTAGCAAAGTTTTTGATAAAAACATGTAGATGTATAAATGTTATGCTCGCTAAACTCGTTGCCATAAGCCTACGATGTATAAATTAATTAGCCTACTATTTGCGAATAACTAAATAAAATTTGAGTTTTCGCGGCCGGATGTATATGATATGCCATATGATACATCTGGTGGCGAGTAATGCATGCACCAAGTTAGGCAACTCCTTAGAAGATTTGTGCCGCAATGTGTACAATCATTTTGGGAGGAGCCCAAAAAATTCTACTACTTTCAGAGTTTCAAACCTTCCCTGAAGTTAAACCAGCTCATAAAATATTGAGAGCTAGTCAAACTAGGTGGTTGTCGCTTCATGCATGCGTGCGAAGTTTAGAACAGTGGGATGCATTGATAAGTTACTGGAGAATATTAAGCTTCGAAACAACACATCCAACACATGCGAACCGCCACACTCTGCACAAACCTTGTAGAACACTTTGATAAAATGCCAAATGCATTTTGTAGACTACGCTCTTGGACTGTTCAATGATTTTAATTGCATGTTTCAAGCTGATTATCCTAAATTCTCAGAATTAAAGACTCAAACTGACGAATTAATCAAGACATTGGCGTTAAATTTCATGAAAAGAAATTATGTAAAGCAAACCCCTGCCTGCAAAATCAATGCTTATCAGACAGAGGAATGTCGAGAAAAAGGAAAGTAAGAGAAAGATGAAAGATGATGATGCACTGTTGCTACGCGCAGGATGGTCTGTATCGGCAGATGGATAGTAGCGGCGTGAGGACCAGACCTTTGTTTTCAAGGGCCGTCCTTATGCCGTCGGTCTTGGTGCGCTGTTGATGGGGAGGGAAGTCTGAGGTGGCAGTTGAAATGAAATTACCTTTTTGACTATATACAAAACAAGAGTTTAATAAGGTTTCTGCAAGGATTTGAATTACTACTATGTTAAAATTAACTAAAGAGACTTACAGACTAGTGGCACTGAGTCCAACGTATCGTCCATAGAATTTGAAGTTGTGACTCACAGATCCGAGGGCTGACGGCTGGGTCAGGATCTGACTGGGTCAGGCCCACCTCGAGCCGATCACAGCAGGGGAGGTCCGCTCGACCAAAGGGTTACGGACCCCGCAGGGATGGTTAGGCGAGAAGGCGCGGCTCGATCAGCACGCCGCCTCCTTGTTGCGTTGCGTCGAACTCATGCGGTTCACTCACTATTTTCACTAGAGTCGTCACTAGGTCTATACCGACTACATTGTTCTTACTAACGAGAATATCGCGTATATGGTAGACGGGGTAATCGCGTGGTATGGCGGACGACCATGCCAATTTGATGGGTCCGCTGACAAAATACGTCGCTGCGGCGACGGCAAATTGTCCGATCACATGATCGGTAGTTAAGGAAAGGTAAAAATCCTCAAGATGCCCTTAAAACGGGATGATTTTAAAACATGATTCGCGAAAGCCGCGTGTCCCAGGTTAGGCGGTGACAATCGCGGGAGCCGATTCCGTACACGACCTGCCGGTGGTGGTATTCGAGCCTCGACTGACTCTCGGTTGTCGTCTGTCACTCTCGTGGGCGCCGCTCGAGTATGAAAGAGACGGGTTAGGAATTACCATACCACAGAGAGGGACAGACTGTACTGATATTCCGTCGAATGCGTTCGGAAATCTAATATATCAAGGAACTGCGAATGCGCAGGTTAAATGACTTTAGAAGTAGTGTGTAACATTACACTACAGGAACATATTGAACTTGAACATATTTACTTAAGTGTGGACGCCACCAACTTATTAACCGAGGTACAAAACAAAGAAAACACAGAAGTTCAAAAAATTTTTAACTCTGCAAAATTATTTTACATTGAATCAGTCGCACAAATTCAGAAAAGATTCGTTTTTGAAGACGTGCACAACGATTCGTCTTTTTTAAAGCCTAAAAATGCCATTGAATTGATTCCTACATCATTATAGGAAAAAAATATCTGTTTGAAATACCACAGCTCAAGTTTGTACAGGCCAAGGCATCTGCAAGCGAATCAAAAAAAATTAGACTAAGCATGAATAAAGTATAATTGAACATTCGTATTCTTATTTTTTAAATAGCTTGACCAGAAATATGTTTATAAAACCTTCATTGGTGTCGCCATTGTATCTTTTATACGGTAAAATAGAATACTCCATACAGAAATTTGTTCCGAAATATGGTGAGATTTTTTGTAGTGAAAACTTCTTTAGCATCGTTGTGATTTGAAATTCGATATAACGAAAAAGCGACAGTATTTTTTCTTCTTATGTTCGTGGTTCAAATTTTTGCAGGTTTCACTTCTACCACGTGTGAATTGTACACATGCTTTTTTTTTGGTTAGGCTTTACCTATGATTTCCCTCGATTTCCCCTTTTTCTTCCCCTCTAGACCCTAATTTCCCCTCAAAAGGGGAAGTTCCCCTCATTGTGGAAACACTGCAAACGACAAAGCATAAACGAAGGGATATGATCCATGGATATATCGACGGTCCCTACGTACATAAAGTCATGTCAAAAACGGCATTTTTTTTTTATTGCATAATTGGCTTTAGATTTTCTTTATGCACATACCTATATAAGATTTTTTTTTTAAATATTATGTATTTAACTTCATTTACAAATCGTATAAGAGAACAAGTATTATAATTACAATGAATAAATGTCGTAGATGCGGGTATCTATACTTATCGTTTTGTACGGTGTTTTAAAATGCGCGCCACTAGGTGCGGGCGCGGTCTTGTCTGACTTAACGTCATTCACTTGGAGAGAGCTAAACTAGCGGCACGCTATGATGGCCGGTTTGACGTTTGTCCGCTCATGAAGTTCCGTATTAATTGATAACGACTTTGAAGGAAATAATTGTATTACTTTATTGACGATAGTGATGTGCAGAGATTCATAAATTTTATCGAATGTAGTTTTAGGTTTAGGACTCAAAATTTATTTATTAAATTGATTTCTAAAATGTATACAAGTGTAGAAAAATCAGTTTGCACCATTTAAGGGGTGAATGTACTTGTGAATATGAACAATTTTCACTATGTGGACAAACCTCTGAAATCGCAAAAAAATATCAGCTGTTTCATACAAAAGGTAAAATTTTTATTTTTATATGATATATACCACAACTCGGCATTTGGTTTTCTAAATTGAAAATTTTTAAAAATGGAATCTAATACGATCGTCACATAGGATCGCTGGCTAGCACAACTACTACCTCCGGCAAACTCGCGTCAATGCTCAATGCAAAACAAAGCAGTTTCGAATTGACGTTGCTTCGAAAAGTATAAACTGTCAGTGCAATGCGATTGTGATATAGTTTTGACCTGGCTTTGGATTTCAAATATTGATACTGCATTACTGTTGACCCTTGCTCGTGATAGCAGTGACGACAGTGAAAATAGTAGTATGGACGAATCTGATTAATTATGGCCTTTTGTGGCACCTTTTTTGGTATCTTTTGTATTCATATGTTTCTTGTGTGCATATAAAGTATGTATATTCATTTTCATTCAAATATTCAGTTCGTTCAAATAAATTAAATAAACATATACATTTTTGTTTTATTAAACCTATTTAATCAGGTACAAAAACAAAACTTAATTGTTTTTTGTTCGAGAATAAATTGACATTCCACATCACTATTGTAATGTGTCAAACCGGCCATCATAGCGTGCCGCTAGTGTAATCAGGGTAACTAGTAATTTAAATAAGTAAAAATTAAACGCTCAATAATATACAAAACCTATAACAATATTTTTATTGCTTTTCTAACCGATCGCAGTGTAAAAGCGGACAAATCAGATATATCCGCTTATACTATGATATAGTCATTAAAATATCATTATTGCACAAATAATTATAATAAGTTGCATGCTTCTTTAAAATATGATTTCCTAAATAATTATTACAAAGAAAACAAAGTTTTTATTGGTATCGAAGTATATAAAGTCATGTCCTACATGTTTGTATATACGTGTAACTAGTACATTTATTTAAGAATTTGTTTTCATTTACGTTTATTGCTCTGTAATAAACATACCTATTACTTTTATTTTTATTTTTAGAAACACGTGTATTTACCGAAAAAGATGTTTCAATAGATTTTGAGGATCGGCTTTTGGATGTTTCTATCGACAAAAGACAAGCTGCCGAAGCATACCTATAGTGATGGAGAACAAAATCATACTATATCAGCTAATATACTATCGCAAAGTGATTTAAATTATAATTGATACGGTAGGGGAAATTTCGAATGATGAAATTGAAAATTACTATCTCACCACGCCCATTTGTGAAAATGAAACACCACAACCAATATCTGAAAATGATATTAATGAAGAATCTTTGGTATCACCAATGCCAAGTCCATGCATTGTCCTTTGGGGACACTGTAAACGAATGTAACTACTTAAGCGAAAGTACTGTTATTGCATCTGATGCAACCTTAAGATCAAGCCCGTTAGGATCCAGCGAAATATCTGGTTCATCAACACCGCACCAACGAAAAAAAAAGCGTCAGTATATGAAAAAAGCAATAACAAGGAACAGAATTACTGAATTATCATGACTTCTACATTAATCTTAAGCATAGTAAGGAAGAACAGGGTACTGACGAAGAAGATTGTTAAAAATTTAACTATACAGTTACATTATTTTTTCTATAAATTTTATTTTGTTATTGCACTACTAAGAAAACTTTAATAGTAATAAGATGAATCAGACTTCAGTCTGATAGTGACTGTGTGTCTAGTGTCACTATCAGACTTCAGTTTCAGCTTTATTATTATCATCACAGCTTTAATAATAAATCTGTGATGATTATTAAATATTACTTTATTATATTATTAGTAGATAGTTAATTAAGCTAAGGCACATACTTAAATAAAGATGTGATGAATATTAAATTTTACCAATTACAAAAATAAAACTTGCTTAAATAAAAATTGTATAATGAAGAATTATAAATTCTTTTAATTTTACTGTTGGCTCCATAAGCTAACATGTGGTCCTTCGAGTTAAAAAGTTGAAGTTATCGATCAAAAATATTCGAGTGGTTAATCTATATTAACATCGTAATAAAAAACAAGTGTTTGCAATTTCGACGGTCCCTACGTACAATCCCCTAAGTGGTAGATCCGTGATTTGCATGTTTTGTTTCCATGACCTTCAGGCCAACCTATACTATCGTCTAGTTTAATAAAAATAAATCTAAGGTGTCAAATTGACCTTTAAATCCACACACGAAATTTCCCTTAACTACAATTTCCAACGAACAACAACAGTAGTGGTAATTCAGTCATTTTACGTTTGATAATATCAAACGCGTCACCCCCGCAACTGGCACTTGCGGGACATTGGCCTAGGCGATGGTCGTGCTATATTTGCCGCGTGAATGTCAAGTAATTATACGAAATTTTAGAATTTTTTAAAGTACTTTTATTTAAATATATCTTCACTTAAGTTTATAGTCATTTTTATGTGTATTTCAAATAGATAAATACTTAGATTTTCAGTTTTTATACGAATTAAACTAATTTTGCAGCATTTCAACGTGATTGTCTGTATTTGGTAGTTACGTTATTTTAGATCGGAAAATTGAAAAGTAAGTTGTAGTAAGTGGTAAATAAGTGACTTTACATTGGAAAATAAGAACAGATTTTATTCTTAACTACTACTTACGAAATTTTACTTCGGGAATATTATTTCGATCTCGTAAGTAATTACCATTTCTGTTATTTTAAGTGTATAAATTTTTTTTCAACACCGCCGTGTCGAGGCAAATCTACTGATGATGAACAACAAGATCCAAAACAAAGAAAATATTATTGAAGCTGTCGCTCAGTTGCATACATAAGAAGTTTCTACCCTGGATTTAGCTCATGAAGAGACCATTTTTCGCTCCTGCAATGTAGCCGCTCGGATTAGTAGTATCGGATTCAATGATTATAGAAGTATTAGAATCATCGCAGCTAAGATTAGAATTTACCCACTTACAGCCAACAAATATTTCTTCCGCGTTATGCTCGACTCCAGCTTTATGACTTAACACAGATGATAAGGTTGGGAAAGGTATAATTTCTTCTTCAAAGTCACTTTCTCATCTGCCTGATCTGATCGAAATTGGACCTACCTAGCTGGACTGTATGTCCCAGATATATAAAGATACTCGTCCACAATTTTGAGTGCAGAGTTCTTGACGATTACTGGGTGGAGCGGAGCATGAGCATTGGACATGATTTTCATTATGCTCATGTTCATTTTCTGGCCTACCTGTTGAAAAACCCTGCTGAGATCGTTGAGTATTGTATTGAGTCTCTGTTTTTGCCATGACTACTATGTTATCAGCAAATCGCAGGTGAGTGATGTACTAGCCATTTATGTTGATGCCAAGTCCGTTACAATCCAGAAGCTTAAAGACGTCCTCCAACGCAGTGGTAAAGAGCTTCGGGGAGATTACGTCTCCCTGTCACACTCCACGCTGCTTGGCCTCGTAGTCAGGTCCTGTATACGTACTGACATAGTAGCATTTTCGAACAAGCACTTCAACACTTGGATATACCGGTAGTTGATCCGGCATCTCTGCAACGACCTCAATACAGTCCAAGTTTCCACCGAATCAAAGGCTTTCATAGTTTATAGTCCACAAACGCTAATTAATCACTACGTTCCTGTGCCATGCTTCGACGGCATTAATACCCTCGCGAATAACGGAATCAAACAATCGCTTAAAGATCTTAAGTACCGGTTTTACACCTGCTTTTAGGAGTTCCGAAGTGACTCCGCCATCACCAGACGCCTTGTTGTTCTTGAGCTGTTTGAGAGCCATACTAATCTCGTATAGGTTGACATCCGGGATATCTTCGGTATAATGTCAGCTCAGTTTGACTCTGGGATCTTTGGCCAAATCTTCAACAGGTTTTTGTGTCGTGGTATATAACTGACCATAAAACTTCTCGACCTCTCTTAAGATCTCAGTTCGAGAAGAGACGAGACGACCGTTATAAGTTTTCAGCAACGTCATCGGGCTCTGTCCGATAGACAGATTTCTCGCGAACACTTTTGAGCCTTTGTTCCGTTCGATGGTATCTTTAATACACTTGGTAATAAAGATCCGTAGGTCGCAAGTTTGTGCCTTAGAGATCTGCCTATTAATCCGCCGGTATGCAGCCGCGTCTGCAGATGATCGCTCACCCTGTTGATCACAGAGACATCATTGAATATATGCCGCTTGGTTGACATAATGAAGTTTCACTTCTTGTAGAACCATCGAGGCTCATCCATGTCCATTTTCTGTGTAGCCGCTTCCTGAAGAAAGGGTTCATTATAGAAAGTGCCTCCTTGTCCATGAAGTCGGCCAGCATTTGACCCCTCTGGTTACTTCGCCAATTCCCAAATTGAACCACCCTCGTCTCTGCAAATCGTAGTTCACCCAGCCTCGCGCTGAAATCCCCTGTCACAATTCACAACATTGTAGTGAGTGGTAGAGGCGTGTATGACTTTTTGCTCACATAGGCAGCACCTCTAACTTCCCGTCATGATGTGCCGATGTCGATGCGCAAAACTGTATTAACTTCAGCGAATACCGTTTGGTAATTCTGAGTATAAGGTACGCTATCCTACACTGAAACATACAGTGCATACACTAAGCATACAACATTTTTATACCCACGTACCATTTCATAAATGGCAGTTACGACTCAGCTAAATTTTAATACTACCACGTAAAAGTCAACAAGTACCACTTAAGCTATTTGCAATAGGGATAATTGCCATGTAGAAGGAAATAAGTGATGAATAATACACTAAAAGTGATTTTTATTCGCTATTGTTATATTTTTCATAAAATATATCACCTTAGAAAACTTTATACCAAATTTCAAGACTAAACGTTAAGTAGAACATGAAATACACATGTTTGAAACTTCAAAGCGCTCTCCTGTAAAATTTGTCATTTGTAGTTAGGGGAATGTACGTAGGGACCGTCGATTTGTACCTATAGTACAATAATTATTGCTCATTACGTAATAAAAAAAAGTGTTCGGGAAAGAATATTTATATAAAACATAAATAATATATCCTTGAACCAAAATAATACAATATAAAAATGTCTGCAGAGCGGCTAAAAGAACTACGTACTAAACGTGCGACTTTTGTAAATGAACCCCCTAAAGATTTAAGTGTGGAGTTGCTGGAGGCGCGCAAGGAAAGGCTGGTGTCAGCCTTCCAAGCATATGAGGAGACGCAGATCAGCATTTTAAATTGTGACGAAAAAGACAGTGAGGATGTGTCAATAGTTGAAAATAAATACTTCACAGTGCTATCAAAATTAAATAAGTTACTTAAAAAAACCAGTGTCTCAACGTCTCAAACCAGTGCTAATGTGTCAAATTCCAAACTACCAAACATAGACCTCTTTGTATTCTCCGGAAAAGACTTCACACCGTATATATAAATAGTACTCTGTGCTTCACACAGTTTAAACCCTTTATGGAAATGTTTGTAGCATTAATTCATAACAATAAGTCATTGTCAAATGTTCAAAAGTTGTTTTATCTTAGAAAATATTTAGCTGATGAGGCACTTAGCTTAATTATAAATTTACCAATTATAAATGACTCATATGAAAAGGCTCTTGAGTTGCTCAACAAAAGGTTTGACAATAAGTCTCGCCTAATTACTAATCATGTAGGGTTGCTCCTCGACCTGCCTCAGCTACAAAAGGGTACAGCTGCATCTATTAGATCATTTATTTCACAAGTACAGCAGCAGTTATATGCTCTAAAAAATTTAGAACAACCTATAGAACAATGGGACATGATCCTAATACCAATTTTAAGCAGAAAGCTTGATTTATACACACATAGGGCTTACCAGTTGGATAGGGACTGTGATAAGCTACCAACAGTATCTGAATTCATTACATTTTTAGAACAACATGCAACAGCACTTGAAGATAGCTCCGTACCCAAGTTGTTGCATAAGACTACACTGAATAATAAAACAGTAAATAATATGGTTGTGAACTGTAACCAAAACTGTAAATATTGTCAAACTGCTCCCCATCAGCTTTATACCTGCCCCAAGTTCAAGTTGGCTTCAGTGAGTCAACGACAATCATTTGTCGCTGACAATAACCTTTGTCAGGTATGTATGAAGTCTCATAATGGAAAGTGTAAATTAACACTAAAGTGTAAAAAGTGTAAAAAATTGCTCCATAATACCCTGTTGTGCAACGAAAAGCTTGGGGAGCAACAAAACTGTGTATCAAGTCCTGTAATTAACAACAACCAAGAGAATAGCTCTATAGCTGATTTTTGTTCAAATTCACTGTCCAACACTATTTTGATACCTACGGTAAAAGTGAAAATTTATGATTCTTCTACAAATAATTATATCATAGCAAAAGCAATGTTGGACAGTGGTAGTCAAACATGCTTTATAACAAGTTCCCTTGTTAAAAAATTAAAGTTGAGTCCTATTACTCAACAAACTAATATTATAAGTATTGGTAATAAAAATAATAAAATTGATAAATCTGTCAGTATAACCATATTTTCATGTGTTCATGAGAACATTAATTTCAAAATACAGTGTCATGTTATTGATTCTATCACAACACAGTTACCTCAAAGACACATTCTTTCAAAGTTTATTTTACCAAAGGAAGTTATACTGGCCGATAACAAGTTTTATGTACCATCAAATATTGATATTTTGTTGAGTGCTGATATTTATTTCAATTCATTGTTGGAGGGCAATATTAAAATAAAAAGTGGTCCAGTGTTACAAAACACAATTTTTGGATATATTGTTGGCGGTGTTGTTCCAACTATGAATTCAAATAATTATGTAACAAATAATTTGGCTATTGGGGATAGCAGTAAACTGGAAAATGTTATGCAACAGTTTTGGCTCTCCGAGGAGATACCTAATAATTTAACTTCAGAAAAGAACTCTAGTCAATTTGCAAAAGCAGAAGACACTTTTAAAAATTCTGTCATACTTGAACAGAATACATTTCATGTAGACATACCTCTTGTGTCCCCCTTGGAGGATTTAAATCTCGGAGATAGCTTTTCTGCTGCATTACAAAGATTTTTATCCTTAGAATTAAAGTTTAAGAACAACCCCGGCTATTTACAAAAATATAAACAATTCATTGATGAATATTTAGCTCTGGGTCATGCTAAAAAGGTTGATATTAATTCATATGATATTTACAATGGTCCAGTATATTTCTTGTCACACCATATGGTGACGAATGAACAGAGCCGCACTACAAAATGCAGGGTGGTATTCAATGGGAGTATGAAGTCTAAAAATAAAATTAGCATCAATGATGTCATGCTTAATGGTCCCATAGTACAAAATGATTTGTTTGACATCTTATTGCTTTTTAGAACCTTTTTATATACATTGATGTGTGACATTCAAAAAATGTTCAGGCAGGTAAAAGTTAATGAACATCATAAATGTCTTCAAAATATTCTCTGGAGGGATAATCCTTCGGAGCCCATCAGTTGCTTACAGCTGCAAACTGTAACTTATGGTCTTAAAGCATCCACATTTCTTGCAACACGATGCTTGTTAGAACTGTCATCTCGTTATGGTGATATGTATCCTCTTGCAGCTGAAGCTTTAAGTAAACACACTTATGTAGACGATGTGATCTTTGGTGCTGATGAAGAAAAACAATTGATAGAAATCAAGAATCAATTAATCGCACTAATGAAAAAGGGTGGTTTTACTCTACATAAGTGGTGTTCCAATTCTAATCTGGCATTAAATGAAATTGACAATGATAGCAAATACTTTGCGGATGAAGTAGAACTCAACAAAGAGAATACGGTAAAAACTTTAGGTTTAAAATATAAAATTGCATCAGACACCTTTACATACAAATGTCCTGAGTCTAATGAAAAATCTTTAAACACAAAAAGAAAAATATTGAGTTTTATTAGCAAGATGTTTGACCCATTGGGTCTTATAGGCCCCATTGTAGTGGTGGGTAAATTATTCATTCAAGAACTGTGGCAGTTAAAAATAGATTGGGACACTATATTGCCCCACCAACAACTAGAAACTTGGAATAAATTTCTATATAAATTAATGCAGATGGGAACTATTTCTGTTTCTCGGGGAATCACATTTCCAAATATCATCAAAGCTGAGTTAGTTGGCTATTCAGATGCTTCTATAAAAGCAAATGGCGCTTGTGTCTATTTGAGACTCATTGATAGAGATGACAAAGCTATAGTTAATTTATTATGCTCTAAATCAAGAGTAGCTCCACTCAATAAAGTGTTAACTATACCCAAATTAGAACTCAATAGTGCTCTATTACTTTCACAGCTTATTAGCAGAACCAAAGAAACCTTACAAGGTAGGTTTGATCTTGAAGTCCATTTATACACAGATTCCCAAATTGTCCTTAGCTGGATAAATTCTAACAAACTTAAGTTAGACAAATATGTTTCTAGCAGGGTCTCTCAAATTTTGTCATCAACAAAAGAGTTTCAATGGTCTTATGTAAAGTCTTGTGATAATCCAGCCGATTTACTTTCAAGAGGTTGTGATCCTCAAAAACTTCAAAGTAATTCATTGTGGTGGCAGGGACCTCAATATTTATTGGATAAGAATTTCGAACATCCCGTATATAAAAATGATTTCAGTATTCAAAAATACCAAATAAATGATACTATTGAAAGTGCGCCGGCTGCTAATGTTTGTATTATTGAAAATTCATTCTTGGAAGTGTTTGAGAAGTTCTCAAAGTTGGATAAATTGTTAAGAGTGATTGCATACATTCGACGGTTTAAACATAACTGCTTAAAACCAAATGAAAAATTATATGGAACTATATCTCCAAAAGAATTAGAAAATGCACTAACCTTTGTTATTGTCACAATTCAATCAAAACATTTTGCAAAAGAAAAGCAGGCAATAATTTCTAACAAAAATGAAAAGCATAGCTTGGGCAGCCTATATCCCTTTATAGATCAGAATGGAATAGTTAGAGTAGGAGGAAGGTTACAGAATGCTAAAAATATTCCATATAGTAAAATGCATCCCATAATATTGCCCAAGTCATGTCACATCACAGACCTTATTATAAATAGGGAACATTTACGACTTTTACATGCAGGTCCTAAGCTTGTTTTAAGCTCTATCATGCAGAAATATTGGCTTGTTAATGGCATTAGAGCAGTTAAAAAGATAATTCACAAATGTATAAAATGTGCTCGTCTTAAGGCCAAAGCTGCTTCGCAACTGATGGGATCTCTTCCTCCTGAAAGAGTTATGGCTTCACGACCTTTCCAATTTGTAGGGATAGATTTCTGTGGACCCTTTAATATAAAAATAGGTAGAATACGCAAGCCCTTAATCAGCAAAGCGTACATTGCTTTATATGTGTGCTTTAGCACTAAGACTCTTCACCTTGAGGTAGTAAGTGACCTCACTACTGAAAGTTTTTTAGCAAGTCTGAAAAGGTACATAAGTCGGAAAGGGATGCCTACACAGATTTTCTGCGATAACGGAAAAACCTTTGTTGGAGCGGCCAATCAATTGCATAAGGCATATTCATGTAATAAACATAAAGAGGAGGTAGAAAACTTTTGCTCTACCAACCTAATAAAGTTTAAATTCATACCAGGTTATTCTCCAGAATTTGGAGGCCTGTGGGAGGCTGGAGTTAAGAGTGTTAAGTCACATTTAAAAAGAGTAGTTGGCGATCTATGTCTTACATTTGAAGAGCTCTATACTGTAGTTACCATCGTAGTTACATCGATAGAGGCAGTACTTAACTCAAGACCTCTACTTCCTATGAGCCAAGACATTTCAGATCTGACATACTTGACTCCAGGACATTTCCTCATTGGTGCTCCATTAACAAGTTTACCAGAAACTGATCTTACTAATACTAAAATTAATAGACTAAAATTCTGGAATATTTGCACTAAAATAAGTCAAGACTTCTGGAAAGCTTGGTCTAAAGATTATTTATGCCAGTTACAAAACAGACCTAAATGGAAATATCCCAATCAGAATTTAAAAACGGGAGACTTGGTCATTGTAAGGTATGACCATTTGGCTCCATTGCAATGGCCTATGGCCAGAATTGTTAAGGCTATTCCCGGCCAGGACGGAAAGGTTAGGGTGGTTGAATTAAAATTTGCAAATTCTGATAAAACCTTTATTCGTTCTTATAAGAAAATATGTCCTTTACCTGTTAATGAATAATTTTATGTTAATAGAATAGATTTTATTGTTGAAAAATGATCTTTATAGTTCAAGTAGTAATATTTGTTAGAATAATATGATACTCTGTGTAACTTTATAAGAATGACTTGCTCTGTGACAGCTGTAGATATTGTCTATGATACTTTGCTCTGTGCCTTTTTGTTATGTTAAGAAAAAGATGTCGGATTTTGGATTATGGTAAAAATGTAATGGTGTTTGATTCAATTATAATTTCATTAATATGAAAAGCATTTTATTTATTAGTGAGTTGCGTGGGGGCCTAACAGCCTTAAAGTGAATATTCTCACATCCACGGACCTCTGTTATGTTTGCTGTGCCGGAAAAGAAAAGAAAATAATTTGTCAAAAATGGACGCCATGCCGTAGCCCCTTTGGCCCTGTGAAACTCAAAAAGGTATTTATTTATGTTTGAATTCATTCGAAAAGTGTTTTATCAAACGAATAAAAATGTCGAGCATAGAGGTTTATCCGCAACTCAATGAATCAGCAAAGTTTAGCAACTGGAAGTATAGGTTAAACATTTTATTCGAAGAAAAAGGTATTGAGTACCTATTAAAAGGAAAGAACGAAGAAAATTTGAAAAAAGAGACCTTTAAAAAGGATGATGCTAAGGGAAGATTGATAATTATAAATTGCTTAAATGATAAATTTTTGGAAGTAGTAAGGCCAGCGACTAGTGCTTTAGAAATGTTGAAACTATTAAGTGCAGTGTTTGAAAGAAAAAGCACATTTAACAAAGTATTACTCAAAAAGAAACTCATTACTTTGAAACATCAATTCTCAAATAAACTTCAGGATCATTTAATTACCTTTGAAAATATAATTAACGAATTAGAAGGTGGAGGTGCAAAGATAGAAGAGATAGATAAGGTGGAACATCTATTTATAACACTACCAACGGAGTATGATACCATAATAAATACACTGGAATCGCTTGACAAGGAATTAAATTATGAGTTTGTGAAGTGTAGGCTACTAGATTTAGAAAACAAATTAAAAGAAAATAGTATCAGGGAGAAAACCGAAAATATGTATATTACAAACACAGACATTATCTGTTTCAAATGTAAGCGTAGAGGGCACAAATCATTTCAGTGTGATTTAGATAATAATATGACTAACAATGATATGAAGCAAGGAACCATTCAAAATAATAGTGAAAGTAATAGGCGAAAAGTACACAATAATAATTACTTTAATAGAGGATATAATAACAACTACAATAACAGAGGAAGAGGTTACAATAGTCACATGAATCAAGGAAGAGGTTATAATAATAGTTATATGAATCGTAGTCAAGGATATAATAATAACTACATGCAACAAGTAAGAGGCTACAATAATAATTATATGAATCGAGGAAGAGTATTTAATAATAGCTATGTGAACAGAGGAAGAGGACGGCACAATAATAATTTTTCTAGACAAGCGAACACCACAGTAGAAACTAATTCACAGGAGGAAAATAAAAGCGCATTTGTCGCATTAACTTTGGAAAAGGAATTTAAAGAAAACAATGACATCTTATTCATAATAGACTCGGGGGCAACGCATCATTTTATCCAAGAAAAATATGAAAAGTACATGCGTGATATACAATTACTAGATGAGCCAATGAAGATTAAAATAGCCAATGGTCAATTTTTAATTGCAAACAAAAAAGGGAAATTAGAAGGAACTTACATGAATAAAATTATAGTTATTGACGGAATAATAGTACCAGAAATTTCACATAATTTGATATCAGTTTCTAAATTAATGGAAAAGGGTATGACGATAATAATTAAACAGGAACAAATGAAAATATATACTAATGAATTACGTTTACTTACTTTGCACATTTTGTGTGTTATCACGTGGCAAGGGACAATAATAATAATACACACTATATATATAAAGAGGGAAAACTATTTAATATGAGGATGTTAATTAAACAAAATGAAACAGATACAATAGAGCCAGTGACAACTACTAGAAGTGGGAGACAAATTAAAGTCCCGGATCGTCTTAATGACTACCATCTTAATTTTCAGGCATATTGTTTTTACAGCGAAGATGATCCAGTTACATACGATGAAGCTATAGAAAAGGGTTGGTCATCACCAATAAATATGGAATTAGATGCATTGAAAAGAATGAATACATGGACAGAAACTAAATTGCCAAATGGCAAACAAGCAATTGAAGCTAAATGGATATTCAAAACAAAAGAAAATGGGATAAAAAAGGCAAGATTAGTTGCAAAAGGGTTTCAGATAAAAGAAAATGATGAATTTGGAAATAACAACTATACACCAGTAGCAAGAACATCAACAGTGAGATTTACTTTAGCACAAGCAGTACAAAATTTATGGCCAATAAGACAATTAGATGTGCCAACAGCATATTTAAATGGAATATTAGAATCAGAAATATACCTGAGACCACCAGAAGGAGTAGAAGTTACTGATGGAAATGTATTAAAGCTGAATAGAGGATTATATGGACTGAGAGAAAGTGGAAAATGTTGGAATAAGAGATTAAATAATTATCTAGAAGAAAAAGGGTTTGAAAGATCAAGAAATTTTTGTTTATACAAAAATAGCATGAAAAACATTTGGCTAGTACTTTATGTAGATGACATATTAATTACCGGTGACAAAAATAATTTGGAAGAAACAATAAAAGATTTGAAACAGGAGTTCAAGGCAAAAGATATGGGTGAAGTTGAATTATTTTTGGGAATGGAAATAACAAGGACAATTGACACAATAAAAATCACACAGACTAGACAGATAGATAAAATGCTTAAAAAATTCGGAATGGAAAATTGCAATGCTGTAGAAACTCCTATGACAAAGGGTTATCAAATAAATAAAGATGATGAAATTAGACAAGACATACCTTTTAGGCAATTGATCGGAGGACTTATGTTCATATCTACAACTTCCCGACCTGATATATCTTATGCAACATCTTTTCTATCACAATATTTAGAAAAACCCACTAATGACTTATGGATACAAGGGAAAAGGATACTACGTTATTTAAAAGGCACTCGGACACATGGGCTAATATATTATAAAAATAATGATAGATGTATTGAAACATACTCAGACGCAGACTGGGCTGGAAATAAAGATGACAGGAAAAGTGTAAGTGGATCAGTCACAATGTACAATGGAAACATTATTTCATGGCTTTCAAGAAAACAAAATTGTGTTGCACTATCGACAGCTGAGGCTGAATACATAGCTGCTACTGTGAGTGTGTGTGACTTAATCAATGTGAAAGGACTGTGTATGAACTTTAATAGTGTACAAAACAGTGATGTGCAAAGTATTTTATATATGGACAATGTAGGAGCTATAGAACTATCTAAATCTTATGAAAACAGTAAACGTGCAAAACATATTGACATTAAATTACATTTTATAAAAGACCTACATAGTAAGGGAGAATTTGAGATAAAATATATATCGTCCAAAGATAATTATGCAGATTTATTTACTAAAAGTTTAACCAAAGAACACTTCATATGGTTGCGTTCAGCACTAAACATAAACTAAATTGTATTTGTCAAATTGAGTTGAATTTAAAGTATTTAAAGTAATAGATATTTCAAATAAAAATAATATTGTTGTTTATCATAATTTGAATTTAAGAGACATTATGTATGTTTGTACTAATAATAATTATTGTTAATTTACTTGTTCAGAATTGATAAATTAAATGTTGTTTAGCTTATGATATTGTTTGTATAACTTGTGTTTCAATAATCTAATCTAGTGTTGTAATTATCTAAAAATTTAAAATGTGTATTTTGCGATTTTCATTAATTTCATTACATAAAATTAATAAAAATCGAGGGAGAATGTTAGAATAATATGATACTCTGTGTAACTTTATAAGAATGACTTGCTCTGTGACAGCTGTAGATATTGTCTATGATACTTTGCTCTGTGCCTTTTTGTTATGTTAAGAAAAAGATGTCGGATTTTGGATTATGGTAAAAATGTAATGGTGTTTGATTCAATTATAATTTCATTAATATGAAAAGCATTTTATTTATTAGTGAGTTGCGTGGGGGCCTAACAGCCTTAAAGTGAATATTCTCACAATATTAAATTCAAAATTGTATTTTATATGTTTTAGTTGAAACACTTACTGCAGAAACAATGTTTATATTCATATGACTGGATTCTTATAAAATACTGGTTTAGTTATTATAATAGAACTCATTTAAAAATTGAATCTAAGTTTATAATTACTCTAAAAATATTAAACTATATAAAAATGTTATACTTACCTGTATTAAAATTTTTGTTATAATTCTAATATTATAATAATGCATGACATACACCTTCTGGGGTGGCAATTATGTTCAATACATGAACATGGTTTTTTATCTGTGAATAATTTTCTAATTGATCTTTGTTACTGGTCACACTCTGTGTTGTCTACCATATTGAAAAATGTAAAAATGTGATTAAATTGCATTATTTGAGAATTATAAATTCTTTTAATTTTACTGTTGGCTCCATAAGCTAACAAACTTAAACAACTGTGATTTTAATGTTTAATTCCTACTGCAATGAAACTACAATTACCTATTGTTTAGATGCTAAGAAGATTGTTACTTAACAATAAATAATTTTCGATTATAAACCTTGTTTAATAAATAAAACACAATTCTGATAATTTTATTTAAGGACATGTCTTTGTTTACATTACAAGAATAGTCCTACCTCGATTGAATTTTGCCGCGTATAAAGCGTTATGTCTTCATTGATGTATATTTTATATCCATGGGTGGCGATCTTAGGATGTTTTACGTATCCGTTAGAAAACAATAACATAATTCTACATTTTCATAAAACAATTTTTTGTAATTCTATTTTAGACACGGTTTTATTCTTTCCTGCGTATATAAAGGTATCATAGACATGTCTGACATGCTTTTATTTTAATATCGGCGTAGAAACAGTCATCTATCAATTTTTCTAAGAAAATATAAAAAAATTAAATATCTATAAATACCATTATAAAGTTCCTAAAGCTAGTGAAATATTATAGAAAAAAAGTATTTATATTTGTACATAGAATTATTTCTATGAAAAGGGCAGTTTGAACATAAATTACGCTCTCCTGTAAACCTCGGTTTTTGACATGTCTATGTACGTAGGGACCGTCGATATGTAGGTACAAATGTGACTATTTACGAATTTTCCACCGTGACACCTAAACTACTGGGCCGATTTTGATGAATTAGGTTTTAATCGTTTCATTATTATGGCCCAGGTGAAATAGGCTACATTTTACACGAACAAAATCAATATGACGGATATTATATCCAACCTTCCGTAGTCGGGTAAGTTTTTAAACTATTCTCTTGATGCTTCGTGGTCTTAATATGACCTATCGTTATAGACGTGATGATGGCTGCACTCACAGACACCATCAGCGACCACCCGGAGCTGCTGCAGGCGAGAGAGGGTCTCGCTCTGAACCCATCTAACAGGTCGGTCTACGGACTACAATAAGAGCCATATGCCATTAGGATGCCATGGGAGCGACGCCAGTCAAAACGTGTCAAATTGTATTACAACGTACCTAACCTTACCTCACTTGGCGTTAGCTTGGCGTATCAGGGATGCCAAGGGTAGGCCATGGAAGCGCTGCCGGCGTCACTGCCATGGCACCCAATGAGATATGGCTCTTAGAGTTTGGTTTATACTGTGTGCAATATAACTACTTATAGTGGTTCGCCCCGAACTGAGACCTCGCGGTAACGGTATACCATAATTATTCATTCAATCGATACATGACGACCAAGACTGACATTATTATTATGCCTGTTTTCACCAAACATACCAAAATCTTCCCCTAAGTAGGAGTCTCTTTACGTAGGTAGCCCCTAAATACAATCCTAAGTCCTAACATCCGTCCCAATGTCCTTTTAGGTGCCCCATACGTAGTATCCATTAATCTGTGGGTGCCCCGTACAGGTTCGTGGTAACGAAGTTGACAGAAAGCATCACCTAACTTATCATAGGTAGCCCGGGAAAGGTAGGAAGTTTAATTATTATAAAATATATAATATATTAAACATTTAATTATTATGTACTAACGAATGAAAACGGGCATACGGGCATCTGTACAAATCGTCATCTATCGACACGATTAGAAAATATTAAGTATACAAAATGTAGTAATTTATAGTTTATTGAAGTTTGATATTTAACTAAAAAATAATTTTAATTGAATAATATGTTATATTAATAATTGTTAAACTTACAAAATAATAATGGTCGACGCAAAACTGTTTTTTCGGATAGATAGACGTAGTCGTAATTCCTAGTTCCATGGGATAGTAGTGACAGGGCCTATTTTAGTAATGTTGAAAATTACTGATGCCCCTTAAAAATTAAATAATTTCGTTTCTTTATAATATTCATATAATTTTAGTATTTGTTGTTCAAGTACAGGATATAAGTGAAGTAAAAAAATACATACTTATTTTAGCCGATTTTCCCAGAGAGCGTCTTCAAGCATCTCCACTTTGAAATCCCACCATTTCGTCAATTTTAAGTGAATTGACCTTAATCTTTTGTAATTATATAAAAAATATTTTACTCTCTGAGGGCCCCCTCAAATAAAGATTTTTATAACTTTTTAAGCAATATTCAGCTGAAGGCCATCGGTTTACATTATATTATGTTTAAATTTGAATTACGTTCAGTAATTCAGAATTTATAGGCTCTGACAGGCGGACGAACAGAAGGACGGACGGACAAGTGCAAATTCACTCAAGTAGACTCAGAGACCTCCGCTTCGCTTGGTCAATTAAGCATCATTGTCCATCTGTCCCGTCCAGTAAACATTATTTAGGTATTTATTAACAAGTGTAAATTAAAAATTGTATTTTTAAATGCAAGCTTTTAGTAGCTACATCATTAGACTCTGGATATCATCTAGGATCAGAGTACTTGTTATGACGAATCAAACGAGCCCAAACTCGATGGGTTTACGTCTTTTTATTACAGAGTTCCGATAGCCTTCTTCCGTCTCCATCATCAGATCAGCTCCATATGTCACAATAATATTGCATTGTCATCCGATTTACACATACATGCAAAATTTCAGCTCGATCAGAAACCGGGAAGTGGGTCTAATTCATCTTGCAAGATTTGACCCAAACAAACATTGCAAGTTAAATAAAAGCTTGTAAAAAAAAATCAAAATTATGTAAGCCAACCTGTGGCTCTTGACACGTCATAACTCTACCACCGGTTCGGAAAGCAGATTCTGATGAGAAGAGAGATTTATTGCACTTGGTTTGGTTTTCTTGTTTTCAGAATGATGCGCCAATTCCTGGAGACGAGTGCGTCAGAGCCGAGCGCGTCGCGAGTGATCCTCGCCGCCTACAAGGACGAGCTGTTAAAAGGTCCATCCCTGCACAAATTCTCTTTCGAGAGAAACTAAAGTATATAGCCACATAAAATATATGATATACGACAACACTTCATCCATTCACTTCTCGGACCAGAACCTGGGGGTCTATCGCGTAATTTTTTCTCAGTCCTTAAAGGACTGCATCAATGTCAAAATATGATTTTGGGCTTCTCCTATTGGCCAAAACCATGTTTTGACATTGAAATAGTCCTTTAAGAGTCGGTGTGCGCTCGTTAACAGTAAACAGATTTGATTTTTACAGTAGTAGATCAAGTTTCAAGTATCCGAAAAAAAAACACGCAAGAATTACATCATACTGCCAAGGGACGTGTTTGGGCAAAAACATAAAATGATGAATTTATTCATTTATTTTCAATGTGTTGCATATTACAGAGCCAAAATTTTTACATTAAATTCCGATTGATATTATCAAGAGAGTAGCCTAGTGAATTGAAAAGAAAATGAATATTTTACGAGCTACAAAGTATTTGGCGCTTACTACACTCCTATTCCGCGCAAAACGCTTTCTTTTGTCGCGCCTCACATGAGGTTGTGGCTATGTTTTATCTCATCGCGAAATCTGATTTTTTTTGGTTACACGCGCTCTTAAGGACAGCGATAAAAGTTACGCGATCGCCAGGCTGATTAACAACTGCGACGAACCCAATAATAAAGTCGAACAGAGGCAATTATTTTTAATTAAAGCCCGTACAAAATTTATCAATCTTAGTAGGTTGTCACAGGAGGAGGACAAAATATTTTGTATCAGTTTTTTTAATACGTTTTTAAATTTAGAAAGTTTTCAAAAAAAAAGTTCAATTAAAAACGTGGAGTGTAAAAACGCCCTTAAACTACTACTCTACTAGCAAACTGTAAACTGGTTTTGTCTTCTACAAACGCCGTCAATAGATTCATACTACATAGGCGCCACATAATTATATAGTGTAGGCTCGTATGACAACTAAGTTATATGAAGTTACGAGAGCTGTATCGCGGGTCTGCAGAACTGGTCGCATGTGAATGGTTAGCATGTAATAGTTACTCTCCTGCCATTTTATTTTGATCTGCGTTCCGCTAATTATCTAAAAAAATAATAAAAATAGGAAATGCCAAATCGTAGTATATAAGATTTACCTGAGCTATTTAATGTATGTAATTTTAAGTGTTTATTTAAATTGATTTTTAAAAACTGCCAAAACAATAACTTACCTTATACAGATTAGTTAAGGTTAATCTCTGACACCTGACAGATCAATCAATTTATGTAGGAAACTTAATTAATTTTTATAGCATCCGATAATAAATTAAATAAAATTACATGAATAAATTCAATGAAGAAATTGATCTGAACATATGTATGTATTTATTTACGTACATAGTACCTGAATAAAAAATACTAAATAGTTTATAAAACATGACTAAACTAAAAAATATAAGTACCTCGGATTTTGGATTTCTTTTGAGCCTAGAAAACAAAGTACAGTGTTATTACACACAAAGGTATAAAGTACGGCAGTTTCTGAAAATCAAATGTAGCGATCATGGCAATTAAAAGAGAATATATTAAATGTATTATTTATTGTTTATAATTCAAATACCTATATCTAAACCCATAGTTACATAAAGTATAATTGGAGATGTCATTATCACTAAATATTATTAGAATATTGTAACTATATTAATGAAATTAATTAACTAGTGGTTCGCCCCGAACTGAGACCTCGCGGTAACGGTATCCCATGATTATTCATTCAATCGATACATGATAACCAAAACTGACATTATTATTATGCCCGTTTTCACCAAACATACCTAAATCATCCCCTAAGTAGGAGTCTCTTAACGTAGGTAGCTCCTAAATACAATCCTAAGTCCTAACATCCGTCCCAATATCCTTTTAGGTGTCCCGTACAGGATCGTGATAAATAAGTTGACAGAAAACATCAATCACCTAACTTATAGGTAGCCCGTAAAGGTTAGGGAACGTTAGTGAAAACATTGAATTATTATGTAGGTACTAACGAGTGAAACCGGGTTACGGGCATCTGTACAAATCGTCATCTATCGACGCGAATAGAAAATATACAATATTTAACTAAAATTTAACTAAAAAATAATTTTAATTGAATAATATGGTACAAAAAAAATTACAATACAATTATTGTATTATAATAAGTAACTAAATAATAATGGTCGACGCAAAACTGTTTTTGGGATAGGTCGTAGTCGTAACTCGTAGTTCCATGGGAATAGTTACTGACTGCGCCATCTATTAGCATTATTGTGAAGCTATGTTGATGCTATATGAATTACTGATGCCCATTAAAAATTAAATAATCTCGTTTCTTTATAATATTCATATAATTTTAGTATTTGTTGTTCAAGTACAGGATATAAGTGACCTAAAAAAATAAAATCAGTTTGAAAATCCATAGCGGATTTTCCTAGAGAGCGTCTTCAAGCGAGCGTATAAAATCGCCACTTTGAAAGCCCCCCATTTCGTCAATTTTAAGGGAAAAATTAAAAAAAAATATTTTTGTACTCAGTTCAAAATTATCTTTAAAATGATACGTAACAATTTTATGTAACGCGATATTTTTTTTTTACTTCGCATTCGCTTCTATGAGAGCCCCCCTGAAATATTTTTATAACTTTTTAAGCCATTTTCGGCTGGAGGCCATCGGTTTACATATTATATCTAAATTTGAAGTAATTACGTTCAGTAATTCAAAAGTTATAAGGCTCTGACAGACGGACGGACGGACGGACGGACGGACGGACGGACAAGTGCAAATCGCTCTAGTTAACTCAGAGACCTCGCTTCGCTCGGTCAATTATTACAATAAATTTCGCAAATGCAAGTGTCTATGGAAAATGATATACCTAATTTAATAATATTCGCGAGTGCAAAACTTTATTTTCGCTATCTCTTAAAATTAGTAGTGATAAAAAAAGGTCGGTCAAATTAAATGTATCACTTCTTAACTAGCTTTTGCCTGCGACTTCTTCTGTGAGGAGTTAGGTTTTAAAAATCCCGTGGGGTTTTATGGGATAAAAGGTACCCTATCCAAATCACTCTCCAAATCAACTAAACCCATGTAAAAAATCACGTCGATCCGTTACTGTGTGATTGAAAGACGAACCAACTAACAAACACACTTTCACATTTAAAATATTAGTAAGGATTGAATTGTAAAATTAAATAGATTTTTTTTCATATACTTAGAGAAAATTGTAGATAGCAAAATTCAAAAACATTAATAAGGTAGAGGTATCAATCAATGTATATGATCTCTTCCTCTTGGGTAATGTACCTACTTAGTAGCATAGGTAGCTTATTAATTTTTTACTCTTTATACTACTAGTACGGCTTCTTAGCTCGAAATACGGTCCCATCCGGAAGAAAGCATGAAACTTGGCATGCATGTAGCTTTGACATATATGACTCAATGTATAAGTAGAAACACCTCTAGAAATCATTTTTCCCCCCCTCCCCCCCTATTTTGTATCCCAAATCGTGGTTTTTTAAATTTTTCAGGAAAACGGTTATAGCTATGAAAAAACTGTCAAAAGCCGAAATGTTCTTCATTAAATTCCCTACAATACATTCTTTGAATGTATGTTGATACGACTTATAGTTCTCAAAATAATCTAACATTTATTGGTGTAAGCACAGGGATTTAAGCAACTTATTAAAATTACCAGTCAAGTTCAGTGAAAAGTATGTTTATTTTAATTCATATCGCAGGAATCTCCCCCGCACTTACAGAGACCAGTACAGGGAAGCCCTGACTTCCTACATAGGCATCGACCAGTTATGCAGCTGCGGCAGGAGCACCTTGTTAACTCCTTGACGGATGCCGAGGTTTCTTTTTTCGTGTTCCATAACCACCATCTTCTTTCTTCCATCCCCAAACCTCGAAATCAGGATATTCAGGGTTTGCTATCAAGCACTGAGCCCAGATCAATCCCGCTTGTAAACATGCTCGTTTTGTATGCTGTAGAAAAGCGCCAAATGTTGGTGGCAGCCTATCCATAGCCCGCCCCCTGATAAATAACGCCTTTCTAGCTTGGTCGATATCTTCCAAGTCGTTTGTGTTATCGTAAGTAAGGATAACATATTTTGCCAAAACGTTCAAATGATGAGTTTCAATTTTGTGTACGGGCTGTGATAATTCTTCGAACACTTTTGTGTCAGGGACGGACTTCCACGTTTTCCAAAACGACTTCTTTCCTTTCCCACAGAATCCTGATACAGTATCACAGCCTGTAAATGCATGAAAGAATAAAATACCACTGAATCTATCTATACCGAGTGTAGCCACGAGTTGGTGGACTGCAATAATACGTGAAGTTTTTCCAACACCGAAGGATATCCACAATTTATTCAAATTATTTTTTTTAAGATCTCCGAACAAAGAAATTGCAATAACAACAACATCTGTATCCACAGTTCTAATAATAAGGTTAGTGTGACCATATCGCAAAGCGTGAAAGACATGGAGGAGGAGTCTAGAATCCGCTTCTTCTTGTTTAGACTTCAGGGAAGACATGTCTGCGGCATCGTTACTCAAAACTTCTTCCCCTTTGGTTGCTATAATTTTTTTTATATGTTGGACCTGCTGGAGCCCAACAGCTAGGAAGTTGAAGAGTTCAATTTTGTTCTCCGTTGAACAAAGAAATTTTTGTCAGTTTTTAGGTAGCTTGCCTGTTGATGAACCTTGACAAAACGTGACCCTTTGACGAATTCCTGTTCCTCGTTTTTCACGGGTGGAATTCTTAAGACTATCATCATGATAGACATCAAAAACGACATCTACTCGATTTCCCTTCTGGCTCGTAACGTAGCCAATAAAAGATTTGCGATAGTCATCAAATATAACATTTGTACCCGGTCTTATCATTTGAACGACAGCAGGCCCATCCAGAAACGAGGCAGTGCAGTCCACGGGATCTTCGTTAAATGTCTCTACACAACTTTCATTTTCATCTTCTTCACCTTCATTCTTGTCTTTTTGTCTTGTCTTCTTCCCCTCCCCGCCGCCGCATCATACCATGCGCCCGTTATTACTATTGTGGTTTTTTTGTGTTATTATTTCAAATTATGTTTTTTTGAACAAAATTTGGAAGCAATGTGAGCATAATTTCAAAAGTATAGGTCGTATCAACATACATCCAAAGAATGTATTATAGGGAATTTAATGAAGAACATTTCGGCTTTTGACAGTTTTTTCATATCTTTAACCGTTTTCGTGAAAAATTTAAAAACCACGATTTGGGATACAAAATAGGGGTGGAGGGGGGGAAAACATGATTTCTAGAGGTGTTTCTACTTCTACATTGAGTCATATATGTCAAAGCTACATGCATGCCAAGTTTCATGCTTTCTTCCGGATGGGACCGTATTTCCTATTTTCTTGAGCTAACGAGCCGTACTATACGGCCGTTCAGAGAATGCGTTCCTGACACGTCGCGATTGAACTGACGACGTAACTTTGTAATAGCGTTGCAGTTACGATAAAAATATTATTGCTGGTTGTTTACCGTTTTAACAATTGATGAGCATTAAAACAACATTATTATATCAATAATCAATTAATGTTATAATTTTGTGACAGTTGTCGTGACTAACTGACAGGTGTCAGGAACGCATTCTCTGAACGGCCGAACTTTTAGTATTATTTCGAAGCTTATATAAATCTATACATACATTATTTCTATACCCTAAAAGCGGATCAGTTTATTCCCTCTTTATCTATAACTTTCTGACTTATGTACACCTTTAAATAAGAGTAGGTGGCTGTGGGTTTTTTACAATATCATCATCATCATCATCTTTATCAGCAACCCATCAACGGCTCACTACTGAGCGCAAGTCTCTTCTCAGAGTAAACTGTTTCAGCTAAAAATTTAACAAAAATCATGTTTTGCCTTTCCTCACTTTACCATAACTGTCCTGTACCTAAGTATAATATTTAGATGATAAGTTTTAGTTTAACCTATTTATACTAAACTATAGTATGTTACAAATTATTTCATTTTAATGTCTATTCAAACTTTTAAAACATATTTTTCTACATAACCTTAAATACTGTGATGTACTTTAAATGTATAGTGGCAAACATAGACGTTCAGAAGATAACTTCTCTATTTAATATAATAAAAATTAAGGGCATTACAAAGCTTTGGTAGCGCCCAGCGCGGGACGTGTATTGAGGGTACGGGAACCTCCTAGCGTGGACCCCTAACATCAATCACCTTCTGGCGGAGCATCCTCATGCTACTGGGCGGGTCGGCAGGTTGTGGATAGCCGCGATTGACTGCGGCCGGACTGCGGCTTGCTCTGCGGACTGCAGTCCGGCTGCAGACACCCGAACAAGAGGTCGGGCCAAATGACACTCACAACATTGGTCCGAATCCCCTAGACCCCTTTCCTTGATCCCCTCCAAAACCCCCCATCCGGATTCCTACTGTCCCCAACATATGAACACATACACTGACACACATAACCGCACACATAAACACTACACAATACAAACATAATTCGGAATCCATGAAAGCGACTAGTAAAGAGAATCTACCCCAGTGGGGTACCAGCACCCAAGTTGGAGTCGGAGAATCCCCAACTGTGGCTCTGCCTCCGGCAAAGAACGGAGACAGGGCCACAGGGAGCCCCTCGTATTCTGGGGGGGGGCCACCATTCGCTTTGTGCCTCGCACACCCAACGACCCCAAGCAAACACACAACGGACTATGACGGACACCGAAACTATACCGACCCCTAGCACTTCAACCAGGATTCCGATGGACCCGCCCAACATGAGTACTGAGACCGACAAACGGACTTCACCCCGACAGAGTTCGCTCGACCTGGCCTCGCTGGCAGCCGTCATCCCGGAGACTCCTACAGTCGAAAATCCGTGGGTACAGGTCCAGGCCAAGGTAAAGCGAAAGAAACATAAAAAGAGGAAGACGAACCGGACTAAACGGACCGACTCCCTTACGGGTAGAAGCGGCGGCCGGCCAAGGCAGGAACCCGGACGAATGGCAACCACGGACGCAGGCGATCAGGAAAGGGGCTCGTATGGACAAAGTGGAGGTGGGCGGCCGCCCAAACAGGGCCGCTGCCCGCCCGCGGAGACCGTCGCCTCAGGCCAGAGCGTAGGCATAGTGGCAGCAAGTCAGCCGGGAACCAGCCGAGGCCCGCCCGCAGACACCTGACAAAAACATTATACCGATCGTGGAAACATTCCGGCCCAACATCGACCGCACCCTGTCGCTCACCGGTCAAATACGTACTGGAGAGGGCGGAGCAGTGGTGTGGCCGGTGGTGGACCCAATAACCCCGGCCCGTCGACAGGCCAGCCAAACCAAAAGCGCGGTAGGCCTGACGACAATACCCCTCCCCGGGAGGAACATAAAAGACGCAGAACAGACAGGCCGACGCACCCAGCAGGCTCATATGCGCGCGCGACCAAATCCCATCTCGATGTCGCGGTCATGCTGGTGCCTCGGAACAACATGACGCAACAAGAGGCAAGCAGCATCCAAGGCCTGATACAAAGAGAGATCTTCGCTGCCTGCCTCAAAAACCCAACACCAGGCACTACACCTTACGCACCATCCTTCGAGGGGAGGGCTTTCCTCAGCGAGGGGGTGCTCAAGATGTGGTGCACAGACGAACAGTCCCTCTCGTGGTTACATGACGTTGTTCCGCGGCTGAAGTCACCGCGAGAGGGAACAAGGCTCACATTGATTGACCAGGCTCAGATACCAGTGCGGGTTAGATCGGCACTCTTTGTGCCGAACTACAACGAGGAGATAGGCCAACTACACCAAATCCTGTCCCTCCAAAACCCCTGGTACGAGGTCTCGACGTGGGCTCTATACACCTACCAAAAAGTGCAAGGCAAGATTCCTGGAGTATTCCTAGTACTAGGAATACCCAAGGAGCAAGTCGACAACATCCTCGCTAGGGGGAGGAAAGTATCTTACTCGACGGGGTCGATATACATCCGCTTCTTTACTAAGGAAGGAGTGAGCGATGTACCGCCCCAAGAGCCCCCCAAGCCAGCGATGCCAACAAGCCCGGGCACTGACGCGCCAACTGACTCGACAAACACAGAGACAGACACAGCAACGGACAAACAGACAGGACCACTGACAGACGAACCCGCCGTCAGCAACCCCGTGCCTTCCGTCAGCACTGTACTCGAGAACATCGACGCAATGCTGACGGATGAACCCTCGGCTCCTCCACCCAACATCGCATGGAGAGAGACGCAGGAGTCAGACGCATCAGACTCGACAGACTCCACATCCCTTACTATTAAGGAGATGTTGGAGAAGATGGTCCCTCAGACCAACCAACTTTAAGGACAAAATTTAACACCATAAAAGTCCTACAAACCAACCTCCAGCACAAACATCTTGCGACGGCCACACTACGGAAACATCTGGAGGTTGAGACCGAGACCATTGCCCTGATCCAAGAGCCGTGGGTCAGGGCAAATCGCATATGCGGCCTCGGCAACTGTGATGGTAAGATATACTATAGTAGCTTGCAAGAGCCGCCTAGAACATGCATATACATACCACGCTGCATAACGGCGACACTACTAACACAGTTCTGTTTCAGAGATCTAACAGCAGTAAAAATACAGAACGGAATACAACAAGACAATGGGAAGGCGTCAAGACCAATAGTCTTGGCATCACTATACCTACCCATTGAAGGCCAGATCCCCACAAAGGAAGTCGTGGACCTGGTAAACCACTGCGAAGAACATAATACGGACCTTGTCATCTCGGTCGACAGCAACGCACATCACACCCTCTGGGGAAGTGCAACAAACAACAAAAGAGGTGAGGAATTAGTATCTTACCTACTAACGACTAACCTTAACATACTAAACAAGGGCACAGGACCAACGTTTGTCTCAAGTCGTTATCAGACAATCATTGACCTGACCCTTGCATCACATAACATAACGGATCAAGTCAGAAACTGGCATGTGAGCGATGAACCATCGTTCTCAGACCACAGAAGGATATCCTTCGAACTGACTCTGACCAAAATACAAGAAACACCTCGAAGAAATCCGAGGAAAACCAACAGTAAACAATTTAAAACACTGATCACACGACACATTGGAGAAACGTCAAATCTCATAATAGAAAATGTGTCACAAATAGACAGCAACGTTAATAACCTGACGGATAACATTAGGATATGCTACGAACAAGCATGTCCAATGACAACACGAAAGACAAAACAAACACCGAAGCACAGTTGGTGGAGCCCTGACCTTGAAAAGAAAAGGCAAAGGTTAAGGCACCTATTCAACAGAGCTATGAACACCCGACGAGAAGAAGATTGGGATAATTTCAAGACAGCACAATCCCAATACAAAAAGCTTGTACGGAAGAAAGACAACCAATCATGGCAACGTTTCTGTACAAATATAGAAACGTATGACACAGCTACCAGGATCCGAAAGATTCTAGCTGAGGACAACAGCCGCACACTCGGTTCACTGAAGAAGACCGATGGCAGCTATACTACCGACGACAAACAGGTCAGCCAAACACTCATAGAAACACACTTCCCAGGCTGTAGGATTCTGGACACAGATACAACTGTTTGGACAGAAGAACCTCGGTGGTCACCCACAGAGGCCGACTGGGAGATAGCTAACAAAATAGTTACACATGAGAAGGTTCAGTGGGCAATCGACACCTTCCAACCCTTCAAGTCAGCGGGGTCAGACAATATTTTCCCTGCACTCTTACAATGGGGAGCAGTAGAAATAATACCATGGCTAGTGAAGATCTACTCTTCTTGTATAGCCTATGGCTACATACCCTTAATGTGGAGGGAAGTTAAGGTAGTTTTCCTGCCAAAACCAGGAAAGAATGACTACACACAGCCGAAATCATTCAGACCTATCAGTCTCACTTCTTTTCTGCTGAAAACACTTGAACGACTAGGCGACCGCTTTCTCAGAGACGGAGCCCTGAGACACATACCAATACACCGGAATCAACACGCATACAGCACTGGTAAATCCACGGAGACAGCGCTTCACTCTGTAGTATGCAAGATTGAACATGATATGAACAACAAATTGTCAACCCTAGGAGCCTTCATAGATATTGAGGGAGCCTTTGACAAAACAACGTTCAATAGCATCGATGATGCTCTTGGAAGATACGAAGTACCAATAACATTACGTAAATGGATAAGAGCCCTACTCGAAAAGAGGGCCATCCAACTAGACATAAACGGCACGACTAGAGGCATAGTAGCCAGGGGCTGTCCACAAGGTGGAGTATTATCCCCAATCTTGTGGAACCTCGTAGTGGATGACCTGATAACTAAACTAAACAACAGTGGCTTTTTCACGATAGGATACGCGGATGATCTAACGATCCTCATAAGCGGAAAACATGAAAACACGCTAAGTGCGATAATGCAAAACGCGCTAAGACTCGTAGAGAAATGGTGCAAAGAAAACGATCTTACGGTTAACCCTAAAAAGACGGAGTTAATTCTGTTTACAAACAAAAGAAAACCTGACATCCCCAAGATGCCTGTACTGTTTAGTACAAGTCTGGCATTATCAAAAGAAGTAAAATATCTGGGAGTAATGCTAGACAGCAAACTAAACTGGAAGACACACATAGACACAAAAATACAAAAATCAACAATCATCTTAAATCAATGCAAAAGCATGATTGGGAAAACCTGGGGTCTCAAGCCACGAATAATGAAGTGGCTTTACGAATCAGTCGTAAGAAGCTCATTGACATACGCGTCACTAGTATGGTGGCCAAGAACGCTTCTTACGACAACCCAACAGGAACTACAAAAATTTCAAAGACAAGCGTGCCTGGCAATCACAAGCTGTATGAGCACCACACCATCAAACGCACTAGAGATAATACTGGGCATACCGCCTCTTCACCTACACATAAGGGAAGAAGCCACCCTTGCAGCTCTCAGGATAAAAACCTACGGGCTGTGGAGAGAAACAATCACACCGCATACCCGGATACTATCACGCGAACAAATGAAGTGTCCACAACTGGGATGGATTTGTGATAAAACACAAAAAGTACATGTAATAGAAAAAGATTACAAGATCAACACGGAAGACATTTCAACTACCACCTCTACCATAGATACCATCGAGGTATACACAGATGGGTCCAAAACAAACACGGGAACAGGAGCTGGAGTCTACTGCCCCGAATTAAATATACACATTGCCTATACACTTGGTAAGAACAATTCAGTCTTCCAAGCAGAGTGTGTCGGCATCACAGCAGCAGCCATCGCCATGGCCAGCAGACAGGTAACAAATTTTAACATCAACATTAACACAGACAGCCAAGCAGTACTGAGAGCCCTAGCTAAAAATACGACCTCCTCAAAACTTGTATTTGACTGTCACAATGCATTACAAACCATAACAAAATCAAGCAACGTCACACTGCGCTGGGTAAAAGGTCACAGTGACATTATTGGTAACGATGCAGCCGATGAGTTAGCTCGGCGCGCTTCAGCCCTGAAGGTTATGGGACCGGAACCGATCGCTCCTATACCCTTCTGTGAGTATAAAACATGGTTGCATAACCAAACAGTAAGTACACATGCCGAACTCTGGGCAAACAACACAGACTGTAGACAAACAAAAGAGGCTTTTCCATGCCTCAATCGCCGCCTTACAACAAAACTACTACAACTAGACCGAATAAAATTAAGGATAGTTGTAGGCACGATCACAGGACACTGCTCGCTCAACAAACACCTTTACATTCTAGGTATCACCGACAGCCCTCTGTGCAGAGCATGCATGGAGGGTGACGAGACACCGGAACACGTACTGCTTAAGTGCAGAAGTGTATCCGATCAACGTCACAAATACATTGGCTCTCCAGCTACACTTCCGGAAGTCCTCGCCGACCTGGGTGGCCTGCTCGGATTCTGGAAGGAGCTCGGCTGGCTGGAGTAATCCGGCGGGGAGCTGCACCAGAGGAATCACGCAAAACGGGCGAACATCGCCTACTTGCGGAGACAATTCCCAGGAAGAAGAGAAGAAGAAGAAGAAGCTTTGGTTAAATATTAGTATTTAAATCCATTAAAAATTGCATATCAGAAAGGAGATTGGCGAGTTCCATAGAGTTTCTGACCCAGACAAACTGAACCGAACACGTTCACGAATCAAGCTTCTCATGCTTCAAGTAAATCAGTCTTATAAAAAAGTTCATCAAAGTCTATCAAATAAAGTTGGGAGAAAAAAGATATTCACTTGTATTGCCATGTAACGGTTATTTATAATGTGTACTTGTGAATAATTATATTTTTGATCCCCATCTTCTAAAAATATCGGGTTTACACAGAAAAAATACTCTGAAAAATATTAATTAAAATTAAATGATTTCTGAATCTGAACGGTTTTTAAAATTGCTGGGTCGAAATTCGCCAACCTCATTTAAAACACATATCACAATCTCTTCGTACTTATGCAATGCGCTTCCTTGACTGTCTCGTCAGGCAAACATCATTATTCATCGTCAAGATCCTGAGGTGCTAACAGCTTTTTGTGGGTCCTACCCTCTTCCACAGTTCTTCCATTCATCGCGTCCTTCATCTGCCTTCCTTAGTTCGTTAATTTTCCATAAGAAAAAAATGTAACCAGAAAACCTGTTCTTGTAAACATTGACGCTATTTGGATCGCTACTGCAACGCAATAAAAACCATCATTCGTCATTTGAGCGGTGTCAATGGTCTAAGATCCGAAGAGAGGTCGTCCTTCACCCATCTGTTTACCAGAAGAAAAGTATTTTTCTATCGAATATTATCTACACACAAACAAATCGCAATTACATTGCCTATTAAAATATGTTCAAGGCTATTTTTTTAAACTTCGACTAAAATTACACAAGTAATTGCATCGATCTGTTTTCTAATTAATATACATAGGTATATTAAAATAAAGCTAATTTTATTGCAAATGCGATGGTATAATATTGCCTTTGAAAAATCGTTCATAAATTACTATTGCCAGGCTTTAAAATTTCAAAATTTTAATTAAAAATTGACCTTGACCATATTTTAAAATGCAATACAATTGCGATTTGTTTTTTTATAGATAATATTCGATAAACAGAGGGGTGAAGGACGTCCTCTCTTCGGGGTCTTGTACTACAACCGAGCATAAAACAGATTTTCGGAAGAACATTATAATATGGGAACAAGAGAACTAATAAAAGTAAACCACAGTATATCACTCGATCTGTAAAATAATACTATCATCTATAAGTGAAATAAGACTTAGAGAAATCTATTAGGATCTAAACATATATATGCAAGACTTAAATTCAGCATTGTTAGAGAATTTGATGCTAAGAATCGGCGTAAATTTATTATATTTATATTATTATTCTTTGAAACATATTATAAATTTAATAAAAAAGTGTTAATGTGATTGGTGTTTTATTTAAATACATTATTATTTTACATTAAACCGCGTCAGGTTTATAAGATCCAAAGAGTCTAGGTACTTAATTATTAAATTAAAAAGGTTTTACATTAATGGCTTTATTTAAAAAGGAATTACAGACTGGGAAGTGGAGGAAATGCATTCTGTTTGCTTACAACTACTTTTTTATGTTGGTGTGAAATATAACCTTTGATTTTCCCCTGATATATAAGATTTGCTACAATACATTGTGTTTCATGTGAATCAACACCTTCTTGTCCCATCATTTGTAGAGCTGCCTGAAAACTGGCTATATCAATTTGGTGATTGTTTTCCACTAGGTACACTTTTCTGAATAAATTCCTGAATGCTATGATTTTTAACTTCTCAACAATTAAATAAATACCAGCACTGATGAAAAACGATTCATGTTCCTCCATGATTCTATCGATTCCTCTCAAATCGCCATTTTTAACCATATATATCAAGTCTAAGAACTGCAAGAGGTCATATTTTTCCAACAAATCTTCTGTTGGCATGTATCCAAGTAACATTTTTACAGGTATCAAATATGTCAAAATGAGTCTTTTATTTTTATGACTATTCCGGTGGCATTTTTGGAAGGCGAAGGACAAGTAGTCGTCGGCTGCGCTGTACTCCGAATCGAACATTGCTTTTCGGCCCACAAAATATCTGTATGTTATTTGTTGGGCCAGTGGGAATTGATGCCAGAGCGGGGAGGAGTCAATAGCTCTAATGAGTGGTTTGCACAGATGTAATTTGTTGATTCGAAAATATACTTTTAGGAGTTGGTTGACAAGGTATAACATACCCAGTCTTTTCGTCTCTTCATCTGATGTTCGATTGTCGGCTGCACAAACTCTGAAGCATGAAAGTAGACTTTCAGCAGCTTTTTCTAGGATCTTGCCATCGCTTTGTGCTGGAAAAAAAGGTGAGCCTGAGTCAATGTTTTTAAACTGGAAGTTCTATTCCATAATCCATTAGGGGCCCGTTTCATCACTTGCTGATAAAGTGCCTATCCACAACTTATCTGACAGATATTTCGTTCGTATTTCTATTACACAAGGCTCCGTTAAGACAATCTAGCAGATAAACCCTAACAAATGTCTAACAGATTTATCTAACAGCTATTTTTTGTTAGATATATATTATATCAGACACTTTAACCTATAGTGGTGTAACAGTCCCTTATGACCTGTTTCACCACTTGCTGATAAAGCGCCTGACATATACCTAACAGATAAAATATCTACTGGATAAATCTGTGTGATAGCCTATTGAGTTGAACTGCCAGATTGACTTATCAGATACTTATGAAACAGAAATTTAAATGCTATGCATCAGGTAAGTTGTGGATAGGCTATCAGACCTTATCAGCAAGTGGTGAAACAATCCCTTAGGCCCTGTTTCACCACCTTCTGATAAATGTCGGATAGCCTAACCGTAAATTTTGTCACTTTCTTACTTTATGTCAAGCGACAAAGACAAAATATTCAAAATTCAAAATTCAAAATTATTTATTTCATGTAGGCCAACCTGTGGCTCTTATGACACGTCAAGATTCTACCACCGGTTCGGAAAGCGGATTCTGCTGAGAAGAGCCGGCAAGAAACTCAGCAGTTGCTCTTTTCAAAATAATCATTTTACAGTATTAATAAGTAGCTATTACATTGTAATAAGTTTTTATACTATCTTGTGGGCAGCTGGATGGCAAGCTGATTTAACCCGTGCATCTTTGTTAGAATAGAATATGACATTTCCACAAAACGTACTACAATTCAATTCATGTCAAAGACGGGCAGACAGAAAGCAGCCCCATTCCCGCCGGCGGCACCCGTTCACGAGCATGACGCATGATCCAGCCATTGCTTCGCTCGACCATATTTGAGGGAACGTAACAACCCGCACCACACGACACCACCACAGAAATGTTTAAAGAGAGCGTGACATACTTAGTCTACCCGTATCAAAGCATCGAATTGAATAATATTATTCAAACACTAATTTTAAGATCCCATGCAACTTTGTCATTAAGAAAGTCATTAACTTTGTAATAAGCGCGACTCAGTAAGTGAGTTTTTACGCATTGTTTAAATTTTTGCAGTGGCAAATCTAGCAATTCCTTCGGAATCATATTATATAAGCGTACGCTCAACCCCACAAAGGATTTTTGCACTTTGCGCAGGCGACATGATGGAATTTCTAGTTTATGACGATTTCTAATGAGTCGATTGTGTGTATTGCCTCTTTGTTTATGCAGATGAATATTTTGTCTCACAAAGACTATATTATTATAAATGTACTGTGAAGCTACCGTAAGAATACCAATCTCTTTAAACTTTTCACGAAGAGATACGCGCGAACCGAGTTTATAGATAAATCGAATGGCTCTTTTCTGTAATATAAAAATAGTTTCAATATGAGCTGCTCCGCCCCACAATAAGATTCCATAGGACATTACACTATGGAAGTAGGCAAAGTAGACCAGCCTAGCCGTGTCTACATCGGTAAACTGTCTGATTTTTCTGACAGCATAGGCAGCTGAGCTGAGTTTACCCGCTAATGTCTCTATGTGAGCGTCCCACTGAAGCTTACTATCCAAGGTCACCCCCAGAAAAACTGTGGAGTTCTCAATTATAAGGTTTTCCCCGTTTATTTTTATTGTTTTGTCAATTTTCTTAACATTTGGTACAATAAATTCTAAACACTTAGTTTTCTTAGCGTTCAAGAGCAAATTATTAACAGTAAACCAACGCGATATCTGAGATAAGGTATTGTTTACATCGTCAAAATTTACTTTGTTTCTGTCAGTTTTGAATATTAGAGATGTATCATCTGCAAACAACACAATATTGCAAGCATCGCGGACATGATATGGTAAGTCATTAATATACACCAAAAATAGAAAAGGACCCAGGATAGAGCCCTGTGGGACACCCAACAGAGTAGATGAACCCCGCGACTTCACGTCACCTACGCATACACTTTGTGTTCGATCACTAAGGTAAGAGGCAATGAGATCAAGTGCAACGCTTCTTATGCCATAATGACTAAGTTTGAGTAAAAGAGTTTGGTGATCAACGCAATCAAACGCCTTAGATAGGTCACAAAAAACCCCAATAGCATTCTGCGAACGCTTCCAGGCATCGAAAATATGTTCAAGTAGCTTTGCACCAGCATCAGTCGTGCTTCGACCCTTCGTGAAGCCGTACTGTTCGGGGTGTAGCAAGTTATTAACATTAAAATGCTTCATTAGTTGATCAAGTATAATTTTTTCAAATATCTTACTAAGTGTTGGAAGGATTGATACAGGTCTGTAATTATTGAGGTCAGTTCTGTTGCCTGATTTAAACAGGGGGATGAGTTTGCTATGTTTCATCAAATTTGGAAAGATACCCATAGCAACACATTCATTAAAAATTACGGCTAAATAAGGAGCAATGTCATTTATTATGTCAGATATAATTTTTACAGACATGCCCCATAAATCACCAGTTTTTTTCATTTTCAACATCTTAAAATTTTTTATTACCTCAGCTGCAGTGATAAATTTGAATTCAAATAAAACATTGCACTCATTGACGTTGCCTCTCAATAAACTCTGAGCTGCAGTAGGTGAGGAATTCAGAGTCAGTCAGCAGAACAGGAATGTTCTGAAAAAAATTCTCGAAAGTATTTGCAACCTCCACGTCAGAAGTTATTTTATCATTATTAACAATAATTTCAAAGTTAACATCACGTGATTTACTTTTACCCGTTTCTTCATTAACTATATTCCACGTGGTTTTTATTTTATTATCGGATTTCACGATTCTCTCTTTAATATGTATTGCTTTTGCGTGAATGCATACGTTTTTAAATATCTTAGAGTATGTTTTCACGCTTTCAAGAAAACTTGAAGACCGCTTAAATTGTTTTTCTTCATATAACTCATACAGTCTATCTCTACTTTTGTAAATACCTACGGTAGCCCACTCACTGAATTTTAATTTACCATTTACATTTATTTGTTTAAAATTAAATATTTTATTAAATTCAGTGTCTATTGTCTTGAAGAGACCAGTAAAAAGTTTATCTGGGTTACCATTTACATACCTAAGAGTTCGAAGTTTGTCAGAAATGTGACATTTAAACCGCGCCAATTTACTTTCTGTTATTGGTCTACACTTAACAATTCTTTTGTCGTTGCTTACATTGTTTGAAATTGTAATTTGTTGCCCGCAGTGATCTGACCTCAAATTGTTAATTATTGATTTATCCGTAACGATATCACTGCTGCAAAAAATGTTATCCAAACAAGTGGCCGAAACTTCTGTGATCCTAGTTGGTTCACAAAAAGCGTTATTTAGATTAAAACATTTAAATAAGTTTAGAAAACTGACAGTGATCGAGTTCTCCACTAGAATATTTACATTGAAATCACCGCAGACTATAACCTTTTTTGTGGACACACACAATCGCTTCAGTACGTCCTCCATTATATCTTCAAATTGTTTATAATCACCTGAGGGGGGCCGGTACACACAGACTATAATAAAACGCTCCAGCTCCACACAAGAAAGTTCAATAGTGCGTTCAACAGAGAGGCCAGCTATATCCTTACGTTCTTTACTAATTAAACTTTCATGTACCATAATTAAAGATCCGCCATGGATTGCAGACCTTCTAGTGAACGCACTTGACAGTTTAAATTTTTTTATTAACACTGGTAACTGTTGACTAACAAGCCAGTGTTCGGTGAAACATAAAACATGTGTATCACATTTTTCTAGAAATAGTTCAATTTCCAGTTCTTTGCCAGTGAGGCTCTGTATATTTTGATGTACAATGTTCAATTCACAGGGCCTCTCTGTTGTCTTATTATCTAGTTTAAACAAGCAATAGGTTTGCTATTACTTGAGTCAACAATAGTAATATTATTAGTACTTAAAGTACTGTTTGTATATGAGTCAAAAGACTTTGTTACAACACTTGTAACTGAATCATGTATATTATATGCTAATAGAGAAGCTATGAGCAGCTTGCATCTTTTCGGAAGATACATACTCTCACTGGTCAATGTAAACTTAGATGTAAATTTATTTATGTCAAAATAAAAAATAGCATCGCTATGATGGTATGTCAAGTTGTACATAGTCAAGTTTAACATATAGTCCAGATTTCCTTACTTGAGTATTCGAGTAAACAATAATGGCCGAATGTTAACCAAAGACAATTTATAGGGTTGGGAAGTTATCGCATGAGCGATTAAACGAATGTGAAAGCATTATACAATTGAATGATTTTCATCCCAACTGCGATGGTCATAGATGTGTACCATTACTACAAATTTGACGTAAAAAGTAACTAAACAAAATCTTTTTCGTAATTATATTAAAAAGAGGAATTTACAAGAAAAATTAACGAAGATTTTATTACTAATCAGATTTTTGTCCTATTCTAAAGTATCCCCCATTTGTGGGTAATATTGTGATATGAACAATTTTCTTAAAAAAACAGTATTGTATTTTTATTTACCTGTTTTCTTCAGTAAATAATAATGGCGGAATGATAACGAGACCAATGAATAGGTTTGGCAATTTATTACATCAACGACTTCATCAACAGACAACAACAACTCAACATCGTCAACGTATGTAACTCAATAATAGGGTATTTGACTATACTAAAAATATCGTTTCATTTGGTGTCATCCTAAAAGATTATTATCTAAAAACATTATTCCACACGACAAAACTAAAAAATAAAGCTTTATTTAATTAGAAAACATTAATTAAAATTGCTATAATTCCGGCCATGGTCACGTGATCGAAAACGTTCTTGAATATCGAATGACGTCACAGTTCACGCCACCTGTGGAATTCTCATTTTGTCAATACATTTCGACGTGTTTGTGTGGTGTAATAGGCTAATTTCGTCTGTTTTTCATCGTTACTATTTTATTAAATACCAAATAGTATGCGACACTCGGCCTAAACACATATTATAAAATTGTCATTGTTTGAAATGTGAACTGTTACGTCATGAGAGCAAATGGAACGTTTCGGCGGCAATTTATTTTTTTGAATTTATTTCTCGATTTTTATGAAAAATACTGAAAATTATGCCGAAATATACGTTTTGTTAGCTTCAGCATAGCATTATTAATAATTTAAGATGATTTTCTAAAAGTAGTCAAATACCCTATTATAGTATTTATAATGTTAAAAAAAACTTTGATGATAACGTTAAAAATAATTTTAACGTTATCATCAACATTATTGGCACATTTATTGTATTTTTTATCAATATCCATTATATTTCACGTTTCTAAAGTTACTCACCTCTACTGTAACGATGATTCAATCATTGAAATAGGAAGACTAGTCGTAATTCCTAGTTCCATGGGTTCAATCCATTCTTAAGGTCACTCATTCGCCTGTCCCCACCTCAACGATTCATAGACAATCTAGGGCTACGAAATGTCACTTTCTCTTAATCTGTGCAAATGAGTTCTACTAATATTTCGTTTTTGAGAAAATAAATATATTATAATGGTAAATTCGAAGCAATTTTTGGTGTAAATCGTAACAAATGTGCTTGATGAACAGATCTAGACAGTTATAAATAGTTCAAAATGTGTGATTAGTGTGTAAATAAGTGATATTCATATCAAGAGGTGTTTGTTTACTCGAATACTCAAGTAAGGAAATCTGCACTGTATGTATATGCTGGTTTTGTTTTTGAGTAAGTGTGCTGGAATAAGGAAAGGCACACATATAGAACTTACATTTGGTTTTGTTACTTAATAATATTAACTTTTCTATACATTTAATAATCTGGGACCTTTTTACTTTCAGACTGTCCCCAAACAAAATGATAACATTTTTATTACAATCTAAACTTTCTTCACTTAAGGTATTAAGTAGATAGTCCAAGCTAGCACCCGGTGAACATCTATTAATCACAGAGTGTTGCACGTAATTGCTAATATATGAGCCAAAATCTCTACCTAACTTATCGGAAATAATAATCAGGGTTCGAAAATATCCGATATTTATTATAAATATCAAAATATCGGATATTTATGATATATATCCGATATATATCAAGTTTGATATATATCAATTTTGTATGAAAGGCATATTAATATTTTATTGTATTATTTATTAATACTATTTGCATATGTGCATAAACATACTAAAATTATGAAAAAAACTAAAATTTTTAATAAACTAAAAGTTTAAATGTTTTATTTATTTAGGTACTTAAAATCAGACAAATGAAACCAAAACATAAATTTTTATTTTAGATCAGGCAAAATCAACTAAAAACATAAAATCTTATACATGTATATCAAAAACGCAACCCAAAAACATAAAACCTTTTTTTATAAATTCTAATCAGTCAATGGTCATACCTACACTTATGTAACAAAACAAATTAAAAAAATCCATTGATATATATCATCGAACCCAGTTTGATATATGTATATCGGATATATATCGGATATATATCGTGATATATATCCATTGATATATATCCTCGAACCCTGATAATAATAGTCTGTTTTCCAGGGTTATCCGAGAGATTTCTGCTCAAGCCTGATGGAACTTCTGCAGCACATTTTATAGTGCACTCCTCCGGACATGTGCCCAGACTATCTGTGTCTGTAGTACACTGCTCCGGACAACTGCCCAAATTGTCAGGGAGTAGTATACTGTCGTTATCTTTGGTAACCATAGGCACCTTATGGGAGCATTGACATTTATTAGTTATTGACTCAAAACGAGCCAAGTTATAGGTGCCTAAGGCTAACAGCTCATCAGCTGCAAGTAAATGTTCATCAATCTGTTTCTGCGACAGCTCATATTGCATAGTTACATTCTTTAGGGATTCGTTCAAAGATATAATTTCCTCATTTAGGCTTTTAATGTCCAATTCATATTTCCCTCTAATATCAGCCAAAGCAGAGCAACATGTATCCAATTTTTGCAGTAAATGAAATCTTTCCTTTCGTAAAGATACATTTTTTGTATGGGCCTTTTGAATTTTAATCAACTTTTTGGTTTTTTTAATTAATTTACTAATTCTAATATATTTTTTAATTTTTTTATGGCTATTTAATTGGATTACATTTTGCTTGGGCAGTGGCTTGTTAGCACTGGGACTGTCACAAGTCAGATCAATGGTCACCACTGGTGCTGTAGAGTGTGAAGGGAGCAGTTCATTATATAATTTATTTGTTTGCTGAATTTCATAATTATTCAATTGTGACTGAAGGTCATCAATTGTTTTTTGTGATCTGCTCAATTCATGCTCCAACACAGTAATTTTCCCCAGAGCTTCCTCATAAGTCTGTATGCACTGATTAAATGAGCCGACTGCCTCCTGAAGTTGGTCACGTTCCGCTAGCACCAGATTGTGAGCACTGTTCAGGCTGGCCAACTCCGTCTTCAATTGAGAATTTCTGGCAATAATTTCTTGTATCTCATTCTCATTGTCTTCTTGTTCCTTCAATAGTTGCTTGTTCAGTTGTTTTACCAATTTCAACTCATGTAGGGCATTTTTTAGTTGTTGTTGCTGTTCGAGTGCAGCTGCCCGTCTGGTTTGCATGGTGGATGCAGATGTGCAACTCTTATGCCTGAAAAATACAGGTTAATTTGTGTGAGTGAAGTGAACAAGATCAGTTATGAGTCTTACAGACTGAGGACTGGTTAGAACTTTAAAAGAAAATTTTATTTGTTAATAATAGTTTCACAATTTATTAATGTACTAAGAATCTTGCTATAAAGTAGTTAGTAGGTAATGCACTTGGACTGTTAAGCGTCCTGAGATGTGGCAGGTAATGCTGGTGTTGTCTGCAAGTTCTCTTGAACTTTACTTCCACTCCCAGTCAAGCAAAGTGAGAAAATTTCTTGCCGTTGTGAGGATAGGCGTGTCTCGACGGTGTCGAGATTGGACGTATAATGTGTAGAGAGTGATATTATGTTTGACAATTAAGCTACCTAGTACACTACTGGGCTGTTTAAAGTAACAATAATTAAAGAAATAGAAGCAATACTCCCCGGGTTTAAATCGTTGAAATTTTGAACTCGCCGGACACGTCGAATTGTCACAGCCTCACAGCATCAAGTTGACTTGTTTTACAGAGTTTCACCGATAGTTGGATTTTCGGAGATACTTATTAGTAAATCTAAGACTAATTAACACTTTTTATAATAATTAAAATAGTAAATTATAATTAAATCTATTTTAAAATTAAATTTAATATCGGAACAGCTGATTTTACGACATGTCAACTTGACAGCACCACAGACAACCATAAAATATGCAAATAAGCTATCCGACACTTATCAGAAAGTGGTGAAACATGCCCTTAGTCTTTAAAAAAATTATACATTTTATACTAAGTAAGTAGGTATTTGTGTTTACAATAATTAATCTATACAGGGTGTAAGAGACCCTAACTAAAACTGAAATCAGGGATTTAGTAAATGATCACTCAGTGTTGGAATTTTTCCTGTCTTTTTTTAATACATATATACCTGTATAATTATATATATAAAAAATCATTTGCTGTTCATTAGTCTCGCTAAACTCAAAAATGGCTTGATAGTTTTATATATATATTTTTTTCTGTTCTGTTTGCTTTATTACAATGAAAAAAATCTAAAGAATCAAAATTGGTATTTTTTTTAAAGAAATCACACCTTTGGATTACTTTATTAGCAAAGCATCTGGTAATCTCTAGTCATTAATAGAGTTTATCACTAATTTTGTTTCTGAATTAGGCTACAATACATATACAAGGAATACAAAATGGTATAACTAATCCTACTCAGGACAGGTTGTAAGTTTATACTATGTGCTTTTCCCTACTCAAACACACTGACCTCTGCACAGAATAATCATATTTATAAGCTTAACATGCTGTTGCATAATTTAACCAATGCTCATAGAGACAACTTCCACTTTTTTAATACGAATAAATTTGTTAAAAAATTTAAACTGACAAGAGATACTATGTATCTACCCTCTCGTTTTAAAAAACAAATAGCTACATTAGTACCTTACAAATACAATACACAAGATTCAGCTATTTTTAGCTTGAATATCAATGGTACATGTTGTATTATATGTACATTTATATTGACTTAGTTAGTAATAAGTAATACTAATTCAAGTATTTTGACTTCAAATTGTAATGAGTCAAATTCAATTGACAAAAGGTACATGTTGTACTAGTAATGTAGACATAATTAGTAGTGGTACTAATTCAGATTTTTTGACATTAGATTCTAACAGGAAAAATTCCTGTGATAAAATTTTAAACTAAATAATAAGACAACAGATAAGCAATGTATAATTAATCTTGTACACCAAAATATACAGGCCTTATCTGGCAAAGAACATGAGATTGAGTTATTTATTAAAGAGTTTAATATTGACATTTTATGTCTCACTGAACATTGGCTCAACTCTCATCAGTTAATTATACATTTTGATAGTTATTTGCTGTCAAGTGCGTTCTTCAGAAAGACTGCTATACGCGGGGGTTCTTTGATAATAACGCGCAATAATATTAATTGCAAAGAGCGAAAAGACATTGTTAGTCTTTCTATGGAACGCATTATTGAGCTGTCTTGCTCTTGTGTCGAGCTGGACCGATATATTATAGTCTGCGTTTACCGACCCCCCTCGGGCGATTTTGTTCATTTTGAGGAGATCATGGAGGACGCCTTAGGGCGGCTATGTAGGTCATCAAAGAAAATACTAATCTGTGGAGATTTCAACATAGATATTTTGCAACACACGCCTTTTACAGGAGGATTACTTAACTTATTTAAAAGTTTTAACCTGGAAAATATTTTTGTTGAACCTACGAGAATAACTGCGCATTCAGCTACTTGTATTGATAACATTTTTTGTGATTGTAAAATTATCAAAAAATCGATTATCACTTATTTAAGATCTGATCATTGCGGGCAAATCATATCTATTCCGAGCAGTGAGCAGAACATAACTAAAGTAGTAAAATATAGACCAGTTATCACCAAAAAAGTAAGGCAATTTAAACAAAATTGTTAAAGAAAAGAGTTCGTTCTTAGTATTTAGTTTTTATTGTATGTGTTGTCATGGTTACAGTAATATTTGTTTTGTCACCTTTCTGTCTAAGCTCTGAAAATTATTATGTAGCTATTAATAAAGATAAATAAATTTATATGTTAAATTTATATTTTAACATGGTAGCAGAGCTTTAAAACCGATTGAATATATTGAAATGAGAAGACAGAGAATTGTTACTTAAAAGAAAATTACTTGATACAAAATTTAAGGAAGGAGATCCTGTCGAGTTTTTTCAAATATTTGAGAAGCTGATAAATGAATTAAAAACTGCCGGAGAAACAATCACTGAAGAAGACAGGCTCAATTATCTTTTGTTAATGTTACCAGAAAAATTTTCTCATATAGTAAATATTGTGGATGTACTGCCCAAATCAAGTCAAACTGTTGAATATGTAAAATCAAAATTAATCTTAGAGTACAAGAAAAATGAATCGGAATATCAACAAACTTTTAATAGTTATCATGGGCAATATTCACATGGTCAATATCAACGTGGACAATATTATACAAGAAGGCAAAATTATATACCTAGGGGAAGAACACAGTATACAAGAGGATGTATTAACCATACAAATGAACAAAATGCAAGAGGACAAATTCATTCAAGATACATACATAGAGGTAGAGGATTTACAAGATTTACAAGGAATTTTCGAGGATAATATAATAGAGGAGTCCGAAATCAAAATGATGAGGCATTTATTGTTGAAGTGAATTCAACAAATGATTCAACAACGACGAGTTGGTTACTAGATAGTGGTTGTACTCATCACATTATTAATGACGATAAGCTTTTTTATGAGTATGAAAAATTAGAAAATCCAATTGATATAAAGGTAGGTGACGGCTTTTCTTTAAAGTCAGAGAAAATAGGAAACATAATTTTTCATTCACAGGTAAACAGCCGTAATACGTCGAATTAAAATTGAAAATGTATATTTCGTACCTAGCATGAAAAGAAATCTTTTAAGTTTGTCATGTATTGTAGATAAAGGAAATATGGTTAAATTTAAAGATCACGTCGGACTTATATATAATTCACAACATGATTTAATAGCTATAGTTAGGAAGAAAAATAGATTGTATGAATTTGAAGGTCAGGTTTGTAGTAAATGATAAAAATGTGTATGTCAATGAACAGGTTACATCAATGAAAGAAAAAGAGAAATGGCATCGAATATTAGGTCACGTCAATTTTGGCAAATTAAAAACTATGTGTAGGTATAAACTTTTAGATAGTTTACCGGAAACACTTAATGAAGGTTTCATTCAATGTGAAATTTGTTTGCAAAATAAAATGACAAATTTACCTTTTGAAAATAATCGGAGAAGGGCAACAGAAATTTTAGAAATTATACATACGGATGTAAACGGTCCGATCACTCCAGTAGGATATAGTGATCAAAGATATTTTGTAACTTTTATAGATGATTATAGTAGATATGCAGTTGTATTTGTGATCAAGAATAAAAGCGATGTGTTTGATTGCTTCAGAACGTACGCGAATGCAGTTATAAATCAGACAGGAAAGCGAATAAAGGAAATTAGGTGCGATAATGGTTCTGAATATATAAATAGAGATTTTTATGAATTTGCAAAACAAAATGGAATTTATATTAAACCAGGACCACCCTATACTCATCAATTAAATGGAGTTGCAGAAAGGTATAATAGAACGGTAATGGATCGAGCTAGATGTTTGATGATGGAAGCTAATTTGGAGAAAAAATATTGGCCTGAATGTGTGTTAACTGCTACATATTTAGGTAATAGAATACTTACAAATACAATAGAGAAGAAGAGTCCGTTTGAAATATTTTTTAGGAGGAAACCAGATATAAAAAATTTGAAACTTTATGGTAGTAAATGTTTTGTAAGAATACCTGAAGAAAAAAGAACGTCAAAATTTAATCCAAAAGAAATGAAGGGTACTTTAGTAGGTTATACAGAGACTGGGTATAAAATTCTAATAGAAAATAAAATAGCTATTAGTCGTCATGTTATTTTTATAGACCCTGAAGCAGAAGTAGTCAGGTTTCGAATGACGGATGAAGAACAGAAATGTGAAGAAAAAAAACATTAATGAAGAAACTAATAAAAATGGAATACAGAATAATGAATTAAGAGAAATAGGTGATACTGAAAATGAAGAATTTTATGACACTATTGAAGATGAAGAAGATATGAGAAAGAAAGTAAGTGTTGAGGAGGTGAGCGGAAAAAGTCGTCCGAAAAGAGAAAGAAAATTGCCTAAAAAATTTGATGATCATGTAGTATATGTTAATGTTTGTGATGCTGGTATACCTGTAACGTATGAAGAAGCTATAAACAGTTCAGAATCAAAGAAGTGGAAGAATGCGATGGATGATGAGATAAATAGTTTAAAACAAAATGAAACATGGGAAATTGTTGATGAACCATTGGATAAAAATGTAATTGAAGTTAAATGGATCTTTAGAATAAAATCAAATGGAAGATATAAAGCACGTATTGTGGCGAGAGGTTTTCAACAAATTTATGATGAAAATGAAGAAATATATTCACCTGTTGCTAGAATGATAACAATAAAAGTTTTAATGTCAATTGCATGTGTCAGAGGTTGGCATATAGAGAGTATGGATGTAGAAACAGCTTTTTTAAATGGAATTATTAAATCTGAAGTTTATATTTATCCTCCAGATGGTTATGAAATTGGAGATAATAATGTTTGTAAGCTAAGAAAATCTTTATACGGATTGAGAGAAAGTCCGAGAGATTGGTATGAATGCTATAATGAGTTCATGATGAGCATTAACTTTAAAAGATCGAACTATGATTATTGTTTGTACACAGGATGTATTAATAATGAAAAAGTCTATATTTGTTTATATGTGGATGATATTTTAATTTGTGCAGAAAATGAATATACAATTAGAAAGGTTAAGCAAATGCTCAGTAATAGATTTCGGATGAAGGATTTAGGAAAAGTGACACAATATTTAAGAATTGATATTGATTATAAACCCGAACTAAAGAAAATGACTTTGAGTCAAAGCAAGTATATAGAAAGTTTGGCAGCAAAATATAAAATAAAGGATTCTAAGAAATATGAAACACCAATGGAACAGAATTTATCTATTGACTCTGAAGAAATAAATAATAATAACTTGAAATATAGAAATTTGATTGGAGCTCTTTTATACATAGCTAGTGGGACGCGCCCAGATGTATCATATAGCGTGAACTATCTTAGTCGTTTTCAAAATACATATGGTGAAACACATTATAAATATGCATTACGAGTTTTGAAATATTTATATTATACTCGCGATTTAGTACTAAACTATAATTCAGAATATGATGAATGTTTTGATGCTTTTGCTGATGCCGATTGGGCAGCAGATAAAAATGATCGTAAATCAACAACTGGAATCATTTTAAGAGTATATAATAATCCAGTTTTGTGGAAAACACAGAAACAGAAAATTGTTTCACGCGCATCAACTCACGCTGAATATTATGCATTGGCTGATTGTGTTAAACCAATTAAGATATATGAAGATAATAGTGGTGCCATAGCTCTTTCTAAAAATGGTAAATTTTGTAAAAATTCTAAGCATATTGATGTGAGCTATCATTTTATAACCGATTACGAGAATAAAGGTGTTATAAGTGTAATAAAAGTTAACACTGCTGATCAATTAGCTGATATCTTAACAAAGGCGTTAGGAAAAAACAAAATTTCAATATTTTAGATATTTAATTAATGTTAATTGAGTAGGTATAGAATTTGAGTTTTTATTTAATGTTGTTATATAATAAAATATTTGTTTAAATTTGAATATTCATGTTATGTTAAATGTGCTGATTAATTAATGCTAATAATAATTACTAGTTGTTCGCCCCGAACTGAGACCTCGCGGTAACGGTATCCCATGATTATTCATTCAATCGATACATGATAACCAAAACTGACATTATTATTATGCCCGTTTTCACCAAACATACCTAAATCATCCCCTAAGTAGGAGTCTCTTAACGTAGGTAGCTCCTAAATACAATCCTAAGTCCTAACATCCGTCCCAATATCCTTTTAGGTGTCCCGTACAGGATCGTGATAAATAAGTTGACAGAAAACATCAATCACCTAACTTATAGGTAGCCCGTAAAGGTTAGGGAACGTTAGTGAAAACATTGAATTATTATGTAGGTACTAACGAGTGAAACCGGGTTACGGGCATCTGTACAAATCGTCATCTATCGACGCGAATAGAAAATATACAATATTTAACTAAAATTTAACTAAAAAATAATTTTAATTGAATAATATGGTACAAAAAAAATTACAATACAATTATTGTATTATAATAAGTAACTAAATAATAATGGTCGACGCAAAACTGTTTTTGGGATAGGTCGTTAGTCGTAACTCGTAGTTCCATGGGAATAGTTACTGACTGCGCCATCTATTAGCATTATTGTGAAGCTATGTTGATGCTATATGAATTACTGATGTACATTAAAAATTAAATAATCTCGTTTCTTTATAATATTCATATAATTTTAGTATTTGTTGTTCAAGTACAGGATATAAGTGACCTAAAAACATAAAATCAGTTTGAAAATCCATAGCGGATTTTCTTAGGGAGCGTCTTCAAGCGAGCGTATAAAATCGCCACTTTGAAAGCCCCCCATTTCGTCAATTTTAAGGGAAAAATTAAAAAAAAAATATTTTTGTACTCAGTTCAAAATTATCTTTAAAATGATACGTAACAATTTTATGTAACGCGATATTTTTTTTTTTACTTCGCATTCGCTTCTATGAGAGCCCCCCTGAAATAAAGATTTTTATAACTTTTTAAGCCATTTTCGGCTGGAGGCCATCGGTTTACATATTATATCTAAATTTGAAGTAATTACGTTCAGTAATTCAAAAGTTATAAGGCTCTGACAGACGGACGGACGGACGGACGGACGGACGGACAAGTGCAAATCGCTCTAGTTAACTCAAAGACCTTCGCTTCGCTCGGTCGATTATATTTTAGAAATACTAAAAACTCAATCTCGTTCTTAGTATTTAGTTTTTATTGTATGTGTTGTCATGGTTACAGTAATATTTGTTTTGTCACCTTGCTGTCTAAGCTCTGAAAATTATTATGTAGCTATTTAATAAAGATGAATAAATTTATATTTTAAATTTATATTTTAACATCTATAAAAGTAGAAATAGGCTGTTTGACTTTTATGCAGAAAAACAATATAATTATACCCCCGCGTTTATAGAATATGTAAGAAATTATTCCAAATTGTTTAGAAACGTGTGCATACAAGCAAAGTCACTTCACATAAAACAAAAAATTGTCAATTCAGATAATAAAATAAAAGCAGTATGGGACATCATTGGTGATGAAATGGGTAAGAATAAGGTGCATTATAATAACTGGAGCTTAAAATTAACAACCTTGTAATTGACTCAGATATAGAAATTGCAAATACATTTGAGAACTTTTTCAAAAATATACCAGTAACCACGACCAGTTCTCTGAATTCTTCGCCAACAGAAGCCTATAATCTTCTAAGAGGCAGTGTCTCTGAGTGCAATAAATTATTTAGGTTTGAACACGTTATCCCATATGATATTATTAAAACATTTAAATCATTGCAAAATAAAAAAACAGGAGATCTATGGGGAATATCAGTTAAAATAATTCACAATATCATTGATATTATTGTGCCTTATCTTGCTTTAATTTTTAATATGTCTGTAGATTCTGGATCTTTTCCAGACCTAATGAAATGTAGTAAATTAATACCTCTTTTTAAATTGGGAAGCAAATGTGACCCGAATAACTATAGACCAATTTCAATTTTGCCAACTCTCAGCAAGATATTTGAAAAAATAATGCTCAACCAACTGCTTCTACACTTTAATTTAAATAAACTTCTTCACCCTGAGCAGTACGGTTTTAATAAGGGTCGATCAACAACCGATGCAGCCGCAACGCTGTTACAACACATATTCGATGCATGGAATAACTCACGGAATGCCATTGGTATTTTCTGTGATTTATCAAAAGCATTCGACTGCGTTGATCACGAAACCCTTTTGCTTAAACTGAGCCACTATGGTATTAAAGATGTTGCACTTAGGCTCATTGCGTCTTATCTTAGTGAACGTGTACAAAGAGTATGTGTCAATGATGTTAAATCATCCGGATCAGCCTCAGTAATGGGTGTACCCCAAGGTTCTATTCTGGGTCCATTCATGTTTTTGATTTACATAAATGATTTACCACATTTTGTCCAAAATACTTACGATATTGTACTATTTGCTGATGATACGTCTTTGAATATCTCAAGTTTCTGAATGGTTTACGCAAATAATCTACTTTTAAATGCTAAAAAAACCATGTGTGTTGAGTTTTTATTGCCTAACACCAGAACTGTCAGTAAAAGTATAAAGATATGTAATGAACCCTTGAAAATTGAGGACTCCACAGTGTTCTTGGGATTAACCCTGGACTCAAAGCTGCAATGGGGTACCCATATAGCAACACTTGCTGGCAAGCTTAGCTCTGCTGCTTACGCTGTTAGGAGGATTCGACAGTTAACTGACATAGAAACTGCAAAAATTGTTTATTTTGCATATTTCCATAGTGTTATGTCATACGGAATCTTATTATGGGGTAAAGCAGCCGATATTGGGAAAATTTTTGTATTGCAGAAAAGGGCAATTCGCGCAATCTATAATTTAAAACCGCGGGATTCCCTTCGAGAAAAATTTAAAGAAATAGGCATTCTTAAAGTAGCTTCACAATAATTATATTTATAACAACATAGTATTTGTCAGACAAAACATTGTGAATTATAAAAAAAGGGTGATTTATACGATAGGCAGGTTAGAGATCCAAACAGACTCGTGATTCCTCGATTGCGCCTCAAGAGGGTCCGAAAGACATTTGTGGGAATGGGTGTACGTTCTATAATAAAATTCCACAGTCAATCTTAGACTTGCCTTTACACAAGTTTAAGAAATCAGTTAAAACTAATCTCATGAAAAAAGCATAGTATACAATTGAAGACTATATAAATGATAAAAAAGTGTGGATATAATTCGTTCGACAGTAGGTAATGATTAACCTGTAAATTCTGTTTTTCCTCATTGTGGAAACACTGTATGTATGCATAGCATAATATCTACTATATTGTAAACTTGTTTGAAAAGAGCAACTGCCGAGTTTCTTGCTGGTTCTTCTCAGCAGGAACGGCATTCTGAACCAGTGGTAGACTCATCGACGATTCAAAAGCACTTGTAAAAAAGTTTATGTGAATAAAAAACATTTCTATTCTATTCTACTTCCTACTAATATTATAAATGTATGTGAGAATGGATGCATGGATCGATGTTTGTTACTCTTTCACACCACAACGAGTGAATTGATTTTGCTGAAACTTGGAATGGAGATAGCTCATACCCAGGATTGACACAAAGGCTACACTTTATCCTGGAAAAGTAAAGAGTTCCCACAGGAATAAAAAGACCTTAATCCACGGTAAGGTTTTTTAGGCATCATCTAGTAGGTATAATATAATATATGTACAAAAATTACAAAAACACAACTCCTCACCTGTGCATGCTTCAGCTTTCTGTGCAACCAGCCTCAGATCCAAGCATACAGTGTACATGAGCGGCAAACACCAGTTCTGTTCCTTTTGACTCTGTAGCATCTTTACCACTGCAACCACACACTGGCTCTGGTGACTGTATGCTTCCAAATATTCTTTATCATAGAGCGCCTGCAACAGTGTACTTCTAGTTAATAATAGTAACAGTATGACTCAATCTTTTTGGCAGCTGATATGTAACTGCAAGAGAAATTATCTTTTAAATGACCAAAGCTCTGTGTTCTTTTAAGAATACCGATAAACCTTTGTTTGTTTGTGGTATGAAGAAAATATATTGAAGGTTAGGCAAAAATTTTGCAAAAAGGCAGGTCTAAAGGCAGCTTTGAGAAATGTTTTAACTAAGTGTACTTTTGAGTAGACAGATAGATTTAATTTTAGCATTGGTCAATCATATAAAATCATTCATGGTACTTATTGAGATTAAAATAGAACTACTTAATAAAGAAAGTTTATGCACCTTCACACACAACAAATGACAAATAATAACTTCGTCAAGAGGTGCTAGGCAATTGCCTTCAACTAGCGACGCAATATCACTTGAGCGGAGGTTCTTGTTGGCAACATGTGCATCCCTGAGAGATAAAAGCCGAGAAAGCTCTTCTCCTTGGAAAAGTCTGTACATTCTCTCTGCTGTCTGGATATAATTATTAAGACTGCCGGTCCACATTGTGCTGTCTTCAGTCTGCACTTTTTTAGAAAGTAACTATGAAAAAGAGAAAAATCTTTGACACAAAATAGGACACAAATTATAATAAAATTGTGTGAAAGTTAAAAATAATTGACCGAGCGAAGCGAAGGTCTCTGAGTCTACTTGAGTGATTTTGCACTTGTCCGTCCGTCTGTCAGAGCCTTATAATTTCTGAATTACTGAACGTAATTACTTCAAAAGACATGTCCCAGTTCAGTTTCAAGGGTGGTATCTTATTCCGAGTGTCCATGAACTTGAACCAAACTGCCATCATGTGAAAGAGAAAAATAAATAAAATTAAACGCCATAAAAATAATAATTTTAGAATACTCGGCTTTTTTAATTAATTTTGAAAAATATCGTTTGTAAAAAATATTTTTTGATGGATGGCAACACCAAAAACTTTTTCTAATCTATTATTGATCTATCAAATCTGGCACCTGTTACTGTCACGTAAATGTCATTTTGAACCATGGAACTAGGAAATAGGTAATCTTGTCTTTTTTGGCTTTACCATGGAACTAGGAATTACGACTACGGGCTTCTTCTTCTTCTTTTTTGTGGCTCCGCGCGTCGAGCGTGACTACGGGCTTTACTATGTAAAATAATCGACATAAAAGTCGAAAATGAAATTCCTGCAATTCCTGACAATCACCTGACATTGACAACTTACATAGACAAATGATATTTTCAAGTTTTTTTAAACCGGTGTGTATTCACAAGCAAAGGTCGTTAAATGAGTCAAACATGGAACTAGGAATATGGAGTCAAAACAAAAGTCTTTAAAAAAATCTGTAAATTATTTTGATAGAAGCATTACATTAAAATCATCCTAGTTCATTAAATTCAAATTAAAAAACCAATTTTGGACAACACCTTTAAATATAATATGTAAACCTATGGCCTCCAGCCTAAAATGGCTTAAAAAGTTGGGCTCTCATAGAAGCGAATGCGAAGTAAAATATTTTTTATAGTGTTACATAGGGTTGCGGTATTATATCATTTTAAAGATAATTTGGAACAGACTACAAAAGTATTTTTTTTTTAATTTTCTATATACTTATAACTTATAAAAATTAGGGAAAAATTCCACATGTAGAAATTATTTAAAATAAAATTGAAAATAGAAAATTCAGTCTGACGAGCTGGGATTCGAACCATCGACTTTGAACTGTTAAGCGACTGCCGGAGCCACTAGGCTACGGAGACCCAATGTTGTATCGCGAAAATACCGAACACAATGCAAAATTCACATTCAACAAAAAAGTGTCCGTTTCAAAAATAAGTCGAGTGTCGGTTCCTTAATTTTTTCCGTCTAGCCTCCTTCCGCACCGCGCGATAAGGAATTTACGTTCCAATATATTAAGGAAACTAAATTATTTAATTTTTAATGAGCTGCAGTATTTTTAACAGAACTTCACAATGATGTCAATAGATGGCGCTCTCATCTCATATTGCAAACGCAGCTTTACGTAAACTATTATTATTTTGTATGACAAGTACTAATAAATATAATAACATATCATTCAATTAAAATTATTATAATCCTATTCCTATTATATTTATATTTTACATTTTATATTTTATTTTATATAATATTATAAATGCGAAAGTTTGTCAGGATGGGTGTTTGGATGGATGGATGGATGTTTGGATGGATGGATGGATGTTTGTTACTCTTTAACGCGACAACGAATGAACCGATTTTGCTGAAATTTGGCACAGACATAGATTATAGTCTGGAATAGCACATAGGCTACTTTATATCCCGGAAAAGCAAACAGTTCCTGCGGGATAGCATCGCTATTTTTTAGGCATTTGTCCTTCAAAATACGCGCAACGGAGTTACAGATTAACGTGGTTTTTTGGATAGGCATAGTTGATGACTTGAAAAGTGACAAAGGCTACTTTTTATCCTGTGAAAGCAAACAGTTCCCGCGGGATATTAGTGTGCTACTTTTCACATATTTATCCTTAAAGTATGCGCCAACGGAGTAACAGATTGACGTGGTTTATTTGATAGGCATAGTTGAGGACTTGAAAAGTGACAAAGGCTACTTTTAATCCCGGGAAAACAAACAGTTCCCGCGGGATATTCGTATGCTACTTTTCACATATTAATCCTTCAATTATGCGCCAACGAAGTTACAGATTGACGTGTTTTTTTGATAGGCATAGTTGAGGACCTGAAAAGTGAAAAGGCTACTTTTTATCCCGGGAAAATAAACAGTTCCCGCGGGATATTCGTATGTTACTTTTCACATACTTATCCTTCAATTATATGCGCCAACGGAGGTTTAGATTGAAGTTTTAGATTGTTTTTTAGCACAGGTAAAGTTAAGGGACTGAAAAGTGACAAAGGCTACTTTTTATTCCGGGAAAACAAACAGTTCCCGCGGGATATTCGTATGCTACTTTTCACATATTTATCCTTAAATTATGCGCCAATATGCATGCATGCATACATGTATGTATGTATGTTTGTGTGTATGTATGCATGTATGTATGTATGTATGTATGCATGCATGAATGAATGTATGTATGTACTTATGTATGTATGTATGTATGCATGCATGCATGTATGTTTATATGTATGTGTGTATGCATGTATTTATGTATGTTTGTATCCTCCTCCTACTAACTATAAATACATTAACTATATCCTATCCTACTTATTATTACTCATATTATCCCACTAATATTATTAATGTGAAAGTTTGTGAGGATGGATGTATACGGATGTATGTTTGTATAGATATATCTATAATAGATGTAGTATACGGATGGAGGGATGTATGTTCTCTGAGATAGGGGTTGAACTATTTTGACTGTTTAACTCCATAACTTCGTTAAATTTAAACTAATTTTTATTATTATTTTAACCAACTTCAAAAAAGGAGGAGGATATCAATTCGACCGAATCTTTTTATATGTATGTTCACCAATTACTCGAAGACACCTGAACACCGATTTGGAAAATTCTTTTTTTGTTTCAAAGGGTATACTTCCCAGGTGGTCCCATTTAAATTTTATCGAAAGCAGTCGAGCGGTTTAAAAAAAATCTACAGTAAATTATATACTTTGTAGTGGCGCGGGCGTTTAAATCAGGGTTCGAAAATATCCGATATTTATTATAAATATCAAAATATCAGATATTTATGATATATATCCGATATATATCAAGTTTGATATATATCAATTTTGTATGAAAGCCATATTAATATTTTATTGTATTATTTATGAATACTATTTGCATATGTGCATACACATACTAAAATTATGAAAAAAAACTAAAATGTTTTAATGTTTTATTTATTTAGGTACTTAAAATCAGACAAATGAAACCAAAACATAAAATTTTATTTTAGATCAGGCAAAATCAACTAAAAACATAAAATCATATACATGTATATCAAAAACGCAACTCAAAAACATAAAACTTTTTTTATTAATTCTAATCAGTCAATGGTCATACCTACAATTATGTAACAAACCAAATTAAAAAAAATCCATTGATATATATCATCGAACCCAGTTTGATATATATCGGATATATATCGTGATATATATCCATTGATATATATCCTCGAACCCTGGTTTAAATGTATGCTCCCGGGACAAAAGTAGCCTATGTTATTTTCCAGGTCCTCAACTTTACCTGTGTAAAAAACCACATTTACTATATGCACTTGCACTTTATATGGTGAAATATTAAAACTGCGAAAGTGCATTGGTTTGTCCTTCAATCACGCCCCAACAGAGCTACGGATCAACGTGATTTTTTGTAGGGGTACCTATAGTTGAGGACCTGGAGTGTAACAGGCTACATTTTATCCCGCAACGTCAAAGAGTTCCTGAGGCATTTTAAAGGCTAAGTTCACGCAGACGAAGTCGCGGGCATCAGCTAGTATATTCAGATATCAAACATCAAAAAACTTCACGTCGCGATGTGAAGTTTTATGCACTGTTGTTTTTGCATGTTTTCTGATCGTGTCGATAGACAACGCAATAATTTGAATGTGAATGAATGTTTCAAAAAACTATACTTAAGTACCCTAGGTACTTAAGTATAGTTTTTTGAAACTAGTGAAGTGCGACAAGTATAACTTGGCGCAGCTGTGCTCAACATTACTATTGCCATTGTATAGAACATGAGACTAAATTTGGGAAAAAACATTTTTAATTTACACAATAAACGCAACAGCACACAACGAGATCCAATAGTGAATTTTCAAGATGGCCATGGGCCCATGGAGTATAAAAATTGGATGACCGAATTAGTTCCTCAAAACGCCCACGCCAACTTATACTTGTGGCACTGTACCTATTGATACCTGATTTCACTATAATTCCCTAACCTTTACGGGCTACCTATGTTAAGTTAGGTGACGCTTTCTGTCAACTTTGTTATCACAAACTTAAGGGACAACTAATGGTGAAAATTACATTGGGATGTTAGGATTGTATTTAGGGGCTACCTACGACGTAAGTGACTTCTACTTAGGGGATGATTTAGGTATGGTTGGTGAAAACATTTTGATAGTCATGTATCTATTGAATGAATAATAAGTAATTATGGGAAATCGTTACCGAGGGCCTCAGTTCGGGGCGAACCACTAGTATTTACACAAGGATTATGTTAATATAATTATTATAAGTAGGCAGAAATTTATACACGTACTTGGGCGAAAATGAAAAATCAATAACACAGATTAGGTACTAGAGTGGTACTAGATCAATAAATCGATTGAGGCATCTGAGGAAGTGAGGACCCCGGGGCCCGGACCACAGAGTACAGACAGAATGGAAAGAATACATTAGAGTTTAGACCAAGGAACGTAGTACTCGTTTGTATATTAACTTCATCGCATGGACGTAATAAACAAACAGGACCGAGTAATCGCAGCTGAAAAGCGAACCGAGCGAGATAGTTAGTACAGAGGCCGTGTGTCCCTTTCTAACAGGGTGACAATAAGATTTTCGATATTTGAGACAAATTCAATCTTGCAATCTTCCTATTAATTAGTTTATTATAAACACAGTTATTGAAGTTTTTCATTAGCAATGGAAAATTTCTTAGGGATTAGGGATGGATTACGAAATAAATAGTACAAGTACACGGTATCGATTTGTCCAGTCATAGTGAGTACATTGCTAGATATTATAATGACTGGTCATGTGTAGATAATGTGATAAATTCATCACTAATTTCTCTGGATATTAATCATAATAGCTGGCCAAAGGCACTCAAAGTAATAAATACAGCCCCACTTCCCCTCCCGCGCCTTATTCCGTTGCCGTACGATCGGTATATTTACCAAAATCTTAGGTTAGGTCAGGGTTGTACAGAAATATTCAGGTGTCCACTTGGCAGGGCACTTAGGTTCTATTGGTGTGAAATGAAAAATTAAAATAATGAAAATTGTAATAATAATAATAATAATGTGATGTCAGCATACGATATATTTTTTCTCCGTTACATTTTCGCCGAAATAATTATTATACAACCGATCTCAACAGAATTTTAGATTTAATTTAATAAAGGACATGGCCAATTTCTCTATGGGCGTTCGAACTTAGTGTACACCAATGACTTTTGGTGTTATAAATTCGTTATTATAGGCACATTAAATTGCTATAAATAAAAAACTCACAGAACTTGTCACAACAACAGACTAGACGTAAACATGTAAGAGTACAGATTTTGATTAAAAAACTTAAGGCGCTTTAAAATAGCGAACAGTTGCGAATTATTACAGTAAACTGATATGGTTTTAGTAATAATAAGTATTTAAACAAGTTAAAAGCCACCTTCTCATCAGAAAATATGATGCATGCTGTTAATATCGCACACCATATATAAAAATAAATCAGAATAAGTTTTTTCTACTCCAACTTCATAACTGTGTTTGAGCAATGTTTATCCAACGCGAAAGTCTTGTTTGATAATGTGCTGAAAGCGAGGATATGTGATGCCTTTGCAACCTTTGCGTGGCTACTCCGCAGTTGATGCACCTCATAATGATCACAAAACAAATCTAAAACGCAATGCAAATCAGAGTCCAGTGTTAATAGCAAGGTAATCGAGTGGTAGAAGGTATCAGTCCGTAGAGATAAGCAGGGGTCAAAAATATTAGAAAATAATTGCAAAAACACAAACACAGTAGGTAGTAGGTACAACGAGCGCAAGCGCAACGAAGAAACGGCGATACACTCAACTATCATTAATTGACGTTTGACATAGACTATGACACATTGTCAAACACGTGAACGCGTTCCGTTTTATGTATTAAGTTGCAGAATGTGGGAATGGAAATAAATAATACTCATTTTTACATAGAACATTGTTATTTAATACAATATTGTTTTATTTTTCATTTATTGAATGCAAAAAGTATCAATAAAGACAGTTTGGATATGAATAAAATGCTCTTAGTAAAAGCATTTGTCATCCAAATAACGTGTCTACATAAGTAATACGCATGGTAAGGAACGTCCATTATTTTCTACAGATTTCTCTATGTTAGTTATGGCGGAAGTTGACGAATTCATCTTGTATTCCTTTTTATTGTGAAATAAAAACTGACAAGTTCAGAGAGGTTAAAACTACTTAATAATTCGTCTTTCTATTTTTAATATTTAATATTAAGCACTATGTATGTGTACGTGGAATGTACTTTTTTGGCCATCTCCTTTACCATACTAAAAACTAATTAGAAGAACCAAAACCTAATTAGAAGACTACCTTTGCTTAGCGTTTGTGGACTATGAGAAAGCCTTCGATTCGGTGGAAACTTGGGCTGTGTTGAGGTCGCTGCAGAGATGCCGGATTGACTACCGGTATATCCAAGTGTTGAAGTGCTTGTATGAAAACGCCACAATGTCAGTACGTATACAGGACCAGACTACGAGGCCAATCCACTTGCAGCGTGGAGTGCGACAGGGAGACGTTATCTCCCCGAAGCTCTTTACCGCTGCGTTGGAGGACGTCTTTAAGCTTCTGGATTGGAACGGGCTTGGCATCAACATAAACGGCGAGTACATCACTCACCTGCGATTTGCCGATGACATAGTAGTCATGGCAGAGACTCTGAGAGACCTCAATACAATGCTCAATGATCTCAGCAGGGTTTCTCAACAGGTGGGCCTGAAAATGAACATGAGCAAGACGAAAATCATGTCCAATGCTCATGCACCGCTCCACCCAGTAATTGTTGAGAACTCTGCACTCGAAATTGTCGACGAGTATATTTACCTGGGACACACAGTCCAGCTAGGTAGGTCCAATTTCGAGAAAGAGATCAACCGCCGAATCCAACTCGGCTGGGCAGCGTTCGGGAAGCTCCGAGATGTCTTCTCGTCCAAAATTCCTCAGTGCCTGAAGACTAAAGTCTTCGAACAGTGCGTGTTGCCAGTGATGACTTACGGATCCGAGACATGGTCGCTAACTAAGGGCCTCATAAGTAGGCTCAGGACCGCTCAGCGGGCGATGGAGAGAGCTATGCTCGGAGTGTCCCTGCGGGATCGAATCAGAAATGAGGAGATCCGTAGGAGAACCAGAGTCACCGACATAGCTAAGCGAGTCGCGATACTGAAGTGGAAATGGGCGGGGCACATAGTTCGAAGAGCTGATGGTCGTTGGGGTCCCAAGGTGCTGGAGTGGCGACCCCGCACCGGGAAGCGCAGTGTTGGCAGACCCCCCACCAGGTGGACCGACGACATCAAACGAGTCGCAGGGAGCCGCTGGATTCAGGCGGCGCAAGACCGAGGCCTGTGGAAGTCCATGCAAGAGACCTTTGTCCAGCAGTGGACGTCTATCGGTTGATAAAGAAGAAGAAGAAGAAACCATGAAGAAAATTAAAATAGCCCGAAATATAACTGACACAAGCTGTCAATAGATGCCATATGATGAATACAAAAGAAATTAATAGCCTTCAACGGTTGGGTCATGCCGGTCTTGATGTATTCCTTCGGCATAATCAGGTGGACTCAGACTGAGCTTGACGCCCTGGCACAGACCTTATAATACTGACGTACAGATACTCCATCAGGAACAAAGAAACGAAACACTGTTAAATTGCTCGGGTGGACCACCCGATGGCTAAAACGGGAATTAATGGCGCTGTTGTAGCGAGCAGCTTCATAACAGTTAATATGATTACAATTAGATGGCGCTCTAGGGAACAGTTTGATCGAGCCCCGATAGATGACGTTCTTTTGTTGTCGTTGCAGTTATGAAAACGCTAATAGATGGCGTATGCAAGTACCTACAATAGAATATTCGGAAGTGTTTGTATTTTTTTCACAGCGATATCGTTCTAACATGAATGGAAATAGTGTCTATTTTCGTATACGATATACCTAGAACGTATTGCGAGGTTGCCAGCTCGGACAATATCACAATTATTTCGTTTTTCGCAATTTCGCAAGATAGTAAGAAAATAGGCAAAATAGGATTAGCGCAGATGTGGCGCAGATAATATATGGCGCAGTATTCAACTTTTTAGGTCAATGTACCTACTTATCACTACATAGTATAAAACAAAGTCGCTTCCCGCTGTCTGTCTGTCGGTCTGTCTGTCTGTCCCTATGTATGCTTAGATCTTCAAAACTACGCAACGGATTTTGATGCGGGTTTTTTTAATAGATAGAGTGTTTCAAGAGGAAGGTTTTTATGTTTATAACATGCATAATATAGTAGAGAAACACTGATAATTTTAGAGGTTTTTAATGTGATGTCGTAAATAAACACATTTTTTTGCGCTTACATTGCAAACGCTGGCTGAACCCTACCCTACCCTAGATAGATCAAAATAATGTACTACAGCAGTATTATAAGGTCTGTGACTACAGTATTGTACACCTTAAAAAGGTCTACAAAAAAGTCCGCGAAGTTATATAACTATGTCTATCTCTTAGGGATAACTCACAATAACCATTTTTTAGCCTTTAGGTACTTTTTACGAGAAATAATGGCTTATTTACGAAGCGATTTTAAGCAATACAGTATTAATCCTTATTCCATTATGTACCTTAAATAAATTGTGCATTTAATATAGATCAATATGGCCCTTTAGAGCATGTAGCATGTTTATATAGGATTTGACTGAAATTTGGAATGGAGATAGCCTGCTAAATTATATCCTGACTTAACACATACTTAGCCTACATTTTATCCCATTTACCTATTTAAACATCGCGGACGAAGTCGCGGGCGTCAGCTAGTTAAATTATAAAAACTACGTGAAATGCAAGTTAGCGACGACATTTGGTAGTTTACGAGTTACGACCGACCCCTTGTCTAGTCGGCGACCACTTGATTTAATACGAAAAACTAATAATACTTAAAATAATTTAATTATTGAAAATAACAAAACGTTCATATTTATTATAGTTTTTAGTGCCATAATATTATTCATCATATACCTACCAATCATACATTTACGAATTATACATAAAATCAGCCATTTTTTTTTCATGATGTGAAAAAAAAACATTATTGAACTTAACCTGCAATCACAATAATAATAAAACTTCTATGTAAGTACCTAATTTTAGCAGACATGTATTATAACTATAATTTTCAATTAAGGGTCCGGCGAACATAGTTCGCAACTCCAATTATTCAAGGCGCGTGCAAAAATCGGCCGGTATATTGCTATCTCTATTTGGCTGAGAAAGGCGGCTCCATGCTTGGTGCGACAGCAATATTTAGCGTCCGAATTTGTTAAACATTTGGTCTTTTTCCGTAAATACCAAAAATGATGAATGAAAATTTGTTGTGTTTTTCACTTCGTGTTGTTATTTTGTAACTTAACAATATAAGCTATGTTCCTGAGCTAAGATATCGTTGGTTTTATTATGAAACAAATAAGAAGAAAACATGCCATTTACGTCGTAAAAATATGCAAAACGCAATTCGTTTACATTTATCTCATCAAAAAACCATTTCGACTTACCCCCACTCACCTTACTTATTATATTATTTAATTACCTACTCTTATATTATATAACTATACCTACGTATTTCCACATATTATAAACATTACCTCTATACCTGCCGACTGCGCGCCCTAAAATTTAGGGGGTTGCGTGGTTGGCGCGGGGAGAACATCTCGCTCCGCCCAGAACCTCAAGGCCGTTGGGAAATATAGGAGCCTTAAATGTTTTCTACACCGCGCCGCCCGCCACCCGCCCGCCACCTCTCACCGCGCCGCCTCGCGCGTTCATTTTCATGATTCATCATTACAACTTACAAGTAGAGCCGTCGTAAACCATCGTTCGATTCGATAATAATCGTAATTAATAAATTCATCACACTGTCTTTCTTCACCGAGCCCCGAAAAGGCCGATAACAATGATTGTGAAGAATTTCGACATAACGCCCAAAAGTGGTCAGATTCGGAAGATGGAAATGATTCTAGTAAGGTTACGGGCTGTACAGTTAAATTAGCATTGCAGAAAACATCCAATGACGTCGGTATAATGGTATCATTCAACAATGAAAATTTTGAAAACATAAAGATGGGTAACACGCTTATTGGTCAGTTTGTTGCAAAAGAGCTAGAAAAATATGAAGGCGGTAAGCGCTATGAAAAAATAAAAGATATAATTGAGGTCTTTCAGAAATAAAACAATGCGTAGATAAACTGTTAAATTAAAAGTTTAATTAACAAAATAATTCAAGTGTTTTCTTCAACTGTGTTAATGTTTAGAAATTATTTTAAGTAGATTTTTTAAGTAGAAATGTCATAAATCATAAATAATCAATGCTTGATGTTGTTTAGGCATAATTATAATAATCAATCAAAATTTGTGGTATAGTGGGCAAATAAACTGTCCTGAAAATATAATTTAAGCTTACGAACTATTTATTAAGAATACAGGTACCAATGAGGACTGACTGAATTAAAATAATTAATAAATATTATTTGATAATAAACAGTAGTTTTCTTTATACAATCACGTACAATTTTGAACTTTTAATCCGGTAAGGCCTACCTCAGTGAAAAGTGAAAACAGAAGGTTTTTTTTAACCGACTTCAAAAAAAAACAAGGTTTACTGATTAATTTGATTTAACTAAATCTACACTGGTTCGGAATTGCCACTTAACCTAGCCAGAAAGAACCAGCAAGAAAACTGGGTGGCATCTACCCTTTAGTTTAAACTACCCATAAGGCCCATATTACAGTGGTTTATCATCAAAGGGCACAACTATGTCTCTAATTTGATTTGTAAATTCTCAAATGACTTTAATCAGACGTTAAACCAGTGAGCTTTTACGACAGTAACATATTAAATCATTGCGTTAAACAACACATTAGGACTTCCATCCTATTCTAGTCTTCCTCGGCATGTCCTCGGCTTCCAATCTCGATCGTCTGTCTAAATCTAAACCATCTAAACGGTGTGAACTACGTCGCAAATTTCTGAAACTCATAATATTGTGTTTTAATGTGTACTAATAACTTATAATAGCTTCTTATATTTTAAACTAGATGATGCCCGCGGCGCCGCCTGTGTGGATTGAGGTTACTTGGTTCCCGCGGGAACCGAGGATTTTTCCGGGATAAAAAGTAGCCTATGTCCTATTCCAGGGTATAATCTATCTCCATTCCAAATTTCAGCCAAATCGGTTCAGTAGTTACGGCGTGAAAGCGGAACAAACATACAAACAAACTCACTTTCCCATTTATAATATTAGTAAGGATATTAGGATATTAGGATTAGGATATCCAATCGTTCATATTTTCACAAAATAATTTTACTTTAATTTTCATAATTAATAGAAAAAAAAATTGGGAAACTTGTCTATGCGAGTCCTACACGCAAAATGGGGGATCTGTACCTTTAAACTATAAAATGATATAAGAAACACGTACCATCGATAACGACATACTGCAGATGATAAGTTTAAAGATTTTGTAACGGAATTTAAAATAAAATAAGAAATGTAACCATCAACATATCGATCCAATTTATTATTTGTTTTGAAGAATTCTTAATTTAGATGCAGACTGTAAAGATTTTTTCCGACTTTTACAAAAGTCGTGAATCTTAACTTCCATTAATTTCCTAATTAGGTAATCAAAATGATCAAGGTTATGGTAGTGAGTATGGAAGTTTATTTTATTTTTAAAATTATTCATCAAGTTAGATATTACATTACTTTTATGTAATTGGTCAATATTTTCCTGAAAACAGTCTAACATTTTATCAACTAAATTAACTAAATATTCAGTGGGAGATTTAAGTGTTGGCACTGAAATATTGGAGTATGTTTTGTTGATTAACAGTAATTGTTTTTTATCATTTAAATCAACTTGATTGTTCAATAATATTTTTTTACAATCTGAACAATCAAATTTATCTATGCAAGATTTACCTATCCACCCAGCAAAATACACAACAGATCACGTTTCTAATGATAAATTTTGTTGAGACTGCGTAATTTCTATAATATTGCTACTTTGAGTTAGGATTGGAAGTTCTGTTAAAGGGCCTTCAATATTTTCACCTATAAAACCTTGTTGCATTGATGTTGACGGTATGGAATCACACTGTCGTGTATTTTCTTGGTTTGTAGTGGCTGTAGGTAGGAACAAATCCTGATCTGATTCACAATTTGTTTTTTCAAATGTCATCAAGTTATTTAACAAATTGGAACGAAACGTTGATCGTAGTGATCTTGATGTGGGGTTTCTATTGCAACCTCCTTTTAATCTGTAAATTCCAAACAAATTTTCAATTACGTCTTGATTTAATCGATATGTTAATAAAAATTTATTGCCAGTGCCCGGTGTAAATTCTTCAGCAGAGAGTTGAAGAACGGCATTAATTGTCTGAACCATACCATCAAAACAAGGGGGGCGAGTTAGCTGCCGTTCATTTTTGTTATTAATTGTTATTTTTTGTAATTCACAAAAAGTTTTTTTGCCTTTAATCAAAGTTAGATTTACTTCCGAGTTTCGGTTTTTTGTGATCGCGCATCTGTACGGATTTCTATTAAATTTATTTTTAGAATTAAGGCAATCAAATAAATCATTACAGAGATTAACAAAATGAGCTGTGTGTTGTGCAGTGTCGTTATTCAACTCTCCACTTTGGATGGCAGTTTGAATTGCCGCTGACACAGATTTACTTAAAACTTGTGTGGCGAGCTTGACTTTCATTTTTTGAAAATTATTAGGGCTTATGTGCGCAGCTGAGAGCTTATGTACAGATTTGCTTTTATTATTTTGATCTGTATTATACACATAAACTATGTCGGAAAAGGAAATTTGATTTCCATTTAAATAAAAATTATTATTAATTAAATTAGTCCTCACATTTTTTATCAAATGTGGGACATCAAATATTGCAAAAATTTTACGTCCATTTAAGAAATAAAAAGGGTAATTAATAGTGGCACCTAAATCTTTAATTACTTTTACGTTTGTCGTTGCTTGATCGCAAACAGTTGCTTTAGGTAATAAACCTGATTCAAACAATTTACTAATTACATTCTCAATTATTGTTTTTAATTTACTGGACTCAATAGTTCTTGACCCCAAAAAGTATGCTACTGGGATCTTCCAATTAATATAAAGGCCCCTGGCAATAAATACTAACGCGTATTTAGCTTCTTTTCCATTTCTCTCACCATTACCAAAATCTTCAAACCCTTCAATTAAATCATATTTTGATGTGTACTCTAAATTAGTCATGATGCTCATTTCATCAAAACATACTACACAAGCACGCTCTTTAATAGATTTATGTAAAAATTTATTTTTAATATTCTCAAAAACTTCTTCGTTAATACCAGGTACACAATTGGTTTCTTGTAACCAACGCTGTATTGACGTTATAGAAGCTAAGACAGTCCCCGATTTTAACATGTATTTATACGCAGCAGGTGATTTATAATACAAGGACATGCAAAATTTTTTCTCTTCTTCAGTCCAACTTGTCCTAGGTTTTTTAAATTGCATCAAAGCTAATAACTTGCTCGATTCACTTCTAAATTTGTGTTTTGACAAATCTACAATATTCTTATTTATAGCCCTATGTCTCAAATATTTATTTTTCATAATAGAACGTCTTAATTTGTTATTGGTGTCTTTTAATAAAGTTTTTAGTTTCTTACATCTAGGTGTATCTGTATACTCATCTTTTTCCCGTGTCCGTCTTTTCTTAGGTGTGCTCCAAATCAGTTCCTCATGTGATTCGTCAGCTGTGTCGACTGCGACTTCGTGAAATCGTCGCTTATTACTATATACCTTTTTAGGTGTTAGAACCTTTAGATCTGGTGATCCTACAAATAATAATAACGAAACAAAAAAGTGATCCAACCAACCTTTAAAAACACTAATAAATTTTAAGAGTCGAGTCAAAAATGAGGACTAGAAAAACTCTAGGTTTTATAATAACATTAAAGTCATTAAATAAGGCCATGAACTGAATATAATGTGAAAACGTAATTTCGGGTGTAAAAAAAGCCGTGGTAGCCGAGTGGTTACACACCGCGGCCCCGACGCCCGATTAGGAGAATCGGGCGTCGCGGGTTCGAGCCTGGCACGACCGATGACTTTTCGGAGTTATGTGCGTTTTAAGAAATTAAATATCACTTGATTTAACGGTGAACGGTGAACGGGTAACATCGTGAGGAAACCTACATACCTGAGAGTTCTTACTGTTCTCAGAGGTGTGTAAAGTCTACCAATCCGCATTGGGCCAGCGAGGTGGACTATGGCATAATCCTTCTCGTTCTGAGAGGAGACCCGTCTTCAGCAGTGAGCCGTCAATGGGTTGATGTGGTGGTGGTGTGGTTTTTGTGTACATGTGTGTGGGTGTGAGTGAGTGTGTGTTTGGGCTATAATATCTGTGGTTTGGGTGTGTAAAGGGCATTGAAAGAATATTTGTTACAATAATTAAAAATTCAAAAAATTTTAGTTCAGGTTTTTTGAAACTATAAATTTAAATGCCTAGGTACCTGGAGAAGGAGTTCGTGAATGTTCATGAGGTTGCCTTTGTAGGTTGGTGTCATCATAATTCACTGTAAAAAAAATTCAACATTGTTAAAGAAAATAACCTCTTCATTTTGCATTCAAAAGGTTACATCTTTAAAATTTTAAAAAATTTTGTTCAGATTTTTTGAAACTATAAATTTAAAAAATGAATAGGTACCTGGTGAAGGAGTTCGTGAATGTAAACCATGAGGTTGTTGAGAATTCAGATATGGTTCGGGTACAGCTGATGGTGTCAGGAGTTTTCTAAAGCCATTCTGAATTATGTGTTTTGCATCAAAGTGATCAATACATATGCGTTTATTTTCCAAACACTTAGGAGGTAGATGGTCAATAGTCATGTTGCCTGAAACAAACTTATTCATGTTCAGATGTACAGGCAAAAATAACAGTAGCAATATTCAGACTGTTTTAAATTCAGTTATATTGTAAAACATTTTACTTGGCAGATAGACAGAAGGACGAACTATTTATTATACAAGAAATATAACGGAAATTTAAAAGGAAATTGGTTTTTAGTGCTCAAATTTCAATATATTATATATTATTGAAATTGAATTAACACGTATTTTTTATTTTTTAGTTTTGCTTAAAAACACCAATATTTTATCATAGATATTTACGTCCAATATTATCGTCGAATATTTCTATTATTATTTCCTCTTTAAGTTGCCTGGTAGAGATCGTTTCTTAGCGATAAGGCCGCCTATTGTACAGCTATTTCCGCCTATTGTATATTATATATATAAAACAACTTATTCCACGCGGACGAAGTCGCGGGCATCAGCTAGTATATTATATTCTTATACTGTGCCATAGTGAAAAAATTCTGTTTTGTTATTATAAAGTCTGTGGTTATACTTTAAATTTATCATTCGAGGGGATGCGTGATTGGCGCGGGGAGAACATCTCGCTCCGCCCAGACCCTCAAGGCCGTTGAGAAATACACGGGCCTTAAGCAATTCAAGTTTGATGATGAAACGCGAGGAAAGTTAGGTATATAGCAAGTGTAGAAAAAAAACACCATTCTACAGCTAGCAACAATAGATACGTTATACTTACTTTATGTGTTTCTACTACTATAAGATCTAGATTATATAAGATCTAGATTCTATGGCAATCATTTAAGTCTGTAAATTTTAAAAACCCGACTCCAAGTTCCTAATTAGGTACATTTAAATATATGATATATATTCTTGTAATCTCCTTTTAATTCCCTTCATTTTGATACACCACTCGATAGGTTTGGATATGTAATATATTTTTTTGAATGACTTACATTTTGGTGCCAAAAACCCAGCATATTGATATATTTTTTTTTAAAACCTATCTAAGAACACTTGGGTAGCTGAAACGAATCTACTCGTAACAATGCCTCAATCGTCAAAATCCATCCAGCTGTTTGGAAGATACCTACGAGGTAATAAAGAAATTGCGCGAAAAACATAACCCTTCTTGCAGTCGGGTAATAAGAATATAGCATATTGTGATATATAGGTAATATGGAATGCAATGTACACTGAAAGCATTTTAATTATGGGAGATATCTATTAATATACTTAAACCATTAAATCATAGATTTATATAGGTCGTCGCTCGCGCTCCGACTATTACTGTATAGTCATTGGTCATAGATATTATAATAGTTAATGTGTGCTGTTAGTGTTATGATAAATGCATATACGTCGTGGAAAAATAATTACTTACCGCTATTTTCCAGCCATTTTTTTAAACGATTTGCGTCCATCGATGGAAATTTAAACATGGTTTTTTCACCATTTACCGATGAGCAGTTGTAATACTTATGAACATTTGTATTTATACGCTTTATTACGCTTGTGTGTTTCTTGCATTTTGTTAAACTGTGTCACAGGGTTAAACACAAATAATTACTTATCAATATTGTTGTTTTGAAAATAAAACGACTATAACTTTTATGTAGTTAAAAGCGCGGTCGAGTTCAAAGACCAAAGAGAATGGACATTGGGGAATATTCAGTGTGACCACTTTTTAATGAGGGAATCTACCAAAGACACTGCTAAATCTACTGAAATATACTAGGTCGCATTTTAAATACATAAATGTATGATTCTGCGAATGCAAACGCCTAAATAAAAATGTTGTTGTTATTATGTTGTCATTATAGGAGCAACTTAAAAATGATTGAAAGACCTAGGTATTTTATAAAAATTGTATTTATCTATTGGACAATTAAATTCAATTTGCTATGCCCACAGTACGTCAGTATTATAAGGTCTGTGCCCACAGTAACGTTCATTCAATAATAAGGGAATCCCCCAAATCACTTTCAAGTGTTGCCAACTGTAAAATTAAGTAAAACTTTTTGGACATGGATGCCTAATATTCTTTGATAGCGAATTAATAGCAAAACCTACTGATGTGTTTCTCATTAATTCTACTAAATTCTACTCAGACATTAAAATATCCTACTAGATTATCGTCTTATTTGCTTCAAATCTACTATAAAAGATGAAATCTACTAAAAGTGGTCACACTGGCAATATTGCTTTGTCATCGACGGGGATCGTAAAACCACAGGCAAAACATAGATGTTATAATATCTGTGGTTAGGGGATTAGGTAATACGAAATTTAAAAATAACTCTGAAACGTACCAATAGTATTATAATACATGTGAAAGAACCAAAATAAACATATAAATTAAATGAATAAATAAAATAAAATATCAATTTTTTAATAAGCGCCATCTGTTAATCTTCTGATCTATAATTTTTAAAGCGCCATCTGTTAACCTAACTATTCATAATTTCATCTTGCAATGTAGTTCAAATAATTGCCGCTTGTCGCTAGTAAGCTGAATTTCATGAAATAAATCTCAAATCGCTACCTCTAGCGCCCTCTATTGACAGACTCTACTACTACTTTTTCTGCACTTAGCGTTGGTGACCCTGTGCCCCAGGGAAGCCCAAATATCGATTTTGAACGAAATCAGTCCAACAACAAAGAATTTCAATATGGCGGTCACTTTTTAAAATTTTGGCATCTATTTCCTCTTTCTTGACCCAAGAGAAGCCTAAATATCGAATTTGAACGAAATCGGTCGTATAACAAAGAATTTCAATATGGCGGTGACTTTTTAAAATTTTGGCAACCATTTCCTCTTTCTTGACCCAAGGGAAGCCTAAATATCGATTATGAACGAAATCGGTGGAATAACAAAGAATTTCAATTTGGCGGTGGCTTTTAAAATTTTGGCATTTATTTTTTCTTTCTTGACCCCTGGGAAGCCTAAATATCGATTTTGAACGAAATCGGTCTAATAACAAAGAATTTCAATATGGCGGTGACCTTTTTTGGGTGTAGAAGAAGATTGATATCATGGTTGAGCTAGCAATTAAAATATCGATGCCATCATCGAACATCCCTACGCAAACAACAATTTATATAGGCTTTCGCCTCCTTACGGATCCGAAAGGATGCGTACGCATCCTTTCGGATCCGTAAGGACGCGATCCTTACAAGTGTGTCAAACCATCGGCATAAATGCGAATCGATCCTCACAGATGTGGTTCCACCCTTATATATTCTTTGCTTACTTTAAACCATGGAATTAGGAATTACGACTACGTCTAATTCCATAGTCCTCCTAGTTCCATGCTTTAATCAAAGTGCAACTTTTCTTTTGACCTATGTATTCTGTCGACTCTGTCGTCTGTGGTGATATTATTATTTGCATCGCGCTATTTTAAAAATAATTATATAAAGTTAAATTATGGATGAAAGTGTTGCTTTAGATTCGTCTAAACAAAAAGATTTTGTGAAATCTGTAAGAGGCATAAAGAAATTACTTAAGGTACGTTAATTTAGGACAGTAGAAATCCAATTTAAGGTTATATTTCTACATTTATTATTAATTTTTATTTTGCCTTCTAGAAGAATAAAAAGCCCGGAAAGACTGAAGTAATAAAAGAAGCGACTGAAGTATTAAAAGAGAAAAAAGATGAAGTTAAAAAGGAAGGAAAAGTTATAAAGCGTAAAAATCGAGGTTTAGTGTATTTATCTCATATTCCACATGGCTTTTATGAGGTTAGTAATCCTCTTGATACTAAATTTTCTGTACTTAAGTACTAGTGTTACGTTCCCTCAAATATGGTTGAGTGAAGCAATGGCTGGGTCATGCGTCATGCTCGTGAATGGGTTCCACCGGCGGGTATGGGGTTACTTTCTGTCTGCCTGTCATAACATGTGTTGAATTATAATTAGGTATGCTTTTGTGGAACTTCCCCTCATTGTGGAAACACTGCATACATAGCATAGTATCTATTATATTGTAAACTTGTTTTGAAAAGAGCAACCGCCGAATTTCTTGCTGGTTCTTCTCGGCAGGAAGGGCATTCCGAACCAGTGGTCTCATCAACAATTCAAAAGCACTTGTAAAAAAGTTTATTTGAATTTAAACATTTCTTTTCTATTCTATTCTACTTCTACTAATATTATAAAGAGGAAAGATTTTTTGTTTGTTTGTACCGAATAGCCTCTGAAACTACTGGACCGATTTTAACCATTTTTTAACCTATAGAAAGCTAAATTATCAAGAAGTAACATAGGATATAATTTATTTTCAAAAAAATTAGAGATCCTTAAGAAAATTGCAATAATGTAACCCAAAGTAGCAAAATTTACTAGCTGATGCCTGCAAACTACAAAGTGCACTTCTAACTAAGTGCACTTTGTAGTTTTTTACCTTTTCTCAGCTTAGCTGCTGAATGATTTTGACAAAATTTGGCACAGAGACAATTTTCGACCGAGCGAAGCGAAGGTCTCTGAGTTTACTAGAGCGATTTGCACTTGTCCGTCCGTCCGTCTGTCTCAGCCTTATAACTTCTGAATTACTGAACGTAATTACTTCAATTTTAGATATGATATGTAAACCGATGGCCTCCAGCAGAAAATGGCTTAAAAAGTTATAAAAATCTTTATTTCAGGGGGGCTCCCATACGAAATGGGGGGCTTTCAAAGTGGATATTGTATTCGAGGCTAGATTTCTAAAACCACTTTGTTTTAAAACTTGAAACTTACACATAATTTGAGTTATATTCTGTACTTGAACAACAAATACTAAGATTAGATAAATATTATAAAGAAACGAAATTATTTGAGTTTTAATGGGCATCAATGTTTTTAACAAAACTTCACTATACTGTTACTAGATGGCGCTGTCTTTAATATTGTAAATATGCATCCCATCCACGAAAGCAGATGACGATTGACGTCATCAGATTCGGCGCGTTTTAATTACAATATAATATAGTTAAAACTACCTTATGGGAATTATGGGATACCGCGAGGTCTCAGTTCGGGGCGAACCACTAGTAATTCTGGAATCATTTCACAATATAAAAGGAATGTAGTCTTGTTTTTAATTTTTAATATCTGTTTGTACCTTATTCCAGCAACAAATGACTGAATATTTTAAACAGTTTGGAGTGGTCACTAACGCTAGAGTGATAAGGTCTCGGCGCACAGGTAACTCAAAGGGCTTTGCTTTTGTTGAGTTCAAGGAGCCAGCTGTTGCAGAAATTGTGGCTGAAACTATGAATAATTATCTCATGGGGAAAAGATTAATCAAAGGTAAAATATAATCCTTACTCCTTAATATTATAAATGTGATAGTCTTTGTTTCTTGGTTCGTTCTTCAAACAAGTGGTAACAGAGCAAAAGATCACAGTGATTTTTGCCCAAGATTTGAGGACCTGGAGAGTGACAGGCTACTTTTTATAACAGAATAACAAACGGTTCCTTACTATAAAATATTATATTCCTTTTGCTTTACTTTTAGTTGGATATTTAAATTATGTCACTATATGTTTAGTTAACATTATTTTGAAAGTATGGTCATTGCAAAATTGAGTTTTTACAGCTGCATATGTCCCACCTAATAAGCAAAGAAAAAATGCTCTGAGGAAAAAATGGAATTCACAAAAGAATCCATCAAGTGATGAAAGATTAATGTTCAAAAAGGTTTGTAATTTTAACTTTAGCTTCTATTTGTTTAAAAGTCTTTTTCTTATTCAAGAATAATTAGGTTTATTACATACTTGCTCCTGGTGATATTATGAGTGTGGATTTAGGTAAAATCCTGTAGGAAATCTTCAATTAAAAAAATAATAATCTGTCACTGGGATGAAAGAGATCTCTGCAAAATTTCATCAAGATTAGCTCAGGGTTATGCTTAGAAAAAGGATATGTTATGATAACATTTATATATTCTTTTATTTTATTTTAAATGTCACTTTGTATTTGGCTCCAAAAGTCCTGTTATCATCTCAGCTGTTTATAAGATTAGTCAAGACAAACAGGCAAAAATTATGCTACTGAATAAATAATTGCGAGAGTTTAATACGAGGCAGTTATTTAGAAATCCCAGACACACACTTTTATATTGATTTAATTAAAATTAAAATTTTTAGAAACATAATGCAGATAAAAGTGATGCAGAGGAGTTAAAAGTGGCAAAAAAATTGTTATCCAAGTAAGTTATACCTTTGTATTAAAACCTATTGAATATTTTAATGGTATCCTACTAATATTATAAATGCGAAAGTTTGTGAGGATGGATGTATGGATGTTTGGATGGATGGATGGATGGATGGATGGATGGATGTTTGTTACTCTTTAACGCGACAACGAATGAACCGATTTTGCTGAAATTTGGCACAGACATAGATTATAGTCTGGAATAGCACATAGGCTACTTTTTATCCCGGAAAAGCAAACAGTTCCTGCGGGATAGCATCGCTATTTTTTACGCATTTGTCCTTCAAAATACGCGCAATGGAGTTTTAGATTGACGTGATTTTTTTTGCACAGGTGAAGTTAAGGGCCTGAAAAATGAAAAAATCGGCCAAGTGCGAGTCGGGCCTCGCTCTTTTAGGGTTCCGTTAAAAAAAAAATTAAAAGATTTCCATCTACCCACCTACCCATTTTAATTTAATTTTTCGACCGAGCGAAGCGAAGGTCTTTGAGTTAACTAGGGCGATTTGCACTTGTCCGTCCGTCCGTCCGTCCGTCCGTCTGTCAGAGCCTTATAACTTTTGAATTACTGAACGTAATTACTTCAAATTTAGATATAATATGTAAACCGATGGCCTCCAGCCGAAAATGGCTTAAAAAGTTATAAAAATCTTTATTTCAGGGGGGCTCTCATAGAAGCGAATGCGAAGTAAAAAAAAAAAAATCGCGTTACATAAAATTGTTACGTATCATTTTAAAGATAATTTTGAACTGAGTACAAAAATATTTTTTTTTTAATTTTTCCCTTAAAATTGACGAAATGGGGGGCTTTCAAAGTGGCGATTTTATACGCTCGCTTGAAGACGCTCTCTAGAAAAATCCGCTATGGATTTTCAAACTGATTTTATGTTTTTAGGTCACTTATATCCTGTACTTGAACAACAAATACTAAAATTATATGAATATTATAAAGAAACGAGATTATTTAATTTTTAATGGGCGTCAGTAATTCATATAGCATCAACATAGCTTCACAATAATGCTAATAGATGGCGCAGTCAGTAACTATTCCCATGGAACTACGAGTTAAATTCAATGTTTGATAAATAATTCAATGTTTTCACTAACGTTCCCTAACCTTTACGGCCTACCTATAAGTTAGGTGATTGATGTTTTCTGTCAACTTATTTATCACGATCCTGTACGGGACACCTAAAAGGATATTGGGACGGATGTTAGGACTTAGGATTGTATTTAGGAGCTACCTACGTTAAGAGACTCCTACTTAGGGGATGATTTAGGTATGTTTGGTGAAAACGGGCATAATAATAATGTCAGTTTTGGTTATCATGTATCGATTGAATGAATAATCATGGGATACCGTTACCGCGAGGTCTCAGTTCGGGGCGAACCACTAGTTTAATTTAATTTAATTTTTATTATTTCTTGTTATAGCGGCAATAGAAATACATAATATGTGAAAATTTCATCTGTCTATCTATTACGGTTTACGAGATACAGCCCGCTGACAGACGGACGGACAGTGTAGGCTTAGTAATAGGGTCCCGTTGGTACCCTTTGGGTACGGAACCCTAAAAAGGCTACTTTTTATCCCGGGAAAACAAACGGTTCCTGCGGGATATTAGTATGCTACTTTTCACATATTTTATGTTTGGATGGATGTATGTATGTATGTATGTATGTATGTAAGTATGTATGTATGTATGTATGTATGTATGTATGTATGTATGTATGTATGTATGTATGTAAGTATGTATGTATGTATGTATGTATGTATGTATGTTCCTACTACCTATCCTACTATCCTACTTCCTCCTACTTATATTAATCCTACTTCCTACTAATATTATAATCCTACTAATATTATAAATGCGAAAGTTTGTGAGGATGGATGTATGGATGTTTGGATGGATGGATGGATGGATGGATGGATGTTTGTTACTCTTTAACGCGACAACGAATGAACCGATTTTGCTGAAATTTGGCACAGATATAGATTATAGTCTGGAATAGCACATAGGCTACTTTTTATCCCGGAAAAGCAAACAGTTCCTGCGGGATAGAATCGCTATTTTTTACGCATTTGTCCTTCAAAATACGCGCAATGGAGTTTTAGATTGACGTGATTTTTTTTGCACAGGTGAAGTTAAGGGCCTGAAAAATGACAAAGGCTACTTTTCACATATTTTATGTTTGTATGTATGTATGTATGTATGTATGTAAGTATGTATGTATGTATGTATGTATGTAAGTATGTATGTATGTATGTATGTATGTATGTATGTATGTATGTATGAATGTATATATGTATGTAAGTATGTATGTATGTTCCTACTACCTATCCTACTATCCTACTTCCTGCTACTTCCTATTAATATTATAAATGCGAAAGTTTGTGAGGATGGATGTATGGATGTTTGGATGGATGGATGGATGGATGGATGGATGTTTGTTACTCTTTAACGCGACAACGAATGAACCGATTTTGCTGAAATTTGGCACAGACATAGATTATAGTCTGGAATAGCACATAGGCTACTTTTTATCCCGGAAAAGCAAACAGTTCCTGCGGGATAGCATCGCTATTTTTTACGCATTTGTCCTTCAAAATACGCGCAATGGACTTTTAGATTGACGTGATTTTTTGCACAGGTAAAGTTAAGGGCCTGAAAAATGACACAGGCTACTTTTTATCCCGGGAAAACAAACGGTTCCTGCGGGATATTAGTATGCTACTTTTCACACATTTATCTTTCAATTATGCGCCAACGGAGTTACAGATTGACGTGGTTTTTGGATAGGCATAATTGATGACTTGAAAAGTGACAAAGGCTACTTTTTATCCTGGGAAAGCAAACAGTTCCCGCGGGATTTTAGTGTGCTACTTCTCACATATTTATCCTTTAATTATGTGCCAACGGAGTTTCAGATTGACGTGGTTTATTGGATAGGCATAGTTGAGGACTTGAAAAGTGACAACAGCTACTTTTTATTCCGGGGAAACAAACAGTTCCCGCGGGATATTCGTATGCTACTTTTCACATATTAATCCTTCAATTATGCGCCAGCGAAGTTACAGATTGACGTGGTTTTTTTGATAGGCATAGTTCAGGACCTGAAAAAAGACAACAGCTACTTTTTATTCCGGGAAAACAAACAGTTCCCGCGGGATATTCGTATGCTACTTTTCACATATTTATCCTTAAATTATGCGCCAATATGCATGCATGCATGCATAGATGTATGTATGTATCTATGTATATATGTATGTATGTATGTATGTATGTATGTATGTGTGTATGTATGTATGTGTGTATGTATGTACGTATGTATGTATGTATGTATGTATGTATGTATGTATGTATGTGTGTGTGTATGTATATATGCATGTATTTATGTATGTTTGTATCCTCCTCTTACTAACTATAAATACATTAGCTATATCCTAACCTACTTATTATTACTCATAATATCCCACTAATATTATGCGCCAATATGCATGCATGCATACATGTATGTATGTATGTACTTATGTATGTATGTATGTATGCATGTATGCTTGCATGCATGCATGCATGTATGTTTATATGTATGTGTGTATGTATGTATTTATGTATGTTTGTATCCTCCTCCTACTAACTATAAATACATTAACTATATCCTATCCTACTTATTATTACTCATATTATCCCACTAATATTATTAATGTGAAAGTTTGTGAGGATGGATGTATACGGATGTATGTTTGTACAGATATATCTATAATATATAAAAGAAAGTGGTGTTAGTTACACTATTTATAATTCAAGAACGGATGAACCAATTTAGCTGAAAATTGGTGGAGAGGTAGCTTAGAACTAGGAGACGGACATAGGATACTTTTTATCCCGTTCGACCGCGTTTCCGTCAAGTCACTATAAAACGTGGTTTAACAAAAACGCATCTGACATGGAATAACAAAACGCAAATGACAGTGGAATAACAAAACGTAAATGACAGCTAAACGTAATTTTGTCTTTGGTTAAGTATGGTAAAAAATTTGACAATTACAAAAATGATAGCTAAACGTAATTGATAATATCATCAGTAATATGTTTTCTCTTTGAATCATCATTAACAATGCCCCGAGCAAGACGATCACGTTTCCTGCTACAAAGCTACGGATTGACGTGATTTATTGTATAGGTATAGTTGAGAACCTGGAGGGTAACAAAGATTTCCCGCGGGATGTTATGAACTAAATCCACGCAGACGAAGTCGCGGGCATCAGCTAGTTAAAAAAGTAAACCTAGTGACAGCCAATTTTATTTTGCTCAAATATTTCAGTTTATCAAAAACCAAGCAGAAACTAAGCAATCTTGGTATTGATTATGACTTCTTCAAGCCCGTAGATGTTCCCGAAGCTTTGATTGATAAAATAGATGAGGTTGTTCCACAAACAGAGACTAAACCTAGGAAGCTTAAGTCTGAGGACACAGTTAAGGAAATTAAGCCTGAACCAGAAGAGGTCAAGGTTGATTTAAAGATAAATAAAAAAAAGCAGCCAAAGCAAAAACAGATTGAAAAAAGTGAATTAGAGAAGTCAATCGAAACTTTACCAAACAAAACTACAGTAATTAAAATTGACAAAGTAAATCTGAAAGATGGAAATAAAAAAAATAACAATCATAATGAAAAACAACAAAACCAACAACAAAAGGTAAAAGAAGACAAATTGAAGAAAGCAGGAGTAAAAGGGCCTGAGAATTTTATAAGCATTAAGGAGTCTGATGATAGTGATAGTAGTATTGATTTTGATTCTGATGAATTTGAGAAGATGATTGAAGAGGAAAACGAAGATTTGTCATCTGGTGATGAGACCAGTGAATCAGAAGGTGAAGAAATACAAGATATAACAAAAATGGATAAAAAGTAAGTAAAAATTGTACAAAAAAAATTGTATCCATTTACTTATAAATTTTTTATCCATTGGACAAACCAATTGATAATTGTCAATTCATACTTCTATATTAATATTATCAATCCGAAAGTAGGTCTCTGTGTATGTCAACCAACCTTGTTTCATGTATTTAGCAGATAAAGCTTTCACCCTGAAGTCTGTCTGTGTATCCCGAAAAACAAGAGATCCCACAGGATTTAAAAAAATACCTAAACTCAACTGACAGCATCACATGCATGCAGCTAGTAGTTAATCAATTATTTATTGTTTTTAATTTTCAGGGCTAAAGGCTCTCAAAATAAGGGAATGGCTAAAGCTGATTTAAGAACTTTGTCAAAGAAAGAAGACAAAGGAAATATTAAACCTCAATCAGCGAAAAGGAAATCTACTCAAAGTAAGTGCACCAAATTTATGTATCGCTGAATATATTACTGAATAATCCTACTAAGTACTAATATTATAAATGCGAAAGTTTGTGTGGATGGATGTTTTGTTACTCTTTCACATTACAACTAATTTAACTGAGTTGACTGAAACTTTGAATGGAGATTTGAATTGTATTTGTGGAGGGGACGCCTGCTAACGCCAGGTGGGTGATCAGTCCTGTGTCAGAACTATTCCACCCAATTCCCCGTGTTTGAACACAGGTTACTGGTGCCCAGGCAGCCCACCCCCCTCAAACCTACCTGTAGCTTTTTGAATGGAGATAGCTCATACCGAGGATTAACACATAGGCTACTTTTTATCCCCGAAAGTCAGAGTATCCAGAGTCCCCGCGGGTATCTAAAACCTTAATCCATCTAGTTTTATATGAACTAGATGGTGCCCGCGACTTCGTCCGCGTGGATTAAGGTTTTTTGATTCCCGCAGGAACCATCCATCTTCACAAACTTTCGCATTTATAATATTAGTAGGAAGTAGGATTACAGCATACTTACAACAGTATTTTTTGGTTAATTATTTGAATGATTTCTAAGTTTAAAAATAGTCATGATATCCTATTCTGTTATATTAATGTTACTTAGAAATGTCTTTCCTATGTCCATACCATATCAAGTATCTGCTGAAGAAACTTCAGTAACCGTGTACCAAAACTTACATGCATTAATTAAATACTCTCTTTGTAGGTGTCACAGTTGCTGATAAAATTAAAGTAGCAAAATTTGAGAAGCAAAACAGTAAAAGTCCACTGAAAAAAGTGATCAAGAAACGAAAATAATGTTTTATTTTTTATTTTGTGAATGTTAAGATAATTAATTAAATATAACTTCCAAGTCACCTTAGTTTTACTCATTTCCTAAGGATTATGTATGTTGTGATTATCATTTCTTTAGACCTTGTTTGAATGTTGTGTTACTAAAGTAGTGTTTATTTAGCAAAACAACATAAGTACATTATACAATAAGATTCCAAAGGAATTATTAGACTTGCCAGTTGCCATTACACAAATTTAAACAATGTGTGAACCCATTCATAAGTCGAAGTTATTACAAAGTTAGTGAATTTCTTGATGACAAAGTTGCATGGAAACAATCAGCTTGGCATCCAACTGACGACAAGAGAGTGTAAATTATTATTACATTGTAACTCTAAGCTGTACATCAATATTGTACTATTTTGTTTTGAAGAGCAACTGCCGAGTTTCTTGCCAGCTCGTCTCAGCACAATCTGCATTTAAACCTGCGGTAGAATCTAGACATGTTATAAGAGCTCCAGGTTGGCCTACATGAAATAATTTTGAATTTACAATAAAAATACATACCTACCCAATAAAAGTAAATTTTATTTACATAATTTGTAATTACAGTAGAAATATCTTTTTAAATTAAAAACTATTACTAATCTACAATGTACAAAGTACATAACACACATTATTTTTAATATCTCCAATAATATGCAGGAAACCTATGGCCATTTTCAAACAATCCCTAAGTGAGAATCCCTCGGAATAAGATGTAACTGAAATCTAAACCTCATCTGTAGCATTTAGGAATACCTAACAGTAGGCAAACCATAGTTGCTTGTTAATATCGCCTAAATTGGGCTTAGATTTCCCTGAAAAGGGTAAACCAAAGGTATAAATAGCTACAGAAAATGTAAATAAAATTACATCATATAATAATAACCCTATTTAATAAACTATCGGACAGCACTAAAAGTCTACCAATGTCCAAGTTTAGAAAAAAATATTTGAAGGTAAATACCTTCAAATATTTTTTTGACCAATGTTTCTATAGTGTTCAGGAATTTTTAGACAATTGTAACATTTGACATATTTTTATTGAAAATAGCATTGAATTGACATTTATTTTTAATATTGTAAATATTAATGTACCTAATGTTTAAAAAACTTTTCTATGGCCATATGTGGTGAATTGAACCTATATAATTATAATATATACTACGCGTTCGTTTCAAGTTGAGCCCTGCACCATAGAGTAAAGAAATCTACACCCCTCGCGCTTCCCCGCACCGCACCTCAAGTCAGACCCACAGCTAGTAAAGACACAGTATAAGAAGATGCAGTATAAAAGTTTATCTATTGTTTTATCTGTTAAGTACTAGCTGACCTGTCTTAACTATGAATATTGAATTCGAATTGGTATTTTAAATAATAAAAAAATATTTAAAAAAAAGTGTTTATTATTCTAATGCTTTACGATACAACATTCTTAGTTTTTTTTTACCAAACCTACCAAAACTCCTAATATCCAAAGTTCAATTTAATAAATTGAAATTTTAATACGTAAACTTAGAATAAGAATTATTATTAAATATTATTTTTGCATGCCTATCCGGTAGATTGTAAGGACTTTTATTGACCGAGCGAAGCGAGGTCTCTGAGTCTACTAGGTGAATTTGCTCTTGTCCGTCCGTCCGTCCGTCTGTCAGAGCCTTATAACTTTTGAATTACTGAACGTAATTACTTCAAATTTAGATATAATATGTAAACTGATGGCCTTCAGCCGAATATTGCATAAAAAATTATATACTACGGCCGTTCAGAGAATGCGTTTCTGACACGTCGCAATTGAACTGACGACGTAACTTTGTAATGGCGTTGCAGTTACGATAAAAATATTATTGCTGGTTGTTTACCGTTTTAACAATTGATGAGCATTAAAACAACATTATTATATCAATAATCAATTAATGTTATAATTTTGTGACAGTTGTCGTGACTAACTGACACGTGTCAGGAACGCATTCTCTGAACGGCCGAACTTTAAAAACCTTTAATTCAGGGGGGCTCTCATAGAAGTGAATGCGAAGTAAAAAAAATTTTATCGCGTTATATAAAATTGTAACATATCATGTTATAGCTATTTATGCAACTGCATCGTAATGAGGGTCATTTTAATTCGAGTGCTGTTTTTTGATACGAGGCTTGCCGAGTATCAAAATAGGATAGTACGAGAATTAAAATGACTAATTACGTTCAGTTGCATACAAGATTTTATCTACGACAAGGAAAATAAAATCAATAACAAAATACGCCGTAGGCTCAATAAAGTAACAAAAAGTAACTCCGTAAGCCGCCACCAGCCGCCTGTGGCGCCTCTGTCATATGAACGGTACAAAAGTGCCAGAACTCAGAGCCTTAGCTTTAGGTATCCTATTTTAAGAAGATAACCATTTCGATTCAGGTCCCATACAACGAGCTGCATCGAAATGAGAAGCAAAACCGAAAGAGGGTTCATTTCGATTCAGCTGTCAAACTCGAAATTGGAACTTTTCGATGCTGGAGTAGATAAAAGATTATTTCGAACCGAGTAGGTACAAAAATATTTTTTTTTAAATTTTTCCCTTAAAATTGACGAAATTGGGGGCTTTCAAAGTGGAGATTTAATACGCTCTCTTGAAGACGCTCTCTAGGAGAATTGACTATGTATTTTCGAGCATATTTTAGTTTTTTGTTTTACTTGTATCCTGTACTTGAACAACAAATACTAAAATTATATGAATATTATAAAGAAATGAGATTATTTAATTTTTAATGGGCATCAGTAATTCATATAGCATCAACATAGCTTCACAATAATGCTAATAGATGGCGCAGTCATTTACTGCGCCAGTCGTAACTCCCTAGTTCCATGGAATACCATGGAACTAGGGAGTTACGACTAGGTATCCCAAAAACAGTTTTGCGACGAACATTATTATTTAGTTACATAAAATAATAACTTATTATTCAATTAAAATTATTGTTTAGTTAAATATCAAACTTCAATAAACTATTAATTACTGCATTTTGTATATTTTCTATTCGCGTCGATAGATAACGATTTGTACAGATGCCCGTAACCCGTTTTCACTCGTTAGTACTTATTAATTCAATGTTTTCATTAACGTTGCCTAACCTTACGGGCTATGATAAGTTAGGTGATGATTTCTGTCAACTTCTTTATCACGATCCTGTACGGGACACCTAAAAGGACATTGGGACGGATGTTAGGATTTAGGATTGTATTTAGGAGCTACCTACGTAAAGAGACTCCTATTTAGGGGATGATATAGGTATGTTTGGTGAAAACGGGCATAATAATAATGTCAGGTTTGGTCGTCATGTATCGATTGAATGAATAATCATGGGATACCGTTACCGGGAGGTCTCAGTTCGGGGCGAACCACTAGTTATAATGTAACACCATTGTACTACCCAATCTGTGCAAATAAATAATTTGAATTTGAAATTTATTTTTAATAAGCGGTGCTTCGCGAGCGGTTTACTAAGTGGGTCTGACTTGAGGTGCGGTGCGGGGAAGCGCGAGAGAGCTAGGGGAAATTTGTAACGCGTAGTACCACTAGAATCTAGATCAAAGGTGACAAACTACTGCATATTATCCTATACTGTGTCCGTACTGTCGACATGGAACTAGGAATTACGACTACGTCGATTACTTTACTCTATGGTGCAGGGCTCAACTTGAAGCGAACGCGTAGTAACATATTGTCTGTACCTGCATATGCAAATAAAGAATTAATTGATTGATTGATTGATTGATAATATTATTTTATATGTACTTATACTATTATAATAATACCTATTTGTGTACTTTTAGAAAGTTAATTTTATTTATCTCATAAATTTAACTAAACTTGCCTACACAGAATCTAATAGAAACTTATTCAATGGCTTCATTTAATTTCACTATGACAGGTCTTTCCTCTTCATCATCAGTATCCAAGCCTGTGAAATCCCATTGGAGCTTATCAGTCAAGTTTTCTTTGAATCTTTCAATCAACGTCAACAACCTTCCATCGACTTTGCTAATGTATGCTGTACGGAAAAATTCCCGTAGTTTTTTATAAACTAAATTCTTATTCATAACAATATCAGCTAGGAAGTCTTCTGGCATCTCCTCTATCTGAACTTCAATTGTTCTTATGAAATGAAAGAATACACTTCTATATTTGTGAATGGCTTCATCACAGGAGCACATCAAAATTAGCAGGTTCTTCCAGTGTTCTAAGGCATCTAGGGAATGCCCAATTAAGAAACACAAGTATGAAAACTGCAGTTCACCAATGATGTGAAGGGGCCTGAAATTTTTGAAAATTGCTAATTTCATTACATAGTTTAATTTACAAATATTTTGTTTAAGTGTCGCGACACATCTGCGTAGTTTACGTCGTCGCCGTAAGTTCGGCTCAATATGCTTGCAAAGCTTTGAGTAATAAACCAACACAGGAGAGGAATTGACCCCCAATTTATTTGCAAAAAAGTCTGTCAATTACGGTGGGGGGCGAGGTAGCACACGTCATGAAAACTTGCGTACTACAGGTGCATTTTTCCATCACGTCGCTATGCACGCACACAATATAATTAACAAACACTACCTTAAAGTATATGCACACAATCACATTCACACACAGGGACGCTCTATCATTACATGAAACAATCGCATCATATGTGTAAGCGTTTTAGGGATTTGACACTATCGATTATCGACTTTCGATAAGTTCTTCTAATAATTATTTACAACAGAGTTACTTTATTCGAGAGTAAATTTTTTTGTTCGAGATCTTTAACATGGTAGGTACCTGTATAGAAGCGCTAGGAAACGAGGCTCTTGCCGTTATTTTAGTCATAATATGCCTTTGCTATTAAATTGACTCTTTGTAGGCTTTTATTACTTGCGTAAAGATACAGCTAGAAACTTTGGACTATATTGACGCTGGAAAGCGATCTAGCTTATTTCGAAAAATAACAAAATGACTTTTTTATATATTTGGAAGAAAAAGATACTGCGTCGGATTGTCGGATTTTCGTTTTCCTATGACATTATTTTTCTAAGATACTATGTTGACCTTCTCTGCATGTTTATATTATATATTTTTTGTTATTGATATTTTTAAACGTACTCAAAAATGCTGTAAATACTAAGACACAATCTATTTTTCAATATTATACAGATACTTGAAAAAAGATATCAATACTTTTTAGCAGTGCAGTGCACTTAGGTGTACTGTAAGGACTTAGGATTATCTGATTATTAACAGATTTTGTAGATACCAAGGTATTTAGTCCGTCACTATACTCTCAATCTCATGCTGAAAGCATGCTGTAGGTACCACAGTATATCACCTTAGAGCAGCTGTTTAGTTATGATTTAAGGTTATAAGCCACCAGGGAGTGCTGTACTTTGTCATAGGTTTTTATAATTTTTAATAATATTGTTTATTAAGTTGAGAGACATTTAATTTTTATTTGAATATGTAGTGGGTATTAATATTGAACACGTTGATTTTTTAAGTAATCTTGTTTAAATAAACATACAGCATTTTTAATGAAACATCATTTGTTTTATAATTTATGTTTAAAGCGAAATTTACGATGTATCTATTTCTAAAAAGTATATTAATTATTAAATACAAACTGTTAGGACTACATCATGTTTCCTTAAAAATAGATACAGCATAATCAGCATTTCAGATTTTAGAGTTATTTCGTGGTTTCATATGTTTCAAATACCAAGTTACAGCAACATTGCTTCTTGAAATTGAAAAACTATTAGTCGAAATTGATATAAAACTAATGTATAAAACTAAAGTAATTCTACTTTAGAATTATACAATTAGTATCATCTGATGTGTTACATTAAAAAATATGCTTTATGAAAAAATCTGCTCCTGATAGCTTATTATGAGCTGTTATGATTTTTTAAAACGTTACTGGCTCTGGTTTAAAGTTCACTTTTTCGATTTACAAGATCGTTTTCCAGCGTTGAATAATATTCTCTCAGTCCAGCATGGAGGAAACATAAAAAGTAAAAACTGAACACTAAAAAAATTTTCGACCGAGCGAAGCGAAGGTCTTTGAGTCTACTTGAGTGAATTTGCACTTGTCCGTCCGTCCGTCCGTCCGTCCGTCCGTCTGTCAGAGCCTTATAACTTCTGAATTACTGAACGTAATTACTTCAATTTTAGATATAATATGTAAACCGATGGCCTCCAGCCGAAAATGGCTTAAAATGTTATAAAAATCTTTATTTCAGGGGGGCTCTCATAGAAGCGAATGCGAAAAAAAAAAAAAATTTTGCGTTTCATAGGGTTACAGTACCTCATTTTAAAGATAATTTGGAACAGAGTACAAAAGTATTTTTTTTTAATTTTTTCCCCAAAATTGACGAAATGGGGGGCTTTCAAAGTGGAGATTATATTTGACCTCACAACGGAATAACTATTGAAAGCTGGGGCTTGAAAGTTTTATAATTTTAGCGTAATATCATGTACTTGAACAACAAATACTAAAATTAGATAAATGTAATAAGGAAACTAAATTATTTAACTTTTAATGAGCAGCAACAACAGAACTTCACAATGATGTCAATAGATGGCGCTCTCATCTCATATAGCAAATGCAGCTATATGTAACATATTATTCAATTAAAATTATTATTTAGTCATTTAGCAAACATCAATAAAACTTCACGTTGCAGTTTGTTTTTACATGTTTTCTGATCGTGTCGATAGTTGACGCTGTGTACAAGTAATTTAATTTGAATGTTCCAAAAAACTATACCTAAGTTTGATTGAGGCCTTGAGGATTTCACTATAACAGTTCCTTAACCTTTACGGGCTACCTATGTTAAGTTAGTTGACACTTTCTGTCAACTTTGTTATTACGAACCGGACAACTAAAGGTGAAAATGACATTGGGATGTTAGGATTGTATTTAGGGGCTACCTACGTAAAGAGACTTCTACAAAGGGGATGATTTAGATATGGTTGGTGAAAACGGGCATAATAATAATGTCAATTTTGATCGTCATGTATCTATTGAATGAATAAGTAATTATGGGAAACCGTTACCGCGAGGTCTCAGTTCGGGGCGAACCACTAGTTATTTAAAGTTATGATTGGTAAGTTAAAACTTGTACCTACATACTTTACTTGGAAGGCTTATTTTTTTCATCTACTTCATCTGAACGAAGTGTATATTTGTTTGTAATGCTAGGCTGCCGCCATGGCTATAGTGGCCACCCCATCTGTAATAAAACACCGCCAAGCTATTTAGCTTTCCGGTAAACCTAGCGGGATGAATAAGAAGTATGGGTACTTTAATTCAATTGCCAAGTTTTAATGAACCAAATATGTATAGAATTTAATTTTTTTTTCGTCAATGAACCAAATTACCAAGACGATAAAAATATCTCGGTATAAATAATTTATACAATCCCCCCACCAATATCGACATATGAAATCTTGCTGTCCAGCCCTAATTTTATAGCGGTGTGGCCGACTTCATAAAATTAAAGTCCTAATTTTCGAGTAAGAAAGACTTACGTAGAACTTATAATTATTATTAAACAATTTTTTAGTCTCGTTTTCATTATTTTTTGTATTATATTTGTAAAAATCCTTTCTTAGCGGATGCCTACGTCATAGTAGATGTGCGTTGATAGATCAGTCAGTCAGTCACCTTTTCATTTTATATATTTAGAAAATTATATCACACTGGCTATATGGAAATATATACCTTTATCTTTTGAAATAATTGAGTAAAACTAATTTTATGAATTCGCTGAGTTTATAGAGCTCTAGCTGCATCAATGCATTTTAAACAATAGTGGGAGAGTACCAGCCAATCAGACACCATTGCGATCGTTATAATAATGCAATCATTTTAACCGACTTCAAAAAAGGAGGAGGTTCTCAATTCGAATTTTTTTGTATATTTGTTACGGAATTATTCCGCCAAATAATGAATGGAATTTGATTTTTTTTTGTTTAGTAGGGCATACTTCAGAGGTGGTTCCCATATAAATTTTTGTTGATATAATGTTAGATGTTACTCCATAACTACGTCAAATCTGAACCGATTTCAATTTATTGTGAAAGAACGCATAATAAGGTTGGGCCTATTTAAAATGTGAAGAGAAGGTGATTCATATCTTCGGTGATGACTGATGGAGGAAGGAACTCAATGATTAAGAGCAAATTGCTCGCGATCAGAGATATACACTAAAAAGCTTAAAATAATAATGTAAAAAAATATCTTTAAAAAACCGACTTCATACGCCGATCGGGCAAAGTTGGGCTAGCGTCGCGCATTGGTTTCATCATTTATATTTAGGCCCGCCCGACTTCAACATACATGTACAAATTAAAATTGTTTTATACTTTGTAATGGCGTTTAAAGTCGGTTTTATAGAAAGAATTTTTATCATTATTTGATAATCCCACAGACGATCAAAGTTCGTATTTATATATCTAGTCATATTTTACTTAAAGCTTATAAATTAGTCGTTCACCCCCTCCTATTCTATCGTGATTTTAATTCTATGGGATCATTTTATAATGCAGTTCATGAAAAAGGTCTCTAAACGAATAGTAAATAGGAAGATTAATTTTCAATATTTTCCCCAAATTATTTCATGTACGATTAAGTAGCAACATTTTCAGATCGACAGTTTTCTTAAGTTTTCTGCATAAGTATTGCATTATTTGGATAAAATAATACATCAGAAGTAAATAAATGTTATCCTTTAGTAAACTGGATTTTTTAAATATTTTTTTTAGAAGAAAATACTCTCATATTCGGCATTTATAGCGGAGCTCATTCCCCGCTAACCATACGTAGTTGACAGGCGCGTCACTCGAGTCAAACAGTTTTATATAACGGGTATGAGTTATGACCACTGGTCATACCCAACTTACAGAGGGGTACGCGCGTCAATTCTTCTCCTGTGTTGGTTTATTACTCAAAGTTGCAAAGTGTTTTAAGTTATCTATGCCACATCAGCCGAAATTACGTCGCGTTCTGCGTAGCGCCGAACCTTTCGTGGAACTACTTTTTTCGCGAGAACGGCTTCAATGTATTTTGCATAGCAAGCGACACATCACGCGACGCGTTACGCGGTAAAGTTAGCGTAGCGCGCTGAATAAGAAGCCGAGCCGTAATGCAGACTGTTCGGCGCGTTTGGTGTCATATCAACCGAATACTACGACCGATAATAGGGTATTTGACTATATTAAAAATATCGTTTCATTTGGTGTCATCCTAAAAGATTATTATCTAAAAACATTATTCCATACGACAAAACTAAAAAATAAAGTTTTATTTAATTAGAAAACATTAAATAAAATTGCTATAATTCCGGCCATGGTCACGTGATCGAAAACGTTCCGTGATCTTGAATGACGTCACAGTCCACACCACCTATGGGCTGTGGAATTGCCATTGTTTGAAATGTGAACTGTGACGTCATGAGAGCAAATGGAACGTTTCGGCGGCAATTTATTTTTTGAATTTATTTCTCGATTTTTATGAAAAATACTGAAAATTATGGCGAAATATACGTTTTATTAGCTTCAGCAAAGCATTATTAACAATTTAAGATGATTTTCTAAAAGTAGTCAAATACCCTATTTTATTCTGCCGCAGAATTATCGGCGCCGTACTTTTGGCAGGTGTTTCACGACACTAATTAAAATGATGTACACTGACACATACTCATCATGCTGTGCAATCATCAGTTCTAAAGCATATGACTGATCTAAACAATGCTTGGTAATTTCTTCAGGAGTGGCCCCTTGGGGAAACTTATCCCGAGGTATTTCCGTAAACCTCATTGAAGCTCCTGCAAGACAAAAGGTATACAGTATACTGATAGTTTAAGACATCCACTGGTGGAAAAAGGTCTCTTGCATGGACTCCTACAAGCCTTGGTCTTGCGCCGCCTGAATCCAGCGGCTCCCTGCAACTCGTTTGATATTGTCGGCCCACCTAATGGGGGGTCTGCCAACACTGCACTTCCCTGTATGTATCTTAAGGATAGAAGAAATCTTTGTGGTAAGTTTCAGATTAATCTGATGAAGAAGCAAAAGCATAAAAGATGCCATTCTTAGTGAAACTTCCAGTGTGCCAAATTCAGTTCAACTGAACCATAAAGATTTATAATCAATTATGCAATGAAGTTCTTTTACCAGGAACAGGCTTCAAATTGGGAAGCATTAAATCTTCTTTTTCTGCCTGGGTTATTCTTTTAACTCTCTTAGCATCAGATTGACCTGGAGAAGACTCATCATTTTTTTCTTCACTAGGATCTGGTTCTTTTAATTCTGTCAATTTTACTCCTCTTGGTCTTTCCTCGTCACTCATTGAGAGCAGTTCCACAGATGCTCTGATAACTCCACTTTCTGGTGACAGTTTTTTTGCTAATTCAGCTGTAAGATGAAATCAAATAAATTTACAGATAGAGTTAATACATTTTCAATGCTTTTTAATAGCTCTAGTGGATAAGTTAAGCTTTGATAATTAATTATCAATCAATCACTGGAATCAATCAATTGTCTAATTGAAGGTTATTATTAGTGGAATAAGGCTAACTTAAAACATGAAATGAAGCTTTGAAGAAGAATGAAGAAGAAAATGCAGCCTTAATTTTAAAATGGGTACTGATTTGTTATACCTGTAATCTGTGAAGTAAGAAGTTTCCATTTCTGCCATATCTCATATGGGTATGGCGCTAAATGTCTATCCAAGTTAAGCAAGTTGTCTTTAAGACGCTGGATGCTTTCATCGCTTATTTCATCTTTACTTATGTCTTCTAAATTCCTGTCCCACATTTTAACAAGAAATTCTTTTTTCTGAAAGTAATGCATGAATCCTGACCTGGAAAGTCTCAGTGACTTAGTTAAATTATTTAAGGTCAAGGGGAGTAAGAGAAACGGTGGTTTAAGAGAAACACAAAGCTTTATCTAGCAAACTATGCAGTTTATCGAAATTTGCTATCAGTCGATAAAACAGTATTGTCGAAGTGGTTTAAATTTTTTTAAAGAGATGTCGCTGCGATAATTCTTCAAGGTTATATTAAAGAAAGAAAGCCATTTTTCAAAACTCAAAACACGAGTTAGACACAGTTTTATTTATTGCTTGTTTTAAAGTGATTTTATAGAGTTTTCAACAGTTTTTTGTGGTAAGTACTTAGAGTAACGTATAGATTTAATGTTCCAATTGTTTTTTCTGTCTTAAACGTTCAGTTAATTAATTTAAGACATGTTAAAGATTCTAGTCACTAAAAGTTCCGAGTGGGAGAGTGAAACAGAGATGAGCGGGGAAGAGAAACATATGTTTCACTTCCCCCATTTTCAGAGATTACCAACCTTCTTTAAATTATATGTTATTTAAAAAAAACTAATATTTGATTATAGGTCATCTTGTGTATGCCACACCAAATTTATTAATTTTATTGGATAGAAAGACGTAAAAATATTGTAAACACAGTGTTAGCTATGTTATTGAACTAAAAAATTAATAAATTTAGAACTTACTCAAAATTTGTTTTGGTTTACCACCCCTGACTTGGCGACTATGTTTCACTTACCCCATTTTCAGTTTTTTCCATTTATTTAAGAAATTAGACCATAAAGCCAGGCACTGAGACTTGTTATCGATTGAGGCAATTAAATATGCCATTTTAGTTGTTGAAATAGTTCTATAGGCCTCATATTTATAGAGTTCTGATCATAGTTTCACTTACCCCATTTCGGGGGTAAGTGAAACAAAACCATAGTCTACTTTTAATGAATAATTTCGTCGTTTTCTGCACGACTAGAGGGCTTGAAGATCATATCATAAGAAAGCCGATTTAATGAAGAGTATATAGCATTTATTGTTATTCAAATTGACAATCTTTTTACTGGCTTACAGGTCATTTTCTAGAAAAAACAGTAAAGTATGTTTCACTTACTCCCCCTTGTGACCTTATAATAATATAAGTGACCTTATATTAAGTACTAATAAGAATAGCAATATTTCAAATTGGTTAAACAGTATAAATGTCTTCCAAAGAAGTGAGGTACTGTGTGATCTCAAAGTGGAAAGTCTTGGGTTTCATATTCCTGGTTTTAGTTCACTAAAATTCTCAAACTGACCCTCAGTTTGAGAATTTTAGTGAACTAATTATTTCTAAATGGCTCAGGTCTGGAGAAAGGTTTTGGCTGTGGTTAAAAAGCGCCCTACCAGCAAAGCTATGCCTCCAAGCGATATACATGACTTTCAGTACAATGCTGAAATAATACAACAGAATAGATAATGCACAAATTGATTGAGAAATTTTGGGTATAAGTTCGAGGCTAAAAGATAAGCCTGCTTCTGTCTTAGACTGCATCGTAACATCAGGTAAGATCGCCCTTAGGGGCTAACCAAGAAAAAAAATTGAATTACCTTGTTGATACATCCCCAGTCCCTTTACTCACAGCAGAATAATGTACATAATGAAGACCCGGCGGAATCATCTTTATTCCTCGGAAATCTTCCTCTGTATTCCAACATTGCATATCAATACCAAATTGGGTCTCTTCAGGTACTCCGAGGAATACAAAAGTTCCTCCTTCTAGGAAAAGCTTTTTGGCGACGTCTTGATCCATATCCATTGTCGAATATTTATCCAAGAGTACCTACTTAGGTACTTAATACTTCTTCTTTGTCTAAGCTTAGTTTAATACATTCAATAAAAAGTAATGATGTCCTAATAGATGGAAAACAAAAACATTGATACTTCGTTGTAGAACATGTTGCAATCAAACACAAAGTAATATATAATGTACTCTGTGACAAAGTACATTAGACAGAAAACAATCAAAAACGTAGTGGTTAGGTACTGGTTATATTCTCTTGGATGAAATCACAGATCACTATTACAATAGGATGAAATCATGGAATTATTATGTACTTACGTACCGTAAGTACATAATAATTCCATGGATGAAATCAATAGCCATTTGCTTTTTTTTCATTGAGCATGAGCAGTTGAGCATGTGTTCGTGGTCTATGGTTGATACGGGTTGAGCACAAACCATATATGAGTCGAACATTAATTTTGTGTACTTCCACCATGGAACCAGGAATTACGATTTACGACTAGTCTTCCTATTTCTATGACTTCCACAGACTGCCACAGACTAATGTATTTTGCAATCAGACTGAACACCATGGAATTAGGAAGTACCTAATTTGTAGTAGGTACCTTATGCAATTACTAAACAGTCGCACTCTTTGAGGTCGCCAGGGTACAAAAATTATAGTAGGATGAAACCCATTGGAAAATGGTCTAAGATCCGAACATAACATCGACCTTCACCCATCTGTTTACCGAATGAAACATTTTTTTTATAAAATTCCATACATAGACAAATACGTCTTGTATGTATTGCCTATCAAAATATGTTCATGACTATCATTAATTAAAAAAATAATAATTAAATTTTTTTAGCGAGTTTCACCCACTTGTTTACCAATCAAAATATATATATAAAAAAAGATTATTTAATAACAAACGCGATGATATAGTATTGCCTGCAATAAACCGTTCATGAAACACTATTGCCAGGATTTAAAAAGTTGCGCAAGAGAGAAATCCGAGCTTATTTAGTGTAATAAAGAAGGATAGAGCATAGTGGCTGCGAGCGACGCCTTCGTTGAATAGAAGAGAGTACGTATGCTCCTTTTACATATGGTTGAGAGAGACAGCATATCTCTGATGTGAATCATTTTGGAGTAACTGACAATACAAATTTATTCTAAATAACTATTTTAGTTTACTCCTTAAGAATCGATTTTAGGCGCCCGGTATGAGAAAAATCCGAGCAGTAAAATCCATTTATCAATGACCTCGTTACGTTTTTCACAACGTTGAAATTTCTACCCTAACGTTGAGTAAATAAGGTTGGTTTTCGCTTGAGTTGTCGAATGGCCGCGTTACGTTTTTCACAACGATGCAAATTTCTACCCTAACGTTGAGTAAATAAGGTTGGTTTTCGTTCACATGTAGATCAGCGCCATCTTTCGGCTTATGTGTAAACTATTTCGAATAGCAACTCTGTTGTACGCCCTAAAACCCTGCGATAACAGCACTGCTAACATAATAGTTTGAGCTATTTACAATAGATGGCCGTATTTGATATTAAAGTAAACTCCAGTCGTGCGTGGGAGCTGACACACACAAAATTTATTTAATAAATTATTAAACAAATGGGTGAAACTCGCTAAAAAAATTTAATTAATATTTTTTAATTAATGATAGTCATGAACATATTTTGATAGGCAATACATACAAGACGTATTTGTCTATGCATGGAATTTTATAAAAAAAATGTTTCATTCGGTAAACAGATGGGTGAAGGTCGATGTTATGTTCGGATCTCGTACTAGAAGGAAGAGAATGCAACAAAAATGAAAGGAAAAATAAATTACGGGCGATCTGAGGTCGGGAAGTGGGGGGGGGGGAGGGGGGGGGGGTTTAATGGTAAAAAACGGTTTATCTCAATTTCTGGAAAAACTACAAGTCCTATGGAAAAAAGTTAAAAGGCATAGTTGTAGGTAATAAAAAGATCTACAAGTTTTGTATTTGGACTTTTTTCACATAATCTCAAAATGTATGACCTTTGTCCAGCAGTTGACGTCTCTCTCTCTTTCTCTCTCTCTCTCCAGTCGTTCCTTCATTTCTAAAGATCGTAGTCTTGGTGTTGTTGCAACTTTGTGCGGATTAATTGCTTCCATCGGCTTCTATCGGAGGCCAGTCTTGCAATTGTGTGAAATTTGCACTTTCTGAAATTTTAGAGTCCTTTAGCTGGTCTGCCTATCTGGTTGGTGAGCGGCCTCTCGATTTTTGCCTTCGGTGTTCCCCGTCACAAGAAGTTTTTCCAGACTTTCATTCCCACGTCGCATGATGGTGCGGAGTGGACGTCTATCGGTTGACAAATAAGAAGAAAGTAGGTAGGTATTGTAAGTATAGCTATTATGACGTAGCTATCCGTATGCCAATCTGTCCAGTGGTTTGAGCTGTGCGTTGATAGATCAATCAGTCAGTCAGTCAGTTAGTCACCTTTTCCCTTTATATATTATCATTTAGATAATCATTTCACTAGACTAGACTTCTAGATAAGTCTAGTTCAGATAGTCTAGTTAAATAGCTATAAATTACTAGATCGTGTTCGTATTATAGCTATTAGCTATATTCCGGTTTATAGCTATAAACCTAGGGTTAAACCTATATCACGGCTGCAGCCTGCAAATAACTTACTGCATCCACCGGACGGCGGACTAGCTAGTGTCCAAATGAGCGGATTCTTTGCGTAGCGGACCAAATTCGCTGGTTCGGCCGTGCAGGATCCTTTCTTGTGTAGGCACCACTCAGTCTGTGTAACCGGTATAAACCGGTTTAATTTGCACGTGGGACGAATTGGATGTCACACTCACAAGCCGGTTGCCACTATCGGTGTGCACTCACGCCAAAGTTGTCGCGAAGTGCATATGCTATCGCGAAATACTTAGACCTTTGGTAAGGATAAGGTTGTATAAGTCTATGGTAGTATATGACATCGGAAATTTGTCGTTGGTTTGTAGTTTAAATATTTTTGGTTTTGAAATGTTCTTTTTTTCTGACGGACATTTGTTGCATAGCAACGAGTTGTTTTTTCTCGCATCCTGAAGAAAGTGGTGAAATTGTGAGTTGCGCTACGAGGAGAAGATGTGATGAAAGCTAAGTATCTGAGGAGTATCTAAGTATCTGAGGAGTATCTAAGTATCTGAGGAGTATCTAAGTATCTGATAGCTAAGTACCTGATTATCTACGCAATTGATCTATGAGGTTCTTGAACCCTCATAAGTGAATTTCTAGATACTAATACATTTACTAGCATCTGGGAGCGCGCTCTAGGGCTGTGTGTGAGTTGGCAAGGGATGTGTAAGGGACGGTTTTAATGGTGTTTAAATTTTGAGTAAATCATTATGGCTATTAAGAGCTGAGAGCACATCAGACCCGATGAGATGAGATGAGATGACGTTGAGCCCTCGTGGAGGGGTGCTCCGAGGTGGTTTAGCCCTCGGAGGGGGGCTCCGAGGAGGTTCGTACGAATGGGGAAGATTACGTTGATCCTTCGGGTAGATAGAACCCGAAGAAGGTTCATGTTTATGAATAGGAGACATTATGTCCCGCCCTTGGGTAAGGGGCCCAAGGAAGATTCGTGCGGACTAGAAATACTCTTAGACATAGGGGGTCTAAGAGTATGGATCAGAAAGATCGGGTCCGATGGTCAGATGAGATTAGATTCAGTTGAGATTAGATTCCGATGGTCAGATGAGACTAGATTCCGAATGGGAGATGAGTTTAATTCCTTACACGTCCACGGCTAGAAATAACTAGAATAATAGATCAGATCTTAGGGCGTCACAAATGGTGATGTCATAGTTAATTTAATCATGCAGGTTACCGCTGCACTCCCGCAGCAGAGGGAGAGAGAGAGAATTAATCGGAGTAGAGCGGTGCGACAGGAGCCTTCTAGTTGATGGGCAGGTATGACTCCATTGTGATAGTTAATTAAATCGGTGACATTCTGTTCCACTAGAGATCCTTATTTAATATCCATATACAAGCGGTTCAACCGTGTATAGCGCGTAGTTACCCGTAAATATATACCTAGAGAGAAAGCAGATAGTGGAGTAGAATGGCCTCGCCGACAAAAGTTACCTACACCTAGTGAACTGTACTTATTTATAGTGGGTAGGTTCGATAAACTTATCATTTACCTAGGCACTATTTCCATCACGTTAGTCAGTAGCCATAACTATTTATTCCTCATACGGTATGAGTTATACCTACCTGTATCTAAACTTAGATATGGAAAAATTAATCTATGGGGTTTCCACCAAAAATCCGTCTGGAAATTTCGAGTTCCCCTCGAGTGGTTAACACAAGCCTGCTGTTAACTACGGCACCTGATTTTTTGTTTTAGTGCAGATTTTTTGCCTAATTATTTTCCAACAGGTGACGAATTCCCGTCTCGAGCACCACTACAGCGAGACGGTAGCGGCAATCAGAAAATAGAGTTTTAGTTATCGTTCGCAATTACCTGTGTGAATACCACACGTTTCATAAACGTATTACCTACCTACCCCGTGTTGTTTTCAAATTACGAAAATTGCTCAAAAGGGTATGGGTAGCTATGAAATTTACTATACTGAAATAGCAGTAGGTACATAACTACGATTAGGTATCAAGGTTGATTTCTATAATTTAATATAAAAACACCCGTCAACTTCGTTCCATCCGGGTGTCAAGGGACACCCGGATGGAACGAAGTTCCTTTCGATTAATTAATTTGGCATTGTGTTCAATATTTTCACACTAAAATATTAGATCTCCGTAGCCTTGTGGTTTCTACAGTCGCTAAACAGTTAAAGGTCGATAGTTTGAATCCCAGCTCGACAGACTGAATTTTCTATTTTCAATTTTATTTTAAATAATTTCTACATGTGGAATTTTTCCCTAATTTTTTTATTTTATTATTCATTTATTATTTAATAATTCGAACCATCGACCCTTATCGACCTTTATGCGACTGTAGAAACCAATATTGTACTGTGAAAATATTGAACACAATGCCAAATTCACATTCAAAAAAGTGTCGGTTCAATTTTGTCTTAATTTTTTCCGTCTAGCCCCCTTCCGCACCGCGCGATATGGAACTACGTTCCAAAAATTCTTTTTAAAAACCGACTTCAAACGACCCGCGTCACTACATAGGTATGTATATATATTCTTTATTGTTGATATTTTAAAAACCGCTCGACCGATTTCGATAGAATTTCAATGGGGCCACCTGGGAAAACGGGAAACGGTTTTTAAAAAGAATTTTTTATATTAAACTATGTAGTTGCGTCAAAGCTCTCATAGGGTTAGGAAAACTTTAAAACTTTAAATAGTGTTTACCTCCAGAGAGTTTGAGACGCGCCGGCGAATTACATCAACTACAGCGGACATCAAGCAAGTTATTACAACTACCTAGTACCGACTATCGCCGTAGTTCAGGAAATCTAGAATGACCTTTTTATCATCGTGATCTATTGTACCTTCCTACTAATGAAATTCGATGTGTAACAGACATTTCTTATTTTTCACGAAACTTATGAAAAAGATGAAATTGAAACTGAAAAACTGACAATAGTTTTGCGTTTGTGTACAAACTGATTGTATATAGAGATTGCCCACAACAGAATAAATGCCCACTTTTGTATAATATTGAATAGGTACTCTACCTGCAGTAAGCAATGTATATTTCTGATTTTAAAACCTTAGCAAACAATTTCGCTTTTCATGCTTTCCATTGATCAAATGATTGCACAGTAGGTAACGATTTCATTATCGATAAGCTGTTGACTATAATATTAAGTATTATAATTATTATCATCACTCATCATCACGGGGCCGAGGCTCGCCGATGATGCTTTTTGGGGCTTGGATATTGTATTAGATTTTTCCTGTCAGATAAGTCAGTTTTGGTTTGGGCATGATTTGGCATGGAACTAGGAGTTTTGCCCAGGTCAAATCTTAAACTCCGAGTGAGATTTTCTGTGAGATTGGTGCTAGGTATCTAATGCAGCTAACCGGAATCCGGAAGATAATGTTATTTATTGAATTAGTACCTACAGTGAATAAAATAATTTATTCTTAAATAGCTAAATGTGGGTTGAATGTAAATGGAGTCTGAAATAAAGAAACTGGATCAAGTTAATTAGTAAGAACGTTCGTTGGCGACTAATTGCATTTTTTTTCTGCTGGTGGTTTTTGTTAAGGACAAAAGTCAAAGAGCATTGTTAGTGGAATCATAAAACATACCTAAGTCCGATCTCCTATATACCTCTAAAAATCTAAAATTTGACAAGGGTATAAATATCAATCACGCCGACAAAGTCGTGAAATAAAATTGTGAAAAATAATTTTTTTAGGGTACCTCCCTTACATGTAAAGTGGGGATGAATTTTTTTTCTCGTCTATCCCATAGTGTGGGGTGTCGTTGAATAGGTCTTTCAAAAATATTGTGGGTGTGGGAACATCATTTTTCAATTCAGGGATCCGTTTGTGAAATATGTTATTTTAAAGTGCTCAATTTTATTAGAGTCAAGTGTCCCCCCCCCCCCCCCTCTGCCAGCTAAATGGTTGTATATAGGATACAAGAAAAAATTCTAAATCCTTTAAAAAAGAATTTTAAAGGAAAACTATCACGGCTAAGTAGGGTTCATTAGTTAAGGAGTTATATCTGTTTTTCTAAGTTAGGTATTACACGTAGTGTAAGTTGCATATTTTGTAGAATATTATAGTATTTAAACCATGGAACTCAAAATATATTCAATATTCATAAATAAAACAAAAGCACTATCCTAGGTCAGCAATAATATTTGAGACTTTCAGCTACGGAACCCTACACTGCGCGTGGCCCGACATGCACTTGAATGGTTTTTTTTTATTCTATGATTATCTTAATCTTATTTCGAATAAAGAGCTGGTAAAATCTGCTGTTTTTAAATTGTTTGGATGTTAACAAAATATTTTTCATCATAGGTACCTATTCGAAAAACGAATATTGGCTTCAGAGGATAGCGGGAGCAAAGGAGATTGGCGAATTTCATAGAGTTTCTGACCCAGACGAACTGAACAGAACACTGAACGCCCACGTTCACGAATCAAACTTCTCAAACTTGTTCTAGTAAACCAGACTAACAAAAAATTAATCAAAGTCTATCAAATAAAGTTGGAAGAAAAAAGATATTCACTTGTGTTGCCATATGTAACGGTTATTTATAATGTGTACTAATTGTGAATAATTATATTTTTGATCCCCTTCTTCTAAAAATATGGGGTTTACACAGAAAAATACTCCGAAAAATATGTATTAAAATTAAATGTTTTCTGAATCTGAACGGTTTTTAAAAATGCTGGGTCAAAATTCGCCAACCTCGTTAATTTTTGGGCCCATTGGAGTTTTCATTTCTCTCTTCTGATTGGTCCGTGTTCGTGCTTTAGTATGTGTTTATTACTACTGCGTTCGTGGCAGGAACATGTCGATCGCTCATTCCGTTCAAAATTCAAAAACCGGCCAAGTGCGAGTCGGACTCGCGCACCGAGGGTTCCGTACTCCAAAAGTAAAAGTAAAACGATAATATTATATTAATTTGCTTATTTATCGTTAACTTTGTTTGTAGAGGTTTATTGTTAATATAAAAGAAACTATGCTAGTTAGAGCGTTGGTTTTATTTTTCCTGTAAAATATACATAAACCTCTATTGACCATAATTATTTCAGATTTTTCAATTGGTAAACTTCGGAGATAAGGGGGGGGGAACGGTATTTTTTTCGACATTTTAGCCGATTACTCAAAAACTATTATATACAGAAATAAATAAAAAACTGTTTAAGAATGCACAAGTAAAGGCCTTTCATATGAAACCCCACTCGGTATAATTATCTTACTTTGAAATTTCAAACCCCTGATTTTCCCCCTTTTTAATTAAACTAAAATAATTTTCGCGTTGATTTTATTTTTCCTGTAAAATATACATAAACCTCTATTGACCATAATTATTTCAGATTTTTCGATTGGTAAACTTCGGAGATAAGGGGGGAAGAACGGTATTTTTTTCGACATTTTGGCCGATTAATCAAAAACTATTATACATAGAAATAAATAAAAAACTGTTTTAGAATGCACAAGTAAAGGCCTTTCATATGATACCCCACTCGGTATAGTTTTCTTACTTTGAAATTTCAAACCCCCGATTTTCCCCCTTTTTTAGTCAAACTAAAATAATTTTCGCGTTGCTTTTATTTTTCCTGTAAAATATACATAAACCTCTATTGACCATAATTATTTCAGATTTTTCAATTGGTAAACTTCGGAGATAAGGGGGGGGAACGGTATATATTTCGACATTTTGGCCGATTACTCAAAAACTATTATAGAAATAAATAAAAAACTGTTTTAGAATGCACAAGTAAAGGCCTTTCATATAATACCCCACTCGGTATAGTTATTTTACTTTGAAATTTCAAACCCCCGATTTTCCCCCTTTTTTAATAAAACTAAAAATAATTTTCGATTTTTCTTTATTCCAATGATATTGGGCCACTATTATACACAACTGTGCCAAATTTCATGTCGATAGCTTTAATAGTTACTGAAATAATCGTCTGTGACAGACGGACGGACGGACGGACGGACGGACGGAGAAAGTCTCACCATAAGGGTTCCATTTTTACCATTTTAGTACGGAACCCTAAAAATGAGAATCTGTTGTCTTCGATAAGTCACGTGATCAATTTGTCGATCAGATAGCCCATAAATTTTTTGAATTTCGAACGAAATTATGGCTACTTTCCTCTAGTCCAAAGACAAAAAAGAATACTAGTTAACCAAAGAGGTCGAAGGCATGTATGAAGAAGCTACCTACTGGCTGGTTACGTTTTGGCGGTAATGCGCGCTGAAAAAAAAGTCATCTTTTATTTCATTTGTTTTTCTCAGAAATGTTCACGCTATAACTTCAAGTCAGTATAAAGTTATTGCAAATAACTATTTATTTAAACTTTCAATATACTTATAGGTAATGTCTATACATAGTGGGTTGATACTCCTAGCTTTTTCTCATAGGTAATGATGAAAAATAGTGTGTGTCACTCGGGGCCAAAATATTTTGTTCTCGGGCGGCGTATATTGAATTTCTCCCTACGCTCAGGATTCTACTACTGTAGAATCCTTCACTTCGCTCTGAATTCACAAAATAACGCCCTTGGGGAACGAAAATTTCTTTGGCCCCATATAACACAAATAACTATTTATTTAATTTAAATTTCGTACCTACCTAAACTCTTAATAATGTGCCTATCAATTTATCGAAAATTGGGATTATCTCATATATTTCGAAGACAAAACGAATTGATTGCTTACAAAATACATAGCTATTTTGCAATCTATGCGTCCTTTGCTGTTAATTTTGTTGGATTACAGCGGCTAAAGCCTGAGATACATGTATCGCGGGACCCCTACGCGTTCATCATCATTCATGCGACCCCTAAAAGGTCTACGCTCTATCCACATATTTACTAAAGTAAAACGCTAAGCGCTGTATTATCAAAGTAAAATTAAAGTAGGTATGTGATGTTAGGAACTCGCACCTCTTGACCCGCGAAGAGGAGGAGGCGCCCCAGGGGAATGAAAAAGAGGAAGTTGAGCAAAAAGGGGCCTGAACCTGCTCCAGCCCCCCAGCCAACTCAGCCTACATCTATAACAACCAGCACCCGCGTAGCCCCCGGTGACAACAAGGTCCTAACAACAGTCATCGAAGTCCTGATGCAGATTATGCAGGCCGTGAGGGACGGCAGGGACTTAGACCCCAGCATCCTCGGCGGTATTGCGAAGCTCATTCCCTCGTGAGTGCGCGAGCCACCGGGGGACCTAGACAACATCCAAGGCTATCTGCTCACCTCGTCCGCTGGACGCTTTGCCGGGCCTCCCTATGGGTCTCACCTGGCAGGGCTTGACCGCGAGTGAGCGATAGCCTAACTTTCAGAATAGGTCCACTTCGACCGACCCAAAGTCCCTGCCGTATTAACGACAGGCGGAAGATCCCGCATGCAGGGGGCTACGCCCCGATCATGCCTCACCCGCGCCCTTACGGGCGCGAGTGATCACCACGCTAGAAATCGCACTTGCACTTGTGTAGCAGTTAAGTGTACCGTATATATACTTTGTGCATAGTTCCCTGTACATTTTATTACTGCAAGTCATACACGCGTACACGCATATTCAATTCGGCCTGCCATGCAATAGGTAGATAATTTCCGTCGTGCGATGTGTTTGTTTCAAAGGCTTAAATTGAGGCTTACTCTTCTTGCTTTGTTGTGACCGTGCCGGCAATACTGCTAGTCTAAAAGTGGATTGGAAAATTGAACGTTTGTTTTGATTCGGAACCTGTAGCCGCATTTCAATCCTGTGGATTGTGGACAAATTCAATTTTCTCCGCGCCAATAGCACAAACAATAACTGGAGGACTGGCTGCGGATTAGGCGAGAAGAAATCGGAAATAAACAAAACCTGCTGGTTTACAATGGTCAGTAGCAGCAAACGTAATCGAAATGAAACTTTTGTTCTATTGAACCTACCTACCTTTCAGACTGTAGAGAAGTAAGGTAGATAGGATACATGGACAATCATAGATCATAGATATGAAGTGGACAACTACCTACTGTAAGTTACATAACCTGTCCATGGAAGCCTAGCAAATTATAGAATCGTACCTACCAGACAGAAGCAGTGATAGCCTAGTGGTTAGGACTGTGGTCTCCTATTCGGGGAGTACCTCTGACTTTTCGGAGTCATGTGCGTTTAAGCTATTAAATATCACTTGCTTCAACGGCGAAGAAAAACATCGTGAGGAAACCTGCACATCTGAGAGTTCTCTATAATGTTTTCTCGAAGGTATGTGAAGTTCGCTAATTCACATTAGGCCAGCGTGGTGGACTATTCCCTCTCTGAAAGGAGACCTGCGCTCAGTAGTGAGCCGTTGATGGGTAGCTTATGATGTTGATGATGACCCAGCAGACGAATTACTCGTAGATTTTATTGATACCTCTACATGAAGCGATAATTTTCTGCCAACACTGCGATACCTGGTGCAGGGTCGCCACTTCAGCACCTTGGGACCCAAATGACCATCAGCTCTTCGAACAATGTGTCCGCCCATTTCCACTTCAGTTTCGCGACTCGCTGTCAGAATAAACACTATTAAAGGTTACTCTAACTTCTTGACAGCTTCGTCACTATCCCTATTACCTATCGTTCGCAAGTTTCAAGGTAGGTACATATTATATCATCGAGAGCATGAAAAAACCATTAAAAAGTCGAATCTGCTTTATTCTACCGATGTTCTTTGTCTCTTAAAATTACGGTACATGATTTTATTTCGGTTTTTAATAGGTTACCTGAAATAATAAGCCCATCATCTAAAAACTCCAGATTTTTTACTGCGCTTATGTTAATTAATAAAAATGTCTCCGCACCACCAGTGAGAGTGCAGCAAATGCGAAATGATAAATAATGTATTCGTAACATTATTCTGGATCATTTTCGCTCGATAAACTTTTTGTATCACTCGGGGATTTTGCGACACATGTACTGTCTACAAATAACATACATTGAAAGTAGAAAATATTCTGTGGCAGTTCTGTTTCGAGAGTTTTAGTTTAGGACGCATATATCGTGACCCCTTGAGAATTCCTATCCTTAAATTTCCGATGAAAACAAAGAATCCCGGAATACAGGTTCGCGAGAGCGGAATGGAATTTACATGCTAATTTCCCAGGTGTATATCGCGAGACTGACTCTATTTGTCAGCGATATCAAAAATGAAATACCAAAATCTTTTCCATCGTAGTTACATAATTCAATTAGATAAGTGCATTGTTTTTTACTTTCTTAGTTATAGGTACAGAATTAAAACTGTTTGAGGTGTTCTCTGTTGGAGGCCAAAGCTTAGTCACTACACTAGCGGCACGCTATGATGGCCGGTTTGACGTTTGTCCGCTCATGAAGTTCCGTATTAATTGATAACGACTTTGAAGGAAATAATTGTATTACTTTATTGACGATAGTGATGTGCAGAGATTCATAAATTTTATCGAATGTAGTTTTAGGTTTAGGAATCAAAATTTATTTATTAAATTGATTTCTAAAATGTATACAAGTGTAGAAAAATCAGTTTGCACCATTTAAGGGGTGAATGTACTTGTGAATATGAACAATTTTCACTATGTGGACAAACCTCTGAAATCGCAAAAAAATATCAGCTGTTTCATACAAAAGGTAAAATTTTTATTTTTATATGATATATACCACAACTCGGCATTTGGTTTTCTAAATTGAAAATTTTTAAAAATGGAATCTAATACGATCGTCACATAGGATCGCTGGCTAGCACAACTACTACCTCCGGCAAACTCGCGTCAATGCTCAATGCAAAATAAAGCAGTTTCGAATTGACGTTGCTTCGAAAAGTATAAACTGTCAGTGCAATGCGATTGTGATATAGTTTTGACCTGGCTTTGGATTTCAAATATTGATACTGCATTACTGTTGACCCTTGCTCGTTAATTTGGACTCTGTTCAAGCCCTTTGTTGTGGATTTCGTCGATATGACCGAACGTACGCAGAGAACTGTTCTAAATAGTCAGACACGTGAGTTCGTAATACGCCTTCGTAACTATTTCGATCGTGAAGCTCAAAATGGAGGGCCAATTTTACCTATAACGTCAGTGGTTGAACGCGTAGCTGATGCGCTTAATATTGGACAACGAACTGTTAGACGGATAACTAAAAAAAAATATGGCGAGACTGGCACAGAAGAAAATAAACTTCACACACCAAAAAAGAGAAAACGAGCAAAACCAGTCGTAGGCATCGATAGCTTTGATGCCGATGCTATCCGAAGACATGTTTACGGCTACTATTTACAGAAGGAGTATCCAACAAGAAAAAAGTTGGTGCATTCACTGAAGGAAGCTGGATTATTCTTCGGTGGGGAAAGTTCTTGAACGAAGATTTTGAAGACCATTGGATTTCGATACAAAAAATGTAACAAACGCAAAATATTGATGGAAAGATTTGATATAGCGATGGCAAGGTATACTTTTTTACGGCAAGTGAAAGAAATCAAAAATTGGCAAAATGTTGTGTTCTTGGATGAAACATGGCTTAATGCTAACCATACTGTAGGCCGTTCTTGGAACGATGACACAGCAGCATCTACTTCCAAAGTTCCTGTAGGAAAAGGATCGCGACTTACAATTTGTCACGCCGGAACCATCAACGGGTTTGTCGAAGGTTCTCTCATGGCTTTTGCGTCAAAAACCACTGGAGACTATCATGAAGACATGAATGGAGAAAAGTTTACTGAATGGTTTACCTCAATGTTGTGTAGCCTCCCTGAACCATCTATTATAATTATGGACAACGCCCCATACCACTCGATGCAAATTGACAAGCCACCTGCCCAATCCCAAAAGAAAGCTGATATCGTCGCATGGCTTCGTAAAAATGGCGTAGATGCAAACATGAATATGTTAAAAGCGGAATTAGTACGTCTTTTAAAAGAAAACAAACCAACCAAGATCCGATACGTCATTCACGAAATAGCATTAGAACATGGGCACAGAGTTATACGGTTACCGCCTTACCATTGTGAGTATAATGCGATTGAGTTGGTGTGGGCTCAAATTAAGGGATATGCTGCAAGACACAATACAGAACCCCCATTTACCACAAAAAAAATGCTAAAATTATTAGAAGAAGCTTGTGAACATGTGACTAAAGGAGACTGGGAAAAGGTTGTGAATAGAACTGTTAAATTAATAAGGGAAGATTATGAAAGAGATGTGAAAATAGATAATATTATAGAAAACGAACATATAATTATTAATGTAGGTGATGATAGCAGTGACGACAGTGAAAATAGTAGTATGGACGAATCTGATTAATTATGGCCTTTTGTGGCACCTTTTTTGGTATCTTTTGTATTCATATGTTTCTTGTGTGCATATAAAGTATGTATATTCATTTTCATTCAAATATTCAGTTCGTTCAAATAAATTAAATAAACATATACATTTTTGTTTTATTAAACCTATTTAATCAGGTACAAAAACAAAACTTAATTGTTTTTTGTTCGAGAATAAATTGACATTCCACATCACTATTGTAATGTGTCAAACCGGCCATCATAGCGTGCCGCTAATTTAGCTTATGACTACTGTTCTTTTCTAATCAATCACAAAATGGAACGGCAATACAATAGGTAGGTCTTCACGCAGGTCAGCCTTTTGTTTTTCAGCCCGCACCTTTGAAAAAAACAAAAAAAATGGTTGTCTGTAAAGTCAGTTTACGGACGATAGTTTAACGTGATAACGTCATAAAGAAACATTGATGAAAAATTGCATACTTTTATGAATTGAAATTGTATTATAATCACTGAATTATCATTATTTTGTATAATACAAAGAAGGAGTTGAATTGAAAATTACAATTTTCTCTAGTCACAAGCCAACACTTGGGCCGATCGTGCCTCTCTATCGCTTGTTCCGCGCTCTCGCTTGCACGCGCAGGCTCAGGCGGTACGTGACACTTTTTCGTGCGTGCAGCCGGTGTTCATCGATTTATAAGACGTTGTCACGTCAAAAATATAAAAAAAAAAAATTCAGAAAGCTGTTCTCCTGTACTATAACTGCATAAGTTATAGTACTTTGCGATTATAAAGGCGATGCGCAGCGAACAGATTGACTAGAGCGGATGCAATTACAGCCGTTACCTACAGTAGAGAGCTGGACAAATGCGAGCTATTGTCAGAGGCGGGAACGGGGCAATTTACGCAGCGTTCCGAGAATTCAATTTTGTTTAAATTCATTACTTTGTATTTTCTAGTTTAACTGAGAACACTTTTTATTAAACTTGGAAATGAAATAGCGCGCATTTGTATTTTGTAAGCGCTCTATTTAATTATCGTAATGGTGTTTCCATAGCGTAGGATTTGTGGGGGTTAGTGTGGATTTTTGTGAGTGGGAAATGGAAATGGGATTTCTGTGAAGAAAGCATTTGAGTATTTTGATTAATATGCACTATTAGGTATGTAGTGTACATAAACATACATGGTAGCTTAGCTTGGTAGATATTGAACACAGTTGAATTTACTCTAAAGTGATTAAACCAGTAGCTATTATAAGTATTACACTATTAGCATACCTGAACATTTAGCTTTGAAATAGAAAAATGGACAAAAACTTTTTCCAAACATTCACAGTTCACTTTTGATAAAGAGTTGCTGATTTGACTAGAAGACAACATCCTCAGTTAAGCGGGGTTTTCACTGAAAAAGGGTACCCAATGAGCGGGAAACGGCTAAGCGGGACGGACTCTATGTCAGTCTTCACTGGTTTACACAAACCTATTTTGTCTAGACAAAATACCTATGCAGGTTTACACTTCTACTAACCAAAAGTTTTGAGAGCTGCTTCCACTGTTCTCATTTTAACTTTTTTCGAATTATTTTTGCTCGTTCAGTCCTTCCCGATAGTCTCTGCTGGTGAAAGCTTGGTGAAAGTGCTTGTACGCAGCTTTCTCCTGCAAGTTAAACCAAGTCCTTACGCAGCTTGCTGTGCTCGCGGTGGAAACTCCGCATTAGAGCAACCTTGGTGCGTATTTTGCGCGTGTTTTAGGCTCAGGTAAGTTAAATAGCAACATTTGGTTGGTCATCAATTGATTTCCAGAGTGAATGCTAAGTTTGAACTATTTGAGCAGTCTCCGTCCAATTGAAGTCTCGTTCACATTGACGCGAATGCCTCGCTTTGAAAGGACTAATCAATTTACTTCGTGATTCAGGCCAATTTTAAACTCGCTTTGCCTGCGACCCATTTACGCAAATTCTCAAATGGTTAAAGGTTACGGCTTTTTACTCTTCAATATTTTTTAGAATTTCAATTACGTCCACACAAAACTGTAATTAAATTAAATTAATAATTCAAATAGTAGTAGGTATGTCTATTGTGAAGATATTGTGCGTGCGGCGCCGTCGAGCTGACGGATATCGCGTCTGCCTTCATTTTTATCGTTGGCGAAAAAACGTTGGCGTTTAAGCGAAAGAAAATTATTACGACATATTTATACAGATGCACATCTATAAAAAGCGGAAGAGTTTGTGTGTTTGACCACCTTCCTGGCTCAGTGGTGAGCACTGTTGTCTTATAACTGGGAGGTCCTGGGTTCGATTCCCGGCGGGGTCAATTTGGGAATTTATAATTTCTGAATTGTCTCTGGTCTGGTCTGGTGGGAGGCTTTGGCCGTGGCTAGTTGCCACCCTACCGTCAAAGACGTGCCGCCAAGCGATTTAGCGTTCCGGTACGATGGCGTGTAGAAACCAATTAGGGGTATGGGTTGAATGTTCACTGCCATACCCCTTCCAAGTTAGCCCGCTACCATCTTAGACTGCATCGTCACTTACCATCAGGTGAGATCGCAGTCAAGGACTAGCTTGTCATCAAATAAAAAAAAAAGTGTTTGAACGCGCTAATTTGGAATTAGGTACCAGTCTTGAAGAAGATCAAGCTAGGTCTAGCTTATTCAATATCCCGGTAAGTGCCTTACGAAACCGAACAAAAGAGATAAAGTAAGCGAAAACTATGTAATAGCGCGGGCGGGCAATGCGTTGCAGTAAGTCGGTGGTCGAGGGCAGTCACCCGACGAGAACTGAACAAGAGCCGAACCGAAGGCTACTTTGTATTTTAGAAAAGTAAAGAATTCCCATGGGATTATTAAAACTAAATTCAAATGGCGTTTGAATTTGTATTTAGCACACTCGGGAGAAAGTAGTTTTGATCATAAAAGTGAAATTAGAAAAAATCTACAATTTCAGACATAATATTAACCAAAGTTACAAGTCTGAGACCTTTCAAAGGGGGCACGCAGAAAATATATTTTTAACAAAATGCAGAAATTCTTTTTTCAAAGCCTGTACAACATCAAATATTTCAATAACTCATTCGGACTAACCAGGCGTTGCAAAACAGGGAGTGTGAATCACAAAAAGACTCCCAATATATTCATACTGTGTTTCATTGAAAATCAAGAACTCTTAGGTAGTAGTAAGCAAATTCACTCGGGTAATCAAAAAAGACCCAAATGGCGTGCACGAATGAGGATGGTTTTTCGGATCTCGACTTTATCCATAATTCATTGGGGTTTCCCTTAAGGAATAAACAGTTAGATGTCGCCAAGATCACTGGCAGAACTTCAATTGTATGGGGAATAATTCACTGTTACTGAACAAAATAATAATATTATAACACTTTCTCCAGTAAGGGTTTGTTTCCGTATTTTTCGTGGAAGTCGCTAAAATCTACTGCGAGTGTAGATATTTAAACTATTCCACTAATAATAGAAAATAAATATTTACCCGCATTTAGAAAAATCGGTCAAGTGCGAGTCGGGCCTCGCTCTTTTAGGGTTCCGTAAATATGACCAAATCACTTTTTAGGGTTCCAAAGGTACCCAAAGTTTGCCAGTGGGACCCTATTACTAAGCCTCCGTTGTCCGTCCAGCCGTCCGAAAGGGCCCATGACTTACATGAAAATGAGTCCAAATAAAATTTTATTTTTAGGGTTCCGTACCAAAATGGTAAAAATGGAACCCTTATGGTGAGACTTTCTCCGTCCGTCCGTCCGTCTGTCACAGTCGATTATTTCAGTAACTTTATTAAAGCTATCGACATGAAATTTGGCATAGTTGTGTATAATAGTGGCCCAACATCACTGGAATAAAGAAAAATCGAAAATAATGTTTGGTTTTATTAAAAAAGGGGGAAAATCAGGGGTTTGAAATTTCAAAGTAAAATAACTATACCGAGTGGGGTATCATATGAAAGACTTCTGCATTCTAAAACAGTTTTTTATTTATTTCTATATATAATAGTTTTTGATTAATCGGCCAAAATGTCGAAATAATACCGTACCCCCCCCCCCCCCCCTTATCTCCGAAGTTTACCAATCGAAAAATCTGAAATAATTATGGTCAATAGAGGTTTATGTATATTTTACAGGAAAAATATAATCAACGCGAAAATTATTTTAGTTTGATTAAAAAAGGGGGAAAATCAGGGGTTTGAAATTTCAAAGTAAGATAATTATACCGAGTGGGGTATCATATGAAAGGCCTTTACTTGTGCATTCTAAAACAGTTTTTATTTATTTCTATATATAATAGTTTTTGAGTAATCGGCCAAAATGTCGAAAAAAATACCGTCCCCCCCCCCCCTTATCTCCGAAGTTTTCCAATCGAAAAATCTGAAATAATTATGGTCAATATTTTACAGGAAAAATAAAACCAACGCTCTAACTAGCACAGTTTTTTTTTAATATTAACAATAAACCTCTACAAACAAAGTTAACGATAAATAAGCAAACTAATACAATATTATCGTTTTACTTTTACTTTTGGAGTACGGAACCCTCGGTGCGCGAGTCCGGCTCGCACTTGGCCGGCTTTTTTTTTATGTGGGGTCTCATTGTCTAGAGCTAATTAAGTAGAGTTCAAATATATTTTTTATTATTTTTAGCTACAAAAATGAAGAAATGGGGGGCCGTCAAAGTTTTCGGTTTTAGACCAGTAGTTTTTTTTTAGTAAGGGGTCTATCTCAAAAACTTAACTAGTTAGGAATTTGAAATTTCTGTATATTTTGAACTTTATAGTGTATTTAAACAACAAAACTGAAAACACCGATTTATAATGCGGTTTGTAAGTTGTTGTAGTTTCCCATATGCTCATTTTGGACTATCTAAGAACTAAGATATCTAAATATCTAGTTTTAAAAAAAATCGGCAAAGTGCGAGTCGGGCATCGCTCTTTTAGGGTTCCGTACATATGACCAAATTTCTAAACTAAATTATATATTTTGGCTTCAATACGACAGCTGTCAGAACGCCCAATTTATTCTTAGTTAAACGTCACTCGACGTTGGTGAATTCAGAACTTCAGTGTTAATGTATTGTAATTATAAAAAAAAACATGTATAGAATTAAAAAATATATTAACCGGCATTAACCGGTAGTAAGCCTCCTATACTAGTAAGAAGTAGTAAGGAATACTATGTTTAAGGTAGTAAGCAGGTAGTAACTAAGCATAGACTTGCTTTATTTACTGCGGTTGAATGGGCAATACTCAAAGGTCAAAGGTGGTAAGTAATACTATGTTTATATGTGGGTAACTTTGAATATCTCACGCATAATTTGGACATTAATACAATAAGTTATATTATTGATTAAAATTATATTGGTTAAAATATAAGTGATTATTTAATTATAGTAATATGATTTTATGACGATAAGATAATAAAAAATCCTATTTGAATCCAATTAGAACCACACGCGCCTATCTCGTCTGGCTATACCTAAATAGGCATTGTAATTTTTGTGTCGGTACTGTGCAGTATGTCTCAGGCTCCCCAAAGCCGTCTTCGCCCAGGGCGAAAATAAATCTTGCAAGATACAAGGAGGAAGCCTGTACGGTAACTAAAAATCAACATTGCCACAACGACCCTTGTTTGTCCATTAGCTTGCCGCCAACAGAACAAACACGACGATTCCTTGCCAAAGATTCCATTGTTACTTGTTACTAACGCTTTGTCACTTTTTATTTTTCCTTACTTAGGTATTTTATTGCTGACGACGGAAAATAATATAAACACAATATATAAGTCAATGCATAAACAAACAGGTATTCATGTTATTTATATCTGAAACCCTTGGGTTTTTCTTGTTCTAATATGCTCATACAATTGAATTAAGATCACTAAATTATATTATAAACTAGCTGATGCCCGCGACTTCGTCTGCGTGGATTTAGTTTTTAAAATCCCTCGGGAACACTTTGATTTTCCGGAATAAAAGTAGCCTATGCCACTCTCCAGGTCCTCAATTATACACATGCAAAAAATCACGTAGATCCGTGGCTCTGTTGCGGCGTGATTGAAGGACAAACCAACAAACAAACACACTTTCGCATTTATAATATTAGTAAATATGATTAGAATATTAAATTACATAGGAAAACACTGTAATATTACGTCCATACGATGTATTACATCCATACCTACTATGTAGTATGTAGGTATAATGATCGTTTGGCAAAATCTGACACCTTTGGATTAGTTTGACAAAATAGTATCCACGATGGCTATATACGATAAATTACATTTGCCAACTTAAGATGAGCTGTTCATTCAAAGTATCCTGTAGATTCCGGGGTTCAAGTTATTTGGACCTATATAGAAGATTGTGATGTCTATAATTTCTGAACTACGAAATTGACGACCTTGAAATAATTACAGGACAATCTCTAAAGAACCTGCTTTCTAACAAAAAAAGAATGGATTAAATCGGAATACGCCTTAATGAATTACAGCGAAATACACATTTTGACTTTCATCCCCTCTCCCAAGGGAACCGTGCTGAATTTCGGGATAAAAGTATCCTATATTATACCTCGTAGTACTAACTCAAATCGTGCCAAGTTTCATTTAAATCTGTCCAGTAGTTTCGGCGTGATGCGCGGCCAAGATACAGACAGACAGACAGACAGACAGACAAACAGACAGACAAAAAATTAAAAAAAAATTGTTTTGGCTCCAGTATCGATTATAGAGTGCCCGCAAACAAAAATTTTCAAAATATCTTCAATGTACAGAATTGGACCTGTTACAGTTTTATTATATTATAGATAGATAGATAGATAACTCCGTTTTATCTCTACGCTCATACACACAGAACCAAAAAATACCGTTCTTTTCTTCTGTATGCCTTATTATAAAGTTATTATATAATAATATACAGATATTATACAGAATTACCGAGGATTGTGTATACATATCGGTATTATACAGAGTGTACAGAATCCTTGGTGCGTTGGTGTTCATTCAAGTTTATAGTTACTAATAATGGTGATATACCAACATAGACGACTGATATTTACTACCGTATACCAAGTCTATGTGGTGAACATTAAGTAGGTTGGTTGTATTTTGTTCCGTAGGGAAAAACTCGTTGAGAAAAGCGCTCTCATTTTTTCATTGTCATAAATATTGACATATTTCGTCATTAATTATGTTATGATTTATATTTCTGAGTTTCTGTATTTTATATTTCTTTTGTGCTTTTTATAACAGTATTTTTTCATAAGTTTTATTTTATTTTGATTTATAGTATTCAGTTCGTAATCAGAGACAAAAATACCTTTTTCAATTTGTATTTAAGAAGATAATTATATCAATTTATTTTAAAATATAAAATCTCAGATTGTGCTGTAAAAAAGCGATATTTATGATGTTAAAAAGCCAGCATTCAGTTTTTATAGATGACGAAATGATTATTCTTAGTGATAAAACTGAAAAGCCATATAGACTTACTCCCTTCATAGTCACTTTTTGTGAGTGTATTTTTTCTATTTATATCAACCCTCAATGCTTGTGCAGTATTTATAATTATGACCAGGCTGACCCTAGATTTACAGCAACATCAGTAGAAAAGAAATATCAAGGACCTTTTCACTTTACGCTAGATACCTGCTAGCTGATACAAACTCACGGTTGAATATAGGTTTCTTGAAGGGATTTCAACTCTTCACTGATTTTTGCCGCACGTGCTGCAGTGATTCTCTGTAACTCATTTGATATCGCCTGTCTACATATTGGGAGGTCTACTTTTCTTGCATTTTCTATAGAATAGTTGTTACATATATAATAGTAGATTATTAACCAAGGGGATAAAGCAGTGTCTTCTGTCGCGGGTGACGATTTAAATCGCGAGCGTAACGAAGGACTCGATTTTTACTCCCGAGCGTAGCGAGGGTGTTAAAAACTTAAATCACGAGCGAAGCGAGGGATTTAAGACGAGTCCTGAGTGTAGTGAGGGATTTAAGTTCACCCAAGACTAAGACAGCTTTATCGCCGAGGAAAATACTCTACTTTTCGTACCATTTGCGAAAAAATTAACACAATAATAATATGAGATAAGCATTTATTAAAAATAATGACAATTTAGAGTAAAAGTTAACATTGGTCCAATTATTGATAGAGAGAGTTACATTTTTGTTTGGTATATTTATTGTTGATGAGTTGATTTGAGTATTTCTCTGTTCTTGCGTCTGACCATTTGCACTGATGGAATCCGACAATTCACTGTCACTGTCGCTTTGATTTAACATCGTAACGTATTTTTAGAACATTAACTTATTTATAAAAATAAATTAAAATAAACTTAACGTTTAGGCCTAGCGCAAACATACAACTTTTAGTTGAACAACTATTTAGTTGTGTTTCATAAGTTTATGGAAATGTACTGCGATCATAGAATGTGCGCAAACTATCAACACGATAGTTGCTCGACAAAAAAATCAAAAAGCCTTACGATTTGCTTTTGATTGTATGGAATTCACGAAAAGTACACAACTCGACTAAACAGTTTAGTCGATGTAAAAGTTGTATGTATGCGCCTTACCTTGTGTATTTGAAGAAAACAAAAACGCGGCAAATTCCTAGACTAATATTTTTTTGTCGGAAAAGCAAAGGCATCAAGCTCATACGGCCTCGTCGGTTTTCGTAATTTTATTTAATAATCATAACTGCATAATAAATGCGTATTCCTTTTTCAAAAAGATGTATAATGCTTTATATACAAACTCAATGGTGTAAACACAGATGTAGTTCAGTATAAATTTCGGTAAGCATTCCAAATTTAAATCACATTCTCCCCCTAGAGGATGAATGAAATTCAGTACAATTTTCTTTCCCTGTTTTTAACAGATTAAAAATGACTATTGTTATGTTCGCTTTTTGTGGCACAGAATGTCACTTTTTTGAGCAAGTGGTACGAAAAAATAATAATATAATATATTATATGATAATGCTTAAGGCTTTTGCTTGAGAAACTTGGATCTAAGACCTGATCACCTACTTAATCTAGTTAAAAAAAATGCTATTATTTATATTGTTTATCCATTTTGTTTCTAGGTACTGGCACCATATCTGATATCGACATACGGCGACTAATAGAATTGGGTCTGCATATAATCAGATTTCAAATGTCAAATATCACGAGACGCGATAAAATAAAATTGCTCTCAATGTTAAAATCCGCTGTCAAGTACTGTTGCGAGAAGTTCGAGGTATCCACTTGGCCGATCGCCATATCAATAGACTTACCCCACTTTTGTATTAGAACTGGTCGTTTATGCCAGGTATTACCATATAATATTATATTTTAATATCTTGAATGACCTGTATAGTTAACTATTTTCTTAGGTTTATAATTTTTCTTTTTGTCTTAACCAATAATGGGTTTGTTGGTTGGTTAGCATGGGTTTAATTGAGGTCTTGGACATAGGCTACCTACCTATTAACCCGGAAAAACAGAGCGTTCCCACGGCATTTAAAAAAAACCTAACTTCACTCAGAAAACGTTACGGACAAAAGCTCGTATTTTAAAATTCTATCCGGGGTGAAAATACTTCGTTCTAAATTTTGATATTATTCTTTTAGGGACCAGATAACCAATACCATTTGACAAAGGGCAGTAAAGTTGAAATTTCATCAAATATTAAATATCAAGACAGTTGTTCTAATACGAGGATATACATTGACGACGAGAACGTTTTGAAAAATGTTAAAGAAGGAACTGAAATAACTTTAAGCAAAGGAAACATCAGCTTAATCTGCACTCAAGTTGTCGATTTTCAAACAATCACATGCAAAGTTGTGAAAGAAGGTGAATTGGGCAACTGTGAATATATCTGTTTTCGTGGAGTAAAACGTGAAGTACCCTTAGGTTTAAGCAAAATTGATTTGGAGTTATTAGAATTTGCTAAAGAGTTTAATGTGAGTCTATTTAATATTTCAGTTGAGTAGTTATCTGTGTATGTAATTAACATTTACGTGACTGGCCCAACGGTTAACGATGCGGATTCTTCTTCTTGAGGTGCCATCTCCTACCGGAGGTCGGCTATCATAATTATTGGCTATTCGGACCTTACACACAATTGCGCGGAATAAGGATCGAGTACTCAGTCCGAACCATGTCCGGAGATTCTTAAGCCAAGAGGTCTGTCTTCTTCCAGGGGGTCTCCTACCTTGTCCTCCTATCTTCCCCTGTATTATTAGTTGGAGCAATTTGTACTTATCGCATTTTACTATACGCATTATATGTCCCAGATATTGCAGTTTTCGTTGCTTTATTGTCTTTAAAACTTCTGCCCGTTTGTTGACCATCTGCAAAACCCTTTCGTTGGAAACTCTATCCGTCCATGATAAATTCTCAGAATTCTTGTATACACCCACATTTCAAATGTCTCTAATCGATTGCTCATATTTTGAGTTAAGGTCCATGATTCGACACCATACAGATGCGGATTGCGGACTGAAAACTGAAGGTCGATGGTTGCCCTATCCGTTGCACCATCGTCGTACCCACTCCTAACACAATCTTTCCGTTTATTTAGAGTAGAGAGAACATTAGTCAAGTTCTGCTTGGCTTCTTAAAAAAAAAAATTAAAGTACTGCATGATCCATTAGATGTTGCGCCGTTCATCATTATACCCTTACTAGTCTAGTCGACAAGTTGAAAATGGTACAAAATAGAGATACTGCTCTTAAAATTATGTGCGATAGCTCAATGAATTCGGAATAACGCCTAGAAAAATGTGCCAAAAGCGTGTGTATTAGCACATAAAAAATTGCAAAAGTTATGAACAATTAAAGATGAAAAAAAATGGCATTTCGTTTTTTGCCAATATTTCATAAACTATTAATATTTAAGAAATTTCAAAAAAAGAAGATTCTGAAAGAAGAGGAAATTTCCAATAAAAAACTCCTGACTCCCGGAACTCTATCTCCATTATTTATAATTTTACTTTAACGCTGAAAATAGGTCTGAGCGCGACATTTTTAGATTGCGCGCGCGGCGTCAAAAGCGAGTACGGCACATTAATTAATTTATTTAAGGTATTGAATATTTTTTTTTAATTCCAAAAAATAATGGTGTGTTCTGAACACTATAAATAATTTATTCTCGTTGGAAATTTTACTTAAAGTTAATTTTTCAACAAGTTAAACAATTGTTAACTAACAAAATTTTCTCGAACTTCCGTCTTAATTGTAAGTGAAAAAAAATTTTTGAATAATTGTCGTAAAAAATTTTCGCTTCGTAGAGCCTTTTTTACATATATACTTAACAAGATCGCGCCATAAAAGTTAAAAAAATATTTATACTTTGTTTATAATAATTTTTTTACTTTACAACATTACTTGGATTTTTCAGTTTTTGTTCAAGTTCAAAAAGTCGACTAGACTATACTGTTTTAAAGTTTAAATAGGATAGTAGGTACAAAGTATTTTATCCCAGCTTAAATTTTAGAACTTTAAAATTTTCTCAGCACTCAGTGTCAGAACAACGGCAACGGAGAGAAATTGCGCTATCAATTCTTATAAAAATAAATCAGATTACCTCGAGCGTACTACGCTCTTCCGAAAGCATACTAAAAATTTATAACATGGTTTTACCTACGGGTTCATTCATAGATTTTGATCCATTAATAAAAACGGACAAAGAAAAATAAATCATTACAATATTACCATATTCCTTAACTTAGTTAGGAGATTTTCTTCAAATTAGAATAGGACCACCTTAATAATAGACGCTATTTTTTGAAACCGAGGGTTTTGTATGTGCATTTTTGGACGAAGTTTTTCTACGTACTTTCCAGGGCGAAGTCGCCTGTCACTCAGGCAATTATTTTCTCCGGTAGTTCTCATCTTGCTAACGGCAAGTAAGTATTTGCATAGACATAATCAAGTAGCCAGGATAATCCATCAACAACTTGTTCTTCAATGCGGTCTTGTAGAAGATGAGGTACCTTAATAAAGGTGTGACCCAGTGTCAGTTGTCGAGAAAAGTAGTACTCTACTTGGATTGATCAATTATCACTGATAGGTATATTTCAGCCAATAGACCTTTAGTGCTAGTTGATCGGCCAGCTCGCCGAGCAATAATAACTGTCGATAACACAATTCCACATGATGATAATATAATCTAATGAAGGCGGAAAAGGAAAAATTACCAAAATATTTAGACCTTGCCCACGAGATTGCTGCTATTTGGGATGTTGATTCAACGATTGTAGTTCCGATTGTCGTTGTGTACGATGGTCTTATAGCAAAATGTTTCGAACAATACTTTAAGAAACTTTCGCTTAGCAGTTGAATCAAGAGCAGGATACACAAGGCGGTACACCTTAAGACGGTACGCATTGTGAGGAGGTTCCTCACTCTGAAGCCCTGACCATCGGCTGCTGGGCAATAAAATCGGTTCACAATCAGCGAAGATATTCCGAAAGTTCGCACACAAAAATACAGTCAAATTGAGAAAATCCTAACTTTTTCAGGACGGTTCATAATAATGTTACGAAACTTATTGTACTACCTACTACTCTCTGATAGAAGTTTTTCTTTAATTAACTTTAATTGAAATAATATTATGTTAATTTAGCTCGATATTATCATTATTTATAGGAATTGTTATTTTAGCTTGATATCATAACAATTAAGGTCGTTCATAGTCCCATTACTTTAAAGAAAGTGAGAGAATTATACGCCGGCACAGAAGTACCACTTTTGATCAGCACTGTTTGTGACCAAGAAGGGCTCGACAATATCGACGCAATTATAGAAGTAAGAATAAACGATGATTTGAATAAGTAAAAAGACAAGTACAGTAAAATTATTTTCTGAACCTACCTAAATATTAGGAATCACTTTCTGACTATAGATGGATTGGTAGTCGCTTCGCACACTACTGGATATCGTCGGCGTACTAGATAATTGCGGCAATTCATAGTACGACTGAACTGGCGGTACCCACATAGTCACATAGTAACTAATGTTTGACGTTTTCAAACAAACTGAAATTACGTTACCGCATTTATGGAGCTATTGTTTGTAGGAAGGGCGGTATCTATTAGTAGCGACTAAGCTACCAATCCTAAATGTATATTCCTGACATTATAAATTATCTAAACTTAAATCTTAGCAAATAAAGAGGGTACCAATACCGATAGTATGTTTAGGACCAATACCAAAGAACTTTTGTCATTTTTTTTTTCATGTCAAAAGCTCTTGGGCTTTGGGGTTCTCTTAGTTACTGCTTATTCCTACTATACATTTTAATATTTTATTATTATTATTTCCCTATTTATGCTTATGGTATAAGTGTTAAGTAGGTATTTTTAGACTTCAAATAGTGTTTCATCTATTTTCAGGAATCGGACGGCATTATTCTTGCCAGAGAATTTCTCTCGTTTCAAATAGACGATATGTATCATATGCATGCAATTCAATTACAAATTGGTGCAAAATGTCGCAAGGTAAAATGTACCAATACCTAGTTTGTGCAATGATAGTGAAATGATTGCAATTTCCTTAGAGATAATAATGAAATTCATGGTTTTATTACTACAGTACGGAAAACCTTTCTTCTTATCTGGCAATATACTCGAAAGAACATTACAAGATGGCAAGATATCACTTGGCGATCTATCAGATATTACTAATGCTGTGTCCCACCGGGCAGCATTTGTTCTACAAAATTATCAAGATGCTGATCATCTGATCCAAGCAGTGAAAATACTCGACTCTGTGTGCCGATCGGTTGAATCTAGAACCAGAAATACAGAATTCTGGCTGGCTTCGAACGAAGTAACTGGTTAACTAAATATATATTTTTAATTTACCTTCCCTCAAATATGGTTGAACGAAGCAACGGCTGGGTCATGCATCACGCTCGTGAACGGGTCCCACCGGCGGGAATGGGGCTACTTTCTGTCTGCCCATCTTGATATGTATTGAATTGTAAGTAGGTATGCTTTTTTGCAACTTACTCGCATTGTGGAAACACTGCTTATATACTCAAACTCTATTTCCTGTAAATTATGGTTATTTTATTTTACAGTTAAGAATGCCTGTCAATGCTGCAGAAGCTTGTGTACTAGGTTGTGCAATAGCTGCTAGACAGATAAGAGCGTCAGTAATCATTCTACCAACAGTGAGTGGTAAAACAGCAATGCAGCTCACACGTGTTGCAGTGGACAAAATTGTATTGACTATCAGCTCTAGTTCAAGTGTTGCGAGAAAACTGCGGCTATACTATGGCGTTATTCCTATAATATATGATAGTAAGTAAACGTTAAATAGTTCAGTGACTGTTAGGCTAGACGACAAACTTTAAGTCACTCAGTGTGCTATGGAGAGAGCTATGCTCGGAATTTCTTTAAAGGATTAAGTCCGAAACGAAGTTATTCACCTAAAAACTATAGTAGGTATCCGACATAGCTCTCAAGGCTAGCACGTTGAAGTGGCACAAGGCTGGTCACATTTGTCGGAGGACCGATGATCGTTGGAGTCATATGGTTCTCGAGAGGAGACCACGTCTCACCGCCCCCATAGCGATGACATCCGGAAAGTTGCAAGGATTGGTTGATGCGAAACACTAAAGATGTTGTGTCCTACTTCCTACTAATATTTTAATGTGAAATATTTATGAGGTTGGATGTATAGATGGATGGATGGATGTTTGTTACTCTTTCACGCCACAACGAATGAACCGATTTGGCTAAAATTTGGAATGGCTCATACCCAGGATTAACACATAGGCTACTTTTTATCTCGGAAAATAACAGAGTTCCGTTGTCGGGCATCATCTAGTAATCTAGTAATATGAACTATAAATGCGAACGTTTGTGAGGAAGGATGGATGGATGCATGGATGGATGTTTGTTACTCTTTAACGCCACAAAAATAAACCGATTTAGCTTGGAATGAAGATAGCTCATACCCAGGACTTTAAAACATATGATACGTTTTATTCCGGAAAATTAAAGAGTTTCCACGGGAATTAAAAACCTTAATCCACGAGGACGAAGTCGTAAGCATCATCTAGTTGAAAAATATTTATTTTAATAAGTTGTCGCGGTCGTCGTCAAGCGTTCTGCTTGCCATTGGTATATTATTGTATAGATACTAAAATATATATGATTTATTTATTAAAATATGAATTACTAGATGATGCCCGCAGCTTCGTCCGCGTGGATTTAGGTTTATTGATTCCCGCGGGAACCCTTTAATTTTCCGGTATAAAAAGTAGCCTATATTTGTTATTTCAGGGTATAATCTATATCCATTCCATATTTCAGTCAAATCCGTCTAGTAGTTTTTGGGTGAAAGAGTAACAAACATACACATTACACACACACACACATACAATCTTTCGCCTTTTTAATATTAGTTATGGTCAGATGATGTGATGGGTTTATAAAGGTAATTTAAATACGAGTAAGTAATAATTGTCTGTAGTTAGTTACTAAATACACTGTTTATATACTTAATATGATAGTGAGTGATGATATACGGCTTGCAGAAAAACCAAAAAAAAATTGGGAAGAGGAAATTTCAGCGCGTATTAAATTTGCTGTGTCGTACGGCATTAAACATAATTTGCTCAAATATGGGAGTACGTATGTTGCTTTGAGAAAATCGAATCAAAAGAGCTCATATGCTGATACTATAAATATTTTGACAGCGACTGTTGAAGAGGAAGAACAGTTAGTATTAAGTGACGTTATTTTTTGTTTGAAAGTTTGTCCTTCCAACACGCAGCACGGGAATAACGGATTGACGTTTTTTTTCGCATATATATAATATTTTACAGGTGAGAACCTGGAGAGTGACGTAGATTTTTTAGTTAACTCCATGTTGACGTTAAAAGTTTGTAATAATATAATTTGAAACCGAATACAACGTAAATTAGACAGTGTAAATTGTTTGCCTAAAGATTTAGCCAAAAAGGTGCTCTCGTTTGTCATACAGTTTTTCTGTAGCCCAGCAACGATTTCGTATAGTCTATTATAAGTCTATATAGTCTATTATAGTTATTTTTAACAAGTTTTGCCCCTATTTGTTAGTAGTAAAATTATCAATAAATAGTTACTAATGGAACTAAGTTAAACGTTTTTTTTTCAGTACCTGTCCAACACATTATCACCATTATCATCATTGGATGCCATTTTTAACTTAGAGGTCAGTTGGGGAAATCTCTTGAGGTTTTTCATTATATCGTTCATAATATCAATAAAATCCATTCTTTGTCTTTTTATTTCCAGATTATAAGAAAATATCAAAAACGGGATAGGAAGTATCTCCGAACAAAATATTTTAATTTATTATAATCTATTTACTAACGTACTTTATTATATTTCGTTTTTATAGATTTAATATACCTACATAATATAGTTTTGTATGTCATATTTAATTTGAGATAATATGAGTTTACATTTAATTTTGATAAATACAATATTTTATAATTAAGTCTATGTATAATTTTAAATCCTGGAAAACAACCCCCTCAAGAAAAAAAAAAGAAAAAGATTCGTCTAGCCTATTTTACAGACAAGCCGCATAATCTGTCTGTTGGGAGACCGCGGCTTTACATAATATTATGTAGGAGTAGTATAATATAAACCATCCTACCGTTAAAGATTTGCCGCCAAGCGAGTTAGCGTTCCGTCATGATGGCGTATATAAACATATTTAGGATGGATTTTGGGGTTTTTTAAAAACAAACTGCTAGCCAAATTAGGCAACCACCATCCTAAGGCTTTGTTCACACCAATCGGATAGTCAGCCGCCGATTGTGAGCAGGCTCACTGTGAGCCCCAGTTACTCCAGTCATTTGGTAGTTTACCTGGAAAGTTTTCTCAGCTCCCGGAAAACTTTCCAGGTAAAACTACCAAATGACTGGAGTAACTGGGGCTCACAGTGAGCCTGCTTACAATCGGCGGCTGACTATCAGAAAGAGCACGTCTATAAAATCACCAGTTTTCAAAACTCCCGAAAACTTTCCAAGTAACCCCGCTTTTGAGCACCAAATGACTGGGGTAAGTATAACCGTGAAGCCAGACTGCATTTTCTTCTTCTTCTTCGTTTGTTAGTGAGACTGCATTTTTCGTTCACACTATGCTTACAATACGCCGTAACTCCATAGGCAATCAGCGTCTGCGGTGCATAGTGGCGTAGCATAAAGCTGGGTCTCCACCAAAGAAAAGTTGCCAATTGTTGTCACCAAAACGTGTTGACAACACAAAAATTGGCAAAAGTCGCCGAGAGTCAGCGACTACACATAAAGTAATAGTGCATTGCTGGTTTGGTATGACCGAAAAGTTGAATATCTATGGAAAAGCAGTAAAATATGTTTGTGAGTAAAATGCGTAACGGTCGCTCACAGTGGGCGGCTGACACGTAGTCGTAATTCCTAGTTCCATGGACAATACGTTAGGTGTGAACACAGTTTTAGTTTCACCCTTCGATCACGGATGAAGGTTTCACCATGGTTCCACCTAATAACTAATAATTCACCTTAAACCCATGGAACTAGGAGTTGCGACTATATCTTCCTATTTCTATATTTAAACCTAATCTGAGTTTCACACAAGTTTCACACAACCAACCAAGAAGCTAAATACCTACCCAACCATAGAAATAGGTAGACGTAGTCGCAAATCCTAGTTCCATGTACCCAACACGTGGTGAATATTTTATAGTTAACTAGCTGACCCGGCGAACTTCGTACCGCCAACTTACCTATATAAATAAAACAAATAACTACTAAAACTATCTTAAACTAAAATAATCTTTCAAGTTGGACCAAATTACAGATAGTTACGAAGTTTGATCAAAATCGGTTAAGTAGTTTAGGAGTCAATCGCGGACAAACAACGTGACACGTAATTTATATATATTAAGAAGAAAGATATACTAGCTGGTGCCCACGAATTCATCTGCGTGGATTTAGTTTTTAAATTCCCTCGGGAATTCTTTGATTTTCCGGGATAAAAAGTAGCCCATGTCACTCTCCAAGTCTTCAACTATACCCATGCAAAAAATGAAGTCAATCCGTTGCTCTGTTGTGGAGTGATTGAAGGACAAACTAACAAACAAACACACTCGCATTTATAATATTAGTAAGATAAGTAGTCTATTTGGGTAAAGACTATCTCGTAATCTAACATCGTTCGAGATTTAGGTTGCTAGGTTGCCTAGCAACCTAAATCCTCTGTTGCGGCGTGATTGAAGGACAAACCAACAAACACACTTTCGCATAATTATAATATTAGTAAGGATTAGTAAGATAAGTAGTTTATTTGGGTTAAGACTATCTCGCAATCTAACATCGTTCGAGATTTAGGTTGCGGCCTAGCAACAAAATAATACTCGTAATAACATCGTTCGAGATTTAGGAACTTCGTACCGCCAACAAAAATATTTAGGGGTGGGTCGTCATTTAGGGGTATGAAAAATAGATGTTGGCGGATTCTGAGACCTACCCGATATGCACACAAAATTTCATAAAAATCGGTCTAGCCGTTTCGGAGGAGTTTGGTAACAAACACCGCGTCATAAGAATTTTAAAAGGAATTTTATTATAATATGTTAGATTATCTATGGGTGACATTGTGCAAGCTCAGTGTGCAATAGTCTAATATATAATATAATCAATACTCTGTGAATATAATGTACTCTGTGATGTGCAACGAATTATTTTTTATGTATATGTTCTGAAAGTTTTGAACATTTACACTAGCGGCACGCTATGATGGCCGGTTTGACGTTTGTCCGCTCATGAAGTTCCGTATTAATTGATAACGACTTTGAAGGAAATAATTGTATTACTTTATTGACGATAGTGATGTGCAGAGATTCATAAATTTTATCGAATGTAGTTTTAGGTTTAGGACTCAAAATTTATTTATTAAATTGATTTCTAAAATGTATACAAGTGTAGAAAAATCAGTTTGCACCATTTAAGGGGTGAATGTACTTGTGAATATGAACAATTTTCACTATGTGGATAAACCTCTGAAATCGCAAAAAAATATCAGCTGTTTCATACAAAAGGTAAAATTTTTATTTTTATATGATATATACCACAACTCGGCATTTGGTTTTCTAAATTGAAAATTTTTAAAAATGGAATCTAATACGATCGTCACATAGGATCGCTGGCTAGCACAACTACTACCTCCGGCAAACTCGCGTCAATGCTCAATGCAAAACAAAGCAGTTTCGAATTGAAGTTGCTTCGAAAAGTATAAACTGTCAGTGCAATGCGATTGTGATATAGTTTTGACCTGGCTTTGGATTTCAAATATTGATACTGCATTACTGTTGACCCTTGCTCGTTAATTTGGACTCTGTTCAAGCCCTTTGTTGTGGATTTCGTCGATATGACCGAACGTACGCAGAGAACTGTTATAAATAGTCAGACACGTGAGTTCGTAATACGCCTTCGTAACTATTTCGATCGTGAAGCTCAAAATGGAGGGCCAATTTTACCTATAACGTCAGTGGTTGAACGCGTAGCTGATGCGCTTAATATTGGACAACGAACTGTTAGACGGATAACTAAAAAAAAATATGGCGAGACTGGCACAGAAGAAAATAAACTTCACACACCAAAAAAGAGAAAACGAGCAAAACCAGTCGTAGGCATCGATAGCTTTGATGCCGATGCTATCCGAAGACATGTTTACGGCTACTATTTACAGAAGGAGTATCCAACAAGAAAAAAGTTGGTGCATTCACTGAAGGAAGCTGGATTATTCTTCGGTGGGGAAAGTTCTTTAACGAAGATTTTGAAGACCATTGGATTTCGATACAAAAAATGTAACAAACGCAAAATATTGATGGAAAGATTTGATATAGCGATGGCAAGGTATACTTTTTTACGGCAAGTGAAAGAAATCAAAAATTGGCAAAATGTTGTGTTCTTGGATGAAACATGGCTTAATGCTAACCATACTGTAGGCCGTTCTTGGAACGATGACACAGCAGCATCTACTTCCAAAGTTCCTGTAGGAAAAGGATCGCGACTTATAATTTGTCACGCCGGAACCATCAACGGGTTTGTCGAAGGTTCTCTCATGGCTTTTGCGTCAAAAACCACTGGAGACTATCATGAAGACATGAATGGAGAAAAGTTTACTGAATGGTTTACCTCAATGTTGTGTAGCCTCCCTGAACCATCTATTATAATTATGGACAACGCCCCATACCACTCGATGCAAATTGACAAGCCACCTGCCCAATCCCAAAAGAAAGCTGATATCGTCGCATGGCTTCGTAAAAATGGCGTAGATGCAAACATGAATATGTTAAAAGCGGAATTAGTACGTCTTTTAAAAGAAAACAAACCAACCAAGATCCGATACGTCATTGATGAAATAGCATTAGAACATGGGCACAGAGTTATACGGTTACCGCCTTACCATTGTGAGTATAATGCGATTGAGTTGGTGTGGGCTCAAATTAAGGGATATGCTGCAAGACACAATACAGAACCCCCATTTACCACAAAAAAAATGCTAAAATTATTAGAAGAAGCTTGTGAACATGTGACTAAAGGAGACTGGGAAAAGGTTGTGAATAGAACTGTTAAATTAATAAGGGAAGATTATGAAAGAGATGTGAAAATAGATAATATTATAGAAAACGAACATATAATTATTAATGTAGGTGATGATAGCAGTGACGACAGTGAAAATAGTAGTATGGACGAATCTGATTAATTATGGCCTTTTGTGGCACCTTTTTTGGTATCTTTTGTATTCATATGTTTCTTGTGTGCATATAAAGTATGTATATTCATTTTCATTCAAATATTCAGTTCGTTCAAATAAATTAAATAAACATATACATTTTTGTTTTATTAAACCTATTTAATCAGGTACAAAAACAAAACTTAATTGTTTTTTGTTCGAGAATAAATTGACATTCCACATCACTATTGTAATGTGTCAAACCGGCCATCATAGCGTGCCGCTAGTGTAGTATTTTATGTAACATGTTAAGAAAGTTTTAATAATACTATTATTTTATGATAAATCAGTATTTATTTTCGAATCAAGTATTTTGAGATTAACATCACTGAATAAAGTTAATCTTGAGTTTATAGCGAGAGATTAAAGTTAAAAGGTTAAGGTTATGTCAGAAAAGAAACCAGAAACGATTGATTTTGCAGATGTGAATTTCTGCAAACCTGAAATATTGAAAACTCCACAATATAGATACCGGAGATGTCCAGTCTTTGTAACATTAGGTAGGCAGATATTATTTTTCTATGATCATCCATGGCTATAATTAACTTTCTACATTCGACCACCATTGTAGCATGTTACGAATGGACAGGAAAGGACTTAGGTACTCTATAATAGTTCCATGACTCTAACACAAACAATAAAAGGGAAAGGCATGGAACTATTAAAGCAAACATCGTTGGGGAAAGGTCAATATGAGTTTTAACATTGTCGGATCTAATGATATTAAGAAGACCTTTGTCGTATGAATTTATCTCAAACCTTAGTAGAGTTTTGACTTCGCGAGTTAGGTTTTCAAAAATATTGCGTGCAAGAGTTTATTGTTTTTCCGGGATGAAAATATCCTACACCATTCTCTGTCAACATGCAATAATCAAATTGATGGACAAATCAACAAACAAATACTTCCGCATTTATAATACTTACTAAAACATTACAATGTAATTTAAATGTTATTTTTTTAAAGATAATTTTATTTTTAATTTTACAGCTGATTCCCAGATAAGTGTAGTTGACATACAAAGAATGCTCGAAGCTGGTATGAACATCGCTAGATTCAAATTGTCAAGTAGTAGCAGGGGGGATATGATGCGTCTCCTCGGTAAAATTGACAAAGCATCGCTCACCTGCTGCGAGAAAAACGATGTAACGAACTGGCCAATTGCTTCATGTATAACCTTGAAGACATGCGTTGTTAAAACCGGTCTATTAGAGAATGTACGTTATTATCATATATTTATTTATTTATTTTATTTACAAATTAGTTTTTTTTTCCTTAGAATAGAATAGAATAGAAATGTTTTTTATTCAAATAAACTTTTACAAGTACTTTTAAATCGTCAATGAGTCTACCACTGGTTCGGAATGCCGTTCCTGCCGAGAAGAACCAGCAAGAAACTCGGCAGTTGCTCTTTTCAAAATACTTTTACAATATACTTAACAGATATTCTATGTATGCAGAGTTTCCACAATGAGGGAAAGGTCCACAAAAGCATACGTAATTATTTCTAATTATAATTCAACACATGTCAAGACGGGCAGACAGAAAGTAGCCCCATTGCCGCTGGTGGCACCCGTTCACGAGCATGACGCATGACCCAGCCATTGCTTCGCTCAACCATATTTTAGGGAACGCAACAACCCGCATCACACGACACCACCGCAGAAATGTTAAAGAGAGTGTGACATACTTAGGCTACCCATCCTAAGGCATCGAATTGAAACTAATATTCAAATCAAATACTCATTTTAAAATATGACTTGTACACAAATAAAGTGGAAACTCTGAATAGAATAGAATTATTTTGATATACAATTATACAGGTTAATCATTACCTACTGTCTCATGAATCGCTGGAACGAATTACATCCACGCTTTTTTGTCATTTATATAGTCTTCAATCGTATAATATGCTTTTTTCATGAGCGTAGTTTTAATCGATTTCTTAAACTTGTGTAAAGGCAAGTCCAAGATCGACTGTGGAATTTTATTATAGAACGTCACGCCCATTCCCACAAATGTCTTTCGGACCCTCTTGAGGCGCAGTCGAGGGATCACGAGCCTATTTGGATCTCTAACCTGCCTATCTCGTAATTCCCCCTTTTTTTTGTAATTCACAATGTTTTGTCTGACAAATATTATATTGTTATAAATATATTGTGAAGCTACTGTAAGAATGCCTATTTCTTTAAAATTTTCTCGAAGCGAATCCCGCGGCTTTAAATTATAGATTGCGCGAATCGCCCTCTTCTGCAATACAAAAATTTTTCCAATATCGGCCGCTTTACCCCATACTAAGATTCCGTATGACATAATACTATGGAAATATGCAAAATAAACAATTTTTGCAGTCTCTATGTCAGTTATCTGTCGAATCTTCCTAACAGCGTAAGCAGCAGAGCTGAGCTTGCCAGCAAGTACTGCTATATGGGCGCCCCATTGCAGCCTTGAGTCCAGGGTTAATCCCAAGAACACTGTGGAGTCCTCTGTTTTCAAGGATTCATTACTTATCTTTAAATTTTTACTGACAGTTCTGGTGTTAGGCAATAAAAACTCAACACACTTTGTTTTTTTAGCATTTAAAAGTAGATTATTTGCCGTAAACCATTCAGAAACTTGAGATAATGCATTATTTACATCGTCAAAATTGTCTTTTTTCCTATCGACTTTGAAAATCAAAGACGTATCATCAGCAAATAGTACAATATCGCAAGTATTTTGGACAAAATATGGTAAATCGTTTATGTAAATCAAAAACATGAATGGACCTAGAATAGAACCCTGGGGTACACCCATTACTGAGGCTGATCCGGATGATTTTACATCATTGACACACACTCTTTGAACACGATCCCTTAGATAAGACGCAATGAGGCTAAGTGCAATATCTTTAATACCATAGTGGCTCAGTTTAAGTAAGAGGGTCTTGTGATCAACGCAGTCGAAGGCTTTTGATAAATCACAAAAAATACCAATGGCATTCTGTGAGTTATTCCATGCATCGAAAATGTGTTGTAACAGCGTTGCGGCTGCATCGGTTGTTGATCGACCCTTAGTAAAACCGTACTGCTCAGGGTGAAGAAGTTTATTTAAGTTAAAGTGTAGAAGCAGTTGGTTGAACATTATTTTTTCGAAAATCTTGCTGAGAGTTGGCAAAATTGAAATTGGTCTGTAGTTATTCGGGTCAAATTTGCTTCCCGATTTATAAAGAGGTATTAATTTGCTACATTTCATTAGGTCTGGAAAAGATCCAGTATCTACAGATTTATTAAAAATTAAAGCAAGATAAGGCGCAATAATATCAATGATATTGTGAATTAATTTAACTGATATTCCCCATAGATCTCCTGTTTTTTTATTTTGCAATGATTTAAATGTTTTGATAATATCATATGGGGTAACGTGTTCAAACCTAAATAGTTTATTGCACTCAGAGACATTGCTTCTTAGAAGATTACAGGCTTCTGTTGGCGAGGAATTTAGAGAACTGGTCGTGGTTACTGGTATATTTTTGAAAAAGTTCTCAAATGTATTTGCAATTTCTATATCGGAGTCAATTACAAGGTTATTAAGTTTAAGCTCCAGTTTATTATAATGCATCTTGTTCTTACCCATTTCATCACCAATAATGTCCCATACTGCTTTTATTTTATTATCTGAATTGACAATTTTTTGTTTTATGTGAAGTGACTTTGCTTGTATGCACACGTTTCTAAACAATTTGGAGTAATTTCTTACATATTCTATAAACGCGGGGGTATAATTATATCGTTTTTCTGCATACAAGTCAAACAGCTTATTTCTACTTTTATAGATGCCAACAGTTGCCCAATCACTAAATTTTAAATTTTTAAATAATCTTTTGTCTATTACCTTAAAGATAGAGTTAAATTGAGAGTTTAAAAGATCAAAAAACTCACTATAAATTTCATCCGGACCACCCTGTGCAATATCAAGCGTCGGCAATGCAGCTGCGATATTTTGTTTAAATTGCCTTACTTTTTTTGTGGTAACTGGCCTATATTTTACTACTTTTGTTGTATTCTGCTCACTGCTCGGAATAGATATCATTTGTCCGCAATGATCAGATCTTAAATAAGTGATAATCGATTTTTGGATAATTTTACAATCACAGAAGATGTTATCAATACAAGTAGCTGAATTAGCAGTTATTCTCGTAGGTTCAACAAAAACATTTTCCAGGTTAAAACTTTTAAACAAATTAAGTAATCTACCTGTAAAAGGCGTGTGTTGCAGGATATCTATGTTAAAATCTCCACAGATTACTATTTTTTTTGATGTCCTACATAGCCGCCCTAAGGCGTCCTCCATGACCTTCTCAAAATGAACAAAATCGCCCGAGGGGGGTCGGTACACGCAGACTATAATATATCGGTCCAGCTCAACACAAGACAGCTCAATAATGCGTTCCATAGAAAGACTAACAATGTCTTTTCGCTCTTTGCAATTAATATTATTGCGCATTATTATCAAAGAACCCCCGCGTATAGCAGTCTTTCTGGAGAACACACTTGACAGTAAATAACTATCAAAATGCATAACTAACTGATGAGAGTTGAGCCAATGTTCAGTGAGACATAAAATGTCAATATTAAACTCTTTAATAAATAAGTGCGCTCTTAAGCGTTGACGGCTTATCTGGGCGCTGCACATTCCTCTATAAACTATATATATATATATATATATATATATATATATATATATATATATATATATATATATATAAATCTCGTGTCACGATGTATGTTCGGGATAAACTCAAAAACTACTGAACAGATTTTGATCAAACTTTGTAACTATCTGAAATTTGGTCCAACTTAAAAGATAGGATAGTTTTTATCTTAATTATTGACATCAATATTTGTTATTGCAAATTAAAATTAAAAGTTGGGGTTAATTATACGACAGTCATAAATTTTCAGTTCGAGATTTAGGTTGCTAGCACCTAAATCTCGAACGATGTTAGATTGCGGTTGTTTAGATTGTGTTATAATTTTGCATTACTGATACTATAAATGCGAAAGTGTGTTTGTTTGTGGGTTTGTCCTTCAATCACGTCGCAACAGAGCAACGGATTGATGCGATTTTTCGCATGGGTATAGTAATGGGTGTTGGTCCTCGGACCGGGAGAGCCACATTTTATCTCGGATAATTAAAGAGTTCCCGCGGGATTTTTAAAAACTAAATCCATGCGGACGAAGTCTCGGGTAATCAGCTAGTTATAATATATATTTTAAAACTCTATTGATCTACATGCATATGACTGGGCGAGGTAAAGTAGCCTGAATCTGGTGCGGGCTGTAATAATCTATATACACACATCAAAAGTGTCTAGGGATCAAGCATTTTTATGCGGATTTCTTGAGATTGAGATGTGGCTTTGTAATAAATTTATGATTTTATAAATTTATATGGATCCTTTTTGGTGCATTTCATAATTTGAATCAGGAACTGTCAATCAAATTCGAGTAAAAGATGAAAATCAGCTGTCAATATTTTCCCTATAAAAACATACAACGCATTGAAGACATTATTAGTGCTACTGTTTCCCTACTACTGATTAAAACCAACGTTATTATGGAGCGGCGACGTCATTTAAGCAGGGAAGAAATGCTCAGAGCCGTGAGAATGATAGAAGCTGGTTCCCGGCAACGTACTGTGGCTTTAGCTCTGAATACAAGTCAGAGTGTTATCAGTCGACTTTGGACACGTTACCGAAGCACTGGTACCGTGGCTGAGCGCCATGGAGGACGGTATCGCTGCACCACACGGAGACAAGACCGATACATTCAAATCTTAACTCGAAGAGCTCCAACAATAACCGCCATGATGTTAGCCGTGAGGCTTCATCACTCTTCAGGGAACTTAATTAGCGATCAAACAGTCAGAAACCGCTTGCATGAAGTGAACCTTCATTCCCGAAGACCGCTACGGGTACCACCTATAGCAATGCACAATCGTAGGATTCGATATCAATGGGCTCTTGAACACAGAAATTGGGCAGAAGAACAATGGCGTTTCGTGTGCTTTTCTGATGAGTCTCGTTTTGGTATGAGACCGGATACAAGACGTATACGACACTGGAGAACCCCTGGACGCCAACAGCGATTAAAATCCTGCCAGAAAGTCCATCCTTATAGTGGTGGAACCATCATGGTATGGGCGGGTATTTGGATCGGCGGAAGAACTGAGTTGATTTGGATCAGAGGCAACCTCAACGCTCAAATTTATGCTGAGACGATTGTATCAGACGTCATCGTTCCTCTACAAGTGCAAATCGGTCCCTTATTTCAGTTAATGCATGATAATGCACGACCGCACACCGCAAGAGTTGTAAGACAGACTCTCGCCGCAGCTAACATCAATGTCCTGCCCTGGCCTGCTCAGTCGCCAGACTTGAACCCGATTGAGCATGCATGGGATATGCTACAGAGAAGAGCTCTGCCGAATATGGAGGGTATCCAATGGCAAGAAGACCTTTTTTTGTTGTTGCAACGAACATGGGCGGCCATTCCACAGCGTGATTTGGATGAACTCATTTTGAGTATGCCAAACCGATGTTCTTGTGTTGTTAGTGTTCGCGGTAGAAACACGGATTATTAATTGTTTAAGTTACCCAATAAAATTTTAAAGAAAACTGTTATTTCAGTCTTTTTTTCGAATTTTAATGTTAGTGGTTCAAATGTCAAAAATCCCTTTATTAGGAAAATGGCAAATTTCTTTATTAATGCAAAGGTGACTTGGTTTATCGTTACTGTGACAAACGAAAACACTTTATTTGATGAATCCTTAAAGAAAATTTTAATTAATATCAATCAGGAGAAAAGTTATTGCAAAAATATATGTTGATCCCTAGACACTTTTGATGTGTGTATATAAAAGAAAGTGGTGTTAGTTACACTATTTATATTTCAAGAACGGATAAACCGATTTGGCTGAAAATTGGTGGAGATGTAGCTTAGAACCAGGAGACGGACATAGGATATTTTTTATCCCGTTCGACCGCGTTTCCGTCAAGTCCCTGTAGAACGTGGTATAACAAAAACGCATCTGACATGGAATAACAAAACGCAAATGACAGTGGAATAACAAAACGTAAATGACAGCTAAACGTAATTTTGTCTTCGTTGGTTTGTCCGTCAATCACGCTGCAAAAAACCTACGGATTGACGTGATTTTTTTGGATAGGTATAGTTGAGAACCTGTAGAGTGTAAAGCATCCCGGAAAATCAAAGAGTACCCTCGGGATTTTAAAAACAGAATCCACGCGGACGAAGTCGCGGGCATCAGCTAGTAGTAATTATAATAGAAACTGCGGTCACGCTGCGAAGTATCATTAATTACTTCATACAGTTTGTTCTTTCTGATAGAATTCCCTGTATTCGAATCGTACACGATTTAACTTAGCAGGACTCTATCTTAGCGTGCAGCTATCCATGTTAGCCATTTTAGTGAAATATATAATACTTAATATTATAATATTATTTATTAATATTAGACTATTATTTTAGGATGAAGATTTTATCATCCTTAAGGACAACACAGAATTAGTTCTATTTTACAACACTTCGCTTTTTAACAAATGCAATGCAAGCAAGATTTTTGTTGACTATCCTCTGATGGCTGCTGATGTTAAAGTGGGAACAGAAATTTCTATTGCCGCCGATGAAATAATCCTAAAATGTATAAGCATAGTTGATGAAACTTCTATAAAATGTGTCGTTACAAAGGGCGGTAAACTAACGAGTTTGAATGATGTATGCGTCAGGAATACAAAACGTTCAGGACCCTTGGTGACCAAAAAAGATTTCGAGGCGGTGAAATTTGCTTTAGAATATCAAGTACGTCTTTTACCTTTTACAGTACGTTTTTAAAATTTCTAATTCCAGGTATCTACTAGATTTTGCCCGAGACTTCGTCCACGTGGAGTTACGGGTATAAAAATCCCACAGGAAGCCTTTGTTTTTCCGGGATATACACAATTAGTATATTATGTCACTCTCCTCAACTATACTCATGCAAAAAAATCAGTCGATCCGTAACGTCGGCGTCCGCGTATGTGATTGAAGGAGGACAAACACACTTTTGCTTTTTTTATGTTGATACGAACAAAATTTTGTAAAATGATACTAAAAAAATCTTTTCTGTGGATAGATTGATGCTATAATATTAAGCTATACCCGACAAGCTGATACAGTAAAAATAATCAAGAAATATATTTTATCAAAAAAAGTCAGAAGGCCAATAATATTAGCTGGTATAAGTAATGAAGAAGGTCTAGAAAATATTGATGATATAATCAAGGTAAGAATAGAAAGAAAGAAAGAAAATAACTTTATTTGCTCAAACACATGGATACATAATATTAAAAACATTCAAAAAGTAAAAACATTGAGAAATTGGCTTTTGCACCCATAATATGTCGCATAAGCAAAAATGTACCGGTTCAGCATTATTGCTGCAGGTTCATGGATAAACTGAGCGCTGGTATTCAGCCCGCATACTACAAATTACTTAATTATTTTTAATGTTTGATCAGTAAAATAGAATAATCTCAATCCACGACTCTTTATAGGAAAGCGATGGAGTTATATTATCGCGACAGTATTTACCATACGAAGTAGAATCCTTTAAACAATTCCGAATGCCACAAATTCAAAAATGGATAGCTGGAAAATGTTTACAAGTAAGAGAAAAATTACCTGAGTAAAGTACCTGATACTTTAATTTTATTTATTTCTATGGACCTACTTAATAATACATAGGTACAAAGTTAGACGAAATATTTTATTGTCAGCGTGTGTAGCCAGAATTTAATTTCAATACACACTTGAATAGGTATTATCATAATACTTAGTTCATATTTACGTAAATTACGATTTTGGCTTGAGCTGCGAACTTTTTTCTACAATGCTTTACATATTTTAATTACCTTCTTTATTTTTTAATTTAAGTTTAATTTTATCATTTTTATTTTTGTAAAGGCTGGTAAATCTTTGTACCTTTACGGTGGAGTTTTCGATAATGCTCTCAAAACTGGTCACTTTACTAATAGTGAAATATCAGACGTAACGAATGCTGTAATGGACGGAGTTAGCGGCTTTATTCTCGGCGAATGTTTTAATCCAGATCATATAATAGAAGTTTTGAATGGCATCAACGAATTATGCTATACTGTTGAACCAATGGTTTCCAGTATGACATACTTCAAACGAATAATTGACGAGGTAAGATTTTTTTATTACCGTCAGAGTCATCGACCCTTGACTGTGATCTAACCTGGTGTTATGAAACGACGCAGTCCTTCAATCCCTTTTTTTGAAGGTTTTTTGAAATTGAAGGTCAAAAAAATGTAGATAATTATTATGTTATGGTATGGTACCTAAAATACATTGCAATGTCAATATGGATCAAAATATTATGTTACTCAAACCGGCCGTTAATCGATCGGGGTTTCATGATACCATCTTATCGAGTCGAGATTGAGAGTTGCGCTTAGACTACTGAACTGAAAACTGATATCTTAATAATTGAATTTAAAATTGTTAAAAAATTTAACACTACAGCTTAAGATGCCGATAAATGCAGCAGAAGCCACTGCGATATCTTGCGCTACTATCGCCAACCAGAGCAAAGCTCGGGTCATCATCGTTCCCACAGTCAGCGGCAGAACTCTCAGGTTCCTCCACTGGATGAGGCCGTCCTGTCTCATAATCACTGTTAGCTCTAACGTTCAGGTCACACGCCATCTCATTTCATACAGAAGTGTTGTGCCTCTTTTATATACTGGTAAGTAAATTGTTGTGAATGTGGCTGTTTAGTACATCGCCCCCGCTAAACCTTAGCGACGGACCGAAAATGATAGATTCTGTCAAACAAGGTATCAATTGTCTAAAAGTGATTCCATTGATCGTATTCGTATTCGGTGACATTAGCGTCAAAGTAAAATACTCACTCAGTCACTTTATTGCACACCACATTAAAAAGAAAAAAAAAAAAAAACTAAAAAAACTAAAAATAAACTTAAAAATTAACACATGGTAGTACAAATGTGTTAGGCGGCCAGATCGCTTAAAAATTAACACATGGTAGTACAAATGTGTTAGGCGGCCTTATCGCTAAAAAGCGATCTCTACTAGGCAACCACGTTGCAAAGGATATAATGATTGATTTGATTGTATTGATTTAGTCACAAATTTAGTACAACCGATTTTAACATGGAGCGTTATGGAGCGGATCCTACATACCTAAACGTATAAGAATGCATACACGAAATTAAGCTCTAATTTAATGTTGTTATGGTTTATTTCACTTTGACGCTAATGTCATTGATTACGATTACAAACAATGGAATAACTTTAGACAATTGCACCTCAGAAGCGAGATTGCCATTTGACTATAAATCTATCCATTTCGTACCGCCGCTGCTAAGGTTCCATAAGATTATACTTCATTATATCTGCAGACGATGAAGTCTACTTTAACAGTTTTAAAGTTAATCAATGTTTGTATTTTCATTTCTTTATGTTAAACTGAATAAATATTTACTTACTTACTTACTTACCATAGGCATCGTCTAAATTAGAAAATTTCCCTGCAAAGCGGACAGACGCTGTTAAATGAGCTGGACACTAGCGGGACAAGATCGAAGTATGTGTCGACTGTCGATTACGAGCTCTTGCGAGCCAGAGACCTGTGCTGTGTCCAGTAGTAGGTGTCATGATTGAACGACGACAACAGCGATTCAAAAGAACTTATAAAAGTATCTTCTAATAAAGTAGTTTCGAGTTTGAGTTTTGCAGACAATTATGCGTTTCCTTAAATTAGTAAAGTTCCGTTGCTTTTTTGTCTGAAACATGGGCACTAGTAAAACTTTCATGCATTCTTCATGATATTTTAATTAATGATCACTTTTTGAAGGTGTTCAAAGCAGTAACTGGCACCTAAATGTCAAAGCCCGCATTTTCTTTGCTTTGGAATACGCGGTTAAAAGAAATTGGCTAGAATACGGTGATACTTATATAACTTTGCAAAGAGGATCAGACTCCAGTTCTTTCTGCGACATGGTCAGTATGTGGAAAGTTGGCATCAGCAAGAAGCCTTTAGTCGAGTGAGTTTTTAGTATAATTCCAATTTAGTTAAGGTCTTTGGCATATCTCTAAATAAATAGTGCGAACTTATTTTTGGAAGTCATTTAAAATAATTATGATAGATGAGCAAGAAAAGGTTGGAATTATTTTGCTATAATCCGCCAACAAAAAAAATCTATATGGTCAAACATGCAGTTACAAGCTAAGCACCGCTCACCTTCCCAACCAAGCAAGAAAGCAAAGTTCCCAAGCAAGCAATGCCACCACCACCACACACATGCAACACGCATGTGTGTGGTGGTGGTGGCATTGCTTTTATACTATCTCACTGCTACACACCTAAGACACACTACATACTATTCTCCACGCATGTTTCGCCCCGACACCGGAGCATCATCAGATGTCAACTTTATAATGAAGTATTGTCTAGTGACGTTCGTGTCAAATGCGCAATTATTATATTATATATATATTAATTACGAAGCAGTGATAGCCGAGTGGTTAGGACAGTGGTCTCCTATTCGTGGGGTCGCAGGTTCGATCCCGGGTACGCACTACTGACGGGGTTAAGTGCGTTTAAGCAATGCCAATGGCAGTATCATCTTCACAGGTTTGTATAAAAATCTTACTTGAAAGTGTCCAGTTTAAGAACTTAGTCCGAGTATCGATTTTGACGTGAGTTACTCACAAATTAGACGATATTCTGACTAATTTCTTAAACTGGACACTTAAGTAAAGATTTTTATATAAACCTGTGAAGATGATACTGCCATTGGAGCAATTAGAATGCCTTAAGCCTTCTTTGTCGTATTAGTTTACAAATTGCGAAAAACCAAATTGAATTTAAATTTCGCGGGCAGACCCGTATAATCCACCTTAACTTGTAATGTAAAATTTTGCTTAATATTGAATATTGAATTTTTCCAGATGCCAGGGCGATAGTGACGAAAAATACCTTTTTTAAAAGCTTTTATTATAATTATTTTAATATTACAGAAGTTAATTAAAAAATTTGGCTTTATTATTCAACTGTACAAGTATAGTTACCTACCTCTAGGGCTTTATTCAGTTAAGTAAACACATATGCGCAAGCTTTCTCTATTGCGACAGTTTATTTAGATATATTAAATACTAGCTGATGCCCACGACTTCGTTCGCGTGGATTTAGTTTTGACGTGAAAACGTCTTATAAATCGATGAAAACCGGCTGCACGCACGAAACAGTCTCACGTCTATCACGTCTATAGTCTATCGCTTGCACCCATGAGCTCAGGCGGAGCTCATGGGTGCAAGCGATAGAGAGGCACGATCGGCCCAAGCGTTGGCTTGTGAGTCTTGTGACCACGCCGCCGCCCGCCAGTCATCGTGAATGTTTTTTTAAGACGTTATCACGTCAAACTATCGTCCTTAAACCGAATTTACAGACAACCAATTTTTTTTATGTACATTCACCGATTACTTGAAAACGCCTGAACCGATTTGGAAAATGTGGGATGTCACGTCACCAATGTTGGACCTCTTCACTAATCTGTATGTAGCGCTGTGTTCACTATCAAGGTTATAGGCATTACCAAAGAACTTACTCAGTGACTTTTGAAAATTACAGAAAATTCCCGGCTACAGGAAATTCTTTTTTAAATTCCCTCGGGAACGTTGATTTTCCGGGATAACAAGTAGCCTATTTCACTCTCCAGGTCCTCAACTATATACCCATGCAAAAAACCAAGTCAATCCGTTGCTCTGTTGTGGCGTGATTGAAGGACAAACAAACAAACACACTCGCATTTAAAATATTAGTAAGATAAGTAGTCTATTTGGGTAAAGACTATCTCGCAATCTAACATCATTCGAGATTTAGGTTGCTAGGTTGCCTAGCAACCTAAATCTCAAACTGTATATATGACTGTCGTGTAATTAACATATTTTAATTTGCAATAACAAAATATTAATGTCTATAATTAAGATAAAAACTATCCTATCTTTTAAGCTGGACCAAATTACAGATAGTTACGAAGTTTGATCAAAATGGGTTCAGTAGTTTTTGAGTTTATCGAACATACATCGTGACACGAGATTTTTAGTAATTGTAATACGCGCACAAAGTGTGCGTAGACTGCAGAGCGAGCAAAGTTGCGCGCAAAAAACACGGTGAATTGAAAATGTAAAACACGCATTTGCAGACGAGGAAAATTTTTAGGCTTGGCTTTGTACCTACTACTTCCCTTTAGACCATTAAATCTCAACCCTAACCCGACTATCTTAAAATATTTGAACTTAGTGAAAGCTATTTTTTGTGGCAATTATACATCCTGATCGAATCCTTTGGTTTCAAGGGTTAATGTTAATATTAAGGAATAAATTATTGTAGTTCACAGTTTTTGTATTAAAAATATGCCAAAAATTTACCTAGCTGTGATAATCATCTTAGATACCCATACATGTCGCAATGTCCCATACTCGAGAAGCTTAAAATAGGTACCTACCCCCCACACTATAAGGGTCAGTGCACACCAAGAGTAGAGCAGCGTAGAGCATTTTTTGAGAACACCGAAAAATTAACCTTACTTTTGGTTTGCGCTGACCCTAACGAGTAAGTACGATAAGCACGTACTTAGTCTGTGTTATTCTCTCTGATTTTCAGTGGATTTTCATTGAATTTTGCTTAGTTATTGTATTACGTAGTGAATAGACGTAGTCGTAATTCCTAGTTCCATGGTTATGATATTCAGTGCTTTCATCGCTTTCATTGACTTTATATTCGTACGTAGTATCTCATGGAACTAGGAATTACGACTTAGTATTCCTATTTCTATGGTAGTATTTATACTAATCATGGAACTAGGAATTACGACTAGTCTTCCTATTTCCATGATACTAATCTGTGCACTAAACCAATGAGACTATTTTACCAACGCCGAGTTAAATTAAACCAAGGAGTAAACATGACGTTCTGACAGTTTTTGTATTGAAAATCTGTCAAAACAAGAAATTTATACGTCGGTTAAACGTTATTCCGAGATGGTGAAATTGGCACTAAACGGAGTGGTTATTTACATTTATTCTGGTATACATATCTGGTATAGGTACATAATCATTAATCTGTGTACATATTAATCTGTCCATTTATTTTATTTATAGAATAATAATATTAACACTGATATTATTTTCATATTGTTTTGGTTTTGTCCACGGATTTGTTTAGTTCGCTTACCTACATACATTTTGCTATATTAGTTTATATTATTTACAATGGTGTGGCCAACAGCAACCGATAACAAGCTTGATGAAGTAAGATTTAGACTGAGTTTCCACGGCGCTGTTCGCACCCGCGCCGTGGAAATTGCTACTTCATATTCCATACAAACCTGCATTCTACGGAGGTCGCGGGCCCGCAACCGCTGCGGGCGCGGGCGCCGAACCGCGCCGTGGAAACTTAGTCTAAATATTAAAGTTATTGCAATCAAATAAGACCGGCTCTACACGTTGGCCCCCATTGTTGGTCCTAGCAAGACGTGCGTGCGTATTTTCTGAGAAGCCGATATGGACCGGGAAGTTCTCATCGCTTGGCGCAAGTATTGGGGCCAACGGGTGGATATGGGATGCAATGGTTAATGGCCTGGAGCTTAAAGTTCAACTGTAAAGCAGCTTTATTTCATCTACCTATGCAAGGAAACCTAAATCATTTTTAGTTTTTAAAAGACTAGTTCTTGACTACGATCACTCCTGATGGTAAGGAGCATTAAAGCTTTGATGTGTTCTCAAGTATGACGCGATGGATCTACCCGGTCAACAACTGCCCGCTGCGCAGGCGCGTACGCCCTTAGACCATGTGCTTCATCTCGACATTAAGTCACTGGCAGCCTGCCAGCGTCACACTGGAATCATTGCATCAATGGGTAACAAAATTATAATATTTTTATTCAGTTTCGTATTTCAGTTTGGTAGCTGTCGAGAATTAGGTTTGTTTATGTGGTATGAATGCCACACTTAATGTTTTTAAGTGTGACATTAGTGTGTGGAATAAATAAAAAAATTAAGTGGCACTCGGGGACTGCCGCGGTAAAGCTATTGCATAGCATTTTTTATCAACTTAAGCAATTTATAATATTTATGCAATATTTTGTTTGCATAATAAAAATTATGAAAAAAAATAATTAAAAAACAAACAAACAAGAAAAGCGCATTGTCACTACTTCGCGAGTAAGATTCGAACCTGCGACATCATACACCATACGGTGAAGAAAGCGGCTGCTCGCCCACTGCGGCAAACAGAGCTACTTGTGATCCTCTAAAATGTTGAACGCTTACTGAACGACCGACGGTGTTAGGTTTATTTTCGTTACGGAATTTCTTGATTCGGTCGCCGCGCTCAAACTGTTTGTCCTAGTTCAAAGCCCGCGATAAAAGCTATGCAATAGCTTAAAATCCTATCTGTAGGCATATTATTAAGTATAATTATTATACCAAGACATGGTAGACCTATGGTCGTCTAGTGTATGAATTTAATCGAGGGTCTTTGCACCTCCCTCTAACCTCCGATGATATTTTCGGACAGTCTATAGTGCCAACTTAATCCTCGATATCTTTGCGCGACACCGCGTCTCGGTGAGCGACACACATGGCGTGGCTGCACGCGCCACCATGTTGAACTTTAATTACCGCTAACAAGTTTAGCTGAAATGTTCTCGCTATGAATTTTGTAATGTGTGCTCGCAAACTTTGAACGTTAAAATCAGTGCGTGTTTCGTTCGCATATCAACATCAATAATATGGACATAGTGCGTGAATCGTAGTCCACGATTCTAACACCACGTAGCTGGCTCTACGTCTTCGATCATTTTGGAAGCCAGGCAGACATCGGTAGTCACAAGAGAGTTGTGGGCCACCTCGGCTGCGCCTCCGCACCTAACCAGCACTACGAGGTCAACAGCTGGTGGTGCACCGGCTCCCCGTTGTGACGCACCAAGCGTCTAGTAGTCAACCCGCGGGATAGAAACTTTCGGGCATTCATACGGAACCCGTGAGTGTAGTTCACAATTTAATTTAGACGTTGCGTCATTGTTGCGGAACTCGTATTATAACTAGTGGTTCGCCCCGAACTGAGACCTCGCGGTAACGGTATCCCATGATTATTCATTCAATCGATACATGACGACCAAAACTGACATTATTATTATTATGCCCGTTTTCACCAAACATACCTAAATCATCCCCTATGTAGGAGTCTCTTTACGTAGGTAGCTCCAAAACACAATACTAAGTCCTAACATCAGTCCCAATGTCCTTTTAGGTGTCCCGTACAGGATCGTGATAAAGAAGTTGACAGTAATCATCACATAACTTATCATAGGTAGCCCGTAAAGGTTAGGGAACGTCAGTGAAAACATTGAATTATTATGTAGATACTAACGAGTGAAAACGGGTTAGGGGCATCTGTACAAATCGTCATCTATCGACGCGAATAGAAAATATACAAAATGATATTTAACTAAAGAATAATTTTAATTGAATAATATGTTATTATATTATGTACCTAAATAATAATGGTCGACGCAAAACTGTTTTTGGGATAAATCGTAGTCGTAACTCCTAGTTCAATGGAATAGTTAATGACTGCGCCATCTATTAGCATTATTGTGAAGCTATGTGAAATTTCCTGATGCTCATTAAAAATTAAATAATCTCGTTTCTTTATAATATTCATATAATTTTAGTATTTGTTGTTCAAGTACAGGATACAAGTGAAGTAAGAAAATAAGTTCGACTTGAAAATATATAGAAAATTTTCCCAGAGAGCGTCTTCAAGCGAGCGTATTAAATCGCCACTTTGGAAGCCCCCCATTTCGTCAATTTTAGGAAAAAAATTAAAAAAAAAATACGGTAAAGTACTCTGTTTCAAATTGTCTTTAAAATGATACACAGAAAACCTATGAATCGCAAATAAAAAAAAAATTCTTCGCATTCGCTTCTATGAGAGCCCCCCTGAAATAAAGATTTGTATAACTTTTTAAGCCATTTTCGGCTGGAGGCCATCGGTTTACATATTATATCTAAATTTGAAGTAATTACGTTCAGTAATTCAAAAGTTATAAGGCTCTGACAGACGGACGGACGGACGGACGGACGGACGGACGGACGGACAAGTGCAAATCGCTCTAGTAAACTCAGAGACCTCGCTTCGCTCGGTCAATAATTGTTAAACCGTTTAAGTAACTTTAGAGTAATATCATATTTGTGGAATCCGTATTAAAATAATTTATATATATCTTGTTAGATTCTTTTGTTTTTATAATCACTTCTCCCACTTATTCACTTGTCGACGATAGAGAGATTCTGCCCTGCGCTCAAGGTACGGTCCTTGAAACAGAAGTCTGATTTTCAGACTGGCTGACCTATCCCGGCATCTGTAAGTAGCCACGTAAGTATACCACGTGGAACATCTATGGCACAAGAAGGCGACTTAGCGTCGTGATCAACGCTCTACCAACCCACTTTACCACATAAATGTCTTTTTCTCACCTCCGGGCGGAAAGCGTCAATTTTCCTCCCGCTGCGCTAAACGAAAATGTCGCTTTCCGCCTCCATCGAGGAGAAAAATAGTATACACACCACGGGCAGTAAATAAGAAAGCCTCAGATCACATGTTTATTGACCTCGGCTTCGCCTCGGACAACAATTACATGTGATCTGAGACATTCCTTATTTTACTGCCCTAGATGTGTAATGTACTATTTCATTACTCATACACGGAAAGTAGGTCTGAAGTTGCCTGAGAAGCGGGTTGAAAGTAATACTTTTCAGCCCTAGGGAGAATCGTTTTCAACTGACAGCTGTCAAATAATTAAAAAAAACTAGTTGTCACATTTTTATTGGAGTTCAAATGAAACACGACATACCCGAGTGCATCCATAGACAAGAAGAAAGATAGACTTTATTCATAAAGTAAAGACAACTGATTCATAGACATTCATAGACAATCATAGACAATACTTGACTATTAAAAAGCTAAATGCATAGCCAATAGCCATAGGCCAAAGAAAAAAAAAAAGGCGGGAAAGTGGCAAGCGGCAATCCGATCTTCATTTGTTTTTCGAGTTGTAGAGTTTTGTTTAGGCTTCTGTTTAACAGTGATTTTTATTGACACAATGAGTTCATCTGATTCAGATATGGATTTAACGCCTGATTTTGTGAGAGAAGAGGCTCAAGCAGTAGTGGAAAACCTTTTACCACCTAAATCAAAACAAAGATACCTAAAATCATACGACGATTTTATGAAATGGCGCGCTGAGAAAAAAGTGAAATCGTTATCAGAAAACGTTTTGCTAATATATTTCAACGAATTATCAAAGACTTATAAACCTTCAATATTATGGAGCGTGTATTCTATGTTAAAGACAACATTAAGTACTAAACACAACGTCCATTTAAAGGATTTTGAGAGACTCACATCATTTCTCAAAAGACAGTCTGATGGGTTTAAATCGAAAAAATCCAAAGTTTTCACTTCTCAAGAGGTAGAAACCTTCTTAAACAAAGCGCCTGATGAAATATACCTAGTAATGAAGGTAAGTTAATCTTTTTATTGTTTACGCACATAAGTAATTTGTATCAAATTGTAACTTTCTATACATATTTTATTTATCTCGTCTCAACCCCTTTTTATGTCCCACTGCTGGGCACGGGTCGACTCCTCTCAGAATGAGAGGGATTTGGCCATAGCCCACCACGCTGGCTAAGTGCGGGTTGGTGGGCTTCGCACACCCTTAAGAACACTTATGTGAACTCTCAGGCATGCAGGTTTCCTCACGATGTTTTCCTTCACCGCTAAGCAAGTAATATTTGAGTTTTCGAAAACGCACATAACTTCGAAAAGTCAGAGGTGCGTGCCCGGGATTCGAACCCGTGACCTCCTGATGAGAGGCAGAGGACTGAACCACTAGGCTATCACTGCTCTCATATATTTATACATCTATTAGAGAAATATTTTTTTTTGCAGGTAGTGTTAATATTGGCAATAAGTGGCGCTTGCAGAAGTATCGAGCTAGTAAATATGAAGGTTGATGACATTGAAAAACAAGGTGATATAATATTGGTGAATTTACGTGGCACTAAAACCAAAGTTGACCGAACCTTCGTCATTAAAAAAGAATTTGTAAATATAATAGAAAAATACCAAAAGTTACGACCAAGTGGTATAGAAACGAACCGTTTTTTCATAAACTATCATAAAGTGAAGTGTCTTCGGCAAGTAATTGGCAAAAACAAGATGTCGAGTATTCCTAAAGAGATAGCCACATACCTTAATTTGCCAAACTCACATCTATATTCGGGTCACTGTTTTCGCAGAACATCGGCAACTTTGCTAGCCGATTCTGGTGCCGATTTAACTGTCATTAAAAGACATGGAGGTTGGAAGTCGAGTAAAGTAGCTGAAGGCTACATAGAAGAGTCAGTGGAAAATAAAACTAAGATATCACACATAGTAACAAAAATGATAAATCTGCACTCCACTGATACCCCACAGCCGAGCACTTCAAAAGATTATCAGGTGGAATCCAACAATATAACTGTAACAGCTGAAGAAAAGACACCAATACCAATGTCGCCAACATTCACCCAAGAATCCCTGGATACTGTAGAAACTCAATTTTCCCAGAAAATATCAAATATCAATATACCCGGCAAAAACCTTTCACTAACTATTACTAATTGTTCTAATTTTAACATAAACTTTAAATAAATATCTCACCAAAGTTGTTGATTTATGTAAAATAAAGTTCACTCAATTTTCTTTAGCTAATTTCTATTTTTATTTTGACTTTCCTTATATTCGTAATGAAAAGCACAGTGTTTACCTCGGGATAAAGACTTATTTAGTCCCTCGGACTATAGGCCCCCTCGCTACGCTCGGGCGCCAAACCCCGTCTCGGGACTAAATAAGTTACTTTCATCCCTAAGGTAACAATGTACTATTTCATTACAGACTTGGATTGACTATAGGCTACCCAAGGCTTTTATTCCCGAAAATGAGAGGGTTACCGAGGTATTTTTAAAAGCTAACTCCACATGGATGTAGTCACGGGCAAAAGCTAGTAATTTAATAAATTAAGCTGTTTCTTATTGAAAACATAAGCATCTTGCAAATTCTTTGTATTAGGTATTCTAGTATCTCATTTTTATGTCAATAGTTACTTTTAAGGGAAATCAACGTACGATATTGAAGTTATGGAGAAGATGATAGCGGCTGGCATGAACATTGCTCTGCTGAATCTCTCGTTCGGGCCCTTAGAGGAGCACGTGGAAACTATAAAGCTACTTCGACAGGCGGCAAAGAACTACAGCACTAGGATTGGTAAAACTTATCCCTTGGCTATCGGTGCTCGCCTTCCAGGAAGGAAGATCAGAACTGGTTACATTTCTGACGTAAGTAAAAGTTTTCCGTTTTCAGGCAAGTCTCTCGCTCTTGCTGGGCTGCAATGTCACCAGTCCTTATTCTGTATTAATAAAAAATTTCCTTGGAAACGTTTTTAAATGATTAAAGAATATGAAGTTAGCCGTTATCGAATAGCTGTACACACTGAAAACTATAACTTATATAGCAAACTAGCTGATGGTTGCGACTTTACCAGCGTGGATTTACGCTTAATTCCTTAAGGGCCGATTTCACCAGCGTAAAATAAGTCATATCCGAGCGTAAATTTGATATTCTGACAGTATTTTCAATACGAAAACTGTCAGAACGCCCAATTTATTCCTTGGATAAACGTCACTCGACGTTGGTGAAATCGACACTAAAGGACTCAAAAATATTGAACAAACCTTGTACAGTATTTGTTGTATGTATTCTGTGAAAAAAACTGAAATAAATGAAAATAAAAAAAATACGCGTCGAATTGAGAACCTCCTCTTTTTGTTTTTTTTTTGAAATCGGTTAATAAAACTGTTTCATTTACAGACTTATGGTGAAACAGTGGAACTCGTAGCGGGTGAATCTGTCCGGCTAACAACTGATGAGACGTATAAAGACAGATGTTCTACTTATACCGTCTACATCGACTTTATGCACTTCTCCGAACAAATTAGCAAAGGCGATTATGTCTTACTCGACAATGAGATGATCGTACTCAAAGTTGAAGTGATATCATCGACAACATTAACTTGCTTAATCGAGAGAGGTGGACATCTAGGGTCGTTCAAAGATGTTTTCGTCCCAAACGTCACTTTTGATATGCCGAATTATTCAGAAGCTGATAAAACGTTTATTGATATGGCAGTTCGTAATCAAGTGCGTAACGAAATTTTTTTCAATATTTAGATAGATACGTACTATTATCACCAAAATTCTTCTTTAAGAGGCTCAGTTATTTATTATCTAACTGTGAAATTTCAAACCCCTGATTTTTCCCCTTTTTTAATTAAACTAAAATAATTTTGGCCGATTAATCAAAAACTATTACATATAAAAAAAACTGTTTAATAGATAATAAAAAAAAATAGAATGTGTAGATAAATGCCTTTCATATGATACCCCACTCGGTATAGTTATTTTACTTTGAAATTTCAAACCCCCGATTTTCCCCCTTTTTTAATAAAACTAAAAATAATTTTCGATTTTATTTTATTCCAATGATGATGGGCCACTATTATACAGAACTACTCCAAATTTCATGTCGATAGCTGTAATAGTTACTGAAATAATCGACTGTGACAGACGGACGGACGGACGGACGGAGAAAGTCTCACCGTAAGGGTTCCATTTTTACTATTTTGGTACGGAACCCTAAAAAAACGAACTTCAATTCATTTGGCAGTAGAAAAAGTTTGATAATAGGTGTATGAATTGGTTAAAAAATGTAGATAAGAACCAACAATTTTTGTAGAAACGCAGTGAATTTGCGTTTTTTATTAGGGTTTGGGAATTCCCGACAATTTCAAAGTCCTGGGACACGAGCCTACGAGCCTACATTCAAAATCCCCCGGGAATTCCCGGGACTTCGAACTTTTAAGAAAAAAAATTTTTTTTTGAGGGGTAAGCCTTTTTTTAAGAATTTTAATTGTGTTAATTTCTGGTGAAACGTATTAAAAAAAATTTTTTTGTTCAAAATAAACATTTGTTAAACATTTATGAAACAGAAAATTAAATCTTAATAACTTGAACGTTTATTTCAGTCTTAATATTTGTTTTGTTTATTTCTTTTAATCACACACAGATTCACTTCTAAGCAGTTAAATCTTATAGTTATAAAACGAACTTAGTTAAAAATCATACTAATTCTTAATAACTTTACTAATATTAGTAATTCTAGTATCTAATCATTGGTCATAATTAACAATTTCGACAATCTTGTCTCGTCTCGAGTCTCGACCCGAAAGTCCCGGGACTCGAGACAACTAAAATTTCGAAAAGTCCCGGGACTTCGAGACACGAGACGTCCTGGGACCCGAACCCTATTTTTTATGTATGACAAGAAAGCATATCACAGCGTACAGAAACTAAAAAATATTAAATTTAATTGTTTTATCCAAGCAGATACATACTGATCTCAATCATAATGTAACATTGACGCCTTAAATTAAAAATGAAGACAGTTAACTTATTCAGTAAAAGTTCGCAAAATCTCTTTTGAAAAGACATCCCGTAATTGCAAAAAGTCCTTAAAGAGACAAAAATTAGTTAATGAAATAAAGTGTCCATTCCTTTCAGTTGGACATTCTTGTCGCGTCTTTTGTAAACTCCAGTAATAATATTACTGAACTCAGGTACTTAATGGGAGAAAAAGGAAAGAAAATAGCTATTGTCGCTAACATCCAAACTATGGAAGGTTTTCGTAACTTCGATGACATTATGTCGGTAAGTGTTCCAATAATGCAATGTGTTAGAACACCAAGGGCTGATTCATGATAAGACATTTTTTTCATATTACTCGTATTCGTAATATATGTTCAGCGAAATGCACGAGCACCTTTGGACGTTGTCAATGCGATTTTACGCGTTTTGTTACATTTGATTTTTACTTTAGGCATATTACCGTTCCAGTACATAATAGGTATAAATTAACTTTAAGGGCACCAGTGCAAGTCAGCTTGTATTGTGTGTAGCTTGTATCCGTATGTATATAAAATTCGTGTGATTGTTAAGGCTAAAACAGGAATCCCTCAGAGCCAGCGTGTATCGGTGATGTCAAGGTGGAGCCTTTTTGATGATAAGTGATAATGAAAGCAGCTTTATTTATTTCGACATACGGTTGAATTTGATACCACCATATTTCAAAGTCAATAAAGTTTTAGTTTTCATCATTTAAGAACTCTTCTACTGGCACTACTCAGCTCTGCATTCAGCCTTTAAATGAATTTTGTGTTTTATATTTTAGGTAGCCAATGGCATAATGGTAACTAGACAGGAGCTGGGATCAGACATAACTCCGAAGAAATTAGTCATCGCTCAGAAGAATATGATCGCGAGAGCTAATGAAGTAACCATCTGTTAAATACTTTTTGTAGAACTTGATGATCTTAGCTTGGTTTTGTAAAAAACCCCCCCTATAACTACATAGTTTTTTCCTACTATCTTATGTTAACTTTTAAAATAATTATGCAATTGATAAACAGTAATGAATTTACCCATGTAAACATCACGTCTATCCTTCGCTCCGTTGCTGCGTAATTGAAGAACCAACCTAGCATTTCCTCGTAAAATATAAGTGGGGATTTTCCAAGAGACCCTCTCTGTTTTTTAAGCAATTGTTGCATATGTTATAAGACATGCTAAATATTCCTCCTTCCCCACCAATTAACCAAATTTGTGCCCGGAGTAGATACGACAATAATCCAAGTGCGTGTGAAATTTGAACCATCGACCTTTCGGTTCTCAGTCTAAAACTTGACCGATGCACTATTGAGGCATAATATGATAAACGGAAATTAATTCAACTCTAATCAATGAGAAATACAATGCAAAGAGAGTGAGAGAGTGCATAGAGACAGAGATAAATTTTTTAGGCAAATGTTCCCGTCTGCGTAAGCGCGCACCTCCTAAGCAGTATGAGGTATAATGAAATTCCTTTGAGGGCAGAACTGCTTGATGTAGCGAACTGCATCCTTGATGGGGCAGATGCCTTGGTACTCTCCGCTGAGACAGCGGTCGGCCTGTACCCTGTGACCACTGTCGCGTGCATGGCCAATGCGTGCAAGGAGGCAGAAGCGTGCATTTGGACTAAGCAAGTGTTCTCTGATCTCGTCGATAAGGTACGTTGCAGATAAAACTTATTAATTAAATTCTACTTTTGCCATTGAACATGTGTCAGTGTGGGTAGCGAGGAATCTATATATATAAAAGAAAGTGGTGTTAGTTACACTATTTATAACTCAAGAACGGATGAACCGATTTGGCTGAAAATTGGTGGAGAGGTAGCTTAGAACCAGGAGACGGACATAGGATACTTTTTATCCCATTCGACCGCGTTTCCGTCAAGTCACTATAAAACGTGGTATAACAAAAACGCATCTGCCATGGAATAACAAAACGCAAATGACAGTGGAATAACAAAACGTAAATGGCAGCTAAACGTAATTTTGTCTTTGGTTAGGTATGGTAAAATTTGACAATTATAAAGAGTGTTATAATAAACCATTATTGATATTATAAATGCGAAAGTGTGTTTGGTTGTTGGTTTGTCCTTCAATCACGTAGGCAACAGAACAGCGGATTGATGCGATTTTTTCCATGGGTATAGTAATGGATGTAGTAGTGGTTCCTCAGACCGGGAGAGCTACTTTTATCTCGGATAATGAAAGAGTTCCCGCGGGATTTTTAAAAACTAAATCCATGCGGACGAAGTCGCGGGCATCAGCTAGTAAAGTAATAAAACTAGTTAAAAGTAGTAGTACATAAAGACAAAAGTGCTGATTGCAAGGGTGTCCTAAAGTGATCTCTTACAGACAACCCCTCTTCAACTACTTACAAATAATAATATTGTAACATTAATTTGTTTTGAAAAGAGCAACTGCTGAGTTTCTTCTCAGTAGAATCTGCTTTCCAAAGTGGTGGTAGAGTCTTGACGTGACATAAGAGCCATAGGTTGGCCTATACGAAATAAACAATTTTGAATTGGAATAAGGATATAGTACAATAAAGAATAATGTTTACGTTAACTTTAGACACATTTGCCCTGTGACCACACTACGGGCACTGCAATAGCAGCTGTGATGGCCGCACAGCGGTCCCTAGCAGCCGCAATAATCGCTGTGACCACATCGGGGAAATCTGCCCAAGTTCTGTCCAAGTACAAACCACGCTGCCCCATCATCGCCGTCACCAGATATGCGATCATTGCCAAGCAGTTGCATCTGTGGAGAGGAGTTATCCCTTTAATTTATGAATGTAAGTATTTCATGTTATTCTATTAATATATCCTCATTCAAGCCTCAAAACCCAACGGTTCAAGGTGTGGACTGAAATCTGTAAGGTCAACGTTCGATCCTCACTCTTTGAACTATTAACGTATCCAGTACTAACGTAAGATTAGCTTTCCGCTTATTCGGAGAGGAAAGGAGAACATTAGTCAAGATCGGCATAGCTAATATTCTTTTAAAATAAAATATATTGCCCAATTATAGGCGTTTGTTTGTTAGTTTGTCTTTCAATCATGCTGTAACAGAGCTCCGGATCGACATGATTGAGTATAGCTAAGGGACTGATGAGTGACATATAATATGTGTCACTCTCCAGTAGCATATTATGCAACATTTATCCCGGATGATGGCGCGGAATTTTCAAAAACCCACGCGGTCGATGTCGCGGGCGAAAACTAGTGCTGAAATAATTTTCCTTGCTTATTCTTCCCTGGCGCTTAGAGAAAATTTATTACGTGGTACTGTTGAGTTTAATAATAATTAGGTACAATAATATTTTTAAGCTATTGCATAGCTTTTATCGCGGGCTTTGAACTAGGACAAACAGTTTGAGCGCGGCGACCAAATCAAGAAATTCCGTAACGAAAATAAACCTAACAGCGTCGTTCAGTAAGCGTTCAACATTTTAAAGGTTCACAAGTAGCTCTGTTCGGCACAGTGGGCGAGCGGCCGCTTTATTTACCGTATGGTGTATGATGTCGCAGGTTCGAATCTCACTCGCGAAGTAGTGACAGTGCGCTTTTCTTGTATGTTTGTTTTAATTATGTTTTGGCATAATTTTTATTATGCAAAAAAAAATTGCATAAATATTATAATTGCATAAGTTGATAAAAAATGCTATGCAATAGCTTTACCGCGGCAGTCCCCGAGTGCCACTTAATTTTTTTCATGTTTAGCTGAGCCAGCAATGGACTGGCTGTCGGATGTCGATTGTCGTGTGAACTTCTGCATCTTTTGGGCCATGGAGCAGGGCTTCGTTAGGATTGGCGATCCCTTGGTCGTCATAAGCGGCTGGAGACCTGGCGCTGGCTTCACTAACACCATGAGGATTATCTATGCTCCTGCCGACACTGCGAAGTGAGGTTATTTTAGATAATGTTGAAAAAGATGATTTGGATGAACAACGATTAAGTACTATGTTTCTGAGCTGCTGTTAAATATAGAAACGTTAAAAATAGCACTAGGATTTATTTAATTTACCTATTTTTATTATTTCCGTATCGAATTTAATTTAGTAGGAATTTTATTTAATTTTATAAAATCTATTTATCCTAATTAATAATATTGTATAACTTATTAAAATGCTATGCTAAAAATTGTTTTATTTTGAAGTTTGATTGTATTGACTTTTGTGTTGGATTCGAATGGAGCAAAGCCGAAATAATCTTTATTTTTTCACCATAATAATCTTATTAATGTTATAAATGCGAAAGTCTGTTTGTTTGTTGGTTTCTCCTTCAGTCACGCTGCAACAGAGCCTGGAGAGTGACATAGGTTACTTTTATACCGGAAAATTAGAGTTCCCGAGGGATATTAAAAACTAAATTCACGTGGACGATGTCGCGGGCGTCAGCTACTAAATAATAAAATAATATAATATAAGACACAGACTTGTATATTCGTGCGTGTAATGTGAGGGACCGATTAATATCCCATAGAAAAGCGGGGAGACGGATCAGTGCAAGCAACGCCGCGACTGACTGTATTCAGCTACCTCGTAGCGACGTAGTTAACTCGTAGCTGCCTCGTAGCCTCGTAGAAGTATTTGTTGTACCTAGTCCAGTGGACGTAATTGCCACTCACGGATCAGCTGCGGGATTGTCTAAAAATGATTACTGATGATTGTTACAGTGTGTTGACCGCAATCACCTCTGTACAAAGATTTGATAGTTAACTATTGTAATTAATAGTAGCAGTGATAGCCTAGTGGTTAGGACTGTGGTCTCCTATTCGGGGGGTCGCAGGTTCGATCTCGGGTACGCACCTCTGACTTTTCGGAGTCAAGTGTGTTTAAGCAATTAAATATCACTTGCTTCAACGGTGAAGGAAAACATCGTGAGGAAACCTGCACATCTGAGAGTTCTTCATAATGTTCTCGGAGATGTGTGAAGTCCGCTAATTCGCATTGGGCCAGCGTGGTGGACTATGGCCTATAGCCCTTCTCTGAAAGGAGACCTGCGCTCAGTAGTGAGCCGTTGGTGGATTGTTAATGATGATGATAATGATAATAATTAATAGTAAACGATGACATTACCATCAAAGTAAAATCAACCATAATAGTATTTAGTTAAGCTCAATTTCATGTATGTATTCTTATACGTTTACGTAACGAAAACACTCCAAATTAAAATCGTCTGTATTGAATTTGCGACTTTAAGTCCATACTATTATGGTTCATTTTACTTTGATGCTAATGTCATCGTTTATACTACACACATCAAAAGTGTCTAGGGATCAACATATATTTTTGCAATAACTTTTCTCCTGATTGATATTAATTAAAATTTTCTTTAAGGATTCATCAAATAAAGTGTTTTCGTTTGTCACAGTAACGATAAACCAAGTCACCTTTGCATTAATAAAGAAATTTGCCATTTTCCTAATAAAGGGATTTTTGACATTTGAACCACTAACATTAAAGTTCGAAAAAAAGACTGAAATAACAGTTTTCTTTAAAATTTATTGGGTAACTTAAACAATTAATAATCCGTGTTTCTACCGCGAACACTAACAACACAAGAACATCGGTTTGGCATACTCAAAATGAGTTCATCCAAATCACGCTGTGGAATGGCCGCCCATGTTCGTTGCAACAACAAAAAAAGGTCTTCTTGCCACTGGATACCCTCCATATTCGGCAGAGCTCTTCTCTGTAGCATATCCCATGCATGCTCAATCGGGTTCAAGTCTGGCGACTGAGCAGGCCAGGGCAGGACATTGATGTTAGCTGCGGCGAGAGTCTGTCTTACAACTCTTGCGGTGTGCGGTCGTGCATTATCATGCATTAACTGAAATAAGGGACCGATTTGCACTTGCAGAGGAACGATGACGTCTGATACAATCGTCTCAGCATAAATTTGAGCGTTGAGGTTGCCTCTGATCCAAATCAACTCAGTTCTTCCGCCGATCCAAATACCCGCCCATACCATGATGGTTACACCACTATAAGGATGGACTTCCTGGCAGGATTTTAATCGCTGACTATGAAATTATGAAATGCACCAAAAAGGATCCATATAAATTTATAAAATCATAAATTTATTACAAAGCCACATCTCAATCTCAAGAAATCCGCATAAAAATGCTTGATCCCTAGACACTTTTGATGTGTGTATTACGATCAAACGAATCAAAATTCGGATTACCCGCACTAATTGGTTGGTACTCTCTCACTTGCTGCATTGATGCAGCAGGACCGCCCTATATTCAACCAAATGATTGCAATTGTCACACTAGCAATCATTTTTAGACAATCACACAGTCGGTCTCCATAGCCACCGCAATAAAATGTATGAATAGATGGCCTGAATGATCAATGAGAGATAAATAAAATGAATGTACTCATTCAGGCGTATGTAATTCATCACCAAATTAAAGCTTTTTGACCCAATTATTCCGCCACGTGCTTGCATTATGCTCGAGAAATGAAGCGATATTTTACGATCAAATACCAAATAGTGTGATTCTGAATAGCTTCACGAAACGTTCGGGTGACGGAATGGCGGTGATCGACGTCAAAGGTTAACTCTGCTTGCTGGTCGACGAGGCAATTTGCAGAGCTCTCTGAGGTGCTCAAATTGAATTTATGTAACCTCGCTTTCACACCGACCACATACTGCAGTATCGAAATGTTATTTTGATTTAATTGCACCTACTTATTCGTAATTCGCATGCCATTGTAGTATTGGGATGTATAAATACATATAATAATAAATAAGATAGTGTCCTCTCGGCTGATTCCGGCCACGGCATCCAGTCGCCACAGAGATTAGCCATCTGCGCGGGAGATATTATAGTGCACAAGTGTGTGCACAAACACAGGAAAGTCTCTATTTCCTCACTCTCATAGTTTGTAGAGAGATCAGTTTCAGTTCCGACGGCTTTACGTATTCTCCGAGGCACGGGGTTGGCACACCGACTTCTTGCTAACTCCGGGCTAGTAACTACTGAGAATTCGTTAACAGAAATACCCAATAATTTTTTTTGGCTCATTCGAACCCGGAACGTCGAACATGTTAAACACTAGATTAACGAATCATTTTTAGATCACCTTGTCAAAAGAAGAGTTCTAATAAAAAATTTCTTTCAACAATTTTGACGTAGTATGCACAGCGTGAGCAAAGAGAATTTCCAAGCAAAGCCTTAAATCGTCTATCGCACGGAGCCGCAACGGCGACGATACCTTTTGGTGCGGGCCCGGCGCGGCCGCTTACGTGCGCCTAGCAATATTGGCCCTCCCTGACACACGGATACTAAGAACATACTTTGGACTATTATAATTATATTCTCTGCTTTGGATTAAATAAATTAAAGGATTTATGGTTTAGATAATAATTAAACTACCCTACCCTACCTTACCGCGTTCTCTGGAGGTTGGAGCCGCGCTGGGAATGGTCTAAAAGAGCAGGGCAGATTCATGTGCAATCTTTTGCACATACACTGTACATACGTATATTTTAATAAATAGGTACATAATACAGAGAGCTTTATGCTATAAATTTAATCATGGAACTAGGAATTACGACTACGTCTAAATTTGTGTCAGAAGAATAAAGCGATTGTTATGAAAAGGCAAAGTGAAAAGGTGTGCTTAATTTTAAACTTGAGTCATATTAAAGAACTTTCGTAAAGTTCTTCACCTGTATTACGCGTAAAAAACAGCACAAAAGGAGAAAAAAGTAGCTGACGATTGCGGTCGTGGAGGGATTGTGCCCTATCATCGCGACGCTCGCTTCGAGCACCCCAGCCCCTAGAGTTGAAAGGCGAGGCGAAATTGTTCAGTCTAAGTAACACGTTTCAATCATCATCCTGTAATAGGTAAGCACGTACTGTTTCACGATCGTGCCGATGACTTCCGTCAGCGACACTGGCATGGTTTTGGGCAATTTTTTGCCCGTCCCTCGCAGCGTGCCAACGCTGGTTTAAAAAAATTTTGCTTTTCTAAGCGAAATTTCTAAAAAAAATTTGTTTTCCAAGCAAAAATTTTTTGCCAGGCTTCATTCTTCATTTTTTCTTGCATTCTTCCAGCGTGCTTCGCCGCCTCAAAGGCAAATAAAACAAGCTTGTTCCTTAAAAAAAAGCATAATTTAGTTTGCACGTGTTGAACCTTAATATATTTTGTTTGATATAGAAAAATTAAGCTATAAGGCTGGGTCTCTTTCATTATAATGAGTATTTGGTTTACCTCCGGAGACCTTTACGTACTCTTGTAGCCTGTAGCTTGTTACTGTAGATTAAGCATGAACATTTTCAACTTTCGAATAGTAAAGGTTAAATAATTAGCGGCATTGGGAAAAGCATTTTTTAGGGTTCCGTAGTAAACAAGGAACCCTTATAGTTTCGCCATGTCCGTCCGTCTGTCTGTCTGTCTGTCCGCGGCTTAGCTCAGAGACTATTGGTACTAGAAATCTGTAATTTGACAAGGGTATAAATACCAATCACGCCGACAAAGTGGTGAAATTAAATTGTGAAAAATATTTTTTTTTAGGGTACCTCCCCTACATGTAAAGTGGGGATGAATTTTTTTTCTCATCTATCCCATAGTGTGGGGTGTCGTTGAATAGGTCTTTGAAAAACGTTGTGGGTGTCGGAACACCATTTTTCAATTCAGTGATCCGTTTGTGAAATATGATATTTTAAAGTGCTAAATTTTATTGTCAAGAGTTAAGTGTCCCCCCCCCCCTCTGCCAGCTAAATGGTTGTATATAGGATACAAGAAAAAATTCACAGCAGTAGTATATATAGTGAATTTTAAAGGAAAACTATCACGGCTAAGTAGGGTTCATTAGTGAAGGAGTTATATCGCTTTTTCTAAGTTAGATATAACACGTAGTGTAAGTTGCATATTTTGTAGTATATTATACTCAAAATGTATGTTGAGACTTTCAAATAAGGAACCCTACACTGCGCGTGGCCCGACATGCACTTGACCGGTTTTTTTTATAATTGTATTATTGTTTCATTTCAGCATTTAAGTGCAACTTCCTTGTCATGCTTTCTAGCTTGATAGTAGAATAAAACAATGCTTACTGCTTATAGTACTGTGTATATACATACCTGTGAAACGAAATAATGCTCTTTAAAACTTGTCTATAGAAGCCTTAAGTATCCCATATACCTGATGTAGGTACATTCTGAAAGGTTCTACGGCATAATGACTAGCATAAGCGGACTAACCTTGTTATGTAGAGGCGGCGCCTACAGACGTTTCAAAGGTCTGTCTAATGATCGCATCTCAAATGCAATTACATTGCAAGTCTGTTATAATTATAATATTATATTCATGCGTTTGTTGTGCAAGCTGTTACGAATGTATAATGCCTTTGTACGGTACAAAGGCGTAATGCATTTGTAATAATTAATGGTTTTCGCTTACGACTTAATGTTATGAGCCCTAAATCTAAATGTCTAATCTGAGGGCTTGAATTAGCTAATGGATAGATCCATTGTACACATATTTTGAAAACGTTCGATTGTCTTTTCTGACATTTTTTCTTCTAATATCCATTGACTTCAATATCATCATCATAATCATCTCAACCCATCACTGGCTCAGTGCTGGGCACGGGTCTCCCCTCTGCATGAGAGGGGCTCGGCCATAGTCCACCACACTGGATAAGTGCGTATAAAAATGAACAACGTGATGGTGTACTACCAGTCCGCTTCAAGTAGGCCGCTACCTCGTATCGCGCTTCCCCGCACCGCACCTCAAGTCAGATCCACTTAGTACAGATAGCAACGTACCGCTCGCGATTGCCATTACCGTGCTTTTTCAAACTTTTGTTATTGTTACGTTTTAATTGTTTTTGTTGAGTTTTAATTAGTTATTAATTGTTGTTTGGTTATTATTGTTTGCGTGTAGTTTTCTACGATGAGCAAAAAAGGAAAAGTTTTGCATAGCGCTAGACTATATTTTGTTCCTTTAATTAATGACTTTCTTCGAAGAGGAGAAAAATAAGAAATTAAAAATCATGCTCTTCGACATTCATGACGTCATTGCCATGAAAAAAATTGCAAGAAAAGTAAACTTCCGTCAGTCGTGGTAACAGTAAAAAATACTATCATTTTTTTTTGTCAACGGTACAGTATGACGTTATCGTGTTACGGTCTTCGACGGCCAACTTGGAGCGGACAAGTAGTAGGCGCTGTAGCCCAACTAGTAAGTTCAGTACGCTGTAAAACCACAGAGTAACGAAGGTAAGGTTCATAGAACTTTATTATTTCTCCATGATTTGTTTATTGTTTAAAAGTGTACAACTAAAGATTATACGTAAGCGCTTTAATTTTCATCATATACTTACCTACCTGCAGAGCTCCCATCATGATAGTATAGTACTTATAGAGATTAATTCGAATATAGCCTTAATAAACCACAATCCCTGCGGTGACCTAAATATATTACGAGGGGATAAAACTTAGGTGGTAAAGCTGCGAATGACCGTATATAACTCGGAACTTTAACAGTAATGTTGACATGTTACGCAAAGTGAGAAGTTGCGAAATCTCCGGCATATACGAAGTAATTTAGGACTTTCAGTGTTTAATAATATAATGTTGCCATTATCTTAATTACTGTTGATATAGGTATATCAATTTATTTTATGTAAAGCTGAAGTCAGTCGAAAAAAGAAAATTTAGGTAAAAATTTAGGTAGTTAAAAAATTGCCTTATTTCAGATGATTATAGTAAGGGGGTAAATTAACTTAGCGCAGTAAAATAAAAAAAATACAATAAGGCCAGGTTATTAATGTTCCATAGGCCACACTCAAACTAAAGTTAAGGAAGGTGCTCTGTCTACGAGTTATAGCAAGGTGAATATAAACAAACAAAATTCGAATCAATGCACTTTATTCTAATACTGCTGTTCTACGTATCAGCAAAACTACGATGAAAACAATGTCAAACTGCATGCACGACCAAAACACAGTCAACGGCCAAAACAAATGGTCGACGGCCGCGGCGTTTAGAAACAACATGGCGCCATAGACAAAATGTTTTCGCAACTTGCATCGTTCTCATGCCAGGGTACAAAATTATGTTTTCTTTTAATTGATGCTTGTAATATTGTTGTTAAAAGTTTCAATTGTAAACCATGTAAAATTATTAATCCTACTAATATTATAAATGCGAAAGTTTGTGAGGATGTATAGATGGATGTTTGTTACTCTTTCACGCCACAACGAATTCAAACCAATTTGGCTGAAATTTGGAATGGATAGCTCATACCCAGGATTAACACTTTTTATCCCGGAAAATTACAGAGTTCCCGCGGAAATTAAAAAACCTTAATCCACGCGGACAAAGTCGCGGGCATCATCTAGTATTATAAATCCGAAAGTGAGTTGTAGGTTTACGCTTCAAGTAAGTTGAACGCTAACTACGGATCGACGTGACTTTAAATACAGTTGAAGACCTTGGGAACGACATAGGCTGCTTTAAAAAAAATATATATTTCACTTCGGATTATCCATGATAGGTATCAAAGCATTAAATTACTACCACAATATTAAGTATAGGTAAGTATAGGATTATATACCCTACATATATAAAAGGATAATACGATTATTTCCATGTATATGTAGGAATACAAGGGGAATACCTACCTAATCGAATCTATGTATAGTTAAGTACTGTCTGCTCCTAAAATCTTTCGAATAAAAATAAAAGTTAGCATCGTATCCTCCATATAGTATTACGGGAAACATCTTAGAGAGTAACTTAGGAGCTGCTTCTTATTGCATTATTGGAATTCTTGAAAAGTAGGTTCCAAGCGACATCCTATTTACCGTCCAAATTGCTATTAGAGAGTTTCACGCCTAGATGTGTACATACGCGGTAATATTATGCCTTGAAAAGAAACGTTTATTCTAATATCGTTTTGCATTGAAGAAAGTAATGGAGATTGTTAAAATAGTAGGTACGTAAAGAAGAAAGATATTATATTGAACGATTAAAGATAGTCAAATTATTGATTGGAGACGAAATTTTTAGTTACACTCATATAGTTCAGTAAAATAGCTAATACTTAATACTTTTTAAATGGTTTTATGCAAGTTTGTTGACGTGTTCAACTTTTTAGGGTTCCGTACCAAAATGGTAAAAATGGAACCCTTATGGTGAGACTTTCTCCGTCCGTCCGTCCGTCCGTCCGTCCGTCCGTCCGTCTGCCACAGTCGATTATTTCAGTAACTATTAAAGCTATCGACATGGAATTTGGCATAGTTGTGTATAATAGTGGCCCAACATCAATGGAATAAAGAAAAATCAAAAATTATTTTTAGTTTTATTAAAAAAGGGGGAAAATCGGGGGTTTGAAATTTCAAAGTAAAATAACTATACCGAGTGGGGTATCATATGAAAGGTCTTTACTTGTGCATTCTAAAACAGTTTTTATTTATTTCTATATATAATAGTTTTTGATTAATCGGCAAAAATGTCGAAAAAATTACCGTTCCCCCCCCCCCCCCCCCTTATCTCCCAAGTTTACCAATTGAAAAATCTGAAATAATTATGGTCAATAGAAGTTTATGTATATTTTACAGGAAAAATAAAATGAACGCGAAAATTATTTTAGTTTAATTAAAAAATCGGCCAAGTGCGAGTCGGGACGCGCTCTTTTAGGGTTCCGTTAAAAAAAAATTAAATAAAAATATTTCCATGTACCCATGGAAATATTTTAATTTAATTTTTTTAATTTAATTTAATTTTTATTATTTGTTGTTATAGCGGCAATAGAAATACATAATATGTGAAAATTTCATCTGTCTATCTATTACGGTTTACGAGATACAGCCCGCTGACAGACGGACGGACGGACGGACGGACGGAAGGACGGACGGACGGACAGCGTAGGCTTAGTAATAGGGTCCCGTTAGTACCCTTTGGGTACGGAACCCTAAAAAGGGGGAAAATCAGGGGTTTGAAATTTCAAAGTAAGATAATTATACCGAGTGGGGTATCATATGAAAGGCCTTTACTTGTGCATTCTAAAACAGTTTTTTATTTATTTCTATATATAATAGTTTTTGAGTAATCGGCCAAAATGTCGAAAAAAATACCGTCCCCCCCCCCCTTATCTCCGAAGTATACCAATAGAAAAATCTGAAATAATTATGGTCAATAGAGGTTTATGTATATGTAGGAGGTGTACTGCAATCTGTTGACGTAGTCGTAATTCCTAGTTCCATTTATTATCGATTGATGGTTGTATCGTGTTGCATTCCTTAATGTTTGTAGTCTATGGTGGAATTTATCAGGGATGCTAGTCTCGGTGTCTGTGTAACGATGTAGTCTATGGTCAGATATTCTAGTGTCTATGTTCATGGTCTATGGATTGGAGATTCTCAAAGATGGTCGCAACTCGCAGGCATTGTTTAGCAGTTTGTCGTTAATTTGTCGGATTTAGGATTTGTAGCGTTTCCCCCTGGATCACTTATAGAGGGAAATCCCTACCCGGACTATGGTCCGAGTTGGTCGTGCGTTGTGGATCCAGTGAGAAAGCTAACAGAAGTTCTGTGACTGTGTGACTAGGAATGTGAAAATAAAAATCTTTCCCTAACAAGCTATCTTTGTTTATTTAGACATAGGTAACACACTAGGTTATTAGAATTTAGAAATAAACACAGATTAGAATAACTATATCACAGACTAATATTTGACCCACCAATACCTACCCGTCAACTCATATCATGGGCTAACTCCGGCTGGCGGAAACCTCAGGGGTGTGTCCGAACGGACAACGCACTAGGAATGTGTTGACGGAGAAGCAGGTTGAGACAATGATTTAAACTCATTAAACTAAATAATTAGATTTAATTGAACTAAAAAGAAAATTTCATTTACCAAGGAGGTTATGTCTTTGTGTTCACCATATGTTAACAACTAATCGTGTCATGCTATTTTATAAAACTCATAGTTAATTAAAAGGTTACTATTTAGAATTATACTTTCATAGAAAAACAAAAATGAAAGAAAAGAAACGAATCCACCTGGTAAGAGTGCTGTCGACTCGACGCGAAGACCATGACGTGGCCGAAATATGTCCTCCAAAGGACGGCACGCCCCTCGTTGTCGATGATGCACCACCGAATCCCGCTTACAAGCGAGGATGCGCAGGATAGGCCCGGATGTAAACGTGTGACGTCACAGATGAAATCACGCCATCATCACCAACAAAACTTTCACTAAATTTCCGACGAATTGCGTCGGAATATGAAATCCCACGCTCGCTGCAAGGAGAAATAAAACAAATTTCAACAATTTATATCACAGCGACACGTGTATCTCTCACAAGGAAAAAACCACATAAGAGCTAACCTGCATTTTCGCAGTCTGCGTTTCCCCACCCAAACACCACAATTAGGTCAAACGTTAGGCTGGAAAGATTGGAAAACGCACTTTAGTATCGCGGACTCACAAAAGAAAATACGAACACGCCAAAATTTATACTCACTATTCATTTACAATAAAATTTTCACTCCAACAAGGTATGTCCGGCCATGTTGTACAACTCAATGCTTTCTTAACCTCTCCGCGGCATGTCTGCCCTCCACGATGGTCAACCAACGAAAAAGAAAAACTCAGAAATCAATTTCGGGTCGAACACCGAATGGGTTCTCCCGAACTTGATTAAATGTTAACTCGCGTAATGCCTTCTAACCTCTTCCCAAAGCGAAGGCTGTCAATTGTCCTTGATTAACTGCAGATCAATGTCAACTTATGTTGGTGACATCTGTTTCTTACCTTGTTTTTAAAACAGCGCCCTCTTTCGGCGCTGTGGCAGATTACGAGACTTCAGACGTCTCGACAGGAGCTTACGCCCCCGTGGTCCCACAGATGGAGTTAGCAGTCTCACTTTATACATAAAATAATTGATTGGTTTTTTACGAAAATCTTAAACGAACTGATATTGAAAATATCATGTTACAATACCTCTCCTCCCGGAAGAAGGTTCGACGAAGGGGAACCGTTTGCTGCCCTCAGCGTTCAGCAAAAACCAAAAAAACCAAGAAACTATTTGTAACAAAAAAATTCTACCATTATACTCGACAAACATATACTTATCCCTAAACAAACAAAGATTTAAATAAGTTACAACTTAGCCTAACTGACTTAACCTATGGAAGTGAATTTCATGATATACCTAACCTTTGTCCTATATACAAAACACAAAAATAACATATTTACAATGACACCATTCATTGTTTGAATGATTTAAAGTTGCTTGATGTCTCGGCGTCACTACCTGAAATGAACTAGCACTTGTCAATGAATCAATGCCTACGACTCTTGCAGCTAAATCCTATTTTTATATCAACAGCCTAGCTGTGAAATGAAATAGAACTTGTCTCAATATACAATATACAACAGTTTAACTGTTATAAAATAGAGAGCAAAAGCTTCTCAAAGTATTTGGTTAACAATAACCGTCTATCCAAAGTGTCATGGAACTAGTTCCTAGCATCCAAAGAGCTAAATGAACACTGCGATAGTTGTCTCTGCGCAAAGCGCAGCAAGATACAATGCGAAACTAAACTTCGCATAAAGAAGTCTCTGTGCGTAGCACAGCGAAGAAAATGCGAATCCAATTCGCCTTTCACAATAAATGTGCACCCAAATATAAGTGCTATGGTTGAAAAAAGGTAACGCGATTGTCTCAGCTCACATGTGATTCCACAATTCCATCAACGTACCTACATCTCTCACATACAACTTTCATACTTCACGCTTATACCTAGGTAGTAACTTACAATTTAAGTGTACCACACCCTAACACATCTGTGTGTGAATACTGTATCGTATTCAGACACTGATTCGGAACTGGATTTGAAACGAGTAACAATCTAAGCCTTTAGGTCTTTAATGTGCCAGGAACCAATCTTCGTACCATCCATCCTCTCTAACTCGTACACAAGTGGGGATAGTACCTTGGTTACCCTACATTTCTCGTATTTTGGAGCGAGCTTTGCCATTTTAAATTTACTGGCGTCACTTTGAGTGTAGGAAGACCTCCATACCCAATCTCCAACCGAGAATTTTGCATTTCTACGCCTAAGATTGTAATGCTTGGCGTTTTTAGCGTGTGCTTGGAGTAGCTTTTCGCGCACTTTGTCAAAAATCTCTTGCAAACAACCAAAGTTCCCTGCATACTCCTCTCGTGGCATACCTACTGTATACTCATTGTTTGTATCCATGTAGAAGTTACCATTTACTACTGGTTCGCGGGCATGAACCAAGAAAAATGGAGAGAATCCAGTGGATTCGTTCACCGCACTATTTATTGCAAACTGAATCTTACTGAGGTTCTCATCCCAACTGCGGTGGTTGTCTTCAACGTAAGACGCGACCGCGGTCATAACAGTTTTGTTGTAACGTTCTACTAGGTTTACCTGTGGTGTATACTTTGGAGTATAGTCCAATCGTGGCACATTGTATTTCTGGAGGGCCTTTTTGAACTCTGAACTAGTTAGTATCGAGGAGTTATCGAGGATAACCCTCTCTGGCACCCCCTGAACTAATATGAGACCATTCTCCAAGTGTTTAACTACCTGAGCTGATGTTGCACGACGCAAAGGGAAAAGAAGGGTGTATTTTGAGAAACAACACGTAACAACCAGAAGGAAAGTGTAGCCAGATCTGGATCGTGGCAGCGGACCAACCAAATCCACTGACACTACCTGAAACGGTCGACAACAAACCTTCGGTTTACCCATCAATCCTGGTGTTGCTTGAGTCAAGTGTCTGTACGCCTTGCATACCTCACAAGCATTCACAAATTTTAACACATCCTTATGCATACCTGGCCAATAATATCTCAGACATAAACGTCTGTGTGTTTTAAAAATACCGAGGTGTCCTGCAGTCGCTTCACAGTGATTTTCACGAATGATTTCAGATCTCTTGTCCCTAGGTATAACCTCTTTCCAATCAAACTCGCTGGTGAGATTACATTTACTTTTACTAAATCGGAAGAGAGTGTTATCTTTAATCATAAAATTTGGAAAATTAGTAGGATAAGATCTGCAACCATTATATAATCTGTCATACCATTCATCATTCGTACGGGATGTAGACGCTGATGGACTTGATTGGATCGCCTCTACTTTCATCAACCGAGACAAGGCATCTGGAACTACATTGTCCGTGCCCTTCCGATGTTCGATTTCGAAGTTGAACTGAGACAATCGGCAACCCCACCTAGCTAGTCTACCCGAAGGGTTCTCCAAATTTAGAAACCACTTCAGTGACGAATGGTCAGTAACGATTTTGAATTTTTGAGAACCTAGGTATGCCTGAAATTTCTCTACTGAGAAGATTACTGCTAATGCCTCTCTCTCAGTAGCGCTATAATTCCTCTCGCTTTTATTTAAGGATCGGCTAACGTACGCGATCGGATGTTCAACCCCGTCAACGACTTGCGACAACATACCTCCTAAACCATATGATGAAGCATCGCAATGGACGATGAAAGGTTTATCAAAATCTGGAACTGCGAGTACAGGCGCTGATACGAGCGCGTTCTTCAGCACCGTGAATGCTTCCTCAGCTGCGTCGTCCCACTGGAACTTTGGTGCATTTTTGCCTTTGCTGGTCAGCTTGTTCAACGGGGCTGCAATCGTTGAGAAATTTCGAATGAAACGTCTGTACCACGAACAGGTTCCTAGGAAAACCTTGACTTCATGAGCTGTGGTCGGAGTAGGAAAATTTAGTATCGCTGATATCTTATCAGGGTCCGTACGTAAACCATACTCATCAACAATATAACCGAGGTACTTGATAGAATCTCTAAAAAATTTACACTTATCAAAAGAGACAGTAAGATTAGCTGATTTTAATTTATCCAGTACTCGATTCAGTAGTAATAAATGGGTTGAAAAATCAGAGGAACAGATGACTATGTCGTCAATGTAACAGAACACAAATCCATTTTCAATGTCACTACAAAAATTCTGATTTATCAACATATCCATGAGTCGTTGTTGACGAGCCGGTGCATTACATAAACCAAAAGCCATCACCTTAAACTGATATAAACCACGACCTGGTACCGTGAAGCTAGTCTTCTCCTGTGAACTTTCCGACAGAGGAATCTGCCAGAATGAGGATGACAAGTCTATAGTTGATAAGAACTTAGCTTCCTTCAAACTATCTAAGATCTGTGGAATATAAGGAATTGCATAAGAGTCCCCTTTTGTAACAGCGTTTAGCTTTCTACAGTCCAAACAAAACCTCCAGTCGCCATTTGATTTTTTAACAAGAATCGCTGGATTGTTCCACGGACTCTCGCTAGTAGTGACAACATCCAGGGCCAACATCTTGTCTAACTCGGCTTGAAGAGCTAGCTTTTTGTCCGGTGACAAAGGATATTGTTTCACCCTAATCGGTGCAGCATCCCCAGTGTCGATCACATGCTCTACCAACGAGGTTCTACCTAACCCTTTGTTTTCGAAGGAAATGTCATTATATTTCTCTATGATGGCTCTGGCTACTTCTCGTTGTTCAGAGGACAGATTGTCGAATGGCTGGATTGCGTGGACATTCTTTGTAGTTAAGGCGTCACAAAAACTTGCAGGAGAACATCTATAATCTATGTTATCAAAAATTTCTGGGGCTACTCCAAACGCCTTCCAGAAATTGCATCCTAGGATAATATCCGAAACTATGGCAGGAACTACATAAAATTTAATGGCACAGGTAATTTTATTGAAGGTTATGGGTAAATACATGTGACCTAGAGATGGTAATTTAACGCCATTTGCCACTGTGCAAGTATTATCAAGGAACGAATTGAATGTATACCCCAAGTGTATAAAATGTTCATGGGCATTGTTGCCTAAAATTGACATACAAGCTCCCGAGTCAAGTAAACCATAGACTTCCAAGTTTGCAATATTAAATTTCAAATAAGGCCGAATATCATCTTTTTGAGGGCAAAATCGAACTGTAGCTAAAGAGCCGAAAGTATTAAATTTTGAAATATTATTATTAACATTACTACAGTTCGAGCTAACTAGTTTTTTGAATTTGATTTATTATTTTTGCAATTCGGGCATGTCAACTTTGTAAAACCGGGAGTTTTACAAGTAAAGCAGTACACTTTCTTTTTCGTGGGCTGTTTCTGTGCATTGCTAGGTTTGCAATGACAGCAGCTGCCTGACGGACCTGGTTGCTGTGGGTTAGCACCACTACCATATTTATTACTTGACGAACCGGTCTTGATGAAAGGTCGCTTGTCAGGAACCGTATTTTGATGAAATTTTGATTCCTGCTTATTAATGCCCCTACTATCAACGAAAGCTACGGGTTTGCTCTTGGGTTTGTATGCAAATTCCGGGGTAATAACATTTGTCGACTTGCCAGGCTCCGAGAAATGAGTTGCTCGCTGGCTAGCCGCTTCAATTTTTCTACAACATTCCTTCAACCGACAGACCGATTCAATGGGAACCAGCGCTAATTGTTGAGAAAAGATTGGGCGAATGTTATGTAAAAGAATCTCCAGTTTCGCAGCCTCCGACAATTCTGTCCTTAACCTGCCAAATAGACAGGCCATGACAGAGAAATAAATGTGGATAGGCTCATCCACCCCCTGTGTTCTGGCTCTAATTTCACCCAGTAGCCTATAATCGTAGTCTACTGGGTCAAATTCCTCCAGTACCAGGTTCTTAAGTTCAGACCATGTACTCACCTGATTCTTGATCCCTCTGTACCAGAGAAGCGCTTGCTCACTGAACAGCTGAGCGGCAGACTTGAACAACTTCTCCTCTGACACCCCATAGCAACTCTGCAACTCTTCCAGTCTTTCTAGGAACGACCGAGGATCTGTGGTTCCCGTGAATTTAATGTTCCATTTTGCAATGTTCTTTTCACTGGAACACTCGACCGTTGACGACTCATGAGTGGATGCAGAAGTTCCTGGAACGACAGTGGTAGAGGTTTCAATGTGTGTCGCAATCATTTTCTCAAGCTTACGTTTTAAGTCGGCTGTCCTTGAGAGGACCTTTTCAGGTTCGTTGTCCGATATCCTATTTAGTCTATGAAACAGGTGGTAAGCTAGGGCTTGAGCTCTAGCAAAAGAAACCTTCTCTTTCATCTTCTCCCATTTCCCAAATAAATTAAGTAATTCTTGACACTTTTCAATTATAATGGTCAATTCAGAATCAGCGCTAAGGTCTGTCTCCACAATGGCCTCAGATGGACATTCAATCATGAGTTTACGCATTTGTCGTCTAAGGTCATCTACAGTGTTAGCTGGAGTTTCCGAACGAATGGAAACTTCATAAATTAATTCGTCCTTCCTTAACGAGTGAAATTGTATAATCCTAGACTTTTCCATTTTTGTAACGGATGGTGTACACAATTACAAACAAATAATAAATTAATTAAGTTAATATAACTTAAATTAATTGAATATGCTAAATTACTAAATAAATTTTAGCTAAGACAAAGTCTGGTATAATATTATACAAACATTAAATGCACTCTAAGTACGAGTATGGAAGAATATTATTATATTTTGAATTTATGGTAACACTGGTATTTACCTATATTGATTACAATTTAATATGGTGATACACAAAGTCATAATATAAAAATCCCCTAGCACACAGCCACAAACTTTTATAAAAAAATTTATTTGATTATACAATTTGGTATTCATTTACAATAAAAATCTTTATATACCATAAATTAGTATTCGCAAAGCAAACAAAGCAAATATACACACAAAATTTAAAAAAAATCACATAACGGTACCACTGTATTACTAGTGGATATAAAAAGAATTATGTGAGGGCGTCACTGTATTATCAGTGACTATCAAATTAAAAAAAATAAACAGGTATATTATTTTCCCGCCTAGGTATATAGTTAAAAAATCAATCACGAGTGGGCGCCACTGTAGCGTTTCCCCCTGGATCACTTATAGAGGGAAATCCCTACCCGGACTATGGTCCGAGTTGGTCGTGCGTTGTGGATCCAGTGAGAAAGCTAACAGAAGTTCTGTGACTGTGTGACTAGGAATGTGAAAATAAAAATCTTTCCCTAACAAGCTATCTTTGTTTATTTAGACGTAGGTAACACACTAGGTTATTAGAATTTAGAAATAAACACAGATTAGAATAACTATATCACAGACTAATATTTGACCCACCAATACCTACCCGTCAACTCATATCATGGGCTAACTCCGGCTGGCGGAAACCTCAGGGGTGTGTCCGAACGGACAACGCACTAGGAATGTGTTGACGGAGAAGCAGGTTGAGACAATGATTTAAACTCATTAAACTAAATAATTAGATTTAATTGAACTAAAAAGAAAATTTCATTTACCAAGGAGGTTATGTCTTTGTGTTCACCATATGTTAACAACTAATCGTGTCATGCTATTTTATAAAACTCATAGTTAATTAAAAGGTTACTATTTAGAATTATACTTTCATAGAAAAACAAAAATGAAAGAAAAGAAACGAATCCACCTGGTAAGAGTGCTGTCGACTCGACGCGAAGACCATGACGTGGCCGAAATATGTCCTCCAAAGGACGGCACGCCCCTCGTTGTCGATGATGCACCACCGAATCCCGCTTACAAGCGAGGATGCGCAGGATAGGCCCGGATGTAAAGGTGTGACGTCACAGATGAAATCACGCCATCATCACCAACAAAACTTTCACTAAATTTCCGACGAATTGCGTCGGAATATGAAATCCCACGCTCGCTGCAAGGAGAAATAAAACAAATTTCAACAATTTGTATCACAGCGACACGTGTATCTCTCACAAGGAAAAAACCACATAAGAGCTAACCTGCATTTTCGCAGTCTGCGTTTCCCCACCCAAACACCACAATTAGGTCAAACGTTAGGCTGGAAAGATTGGAAAACGCACTTTAGTATCGCGGACTCACAAAAGAAAATACGAACACGCCAAAATTTATACTCACTATTCATTTACAATAAAATTTTCACTCCAACAAGGTATGTCCGGCCATGTTGTACAACTCAATGCTTTCTTAACCTCTCCGCGGCATGTCTGCCCTCCACGATGGTCAACCAACGAAAAAGAAAAACTCAGAAATCAATTTCGGGTCGAACACCGAATGGGTTCTCCCGAACTTGATTAAATGTTAACTCGCGTAATGCCTTCTAACCTCTTCCCAAAGCGAAGGCTGTCAACTGTCCTTGATTAACTGCAGATCAATGTCAACTTATGTTGGTGACATCTGTTTCTTACCTTGTTTTTAAAACAGCGCTCTCTTTCGGCGCTGTGGCAGATTACGAGACTTCAGACGTCTCGACAGGAGCTTACGCCCCCGTGGTCCCACAGATGGAGTTAGCAGTCTCACTTTATACATAAAATAATTGATTGGTTTTTTACGAAAATCTTAAACGAACTGATATTGAAAATATCATGTTACAGATTCGAGGATTAAGATTAGTGATTTTGATAATGATATGCGATAGTGTAGAGTAATTATGTGATTACTGTTGAAGTGTTACTGGCTATCCAGTGGTTGCTAGGTTCGCTGACAAGTAACATGGTCATAGGCTTTGGCTATGGCGTGTGTGCCATGGCTGGTTGTGGTTCATTTGTGATCTGAAGTGATTGATAGTGTAATTGGTGATGCTGCGGAAAGATTGATCAGTCGTTGTGGAGTGAGTGAGTGATGAATTGGTTATTTGGTGAGTTTGTTGCAATAGTAATTATGATAGTGTCTCTTTGCCTTGAGATGGGCCATGAGCGAGTTAGACAGGAGATTTGCTTAGGGTCTTCTCTTGGTGGAGACGGGCAGCTGTCAGGGGATGGTGGAGGCTGCGCCTAGGCTAGCTTAGTTAGCCGGGTTTGTCTAGTTAGACATGGAAATGTTGGGTTCCATACTTGATATGTAAAAAGATTACAATGTACCTCCTTTGTGAGTAGTTATTATCACTGAGAGAAGATGATTGCTGAGAATGATGTTCTGTTCTGAGATATTGTGTGATTGCCTTTATTAGACGCTCGGCCAGAGGAGAGGTGCCGTCATATATTTTACAGGAAAAATAAAACCAACGCTCCAACTAGCATAGTTTTTTACTTTTTTTAAATTAACAATAAACCTCTACAAACAAAGTTAACGATAAATAAGCAAATTAATATAATATTATCGTTTTACTTTTACTTTTGGAGTACGGAACCCTTGGTGCGCGAGTCCGACTCGCATTAGGCCGGCTTTTTTCCTTTTAATGTTGTAGTTTGTAATACGGCACTTTTTGTAAACACGGGTTTCCGAATAGTTGAGAATTTTATAAATTTCGATTAAATGCCATCTCCAAAAGCATTGATGAGGCTGTTTCTAAACAAAAAAGCAAAAGATGAAATTGTTGATTTTTAATATTTTTTCTCTGTTCTTCACTGTACCTTGTGTTATGGAAGTAATTAAGCTCATTTTTTTCTTTCTTTCTTCTAAAAATGTGCTTGTTCTCAATCAGCGGTCAAGAGTACTTTATAATCCCAAGTGTTTCCACACTAATGGACGTGTAATTGGCCGTTTCGTTGACTAATGGACAATTAAACGGAGCTACGTAGATACGCTTTAAAAGTATTGCCATGTGTAAATAGTCGGGTTTCGTTGGCCTAATTTAAATTTTTTTCTAAGTTTTTTAGTAGAAACAGTTTTTTGATGCTCAATATTTGTTTGTCCAGGGTTCTACTCGTAAATCGAAAAATAGTTATCAATTCAATGGCTAAAGTACGTCTAAAAAATCAGTGTAGGTAGGTAGTGTGTATCTTGTAGATATTGTACCTGTGCAGTTTTCACCATAGCTACGTCGTGAAATGTTCCAATTAATGTTGGTGCAAACCACATTGAAAAGGATTTATCTGAGAACTAGCTTTTAACCGCGGCTTTACTCACGTTTAGTTCGATCTTTGAAATCCCTAAATCCTATTTGACCCCCTTAGGAGTTAAATTTTCAAAAATTTTTTTCTTAGCGGATGCCTATATCATAATATCCTATCTGTATATGGCTTTCAGCTCGATCCTTCCAGTGATTTGAGGTGTGCGTTGATAGATCAATCAGTCAGTCAGTCTGTCACCTTTCAGTCAGTCAAGCCCGCAGCTTCGCTCACGTAAAGTTCGATATTTCAAACCCCGATTTTACCCCCTTAGGGGATGAATTTTTAAAAATCCTTTCTTAGCGAATGCCTGAATTATAATTTATCTCATTATTTAAATAGCTTTCTGTACGCCAAGTTTGAGCCCGATCCGTCCAATGATTTGAGCTGTGCGTTGATATATAAATATTTGATAGCCAGATTATCCGAAATACGACTTTGTTTTATACTACTTACGGAAAAGATAGATTAGACGTGTATTCCGGATACAACTGGGCTAAATAAAATCATTGACCGATCTACAAAGCGAGTCAATATTATCTGATACTTGAGTATCCACACGGCGTGAACTCTGTGGATATCCAACGGAAGAAGTCGAGAGCTGTGCCCACACTCGCTGACCTTACGCGAATTATTTGCTCAACATGGAAATTCCAATAGGTGAGCCACGAACGAAATAAATGTATTCAGCTGGGGAAACAAAATTACATTTACTACAGGAAATAAGCAATACGAGTATAATATAATTGAAGACTTTAATTTAAAATCACTTGGTAAAAAAATATATATTTTATAGGAAGGTCACACTACTATTTTACAACTATTAAGATGAGTGGTTTTTAGTAGACAACAATATTTGTTTTTTTTTGTAATAAATATTTATTGACAAAGATTGTTTTTCAAAGAGCTTCTCATGACTTGAGTGCAATGAAATGCTTTTAAAGCTGAACCAAGTCGTTTTTGTACTTAAGTATTATAATTAGGTATATATGTATTATATTATTATTATAATAGGGTACGTATTTCCTAATGACATGAATTTTAATATTAATAATAATATTATTACACGCATTATAATATTGATATTCGTACAAATAATACGGAAAAATACGGAAAGTCTGAGTACCTCAAATGAACTTAACTTCTTTTAAGTTAATCTACTGAGAACGCTAGAAAATATACTTTGAGTAAGAAAATATACAATACATTCTACTTTAAGCTTTACAAGTGAAATAAATTAAAAAAAATCGAATTCTTAAGGATTTAAGAGAATTTAGTTGGAGCTCTAGAGTTTTGCGAAACTTTTCCCCGGTATTCATTTCTATTTGCAGTAATAAGTTAAGTGTCTTTTGTGTTTTATTAAAATAACCGCGAGAGTTAAAATATCAAACAGAATTTCTTACAAACTTTCGTGAGTGCTTACCTACCTACTGGATTTTCATTCGAGTGGCCCTATTATTTTTGCTTTCTTTTTCAGAGTTTTGCTACGAACTTTAAAATTAAAAGAGGTCTTTAAACATCCTACGAAATTAAAGGGTCAATTTCAACAAAGTGCTATTTTTCTTTCATTTCGGTGAACTTTCATATTATAAGTTTTTTGTAATTTAGGCTGTAGTATATTATACTTCTTGATATAGTTTATGCTCTTATGTAATGCCATCAAAATATATCCTATTTAACCTATGTAAATTCGTGTTTGAAATTTGGATGCCACCGAAATGAAACATTCTTTCACCGAAATGAAATAACTAGCCACCGAAATGAAAGAATGTGTCCACCGAAATGAAAATGCACCGAAAACGTATACAGACAGACAAAATATAGTTAAAACCGTTTACGACGGCATCGTTTAGAACAACATATCGGAATTGACCAACATCAAAGGTCCCGGCTGAATTCTATATGACCACCTTATTAAAAATATCGCTTTTTACGACATCGCTTACTACGACATACCTGATTAAGCGACTACATTTCACTAATATCTTCGGAGAATGATATCTGTTAGAACGACCAGCTGTATTGTAAACAATTTGAATAGGTAACAATATCCACATCTGGGGCACAATATAATGGTCAATGGCTATTAAGAGCGCAAAGTAAACAAAAAACTTGTCGAGATTAGGGTCTTTTGTAATTCTTAGAAACAAAATACACGTGCATGCAGTATAATCAAAGCCCGCTTCTTCATATCCCTCCAGTCAGTCTGTTACTTATCTGTACACAAGACTAACAGAATGTAATGAAACTGAAGTGGATATGGGCGGGCACATAGTTCGAAGCGTTGATGGTCGTTGGGTCCCAAGGCGCTGGAATAGCGACCCCGTACCGGGAAGCGCAGTGTTGGCAGAGTACCAGGTGGACCGATGACATCAAACGAGTCGCAGGGAGCCGCTGGATTTAGGCGTCGTAAGACCGAGGCCTGTGGAAGTCCATACAAGAGACCTTTGTGCAGCAGTGGACGTCTATCGGTTGATAAAGAAGAAGAAGAAGAAGAACCTTATAAATAAACTTTAAATCGGATTAGATTTGACGGAGTATGGAGTAAAATAAACAAAAATTTTCATCTCATATCCCGGAGGAACCTTATTGTTTATAAGGATAAAATCTTTTATCTTAATAATAATAATATGTTGCATTTTGACCCGGAGTATCAGCTACCTATTAACTACAGTCAAAACCTGTTACAACGACATCGAAGGGACTAGTCATATTTTGTCGTAAAAACCGATAGTCGTAAAAGCCTGTGATGTTTTCGAGGTACAAAGTATTTTTTTATGAAGTGGTAATATTGAATGTGTGGGTATAATATATATATATATATATATATATATATATATATATAGGGAGAGAGGGCGCTACTGTGCCAGCATAAACATCAGCTCCGTACATAATTTGTAATAAAAATCATAATAGTAAAAAATATAGTGAAAAACTAGTGTAAAAGTATAAGAGACTAGTAAAATTAGTGAAAGAAAGTTAAAATATAAACTGTTCATTATTTTAAAACACGATAAAGCGATAAAATAGACAATAACAACAAAGTGTTTTTTTATGGTGATAAAAAGAAGATGTCTCAAGCTACTCATTCTGTGACTTATGTGACTGACTACTGAGAAGAATCACGGCCGATCTAGCGAAAACTAAGTTCCGATAAAAAAAATTAGAAATGCAATAACCTAAAAATCAAGGTATTGTAACGTCACTCTCAGTAGTGCCACCGACTTTTTTATAAAAGCGCCATCTAACGGCACTTCTAGAAACCAAGTAACACGCTAATAACTTCAATATCGTTGACTCATAGTAGCCGAGCAGAAATCCTACGAGACTACTTAATACTGCCACACGTCAACAGAGGGCGCTAAACCCAATATGGATGAAATTAAAGATATGTTAAGAAAAATGCAAGAAGAAATGAGTCAGCAAAAAGTAGACATGGTGGCCATGAGAGAAGACATTAAAAACACAATCAACAATAATATAAATGAGAAATTTAAGATTTTGGAAAACAAAAACTTACAACTTGAGCAAAAATTGGAAACACAAAAATTGTCAATCGATAACTTTGAAAGGTTCACTAGAAGAAAAACCTGCTGTTTTTTGGAGTTGAAGAGCGAGAAACTAGCTATCAAGATTTGGAGAAAAAAGTTTTAGATATCATAAACAACATTTTGAACATCAAATGTGAAAAGCATTACATAGAATCTGTAAGAAGACTTGGAAAAAAAAGCGATAAAATCAGACCTATTGTAACTACTCTGCTTACTATGGGGATGAAAATAGAAATACTAAAAAACAAAAAGAATTTGGAAACAACTTCCTACTATATAAAAGAAGACTTCCCACTAGAGGTGCTCAAAAAACGAAAAGAACTCCAAGGAGAAGTAGAGATGCTGAAAGAACAAGGGAAAAAAGCTATAATAAAATACGACAAAATCATTTTACTTGAAAATAATAAAAAACAACATCCAGAATGGCAAAAAACTCATAATAAAAAAAGGAACCTATCAGAATCTCCAGAGACGGCAACAAACTCAACAAACTCTATGAACATAGAAAAACAGAACCAAAAACAACCTGCTAAGATAAACAAGACTAATAACATAAACAATTATATTATAAGAAAACCTACGCTCACATTACCAGACAATTCACAAAGAAGCCTTTCTAGTCAAAATTCAAAATAGCAACTAACGCCGCCTCCTCTCGAACTCCCAACACGGCTTGTCACCGCGGGAGCTCTAGACTATAACCCTCCAGCATGCCAACAACAAGATCTTTACAAACAAAACCTTTACATTTGTACATACAATGTAAAATCCCTACTATCACCGCAAAGAATGCTACTGCTACAATACTCTTTAGAGAATATTAAATATGATATTATTGGACTAGCAGAAGTCAGAAGAAATGGTAACAATATCATTGAGGATGATCAGCATATATTCTGTCACACTGGGGAGTCCAAAGGACTCCATGGAGTCGGATTCTTAATTAAGAAAAAATACAAAAATAATATTGAAAATTACATAGGCATATCCGAAAGAGTATGTCTGCTGAACTTAAACTTTGTAACAACGAAACTTTCACTTGTACAAGTTTACGCACCCACCTCGGACGCAACTGAGGAAGAGATTGATGCCTTCTATGACCAAATAGAAAACGCCCGAAGCCTTGCAACCGGCAAAGTTATATTATTGGGTGACTGGAATGCAAAGATAGGTAAAAGAAAACTCGAAGAAAACGCAATAATAGGCCCATACTGCTACGGTGAGAGAAATAATAGAGGCAAAAAACTTGTTCAGTATGCTCTTAAAAATAAATTTACCATAATAAACACAATATTTAAGAAAAAAATCAAGAATCTATGGACATGGATTACACCGGACAAACAAAACAAAAACCAAATAGACTTTATTTTGAGTAACCAACCAAAACTCTTTACCAACATAGAAGTCCTAAACAAACTCTCCTTCCCAAGTGATCATAGACTTTTGAGAGGAACAATAACTCTAAATACACAAAAGAAAAGCCGAGCTACCTTTAATTCAACCCCAGTAGCCAACTTATCTGACGAGAAATCACAAGAAATATTCCTTCATGCCCTAAGAACAAAAATTGAACAACTGAGCTGGGAAGACAATGATGACATAGAGTCATATTATTCCAAGATAGAGTCATCCATACAAGAAAGTTTAAAGAATACTTCTCCTATTAAAACAAAGAAAGAAATAATATCAGAAGAAACTAAAAACCTAATAAAAAAACGCACCGATCTACAATATAAATCCTCCAAATCAAAAGAAGAAAAAAAAGAACTTTCAGAACTATACAAAATTACAAACAAACTACTTAAAAAAGAATACGATAATTACAGGATAGAAATAATTGAAAAACATTTACGCTCCACTGGAAGCCAAAAGAAAGCATATAAACAATTAAATACAGGGAAAAAATGGATTCCAACATTGAAGACAAAAAATAAGCCAAAAGAACAACAAACTAGGAAAGAGCTTGTAAAAATTGCCTCCAACTTCTACGAAGAGCTGTACGATGATAAATCTGCCGATAATAAAAGCTACGAAAAGTCTTCAAAAACAGGAGATAGAAATCAGACAATTCAACCTTTCCGTAGCGCCGAAATAATAAAGAGAATCGAAAAATTGAAAAAAGACAAAAGTCCTGGCGCCGATAATATCCCAAACGAAGCTCTGATACTAGGAAGACATCTATTGTTAGGTCCGCTCACTACTCTCTTTAATACAATACTTGATAAAAAAGAAATACCGATCAATTGGGCAAGGTCACGGATAACTCTTATATACAAAAAGGGAGATCCAGAGGACATAAATAACTACCGACCTATTAGCCTACTGCCTACAATTTATAAGTTGTTTGCTATGTGCCTGGAGAAAAGAATAGAGCCAACTATAGAAAAGAACCAACCGGTAGAACAGGCTGGCTTTCGCCAAGGGTACTCAACAATCGATCATATACATACCCTAGATCAAATAATCGAAAAATATGTAGAATACCAGGAAAAACTCTATATAGCATATGTTGACTACGCGAAAGCGTTCGACTCTATCTCGCATAAGAGTATCTGGGACGCATTGGAGCATCAGAACCTTCACTCTACATACATCAATATTATCAAGGATATATATAGAAAAAGCACAAGTCGGGTTAAACTGGACAGGATAGGCCCAGAATTTAATATTCGTAGAGGCGTGAAACAGGGAGACCCGCTATCACCAAAGATTTTCATTGCTGTCCTACAAAATATAATGAAAGACCTAGACTGGGATCAAAAAGGAATAAATATAGAGGGGAATAACCTCAGTAACCTGAGATTCGCCGACGACATAGTACTTTTTGCTAAGTCATCAAAACAACTTGAGGAAATGCTGAGAGAACTAAGCGCTGCTAGCGAAAATATTGGGCTTCAACTTAACACCTCAAAGACAAAGATAGCTACCAACGGCACTAAAGATACCATAATAATAAACCGAACGACAATGGAGTACGTAGAGAGCTATATATACCTTGGAAAACAAATATCATTCCAAAACACAAGACACCTAGACGAAATAGAGAGGCGTATTAACATGACGTGGAAAAAATACTGGAGTAACAAGGAAATATTAAAATCAAAACTCCCAATAACACTAAAGAAGAAAGTGATAGATTCGAGCCTCCTGCCCTGCTTAACATACGGAGCCCAAACATGGATCTTTAACAAAAAAAATATGTCAAAAATACGCGCGTGTCAACGGGCTATGGAGAGGAGCATCCTCGGTTTAAAAATTTTAGATAAACAAAATAGTGTAAAAATAAGGCAAAAGACCCAAGTGATAGACGCACTGAAGCATGCACTACGCTTAAAATGGAAATGGGCAGGACACGTTGCCCGCTCCTCTGCAGACAGATGGGTCAAGCGAGCAACCATTTGGAAGGGCCCTGGAGGTCCTGGAGCAAAAAGAAAAAAGGGCAGACCAACAGCTCGCTGGGTCGACGACATACCAGAAGTAGCAGGAAGAAACTGGGTGAAAACAGCTACCGATAGGAAAAAATGGAGGCAACTGGAGGAGGCCTATACCCGAAAGGGGCCATGACATATTTAGCTTATAGTATGTATTTAGCTTAACGTACTTTTTTCTAACGATAACCGATGTTTTGGATTAATAAAGGCTTTATTATTATTATTATATATATATATATATATATATATATATATATATATATATATATATATATATATATATATATAATATATAGATATTAATAGGAAAAATATATTCATTTTGTATAAAATAAAAAAGATTACATTCTGTTAGACAATAACTCGACATTAAGTTTTAGTGCGTCTTGTGTACAGATAAGTAACAGACTGACTGGAGGGATATGAAGAAGCGGGCTTTGATTATACTGCATGCACGTGTAATTTGTTTAAAAATAAACTCGAAGCGTTTTTGTTTATTTTGCGATCTTAATAGCCATTGACCATTATATTGTGCCCCAGATGTGGATATTATTACCTATTCAAATTGTTTACAATACAGCTGGTCGTTCTAACAGATATCATTCTCCGAAGATATTAGTGAAATGTAGTCGCTTAATCAGGTATGTCGTAGTAAGCGATGTCGTAAAAAGCGATATTTTTGATAAGGCGGTCATATAGCATTCATCCGGGACCTTTGATTTTGGTCATGGTCAATATAACCAATATGTTGTTCTAACTAAACGATATCGTCGTAAACGGTTTTAACTGTATATCAAATTATATTTAAATCCGTTGAGTAGTTTTCATGTGATCAGCGTACAGACAGTCAGACAGACATACTAAAATAATAAAAAAAATTGTTTTACAGTATTGGTAATAAAGGTTCCTCCTATTAAAATTTTCATATATATACATACTAAATTAAACAAATATTTAGAAAAATTCACGTGTTCATCCAAATTTTCACCGAAATGAAATAATAATCCACCGAAATGAAATAATAATCCACCGAAATGATAAAACAATCCACCGAAATGAAACTATTATACACCGAAATGATAAAAGCTCACCGAAATGAGAATTTTTATCATTTCGGTGGGTTTTTTATCATTTCGGTGGCCAGTTTAGGCCACCGAATCCACCGAAATGAAAACCAAGGGTAAAAATTAGCATAACTAAAAAAGTACTTTCTATAGGATATAAGGAATACTACACAAATAAACATATTACCAATAGCTCATTCATTAGTATTTAATTAAATATACTAGCTTATTGCAAGAAAAGTTATACCTGTACACGGAAATGAAAAGAAATGTGTCGCACGTCACCGAAATGACATACAAAGTTTTTTTGGGGAACAAGCAGGCAATCGGCGCACTTCCATACACGATAAACACCTAGAGGCCACTATTACGTATGTTCCAAACGCATAAGGGGGGAGCTAGAGTTGTTCTATGCCAAAATATTCTT